>OX637346.1:7153214-8353214 GCA_951799405.1 Agapetus fuscipes | reverse complement strand
TAAATTATTACAAACAAATAATTATTTGTAACATCAATACTCAATCGTAAACACAAATTTTGTAATTATGAAAAATCTTATGACAACTAAACCGTTGAAAAGGAATACTATATGGGTACTAAAACAGCAAGTACGCATAACTTCTACATCAATTTTGTCGTTGATGCAATACTTATGGTAAACAAAAAATATGGCAAAAAGAGCGATCTGTTTGGGTCCATGAAAACAAGCAAAATTGGTGGTACATAAGCCTTATTTTCCCCCAAACCAAACCACTTTTCATTGATAAAATCACGTTTTGTTTCTTTATGAAATACGTGCTAATCATTCAGTCCATTCTGCTTTTCCTCTCTTTTCTTCTTGTGTCTCTTCAGGGGATGGGCTATCATCACGGCAATTTGTATCTTTCATGCTGCTGCACGAAAGAGGGATGGACCAGATGGACTTAAGATCAGATACTATAAGTTTAAGCGAAATAGTTTACTAATAAAAATCCACAGACTCTAAATAAAACATGGGAAAACCAATACTGAATGATGACAGATCCCATAAAATGCATATCAGAAAAAATCCTCATTTAAGAAGACTTAATGTGGAAAAGTATATGTTGCCTTAAAAGTCTTCATCCATAAATTTTATGTTAAAATGTAAATCTAGCCACAACTCCTCCGACTTGTGGTGCGAACTTTCTTGATAATAATGATGCCAAAAGGTGTCCCGAATAGTTCATCATCATTATATTTTATAGCCTTACCCACAAAGTTAATATGATACTAAGTAAATGTTGTGTTTCGATAGGATGTAGTCACATACTCGAAATTCCCCGGTGAAGAGATAGGCTTACTTAAAATTCATCAAAACCTGCTCTTGGTTCCGCTACTCTATATATTAAACTTGACATGTAAAGTCAACCATTGCGTTTACCACAAAATGTACAGAAACTTAAACAGGCTCTCTATTGAGGGTTTTAGTGTGTATATATATTAAGTAGAACGCTGTGGTTGAGTTGACACGTAAAGTTTTACACTTGGGGTACAACAGGACGAGGCTGTCGTTACAGTTATGATAAGTTCCCAGTCAGCGAAAGCGATTACACAAGCCAAACAACACGCAAATGGTTGTTTAATTTTCCCGACATGAGTGTACAAAGTTTATTTGTCGGTTGGCTTTTCAAAAGGGGTGAGAGAGGAACATTCCAACAGTTTAAGAGTTTTCTTATACCAAAACGTGGCAGATATTAACATTATTGGCTCAATCGCTACATGCTATCAAATTTCGCAAAGTAATAACGATTTGAAATTAAAATTTCGACTTTGAGCTGCTTGTCTTTGATAAGTATTGTACGTTATTGTTTACAGAAAAGTATGCGTACTTCGGCAAGTCAAATTTGATTAAATATCAACATGGAAATGCCTATCTACCGAAAAGTTTGAAACCTTACGAACGATTAATTCAGAATTTAACATAAGGAAGTAAGCTCCCTTATTGCTTTGGAAAACAAATAACTGTGGGGGGGAATTAAGAGGCACAGAATATCTACCTAATGAGGAAATATGCGAAATTTAAGATGTAAAGGGAACTACGAGATGGAAACGAGAAAAAATATGGTCCTGAAAGGACCATGTAAACAGATGGACCCCGAAAGACTCCAAAAAAATTTGAAGCGCGAAGTTCCAAAGCGTCGGCGATCACTGGAAAAAACACAAAAAAAATATGGGAGGGAGCTGGACGTCTTCGTAGAAGATTGTCACGAAGTTCCTATCAAACAGATTATAGTTTAAAATCAATGTCTACGATTTATAAACATAGTATTGACATTTCCATACTCTATACTATTTCCGAATTCTATATAAAGAGCAGAAATACTAAGGTGGATGTCCCAATTATTGGCAGCTTAAGGAAATTTTTAAATTGAAAAGCTTATAGAAATTCGAATTTTTATCTGATTCTGTTTTTTTTTGTATTAGGACATTGGAAATATGCTGCAGTATTTAAAAAAGAAAGAATTCAATCAAAATTATGTGAGGAAATAAGTTTTATTTAATTAATTGAACAAAAACTCCCATGTCCCTATTATTGGCAGGTGAAATTCGGATTTGTCCCAATTATTGGCATACCTTTGTCCCATTTATTGGCACCTAGATTTTTTAATCTACAGCGTACATTTTTCTTAAAAAGGGGGAAGTTTTTATCAGAATAAGTGCAGAGAGGTTCAAGGAACAAATGTTTATTAAATTTTGGTCGAAAAATATAATATAGTTATACAAATAAATAAGAGAAGTGACAATTTTTTTTTTTTTTTTAACATATTCACAAAACATCTTATTCGATGGCATTTGCAGGTCAACATCTTCCGTGTTTTTTTTTCGCTGAAGAAGTCACTTCTAGATCATCTGTCTTTATCTCTTTAACCTCTTTCTTCAATTTTTTCCAGACGATGAACAAATTAATATCCTCCATATTCATTTTTTTTTATAATCATTCGCTTCCATATCCAAACATTTCCTGAAACTTTGTTATTTTACTGGTCCTACTAGTTTCTAGTCTGGAAAGTAGTTTATCAAGTATATCTTCATCTCCATCTTGTTCTGGTGCATTTTTAGTGCTTGAATGATTCACGGACGGAATTTTGCTGAAGTCAATTGCATTAACGTTCCACGGAAAGAGTCCGTACTTGCGAAAACCATTCTTCAAAGTATCAGGTTTGACAGATTTCTGAATTGAGGATGCTAGGAGGGGAGCGAAGTCTTTTTTCTTCAATTCGTAGTGCATATTATGTGTCTCCATGTGTTGGTTTCTTCCTTCCATGAATGCTTTAAGCTTGGAAAGACAGCGACATCCATCGGCTGAATGATGTGAGTGGCATTCGGGTAAAATGCTACGAGTATTATACCAAGTACTTTATCTCCTTTAAGACTAAGAAAAAGAGCTGCTTCATCAGCATTAAAAATCCGCTCTGGATCTTTTGTGTCATCGGCATTAATGATCATGCGATCACCTAATGTGTTGTCAGGGTCTAAGATATTTGGCTTCTCCGGGTCTATCGCAAACCTCTTGCTCTGTAGGTACTCATGGATTTCCGCATGCCATCTGATTAATTTCTCTTTGGTGACTGAAGCCCGTGAGTTTGTCCAATTCTGTGGGGTTGGGATGCTAATTTCCCTGATGTGACAGCAGCAATTACTTGGACCATGTCTGCGCCATCATACATTTTTCTCTTTGGATCCCATCATACATCTGTAAAAGAAAGAAATTTGAGCAATAATTATCGTATTTGTCTAACTGAAATTGTAAAAAAATTAAGAGTCTAAATGAAAATTATAGCGCCGCTGAAGAACGTTCGGCAGAATGTGAGAGAAAAAAGGACTTTTTAAGAGTTTTTTTCTAAGTGGCTTAAAATGATCTCTCCTGATAATAAGTATGTAGTTTCCATTTTCTTATCCATTGTACTGTAACTTAAAATAAGAAACTTCAGAGGTCAAAAAAAATGAATGCCAATAATAGGGACATAACAGGTTTCAGCTTGCACCTATCATGGGCACCCCTGCCAGTAATTGGGACAAAAGAGATTTTGGTGTCCCTAATACTGGCATTTATTTTAAAAAATAGTAAAAATGAGGTTATGCCAATGACAACAAAGTTTCTATCTAGAGAAAGCCATCACAAAACCACTGATATAATCAGAAACCATTCAAAACTTAAAAGTAAAGTAGAAAAAAAAACAAAATGCTCACCTTGTTCCTTATCGAAATCAGTAAGAAATCCCGCCAAATGCACCTTGCTGGGTAGGTGCTCACTTTGACTATTTTTTTTGTGTCCAAAGCTGCCACCTATACACTTGAAACTAGAAACACAGTTTGGACAACCTATGAAATATTTATTCCACATTTTTTCTTAACTTTCCCTGCCTTTGAAGCCTTATTATAAGTAAAAAACTGAAAAAGTGCCAATAATTGGGACACTGCCAGTAATTGGGACATCCACCTTAGTATGATTTGCAGAATTTGCAATAACGCCCAAAAATTTTCATTGGGAAATTCTCCCAAATGTTTTGCATTTATAGCTGTTCTGTTTACATGAAATTGGACCGGATAAATACATAACACTACGTACATACAATCGAGTCAATAAATTCCAGCATGCCGTCCTACTGTGTACCCATCATGATAATATTCTGGTCCTGCAAGATTCTAGTACACGACATGATACCAATTATAGTTGACCGATAAATTTCCACATATAGGTTTGGCACTGACGTTTGGGACAGAGCTATATGGTATTATTACCTATGTTGTATTGCCAAACAGGCGGTGCTTTTGCTGAAACGGGTATTTCAGAAGCACGTTAAGTCGCATTTTAGCATAAATTTTCAGAATGGATAAAAAACTGGTTCTAAACAAAAAATGTTCTATGCTAGGGTAGCTTTAATAAATCAATTCAGTTTATGTTAAACAACTACGTATATGCACACATGATTTTTGGAAAAAAATGAAAACATTTAATTTTTCAGAACTTGAAAGTCCCATCATAGTCTTTTGCTTTATATGACGTATAAAATAGATGACAAAAACCTCATTTTCAATAATGTAATTTAGATATTATTGACATATTTTATTTAGTAATACATGTAGGTACTTGCTTCAGCAGTACATATACTAATATACTATTTAGTAATATAAACTCACTCTTCAGGTTTCCAGGTCAAATATTTGAATACGTTCATAAGATTTTTACATCTTTCTTTTGAGATTAATAATTTTCAAGGTGTTTAGGTTAACCATTTTTGTGTCAATAGCTCTTTGACAAGCTTGTTCAGATTTTGTGGGGGGCTATAGTACTACTCGAAATGCATTTTAGAAAAAAAAAAGAAATCGAAAGAAATTCAGGAAATATTTCTCTTATAGTGACTACACCATCTTGTTCAGGACAAATATGAACTAAGTGTGCATTGCTCTTTACAATAAAATCTTTTGAAATTTTGGACTTGACTGGACTGAGATTACATGGTATTCCCCTAGTATGAAAAATACTGATTAACATTCTCATGTAGTGAGGAACTCACTCGAAACGATTAAGTTTTGAAAAATATTCACGAAAGTATAAACACTTATCACATTTTCATTTGTGTGATCGAGTTTTCACGTTTACGTGTTAAGCGGTATGACCAGTAGAAAAAATACATTTCAGATATATAAGGTAAAGAACACAAAAATAATCAAAATATGTTTTGAAAGATATGACTTGCGGTGTTTCTGAAATGGTCGGTATAACTGGTCCACTGACTGGCACATTATATTCTGTGGTAATCACTGCCATACTGCGGCCCGGCCTCTGGTTAACTACGTGCTAAAATTGAGGAACTTTGTGCAAAGGAATTGAGCTGGGAATATACCGACTGGTGGTATTGAAATTAATTTAATATGTCTATGAACGAAGATGGTAGCTCCTGTATACTGGCTGTAATGAAAAAATAAAACTTCGTTATTAAGAAGTCAAATATGCAGAAGTAAGTAATAAAAATAAGGTGACTAATCGTCATGTTTTTTTTCGTTAACGAGCAAACACGCGTAGAACCATCTATACATATTTTGTAAATATATTTGCATAAATTCTTATTTATAAAATAGCAAAGAAATTGGCAACTACCTACATATTTCCTACACACCCTACCGAATTCATCTTTCAAATTCTCCACGTAATTTTTTGTTTTGTTTTTATTATTTTCTTAATACTTAGTTACAGCATTCATGGAATGAGAATAATAGTACAATATTGTACATACCTACTATGAATACAAAGAAAAAGTGAAAAATAAGGTAAGGTACGTATTTAGATTTACTCTTATAATAATTAAACCATTTTTAACATGGCTTAAAAAATCTCTCATGAAAACTTTATTGAAGCGTCAAAGCAGTATTTACACTGCAAACTTTTCTGACGTCTAAATGAAATAAATTAAATCTTCAGACTTGAAAGCAAAAAGGATAAAGCAAAACTTTCAATAAATATTATCAATCATGGCCGGCAAATGGAAACGCCGTGAACAAAAGGGGTGTATGTGTGCTATTGATATTTGCTTTCTTGGTGGCTTTGTTCCCAAGAACAAACCGCAGGGTGCAGTGCAATATATCAAAGAGAAAACCTGACAATGACCTCCCTCACTACGTACACTGAAATAGAGAAAGACTTATTTGTTCTAAGGTTATATACCTACGAGTTATTTATTTTAATTAATTGTCTCACAGATAATTATGTTTTGAAATAATAGCTTCATATCTCATTCGAGCTAACAACGCACAAAATCACGAAATGGTGGATCTAGTTTTTTAAAGAAATAACTACAGACTTACAATTATTTATTTTATTGTCTTTATGAATATGTTAAAATAATAATTGAGTCGTTTTAATTATAAAAAAATAACAGTTTGTTCCACACTTTTGAAAAAACGGTCCTTTTACTAATCAAACCCATTTACATAAAAATTTCATAATTGCTCAACCATTCACGTAAAAGGAAAAATGTATCGAAAATACAGCTGCGCCTCTAATTTTGCTGTATTATTCTCTTGACGCGGTTTTTTTTATTATTTGAGTTGTTTTGTTTTTTTATCTTCATCAATGTAACTAAGTGACTGACACACAAAGCGATAAAATGATTTTTAAAATTAAATTCTTAATTATATTTTGTATTGTTTGTGTATTGACACTGTGAAAATTCATATTGTTTAATTGTATAATTTTTGGATGAATTCAAACAAAACACTGTTTATTTTCACTATAAAATTTATTAAAAAAGATTAAAATCTTTAAACAAATTACTAACGCGTTTTCGACCTAAGTGGAACTAAGATGGAGAACAGAAATTTTACTGAAATTCTGTATTATAAAATAATTGTGATAAAAGAAAATAAATTTAAATAAATAAAAAACAAGGACATGGAAGTAGCGTATTTTTTCGCGATTCAATTAATTTAAAAATGTGCACGTCAGAACATTTTCAAAAATACAACACGTTACACGATTCAAAAACAAAAAAGGATCTAATTCATATTTTGAGCTGTCAGTCTATTTGTCAGTTGAGAATAAACATAAAGGTTTTCAAAAAGCCCGGCGCAGAAGGGTCCTTGAAAAAAAAACTCAAGGGTCCATGTAATTTTTGATGAAAAAAATTAAATGTATACAGACAATAGTGCCCGGTGGACAATGTGGAAAGAGCTTACAAGTACCTGATTACAGCTTTGTCGAAAAAAAATCAAGGACGACGCGTAAGCTGTATCAACCGTGGGTGGTTCAATGAAGTAAAACATTGAAAACATGAGTTGGTTAATTAAATATTTTTGATTTCAATAAATTCTTCACTCTTCAAATGATAAAATTCGATGAAAATATTTTTGATCAAACGTGCAAAGTTATCATGATTTTATTGGAATTAATGAATGTTCGATATGAAAAAAATGGCATTTATAACTTGTGTATTATTGTGTTTTTAAGGATTTAATTTTCTTACCGAATTGATAAAAAGAATGCATTTTAAAAAACCTATATTTTCCTGGCCCGAATATGGTTTATTGAAGCAATTTATTAAGCTTAAATTACAAAATGACATTAATAAACTCCGTGCTGTTTTACCATCAGCGCTCTACAAATCATCATCATCATCAAACCATAAAAACAAGTTATTAAAAAAAATACATTCAACTAAAGCATAAATTTTCTATTAAGCTTCAACTTAATATTCAATTAGTGTAGAAGAGTAATGTCGTTTGACTCTCTACGACTGAAAACTTAAGAGCCTTATTTTTGTAACCGCCAGTTTTTAATTAAAGACTCTTGCAAACAAATTATCGACACGACCTCATTAGTGGAAAAAATAACAAGTTCCTTAGAAAAGAAATAAACGACTCGAAAATGTGCTGTAAAAATATTTTCACTAAAAAAAAACGTAGGACAGGATAGGGGTGGAATAATTTACAAAAGGTTAAATTGCCAAGATGAATGGAGAAAATAATTAATTTTTCATATTCATAGGATTTGTAAGAGTTACACGGATAAAACACAGGGTTGCTTTTGTCCTACTTTCTCCGGCCGTTGCGTTGTATGTATTTTTAAATTGTAGCTCATTAAGCGGTCATATTTCTTTCAAGCTTTATTTTCAGTTGAAATATTCAGGTAAAAATGTGTGTGAAAAATTATCAAGAGATGCGGTACAAAATGAAAATGTGTTCTGCTTTCTAATCTAATCTAATCTAAGTTGCAAAGATATGTTACATTGGAGATTCACATAAGATGCATTCCCACAACCAGACACGTACAAGTTCGTGCTTGCAGATGCCTCATGTGAACCTACAACATAAAAACCAAATCTCAAATGGACATACACCCTGCAACTCTTGCCGTCCTTCCCTGTAACAGGGGTGACATGGGCAAAGTGAACCATTTTTACAGCATGGGTGGTCAGCCGCATACCAACCTATAAGTCAAGGAACATACGATACACGACAAATTACATTTTATAAACCAAAGAATAATAAGATCTATGGACAACAAACAGAAAACAAATTCCAATTTAATAAACCCTAGCCGCCAACATTACAGATCAACCGCTATTTATTTATGTCCTTATATACTTCTTTTATTTCCTCCAGAGTCATAACCTTCCTCATACTGGCTGTTCTTTTATTATGACTCTGGATATTCCATTCATTCGAAATTTCGTTGAGAAAAAGAATACCTAGTTGAGTCAACACAAAATATAAAAAAAGTTTAGATTTTCTTATTTTTTTACGTAAATAACTATTTCAGTCTTATACTTATATTTTTCCATTTAATTTAGAATTTTCACAATTTCTATTTGTTATAATTAATTTCAATGTGAAACTCAAAATCAATATATGTATGTATTTTCATCTATCAACGGAAATACTTATAAAATAAAACTCTAAACGTGAAAAAATCTAATATTACAAGAGACATAAATATTTTACATTAGATATTTTCAGAATTTTTCTCATTTTCAGCTTTTAAATTTTATAAGATCAACTCACAGTAAAGTCACCCTTGAACGTTGCTATTTTTTTTTGACAAATAGATTCGTGAAGAGAAACTGTTTTTGCTTAGCCAGAAACAGGTATTCACATCATTAATAAATCGACGGGGTTTGATTATGCGTTTGTTCTTCTTCTCTAGTTTCAATCCTGGGATTGGCTCGCAGCAATTTCTTTCACTCTTCTCCTCCATTCTTCCCTGTCTTGTGCGGCTCTTTAAAGGTATGCATATGATGAGCAGCGCACGTCCACCAACAGGTCCTTTAGTGCGTTTGTTACAAAAACGCAAATGAGGTACAAATATTTACACAAACAAATATTATGAGGTATAAACTTTTTTCTAGGCGAGAAAACTTCAGTCTTGCATGGGAGTGCCGTCCTTAGCAACCATTCACAGAATATTCGTCTATATATTGTCTATGGCTCTGGTGTCGTCGCCTTTTTCGCTTGACCATACAGCAGATTTTCTTTTCTCTCGCTTTAAAAATGTTCTAATATTATATATTCTTTGAAAACTTGAGTTAAATCTTCTTTGAAAACTTCTTTGAAAAAGAGTCTCTAAAACTTGAGACATAAAAAGAAAATTAAATCAATTTTTAATGCTTTTTCAAAAAATTCTAATTAAAAATGATTACTTCGATACAAAATGATCATTTCTTAATGTTAATATTATTCATTTTTTTAACAAGTGAAACAACAAAAATGTCGAAAAAAATTCCAGAAATACTTCTGACAATTTGTGACCCCGGGCGTCCCGGTGTCCTCATCAGATAGTTAATTTAGCAAAAAAAAAACATTTCAGATCTCAAAAATGATTTCGTATTTTTATGATTATGTCGAAAATCAAGCCAATTTATTTTGTTCTTCGTAAAAAACAACAAATTTTGCAAATAATATGCTATGACAATTTTTAATTGAGACAGTGAACAAAAGACACAAAATCTACGTAAAATAATAAAAAGATTTCCATTTTTGTCCATGCATACTTATTTTTTGAAATAAAGTGTTATTTTTTTCATAATAAAATAAAAGTACACTTTGGCACCATAAAAACAAATTCATAAAATTTACAGGCATTTTTATTCAAAGAAATACACATAAAAGTATTAAACTACTTGAAGGAATACCGTGACTTATAGGTTGGTATGAGGCTGACCATCAATGCTGTAACAAAATGCGTCACTTTACCAATGTCATTTCCCGTTTCATGGAAGGTCGGCAAAAGCTGCAGGGTTTGTGGTCATTTGAGATTTGGTTTTTCATTTGTAAGCGCGAACTGTTTGTGGGCATGCATTTAATATAATTTTTAAATATAAGTATATCTTAGCAACTAAGATAATAGATGGCTTATAGATGAAAATAAGTTACCTACTTATATTTCGTCTCGTTTACAATATTAAAGGGTATAAATCGATTTACAAAATAATACTAATTAAAAGCATACTTACCGACAAGTAATAACAAAATATACTGAAAAAAAAATAAGGACAATATCACGGGTAAAATAAAAAACAAATATTAGAAGATTCATTTCTTTTGTTGTTTATCACGTTGGGCAGGGACATCAAAAGTTGTATACGATGAGGGAAGAGCACGAAGCGAACAAGATATAATGAGCGGAAGCGAGAGAGATGATAATTAAAGGAATAGGCCGTCTCTTTTAAATATCCTGAAATATGACGACACAGCGTGGAGCTAAGATTAAAAACGTGTATTTTTGTCGTAGTTATAAATCAGCGAATCAAATAATATTGCCAACATCAAAGGTTCATTTAGGCCGTGTATCATTGTTATTTTATCTACCTTTCCATTATTGCTTATGAATTATGTGATTGAAAAATATTTAAATGAGTTTTTTCGTCATTTTCTTCAAACATAAGGTAACGAGTCACTGTCCGGTCGTTAGCTCAGTTGGTATAGTGCTTGTATTCCATGCCGAGAGTTCATGTTAGAATCCTACCAAGAGTGTCAAAAATAGTTTCCCGTTTCGATGTCTATTTCAAAACCAAAATAGAAATACCGGCAAGGTTTACCCAGCCTTCAAAATAAATGAGTACAAGTCCCCTCGGGAGCTGGGAAACCCACACTTCTACTGAAGCGGTTGGCGTAAGGCCGGCACCTTTACCTATAAAAATAAATAAGTTCCAATCGCCACATACGACCCCTTCAGACAAAACGCGGCAAGAAGTTGCACTAAGTGTAGCTTATATAAAAATAGACCTGGTTTCAGGATAACAAGCGACAGTTGTTAAAGAGTTTATGTTCATTTGAAGTTTAGGTTTTTTACAGATACACATGAAACATCTGTAAGCGCGAACTTACACGAGTTACATGCGGAAGAACCTTCTTGGTTAACAGGAGAGGATGTGCGGTGAGCGAAAAAGGTTTTTTTTTCATGGATTTGTGAAGAAAAATGTAATTCATCAACATATTTTTCCTGGCCAGTTGTCTTCATACGAAAGCAGAAGCTTGTGTGCATTCAATGGCATCTGTTGAAACAGGGTCGAAGTAATGATCAAATATGACATACGTGATTTAAATCAACGTTATTCTGGTTCAAATACGATAGTCAAGATCAACGAGTTCCTCGGCCATAACACCGATTGATGAATATTGCTGCAAACCAATTCTAAGATTAAAACAGAAGAAAAAAAAATTAAGTCGGTATAAAAAAGTAAATGGACTTTTCGATGCATACAACCTGGGTAAAGTGAAAGATAGCGGCACTTTATCTTGGCGTTATTGGTTTCAATTTTTATAAAATAAAATTACAATTTTTCCGATAAATGCGAGTCAATATCAATCCATCCATCCAGGTCGCCTATTTACGGCGAGGCGGAGCTCGCAAACTTGCAAGGGGATATATACAGCCTTAAGGCATGCTAGGGAAGGTACCCGGGACGGGCAATAAGTAGGGGGATGTACAAGGAAAAAGTGAGTTTCAAGAAAAAGTAAATGAAAAAGGAGAATTGTTTCAGATAAATTGATGGGCGGTACACAATGACATATTGTTATGGACTTTGATGTATTGCAGTGAAACATGGTCAGTGAGTAACAGTGAAATGAGTTAAGTATATACGGTGGAAATTAAGCATTGTAAATGCATCACAGGAAAAACTCTGAAGGATAGAGTTAGGAATGAATGGATAAAGAAAGAATATAAGCTGAAAAAGGATGTAAAAGTTTTTTTTTTTTTGAGTTAAGGTACAAAAGAATGTGATGAGATGGTTTGAGATGTTTTGGGATCAGATTGAGGAGATTGTGAAACAATGGGATATACAAAGTGAGTGTAAAAGAAGAAAATGGATGAAAAGGGTTGTGAATATGAATGAATTGGAAGAGGTATGTAAGGATAGGAAGAAATGGAGGCAGCTCCGCAGAGGCTCAAGTCACCCTTAGCGGAATGGTGACAGAGTAACAGAGTGTTATAACTAAAAACCTGAAAAAAAGCCTTTTTTCATGATTTCCAAGTTACTAAGTTAGGCGTTTTTCATCTATCTTATATAGTTATTTTAGACAGTAAAATTCAGTGATTACTTTTAAACATCCCAATGAATTACAGCATATCTTACATTGTCTGAACTAATTTGGGGACCAGGGTGTTCATACAATTAATTTGTTCAGATAATAGAACTGCCTACTTTTATGTTACAATAAAAAATATGAAAATGATTTTTTTTAATTTTAAATAAAGATTTTTTCCGTTTAAAGCAAGAGATTAATGGTAGTTGCACGTAAATAAAGCATTCACCATTCTATAATACACAGAAGCGTCACTTACGGCGGCTTAAACATTACACAGTAGCGCAGAATAAGAGGGCGGGAGTGTAAGTTACCACGTACCAGGTACAGGGGCACATTTTATTCCAGTCTAAGACTACATTATCTATCTATAATCTAAGTTGCAAGGATATATTCATTCAAAGCTCTCAGATGTATGCCCACAAACAAACACGTGTAGTTCGCGCTTACAAATGCTGATTGTGTACTTACAAATAAAATCCAAACCTCAAATGAACATAAGCCCTGCAACTCTTGCCGACATTCCCTGAAACAGGGGTGACATTGGCAAAGTGAACCACTTTTTACAGTATGGGTGGTCAGCCTCATACCAACCTATAAGTCAAGGAATTGATTCCATTAAAATAAAAAAAATGACATTAAAAATACTCAGTAGTAAGCGGATGCGAAGACCACTGCATTACTTCGATAAACAGCTATGAAAATGCTTCCTGCTCGTGGAAACTAAAAGTCGGCAGATAAAAAAAGCAAATACAACATGGTTCTAACGTGAAATCCTTAAAAAAAAACAAAACTACATTCAACCATGACACTGAAAGTTTAATACTTAATTTACATAAGACTGAAAATTTTACACTTTATAAGAACGTATTCTGGAACAAAATCTTATTTTTTTAGTAGTTAGATTATGCAAAATGTTAGAAAAAAAAAAAAAAAAAAAAATTGGATATACTAGAAATATTAGAGATTGATAAACACAAAAATAAAAGTTCTATGCTGAATATTCAACTTCCCACCATTACATCTCCTCTCCTAACAATATTAGCTCCGCCCCAAAAATCACCATCTCCCTCCCACACATCTACCTTTCTACCCCCTCCCTTACCACTACCACCAATAGATCCCACTCCACTGTCTTAATTTTGAAGTTTAAATTTAGTAATTGTTAGTTACCCGAAGATGGAAGTAATTCCGAAAATATTTGTAACATACTCAAAAACAATAAAAGTGGAATAAAACAAAGTTTTTAATTTCTTTTATTTTTTTATTTTTTATTGAAAAATAATCAATTTTTTAAAATGAATTTCCACAGTGTTTCACAAAAATCTTTTCAAAATTCAAAATGTTGTATTAAGCTCATTCAAATTATGTACCGACATATTCCCTAAAACATTAAAAAATTACATCCAACATGTCATTTTCAGCAGATTTAGAAAAGTATACGATATCCATCTTAGCGAACATGAATATTGAAAACTTCATGAAATAATATTTTTGAATCATAAACTTTAAAGTGCATCCCGGCAACTTAAAAGATTTTTCCACCGGTGTCGTTTTAAGTTCACCCTTCCTAGTCCGTCCGCTCCCAGCAGTAGGGTGGTGCGAAGCGACTCGGGACGGAAATTGATTCACTCCATTACACACGCATCCCTTACACAACCCCACTCGCAGCCTCGAATCCAATATAAAACTTCAAGTTTACACTCGACCATAGCGTTTTTAGAAACCCTGTGCGGGAGACTTCCTAGATTTTAGAGACTCTAGGGGTCTATGATACTTGTTGTAGTGCTGCAGAGGTGCTGGTGATGTGGAAGTTGATGTCCTGAAGCGCTATTCTTCTAAATTCCTTACACTTTGGATATCAATCCAAGTCGAAGTTTGCTAGCGCTTACGAAAGAACTCCATAGATAAAAAAAAATCACAGTACACCTTATTTTTGGACACGAATCGCTATCTCGTCGCTCTAAGTTCTAAAGAAATTTAACAGAATAGCGTTTCTGATCCTTTATTGCAGGGCTGTTCAGTGGCTGCGTACTGTTGTAGTGTGTGTTTCGTTGTGTTGGCTTTGTTTTGAGACACTGAAAGGAAGTGGCGATTGATCTCGGTTTTGAATAGGGCAAGGTTAATTTTGGGTGAAAACACAGATACCGGTAACTCGTTCCATACGCGGGCAGTTTGGCAATGGAATGAGTCGTGAAACACCAAGTTCTCATAGTTTTGATATCGACTGTAAAGGGATGACTGTGAGCCGTCTTACGAGTTACCCTTGTTGTGATGAGAGGAGAAAAATAAATGGCTTACTAGAGGCAATACTTCAGTTTCAATACATTTGTTGGTGAAACGCATTGAATGAGTTTGCATGTAAAACTTGATACTTGGGGTATGAAATTCTTACGCCTTGAGTGGTCTGTCGTTCAAAGTCTTTGTAGGAAAACGAAGTGACTGAGTGTGACGTCAGGTGTTGAAATGCGATCAGTTTCGCATAGATATTTTAATATCACATGTCTCTCGTGCACAGCAAATATCAGGGGTGCATGATTTTGATAGGCCACAGTTTTTAGTTCTGGGTAATGAGCTAGAAGAAAAAAATGTCAGATATTAGTAGGAAGAGGTGGATACAACTCTACAGAGTCTGCATTTAAATGCATGGAGAATAACGTACATATACTGAGTTGGTTACCTATTTTTGATGGCTAAAATAAACCCTTGATATCATATTATTTTTACGTAGGGCTACGTAGATGAAAGCTATGTTACAGTTGTATGGATATGGTTTCAGTTATGAAAGAAAGAAAGAAGTCTATACATACTTTTTTCACAATTTAGGTACAAATCATACTCAGAATGCGTAAAAATGTTAGTCTAATGAGCTAATACTGATTTTGCTGTTAGTTTAAGACATGAAAACAAATATATTATCAACAAGCCTAAAAAATTAATACATTTTTACAAGCAAAATAATAAATAGTCTACGAATGTCACCTTTTCTGTTACCTCTCGTAGAACTATGGTACTGAAACACGGCCCGCCCGGAGCTAGGCTACAAGTTTCGGCCCAAACAAGGGTTATATTTAGAAGCGCCTGCAGTCATAAATAAATGATTAGCTACAGTCCTACGGTTCACGAGAGAAAATATATTTCATCCGATGCCGACTAAATCTACGGCTGGATACCAGTCTATGAACTGCTTATAAGCCCGAATGTTTATGTTTATTTATTGCTTTCATATCGATCTATGCTTTATTAAAAAATATCCGATAAATCTGGTAATTTAGATAATGCTTTATTTGAAAAAAATGCATAACTAAAAATACGTGAGCCTTAACTAGGAAAATTTGTGTTTCAGGCATGAAGAGCTTGTATACGCCTATAATCTAAGTTGCAACGATAAATTAACATTTAAAATTCATATTTAATGCGTGCAAACAACCAGGCACGTTAAAGTTTGCGCTTACAAATGCTGCATGTTTACTTTCAAATTAAAATCCAAACCTCAAATGAACATAAATAACAATGACATACATAAAAATTTAAATAATCTCATACAACTAGGGTACAGAGAAAGTATACAGTCTGACGCATAGATAAGTTTATACAATCAAGTGTATCTTCTTCTTCATTTAGTGTCGTGTCTGGTACCCCCAACGTCGACTTTCACTCCGTCTATCTCCTCATTTCTCGCTCTTGAAACAGGTCCTTCAATGTCCTTTTTATATAGATCTTGGTAAACGTGTGTCTGAAAGAGTAGGCAATAATGCATAGTTTTTAGTCAATTTAATCAATTCAATGTTTTTTTTTGATAACATGTTTGTGTTACGCTCTATAATTTTCTGTAAACATCGTAAAAAAACTTATAAACACTACAACAGAGTTATTAAATATATTTTCATATCCATGAAAAACTAACTAAATAAAACTGAGTTAAAATATTAGAACCTCTCGAAGGGGCAACAAACGCCACCTTATTAAAAACCCGTTCCAAAAACTAAAAGTTAAAAACAATCAACTGCGCAAAGGAAAAGTTTGTGCAAATTCAGAATCATAAACTACGCCGGCCAGTTGGCAATTATAATGAAGCGGAACCTTAATAATCGAATGCTTTGATTATCGTATGTTTTAAAATAAACGAACTTGTATCGAATCCTCATTGCATGCCCGCCCAAATGAATTGACATCGGATCGGCTTGTATTATTATTCGTTGATTTAAAAAAAACAATATGTTGTGTATGTTCCTTGATTTATAGGTTGGTATGCGGCTGATCACCAATGCTGTAGAAAACGGTTCACTTTGCCAATGTCACCCCTGTTTCAGGGAAGGTCGGCAAGAGTTGCAGGGTGTATGTTCATTTGAGATTTGTTTGTATATAATGAGAATCCTTAATGTTACATATTTTTGCATCTTAGATTCGATAAGATTAGATAAGATCAGCAAAAGAAGGCCCTTAGTTTGAATACAAAATATCAATATTTCCTTCTATCTCAGGTTACAAGGAAAATTCATAAAAAAAAAGGGCTTGCTTAGAGACGGAAAAATATTGATTGGTTCAAATACAGAGAAAGGTTCAACTTGGAAAAGGTTCTACGGACGTAGAACAGTAAAGAATAATATGCTACATGATTTGTGTACAAAATAATCTTGAATCACTTTTACTATCAGTCTGTGGTCTAGTGGTTAAGATTATGAACTCGGTCGGGAATTTGATTCTGGAGCAGAAAAAAAAACTAGCTAGAAATAACAACCAACTCATAACAAATGATCTCAGTTTCATTAACATTATCATCATCACTTCACATTCCTTGAAATAAAGGCTTCCCTAGTTCAGGAACTAAAAATATATATTAATAAATCTGTTCCAGTTATTCACAAACATATTTTAAGAATGATCTTCTAAAAAATACTTATTCGGTTATGGAATGCTTGTTCCAAACGAAATGCAAAAGAGGCAAATATTTCACTGTATTAGAAAGTGTGACATTTGGCCATTGTTTGTGTAATTATAGTAGGCAAGTCTCTTTTAGATAAACAACTCTAAGGCCCGGTATTTTCATCGTTAGCATAGCGACTTTATACTGAATGAGAAGAACGCACTTACGTCAATCGTGTAGGTAGCCTTTTTTCATTAGTTTAAAGTCACATAAGCTAACGTTGAAAATACTGGACCTAAGTTCTAATCTACCGCCATTAAAATGCCCTTGTCTGTTATGATAGCGCTCAGTCATTCCAAGAATCCACTTTCCATCGAAGACCTATTAAAATTCCTTACGTCTTTTGTGATTCAAACGTTGATTTTATGATTATGATTTATGAAAAAACGAGAAGGGTTTTTTTCGCCTCAGCAACGATATTAAAAATAACAAGACTGAAATAGAATAAAATAAGGGATGAGCATCTAAAAGTATAACAAATTCCATGAAATTTTTTTATTTTTTTAAATATCAAATTAACATTATAATTCTAGAATTCTTAACTCAGATAAAAAAGTACCTAAATATGTAGGAGATATTTTAATTAAATTACTTGCAACAAAAAAATTCTCATTGTGTGAATTCTATTTTTTGTTAAGGATTTTAAAATTAATTATAGAGTATGAATAAAACATAGTAATGGAGGTTTGGATGGGGTGAGTGGTATTATTATTATACACCTCGCAGAACCCTTAAAAGGGTTTGAAAAGTTTATGTAAATAAAAAGTAGGTAAACGTGGAAATGTTTTGGGTTATTTTAAGGGGAAGGTAAAGTCGAAAATAGACAAAATAAATCATTTCATAACAGAGCTCGAAGGTACACCAATTTTATTTAATTTTAAATCTAAAATATATATTCTTAATTACAATATTGATGATAAAGGAAAAACAGTTTTGTTTTCGATTACGTGAGTATATTTTTATAAACCACAACCGGTTTCGCAAACATCCGTTCGCATCATCAGGTGGATAAATTAATCAGATGATGCGAACGGATGTTTGCGAAACCGGTTGTGGTTTATAAAAATATACTCACGTAATCGAAAACAAAACTGTTTTTCCTTTATCATTAATGATGAACGATTACAAAGTTAATGCCTCTACAATCAATAAAAAAAACAATATTGATGTTTAAGGCTTATATTTAATGCATTCCGATAAGTAGACACAAAAAAGCATGCTGCATGTGTACATACAAAATAAACCAAACCTCACATGAACAGAAACCTCGCAGCTCCTGTCGCCTTTTCCTAAAACTGGGGTGACATTTCCAGAACTGAACCAAGTTTTTACAGCATGCAGGGAGTCAGCTCTACATGTTGTAAAAATTTGGTTAACTTTAGCCAATTTCACCCCTGTTTCAGGGAAGGTCGGGAAAAATTGCAGGGTTTATGTTCAATTGAAGTTTCGATTTTAATTTGTAAATACACATGAAGATACTCCTGTCTGTTTGTGGGCATGAATTTAATATGAATTTTTAAGGATAATATCTCTTTGCTACTTAGATTATCGATTATAGTAGTAAAATATGTGTGGAAAAGTTGGGGTTAGTGAAAAAATATAATTTTAGACTTAAAAACAGATATTTCATTATTCAAATGGCATTCCATATCAATGAAATTATCGCGGATACTTTGCACCGCCAATTTACATTGTTTTACATAAAATTAACATCGAAGAAAATTTGAAGCAATCCCAAAGTTGGAATGGCTTTTGCGAAATATTTTATGGATACTTTAATTCAATCACTTACAATGCTTCAACAAAGCGGGACTAAAGGTTGGCCGTGACTTTAGGGGGGATACGCAATGAGGAGCGAACATTTTTCATTTTGGAACTTTTCTCTACGCGAGCAAATGTTAGTTTTGTATGGCACTGCCGTCCATAGAAACCTATAATCTATAGTCTTAATTGCACAGATATATTATATTTAAGATTCATATTACATGCATTCCAATAAGCAGACACGTATAAGTTCGCGCTCACAAATACTGCATGTATTGCTTGTATTCCTTGACTTATAGGTTGGTATGAGGCTGACCACCCATACTGTAAAAAATGGTTCACTTTGCCAAGGTCACCCCTGTGTCAGGGAAGGTCGGCAAAAGTTGTAGGGCTTATGTTCATTTGAGGTTTGGATTTTATTTGTAAGTACACATTCAGCATTTGTAAGCGCGAACTACACGTGTTTGTTTGTGGGCATGCATTTGAGAACTTTAAATGAATATATCCTTGCAACCTAGATTATAGATATACTTATGAATTTAAAAAAAAAGACTCCGTAGACCTCATCATTCAGTCGTCATTTTACATAACATAAAAAATACACATGAAAATATTTTGATCAGTTTGAAAAACTCAAGAATTCTTTCACATAATTTCTAGTCATTTGACTAAAATCTTGAAAAATTCGTTTTTAAGTCTAATTGTGTATCACCCCTTACTCGGCTGCTGCAAAAGAATATTTTTAAACCGGTTTATGCGCGAATTATAAAACTTTCCTCAAATCCTAATCGGCCCTTCAAAATAATTACAAGGATTTGTTAAAAGCTTATCTTTACTTTAAAATTAAGAGGAGAAGAAAAAAAAGATAAAAAAGCGATTCATTTTAATTTTGTCTTTAGAATTTAAGCTGATTTTTATCTTCAATATTATGACGGGTAATTCGATACAAAGAAAATAATTTTGCGAAGAAAAGGCTGGTCTGAATCAACATGAACCCTTTTTCGTTCACGTCAAAGAAAATCTTGAATACTTCCCCACAGGCTCTATCGATACTAAGCCCATCCAGTATTAAAAATGATATATTAGGAATAGATGAACATCGGAAAAACAAAAAAAAATGAGAGGTCCTCTGCCGATGTAATAATAGACAATACTCATACCAATTTCTGCATTACTTTCAAATTTAATATGGATGGTCGCGTATTGCACACTTCGCGTGAATATCTATTATCATTATCATGCGACCACACTTTCGGGGAACATGCGGATAGAAATAACATTATATGTGTAACTCATTAGCGTTTTTTAATTACAATAGTATATTATTTATGCCCTTTTTAAGCCTATAATCCTTATTTTATTTATAAATATAATCCCTTGACTTATTTGTTGGTATGAGGCTCACCACCCATGCTGTACACAAATGGTTTACTTTGCCAATGTCACCACTGTTTCAGGGAAGGCCGACAAAAGATGCAGCGCTTAATAAGTTCATTTGAGGTTTCGTTTTTAATTTGTAAGTACACACTACACATGCAGCATTTGTAAGCACGAAACCTACACGTGTCTGTTTGTAGGGATGCACTTTATATGAATTTAAATATTAATATATCTTTGCAACTTAGATTTTAGATAGGTATGTTTCGATATTCAATGACACTCAAGAAACCAAAAAGCGTAGAACGTTGTGTGATGGGGAGGAATCTTGAAAGGATGAAATTTCATTGGTAACCTCCTCGGAATGTTATTCTCGTTTGATCTTCCCAAACAAAAAACGCACAGCGTTCTCAAATGTCAACATCACGTGCTATTTATGTACGAAACGGAATGAAAATGTGATACACGCGACAACGTTGACTCGATATTTCCGTACACATATTATGTCGTGAAAATTCCATGCAAAAGCTATTTAAATATGACCTCATTTCATAGCAATATCATTGAATTTTTTTTTTTGTTTGTTCACCATTAACCTACAATCTAAGATGCAAAAACATGGATTTGCATATTAAATGTAGACCCAAAAGATCGCACTTACACATGCCTCAAGTGTACTCACAAAATAAAAAACCAAATCTCAAATGAAAGTTAGCCCTGATACTCTTGAACGACATTCCTTGAAACAGGCGTAGCTATGGCAAAGTGAATCCTTTTTTTACGGAATGTGAGGCCAGTCTCATACAAAATTTCGGTAGTCTAGTGGTAGCACTTGGGACTCGTAAATGAAAGGTTGTGGGTTCGAATTCCGGCAAAGCACAACAAATATGCCGTTTATATTTTGAAAAAATGCGCTTCGCTGGGTTAAAAAATTCATATACTTTTACCAAAGACCACCGTCACATGCAGTACCCTTTGAAACTTTTGAAAACGCGGATAGAAGTTATAAAAAGACTGGTCACCAAAGGCCCATCCAGCCTTACAGCAACTGGGTTTTGCGTGAGTGTTGGTGCTTTCTATAGCGACGACCAAGATCGCAGAGGGCTTTTGAGGTGAAATTCACACTCATCGCTCACCAAATTAATAATCCTCTTATTATTATTAACTTGTCAGTCAATGAAATCATTGTTATCATATTTTAAGGCATGATAAGGCCTTTAGGCACATACCATTGGACTAACGATACAATAGAAAACAGTCAATAGAAAGCTATAATATTACAGATGAAACTAGGATGTTCATGCGGGGGTCTATTGAAGCGAGAAGACCGTATTGGGTGATTGTTTGAGGGCAAGGGGTAAAATACATAAATGTCAAATAAATATCATCCCCCAATAGAGTTTGCTGGCCTTCAAACAATAAGTGATAGGCCGCGTAAGTCACTAGAAGCAAAGATTTCATCGAGTTAGCAATTCCAGGAATTTTGTGTTAATAGAGATTATTCTTCGAAAAAGGAATTCTAATTCGAATGGGCCGAAAATTAATTCATTGAGTAATTGACTTTTTTCACAAAAAAATCTGATGAATTATCTTATTCCGAGTAAATACCAAGTATAAAAACAGTTTTCGTAATTATAGAGATCGCACTCACAATTCCGAATTTCCCTGAGTATATAAAATTTCTACTTAAGAATAAATATAGTTTTTTTTTTAAATATAAAAACAGTTTTAATACCTCCAATTTGTTACCTTAATAAAATAAAATAAAATAATCGCAAATTTTACATTGTATTCGATTTATGTAAGAATAAATTATAATTTAGGTTTTTTTTTCAAATAAATAAAGTTTTTCATACCTTCAATTTGTTCCCTAATGACTTATGCACATATTTACTATTTGTACTTACATTAAATTCAACATAATGTTTTAATGAAAATATTTTAAAACATTTTCCTCGTACAAACTTTGTTTTAATTTGAAGTTGTAAAACGGCAAATGTGAAATAACAGTGTTTTACTCTTTAACACGGCAGCCCGCCCCGCAAACATTAGTCAATTAAGTTTTTCTCGTGCTTTTTAAGGTCATTCTTCTTCGCTAGAAGAAAACCCGGTGAGCATTTCACCGAGTGTCGCCCGCGCATAAAAATATTTCCCAACTGGCGCGGCGCACAGTGGTTCGCGTAGAACGTGCCAGATGGACATAAAGCACTTTTTATTCATTTCTGGTTTATTTATTTATTTTGGGAAATAAAAATTACAGGATAAATTAGTTAGATTGATATTTTTAAAGACTAGAAAACTTTTTCTATTATTGAAAACATTACATTAACATGTTGTTTTAATAACGATTATTTGAAATTGTGGTCGTGCGAGAAGTCAGTTGCTTCATGTATTCTGGGGCAGTCCCATGTAAAGCCTTGAAGATCAAACATCAAATTTTGAATTGCATTCTCTTCGGAATCTTAACCAGTGAAGAACCTTTCATTCTTATTACTTTTTAAAGAAAACATGATTTTTTTATTGGAAGAATAAAAAAGGGTTCAAAGATATTTTCGTATCTCTGATTTAATAAAATATTAAGATAAAGCAACCTGAAGTACCGAATATGGTGAAAGCGACCAAAAACGATCCCAAAATTGTTAGGTTTTTCAGATCCAATCCTTGCACTTTGATATCAAATTAAAGGTAAAGGTAGCATATCTTTATTCATATTTTTTTTACAAGATCACACATAAATATTTTGTTTTTTACTCAAAATTTACTTTAAGTATCAAATTATAAAATCAATACTTTCGTAATACTGTTAAACATCATGAAATGATTTGGTCCACTTAGCATGTTCAAGACGAAGCACTGTGCGGCGTAGCACTCTCAAGTGGGGACGGAATTTTTGTGTTAATTAAAAACACCAAACTTAATGAAAACGCACGACGAAATTAATTGTTTTTTTACGTGAGAGGCTTTTACTCATAATAAACTGTTTTCGACAACAATGAGCCGGCCAGCGCCGATGGTGGAAAAAAATTCCAGCGCCAAGTAAATTCCAAAGGACAATCATGGAAATTATAGAAAAATCCCAGCGAGCCAATTAATTTTACGCCCTTTTTGGAGTGTTCTCAACAGCTGTGTTTACATCGGTATAAGAAAAGGGCAAAACGGAATCAAATTTTTGCAATATTATCTGCGACGTAATAAAAACGATAAATTGATATTTTAATTATATCGTCGTCGTACTTGTAATATCGAATTTCCTGAATTCGGTTTTAGAAATATTTAGTTATGTAACAAGTTGAAAACCTTCAAGTTGTAAAATGAATTGGATTTTCTCAAAACAAAGTCGAAAATCAAACGATAACTTAAAAGCAACCGGATAGTAAAAGTACGCTTACAACGGTTATACCTGGAATAAATGATATTTTAGAAACGAATAAAATATCATAACAATTGAAAACGTCCTTTTAACCTTGAAAAATAGAAAATTGGGAATGTCAACTTTAAAGATTTGTAGACCTTAGCGTCATAACAAACATCTTCAAAGAAAAGTAACATTTGAAAATTTGTATAGAAATGTTATAAAGAAAAACTTTATTGTGTTGAAATATAATGTTCGTATGTATGTGGGATATAGTCACCATAATATTGTAGAGGGAATTTCAGGTTTTTGGAATTTCTTTTGTAATGCTTTCACACATAAAAAATATTTTCATTGAATAGGATTTTATTTTTACCTAAATTCGATTTTTTGTATTGTATGCTACGCAGGTATATGAAGAAAAAGCGCAAAGGAGAGCACAACAATGAACCTTTTATTGTATTATTTTCTTCGAACAATGGCGTGCCACTTAAAAATAGTGATTGAAAAAAGCTCACGTCTGAAACAAGAAACAGCTTTACTTAAACATGGGCGTAGTCTCAACTACATTGTAGCGTTAAAAGTTAATAAAAGTATGAAATATATGAACAAATTAAATAAAAAACATTAACCATGGAGTTATAATATAGGGGAGTGGTAACTAAAGTACTGAATTGGTTCATACTTGTTCCCTTTTGCGCTCCTCTTGTGTCAATCGTTGCAGTGGTACCCCGAATGTACGGCGGCAACAATTACAAATATTACGCATAAAATATCACAATGGTTATAATGAAATGAGTGATAAAATTAAAATATGATTATACACTTTGAAAATATAAAATACTGGCATCAATTTTGGCGATCACAATATTTATAACGCGTGTTATCTGTCAACTTGAGCTATTTCCGGTCAAATCGGCAGCCATTTTTTGCAATGGTACCAACATGCAAGACTTTTTTTTGGGGTTTTGTTGAGTTTTTTGTACAAAAGAACACTGTGCAACTGTGAAGTTCTTTGTTCTCTTTCTAACTAATGACCATTTCCGTAAGTAAGTTGAGACAGATATATTTGTCTATTTTCGTTAAAATAACTTCTTGTCCACAGATGTTATTAGTCAATGCTATTAACACACTCGAGGATATTTGTTCATTTGAAAATCAAATAAACTTGCACATATAAAAATCAACTTGTTTCCGCTTCTTGTTAAGTTTCTATTAGACCTTGAATAGTGCTAGATTGATTTTATCTTGAAGACGCTTTTGAAGCTCCCATATTGAACAGACCTGTGATTTACTTCATCTGATCGAATCCGAAATCTACCTCTTTTTTACTCCGACCTTTCGAGACCTGCATTCAAGCACTTTACAAGGTTTATTAAGATTCTACGCATTTAATGAACAAAGAACTATAGGATAACCACACAGGCGACAAATGATACACAAACTACAGTTTGAAATAATTATACCATTTTTGTAAAGCGCTTTTTATGACTCTGGCATTACAAAGGCACTTGCCCATTAGATTGGGCAAAGAGGTGGGTCTTTGGTCCTTTAATGAAACTTGTCTTAACATCTAGTTTTCAAAGTCGCTGTGGAATGGTATTTCACATTGCTGGAGCAGCCACCTTGATGGCTCGATCACCAAAATCAGTTTCAACATCAGCTTCCTTACACATCCACAGGGTTACTAAGGAGTATGAGTCTTGTTTTTTTTACTTCGATGGGTTGTGGTCGCGAGATAGTTTAGCTCCTTCATCTATTCTGGGGCAGTTCCATGTAAAGCCTTAAAGGTCAAGTAGCAGGTTTTGTACCGGAGACTTCAGAATCATTAACCAATGGAGACCCTTTATGTGAGGAGTCATTCCTGTTAATGTTGTGATGTTAATAAGTTTTTACTCTTAGCTTTCCGTGTATAAATAATGCTATGTTCATAAATAAAGTCAATTGATTTTATTTTTATTTTTCAATTCGAATAATTGGTCGGTTATTTTTTCATTATATCCGAACACTTTTTTCAGTAGGGCATGTAATGTATAATGTGTGTTTGGCGTAGAACTTTCAGTGCAGAGTTTCTCTACATTTAAAAAAGTTTAGTTAAGAGCAAGTGGCTGTTAGTTGAAAAAGTTGTCCTGTTTGAGTTTACCAGGAGAAAACTTCCCGCAAATTTTCATAATAATAAATTGACGTGGTTTTTCCATACATATTTTAAAATATTTGAATGTTAAGTCTATTATTTTTTTGCCAATATAGACGTGGGCGTGAAGCATGATATTTTTTAAATTAAATGATAAAAGTTGGTAAAATCAGTTCTCGTGGAATGATAAAATAATGTATGATAGTATTTGTCAATAACAGAAAAAATATCTAAATTCTATATTGAACCCTGAAATGATTCTCTAGGTACTATTACGATTTTTTGAGCTGCCAATAAATCCTTTTTTACAATTCCTTCTAAGTCAGAGATAGAAGTAGTCGTAGATACTTATAGAAATTATATATCTTACGTAAAGCAGTCCTTAACTTGTAGGAAATATACGGGATGCAATAATAAAATACGTTATTTATTTTAGATATCTTCTATTCCTGAAATATCAGGAAGAATCCTGATGTCCATTTTCATCTTATTTTATCACATTAAGTAAATCCAATGTTTTTGTCTATTCTTCAACAGATCTACATTTTTGGAGGGTTCTGTTTAAGCAATAAGATATTAGCTTGCTATAGAATAAAAAAATAATAATATTTACGAGTAAATAAGCCCAATAATTATCACATCAAAAAAGGCAATAGGTACGTCTATTAGACGGCAATCTATATTGACATTTATTAGTTAATATTCTACATTTCAGTATAACATTTAACGTAATAAAATAAAAACCAGACTAGTTTTTGCCGCAACCTAATAAGCCAGACGAATGGGCAAGCAAGACTGAATCCCGTGGGACGACCGGTTGGAGAACTGATTGTTTTTTTCCTTCCTTTTCCCTAGTAACGGTATGAAGGCTAATCACTTCCTCTTCAAGAGGAAGGGTGAACGTAATACAACTAATAAACAGAGGTACAAAATAATACAAATATATGCAGGGATGCAATGCAAACGCAGCCGTAACTTCATTTCAACTTTTTACGCGTCGTGACGATGTAGCATGTGGCGAGTGAAACCAATTATTTTATCAGGTAAGGGGGCAACTATACGCCAACCACTTCACTTAAAGGGTGGATTTCCCTATTTTTAGAGGGCGGCAGATTCTCATTTATTTTGAAGGCTGAGTAAATTATGATTTTTGGGTTTGGAATAGACGCCAAAATAGGGAATCATTTCTGACGTCTTTTGTGAAAATCAGACTCCAGCCATCTGGCTTTGAATGCAAACAGTTTAAGTAGTTTTTCATTGTAGATCAATCTACTTATCAAATTTATGGTACATTTGACCTTAAAAAAAGTGCTATTTCATTGGTCGTTTGAGAAACGTATTAAAACAATTTAAAGCAAAACAGTACATTTAAAAATCAAATGTTTGTTAGAATGATGTGAGCAAATGAGTAGAAGGAAGGTTTTAAAACCACGAGGTAGTAAATTTGTAGTTCTCTCAAAAACTGTAGAAATAGTCAACGTAAGATAAAGTAAAATAAGCTTTAAAAACTGAAATAAAAAAAGAAAAATAAAATTGATATAACATCTTACGCTACCACAGTATCAGAAAACCGTTACACTAATATGATCCTTTGAGACAAATGTTTTATTTTAGAAATATAGTTCTCTAACGTAATGCTCCTTGCAATTTGAACAATGGTATCAGGCTGACAGATGTTGGCAAGGGCTGCAAAACACATGACAAGGAGATGAAAGTCTCCAGGCTTAGAAATATGTGACGAAGACGGCAAACAAGCTCTTTAAACAAGGAAATGAAAAGTTGGCTACAGAAATGTACGGACATAGACAAGATGGGAATATACAGAATTGGAAGGTATTGGTGGAGGCCTACTTCCAGGAGTGGGCTGAGAAAGGCTGAAGAAAAAGGAAGAAGAAGAAGACAAGATGCAAGCTCCTTGAATCCATTATCCTGGTGGGCTTATCAGTTGACAGAAATGCGTACAATAAAACAATGTTGATTTATTTGAACTTCTGTCATCAAAAACAATGTGATATAGTATCATTAAATAGTGAGGCATTTAATTTGCAGCGCTTCATTAAAAATAACTAAAAACTTGGTCAGGTACAAATAGACAAAATATATTATTTTTAATTGGAAAAAACATTTATTATGAATAACCCTTTGTACCAAAACATGCATGAAAAAAATGTATTTGAATTGATTTGCTTTTGATTTTCTGAGAATTAAAATTTATTAATTCAGATATCTTTAGTACATATTTTCCTTTAATGTTTACTCGTTGGATAAACTTTATGTTCAACAAAAATCAATGTTACTTAATCACAATAATTAGTAGTGACATTTTTCACACATTTACCTATAATGCATTATGGAAGAAGCTTTATGTTTAACACTAATGTCAACAACTTACTTGCCTCATTTTTTTTATTCATAGGCAAGTTGTGGGTTAGTATACTTTGTATACATACATTGGGATATACTCACTCAACCACTATCCTTTGCTTAACGTCCATGTCAGAACGGTCTTATAATGCGCGAGCCCTCAAAACGAATCCCTTACAGCGGGGATGAAATCTCCTAATGGCCTTTATTTGTGCTCTCGCGCTTCGGCATTGTTATGAAAATTCCTCGCGCTCGCAGCTAGCGTGCCAGGTTGAATATAAATATTGTATTATTACGATTCCCAGGAAGAATTAAATAATATTCCCCGTGTCGAATACGTGCCGCGAAAAAACAAACAATGTCCATTCATTAAAATAAATAAAAAAATACGAAAACAAAGCCCAAAATATACGAGTAGGTACTCTAAACGCTACGTAGAAAAACTCAAACATAGATCTACACCAAAACTATATGGCAACGTAAACAGTGCTTCCAATAAACGTTTTAATGTCCATATATTTTTTGGTACAAGTATAGTTGAGTTTCAACATTTTTTTTGTACTCGTGGTACTGAATATCCATTTGAAAGGAATCCGACACCTACAAATGCGTTTGCCAATGTTTTATTATTTTATATTTCAACATTTTTAAATTTGAAGTCCTTTGTAGTTACAACAATGTGAATGGGAAAATATTCATCACAGAAATAGTTTTCTAACTATTGTTGCTTTTGTTGATATTTTTACAAACTCATTTCCACTGCTGCGAAAAATGGCTATAAATTGATTTACTTGTTTCCTTTTGGACTCAAATAAATTACACTTTATTCATTAAAAATGTAAAATCTGACTTTATTGTGTTAAAAGCGAAAAATAAAAACTTTCAAATTTATCTTTTATTTAATATCTACAAATTTATGTTTGTTGACAGGTATTCCTTTATTTGACAAAAATATTTGGCTCACAGCTGAGAGCCACCGAGATGAGGACACTAAGAATTACATTAGTCAAATTTTCTGAAGAATCACATTCTTCACAATTTGAGCTAATAAAAAAAGGTAAAGCACGATAATAAGAGAGTTGTTTTAAATATTTAAAAAATCATTTCCAGTTTTCATAAGGCACATTGGTCCAGTACACATAGAAACATTACTTATGTGAAATAACCTCTGATGGCATAAGACAGACAAGCCCTAAGGGGGCGATATGTAAAGTAACACAGAAAAGAAGATGGTATATTTAAAGATTCAACAAGCTTGAATTGTGAATTTTCACTAATCGCATAACGTAGATGTTATACAATTTTTATAATGGTTTCGTAAAGGCAAAGGCAGGCACTGAAAGGGTGAAGGTGGGTGAGCTCTGTAACGTGATACGAGTATATACAACAGATTTGGTTTTCTTGCACTCGGCACTGACGTCCGCCTGTCTAGTCAGAGTGGTGTTATTGTTAGCAATTTTCCCGGCGTCTTAAGAAATAAGAGACACATGTTAAAGCGGGAATTCGCTCCACATGTGTGAGAGCCCTCTTATCCAATAAATAGGTGGCGCGGTGAATCTGAAGGGTATTTTTTCCCCGGTTTGAGTGACTGACGGCAATCGATATAATCCAGTTTTTTTTCGGATTGCGAGGAGAAAATTGCAAGCAATAATATTTTGGATCTGGAATCGAACACGTTGGATTAGTTATTGGTCTATTTTACAAGCAATTTCGATTCTTTCAGGAGTATACAAAAACTGATGATCGTATTAATTACACGCAAATATATTTTTAAATTAAAATATATTTTTTGCCAGTGCAAATTTCTCGTACAAATTAAAACCATTCATCTCTCTTTAACCACTTTCTTGATAATGACGAGATCATATCGTCGAAAGCGCTCAATATAGAAACGCAAATGAAGAAAAACTTTTTCTTCCTTAGTCTTTACAATGTTAATACAAAAAATCCTATTTTTTTGTTTGTTAAAAATGGCATGAGAAAACGCCATAACGATCGACGAACTTCGCTAGAATTGGCAAAAAAATAAGTAAGAGTAAATTACGTAGTAATTATGATCCAAAAATGTTGTTTGTAGCCAATGATAAATTTAAAATCAATAGAAATTAAAACCCTTTCATAACACTATATTCCATTAGATTCTACGATTTCAGTCGTAGACCCAAATGTCAAGTACATACAAATACGATAGGATCCAAAGTATGGAAGCTAGCCAAGTAATATGAGTATATGTACGCGGTACGTATCACAGCTAGATTCAGTCAGTAATGAGCTGGCTTACCGGACACACGGCTCGCAGTGAAGAGATTTGCGGCCTTTGGAGTGGACTTGGGATCCGGAGTACCAAACGTCAGCCAGCAGGCTAATACATTACCTACTAGAGCTATGGAATATTCCACAGGCCACGGTGCTTTTTGCGCATAGAGAAATATTGTAATGGATTTAAGTTGAAGCACTGGGATGTTTAAGCTAACAATTTACGGACTGCTCATTTGTAAGGAGTATTTTAGAATTTATATTACTCAATGGTATTAGTATAATTAAGCAGATAAGGTCTATTTGTAATCTACAAAGCAATAATTTAAGTAATAAGGTATATTTCCGCTAAGAATTCATTCTAAGGATCTAAAAATCTAAAATCTAAGTTGCAAAGATATATTGGCATTTAAGGCTCATATGTAATGCATGCCGACAACCAGGCACATGTTAGTTCGCGCTTACACATGCTCTATGTGTATATACAAAACAAACCGAACCTCACATAAGATCAGCGATGATCATGGCTATTTGGCGCTCGACCATACCAGCAACAATTAATGTACTTTCCCATGCAGACACTTGTAAGATCTTTTAAAAAAGTTCAAATGAGCATAAGCCCTGGAACTCTTGCCGGCCTTTTCCTGAAGCAGGGACGGTAATTGTACAAGTGAAACGATTTTAACAGTCAGTCTAACACCAAACTATAAGTTAAGGAACACAAATACTAATAAATAACAAATAATAATACCTTTTTACGGAGTAACAAAACATAAGTAGATAAAACATAAGACTCCTAGAGTCTCTAGAATCTAGGGAGTCTCCCACACAGGATTTTCTTAAAAAAAAAAAAAATAAGTAAGAAAAAAATAAGAGAAAAGTAATGGACCTTGGTTAAGACTTGAAAAAAATCAAGCAAATTGGCTGTGAAAGCCTAAAACATTTATTCATTTTAGTCTACTTATTCAGGGAAAATGGCATGACAATATTTATCTTATACTAACATCATTCATTGAAAATTGTAACAAAGATTTACGTCATAAAATACAGGGAAACAGACGTTCGCCCTTCAATTTTAGGATTTCCTACCTGATAGACTACCTGTCAACCGCAGATCCAAAATTGAACATTCATTTTCAACTAAGCGACAGTACATTAGCTCCCCGTACAAACAAACATTCCCAGAATACCCCAAACAGACGAGTTTAATTCCCAACGAGATACAACGTGGAAGTAATTGTTATATTTTAGTAATCTAGAACGAGTTCTGTGAATCAACGATCGATTTGGAATTATTCCCAGAAGTCGGGAATATATTAAAACCACTCTATCGAGATTTGCGGAATTAATCTGAATCGAGCACTACACCAAGTATAAATCTTTACGAATAAACTCAAGCGTTGCGTTTAACCCTTTCAGGTCTAGTGCTGGTTTGTTTTAGCATACAAAGATTTTAAAAAATATTACGCTCGGCATCGATATACGAGTATAAGTAATATTTTAGTACTGAAATTATCACGTCCATGATGGTTGTTACATAACACTAAGACTTTTTTTTTTTTTTAATTTGTTAGCTGGTATTGTTATAATGATCACATATAACAATAAAAGAAAAGCCTGTATGAAAAATGTTATGACTCTGGAGGAAATGAAAGAAGTATGTAAGGACAGAAAGAAATGGCGGTTGATGTGTAATGTTGGCGGCTAGCGTTTGTTGAATTGGAATTTGTTTTTTGTTTAGTTTTGATGATATTATTATTTACTGATTTATAAAATGTAATTTGTCGTGTATGTTCCTTGACTTATGGTATGCGGCTGACCACCCATGGTATAAAATGGTTCACTTTGGCAATGTCACCCCTGTTACAGGGAAGGACGGCAAGAGTTGCAGGGTGTATGTCCATTTGAGATTTGGTTTTTATGTTGTAGGTTCAATGAGGCATGTGCAAGCGCGAACTTGTACGTGTCTGGTTGTGAGAATGCATGTAATGTAAATCTCCAATGTAACATATCTTTGCAACTTAGATTAGATTAGATTAGACAGGGTCTGTCAAATGTCAAGACGCCTCGCGTTTTATTTCTGACAATTCTGTCAATTTTCCTTCTCTCAGAATCTTAAATTTAATGTATTTGGTATTTCATTTGGAAAATAATATGTCATTTTTCTTTGCTCATCAGCTGTCCATTTATGCATACAAATGCATGCATAAACTTACATAATGCATGTTTAAAAATACACTAACACTTTATTTAATTGTAAAACATATAGATAGTTGTATTAATTTTAGAAAAACATGTTTATTAGAGCAAAAAAAAAGAAAAATGATTGCAGAAATAGGGTCAGGAATAAGACAGTTAACAAAAAAAAAATTGAATCTGATTAGCGCCTCTAAAGAGCGTTTAATTAAAATATACAATTAGGTAAAACGCTTCAGTTCAGTTTAAGCACACCGTTTTATACTTGAGACACAGTTGAAGAAGGGTATAATAAGAGTGCTCGTAGCATGGAAGGAAAATGTATGGTAACGTATAAATCAAATCTAAAACGTACTCAGCGTGTCTCGTAAACTCAAAGGCGTTTTGGGAATGAATTGAAAACAAGTTCACCTGCGGGAGTTGAGCTCGTGAACCAGCGGATGGATCCAGACTGCGATGTGGAGAGGGGTGCGTTAAGTATTTTATACAGAACTCTTCTGATTATTGAGTAAGTTCGTGCATTTTTTTCTTTGCCGTTTTGAATACAAGATGAGGGTTTATAAAGACGTCAAACGAAAAAATAAATGAAGATATGTCACATCCTAACAAGAATTACATATTGTTTAATTTATAATTTTTTAAATAAATTTTATTGTGAAAATAAACAGTGTTGGTTTGAATTCATTCAAAAAATTATAAATTAAACAATATGAATTTTCACAGTAATAATACACAAACAATACAAAATATAAGAATTACATACATTGCTTTAAATACGAAGCTTCAGTTATTAATAAACAATTAATTAAAAAATGAACTTAGTACCTGCCTACCAAATTTATGTTTTTTTAAACTAAGAAAAAGAAGAATATTTACATGCGTAAATGAGAAGTTTAGAAATACTCGTATCATACAGACAGCATCAACAGAGCAACTTAATTTTGTATCTCACACGTCGCTAAAATTTCCGTACATTTTGGAACCAACTGTCCTTTACAGTGTTAGTTATTCAGTGCCTTTTTTAAATTACAAAAATCTTAAGTGCTTAAACCAATTTTTAACTACAACAAAAAATATTTAGTTTATCCCGTATTTAACCTTGGAATGTAGTAGCAAACTATGTATTTCGGTAGGTAGTACCTAATTCGTTTTTCTTTAACCAATCCCAGGATGAAAACGACAAGCGAGACCAAGAAGATCAGAGGACTACGTATATCTACTACGTTGCCATGTATACAGTCTCCCTTACATTTTAAACCGTGACATTTTTTTTCAGACATGGGTGCTTAGAAAGCCTAGTGAAGGAGACGGGAGATACAATCTCTTTGATAATTTCGCTACATCTCAAAGTCAGACTGGGGGCCGTAAAACAAGACGAGCTAATTTACAAGCAAAAGCTTCTAATGAAGCGGCGCTGTGTGCAGGGTGCAATGGCTGCGAGGTTGTAGGAACATTATTCAGTTCTACCATCTTACGCAATTACGACAAGGAGCGGCGGTCGTTCACCCACATGAAAACGTAATATTTTTGTATTTTAAATCAAAGAAAATTTAGTATTATCGACAACTAAGGTAAACCTGAATAAGTGGCATATTGAAGTAACATGGGTTTCGCAAATAAATGCACCTTTTTCCTAATTTCTACGAGAGAAAACACAACAAATGTGTGAAAATCCTGTAGTAAAGATGTTTGTCATGAGTAATAGTTCATAATAAGTTCAATTACTACTAAAAGTTACACCCAGCAAAATGTTTTCCAACCACGATTTCCTAAAGCACTTCTTCTAGCGATATAAACTAAAACATGAAAAAATCAGTTACTCAAAGCAAAGCAAAAAACGCAACTTGTCGCGTTGTCCCCGTAAGCGTCGCATGTGGCAATTGGGATTAATTTATTTTTAATTGAAATGACGAACTGTTTTCTTTTAAGTTATTTTTACAATTTATAATGAATTTTCAGTGTTAAAACTGGTAAGGGTAAGGTAATCTGGTAAACTGGTAAGGTAAAGTCTTGCCGGTATTTTGATTTTGGGTAAGTAGCATAAACTTAAAATGAAAATGAAAGTTCGATAGCTAGAAAGAAGAGTGCTTGCATTCGAAGCCAAAGGACTAAGGTTCGATTCTTTTAAGAGTTCCAGATTTGATTTACCGTCTCGATTTTTTCTTCTTACACAAGTCATTGTAGGTACTGCCAAGGTTTACGCAGCTTTCACAAGAAATGAGAAACTACTCCTGCGGAAACTAGAAAACTCTCACCCCTGAAAATAAATTGGTTCCATTCACAAAATGTGACTCCTTTGGGTACAACGTGGCGAGAACTTCGGAATACATATTTTTTGCGTCTCTCAAAGAAATCTTGTTTTTTGCAATGTTGAATTCATGTCTTTTTGTGAAATTAAAATGTGGATTCGTTTCCAATTTTACTTACAAGTTATGATTTTCTTTCGCATTAAATTGATCCAATGCAATTTATGACTTGTGGAATCATTTCAAAATACTCATTAAATTTAAGATGATCTTTCGCAATATAAAGAAGTCTCCAGTATACGAGTCAGATTTCAAATAAGAAAATCTTGAATGTTGAATGCAGAAAAGTATTAAATATCTCATAAGCTGTGAAACAATCTTAAACTAAGGATTCATTACTTTTCTTCTTAGAATCACGGTCACAAGAGCCATAGCAAACTTAAATCAATACGTTCCTAGTATTCAAAAAGATTTATTAGAACTGCTCCCCTAGTAGAAAACATTCCGTAAATACTCATCTCTCGCGTATAAATAAAAATGTATGAAGTATACTACACCACCTCTTGTGAATGATTCAGTTTACATGCGATGGCAGGGAATTCGTAAGAAAGAATTTCTTTCACTATATTTTCAAAGCAATCTTACTTATTCCACAGATTATTCTATACCAATCCACTGAGTTAGTGTAATACAAACATTTTTGTACTTTTTTGATTGAGCAATATTTAATTGGTCAAACAAGAAAATCAATTGCTCAAAGCAATACAGAGTTATAGCAATCACATCTAAAGCCCCGTGGGCAGATAACAAAATTACACACTGCCTTGACCGGCTTAGCAAAAATTCTTTAGCAATTTTGATCTTAACAATAACAATATGAATTCCGCGAAGGATACTCTTTTTTCATTTATCTTCTTTCAGATTATTATTTTTTGATGCGTGGGTGTCCTTCTTTGCGCTGTTTTCAATAACTACATACATAATTAACGTACATAAGTACTTACTCGTATAAGAACGTGTATTCGTAAATTGGGGTCTAATTTTTCCTTTTTTAAGATTCCCAGCTATCCTATTTATACATATATCTAAGTAAAGTTAGGCTAGGATTTTAATAAAACAATAAAGCCCAATTTTTCGACCAACTTTTTAGAAAACAATGCAATTGTTTTGATTGCGATATATACACAAGGATAATTTATTTGAAAGGTACACATAATTAAAGAGCGTCGTTTTTGTGTGTCACTCCTCAAGAGCCCTCTGAAACCACGGATATTTTTTTTAGTAAGAATGCGTCCTGTGGTATGTTCTGTTTTGTCACGTGGCGTTTGTGGTATTTTTATTTGCGTTAGGTATGTCATGTAGAGTAGGTATATTGTTTTGTCGTATTTTGTTATATTCGAATCAGTCATGATCCGTTCAATCTTGTTCTCTTTTTTTATGGAACTTTAATAAACCTCCGTCTTATTTTTGTGGACGAACTAAAATATTATTAGGAACTGAAATGCAACAACAAAATAGATAGAAATACAATTATTAAATTTGTACATTGTAAAGTATCAGGAGCACATAAATTAATAGGGGTACAAGTGATCCATCACCGCAGCTCACCGTTGTATGCTACACGGGCAGTAGTACAGTAACATGGAGCACACACTGGCTGACCGGCTAATTGATGTGTTGGCTGTGGAGGAAAATCGCTGACCAAACGATTCGCCCCCGCAGAAGTACTCGAATGTTCGCGAGTCATGCATGCTGGTGTCTGCTACGTAATGTGTATGGCGATTGAGGGCAACGGCTGCCCATATTGGATGTATCCCTGTCTGCTGAAAATTTCATGAATGAAAACCAAAAAATGTATATTTCACTGCGATGGGCCTTCTTTAATTCATAATCATGCCATGTATGTTACTTTATTATATTTTTTCCAATTAACGTACAACTGAAATATAAAATATATGAAGATTATAATACAATGCTGTTTTGTGAAAAACATTAGATCAGGATTTGAAACCATTAGCATTATCAAAATATATTTTTTATGTAATTAAAACTAATTAATTAATTAATTACAAAATACGGAAAGTAAGCTGAAACGTATCATCTTAATTAGCTGTGGTATGTTAACGTAGAACTATAATGACCATTAAGTTATTTCCTCTTAAAAACAAATAGCTGTACCTAACATTAAAATTCATGTAGCCAAAAAAAAGGTGGTTTTTTAGGTGTTTCGGATCTTCCGTAAGGTCGCAGTTCAATCAAATGGCATCGCAAGCATTCATTCACAAGCACGTTCCCCCGTGTGTGATATTGACGAACATGCTGCAACATGTACGGACACATGTGTGGCAATTGTCTGCACACACATGTGTGTACTTTGTGCACTAAGGTGGACCAATTAAAAATAAGACTTTAAGAAAAATTAGGAGTTGAAAATACTAGTTGTACACGGATGCGCGAATGCGATGTAAAAAATCTCACACAAATCGGATGATATCTTTCAGCTCCTCGAATAACAAATACAAATTATCTTCTACATTGACTTTCCTATTTTTCAATGTCATGGCCAAACGTTAGAGACAAGTTCAAAGGAGTCAAGTTTATAACTGCGGCAGAGGTCTAAATTTCAGTCTTATTTTCAAGACGCCAGAATAGATAGATTCATGTGGAAACCAAGTCATACACAATGCAGTCATTTGAAAACTACATTGAAATTAATGTAGATTGTAACCCCAAGTCGATAATATTTTTTTTAATAAAGTATACATTATGCTTTTTCATTATTGCAATGAATTAACATAAACGAAAAAAGGTTTTACATTTAAAAAAAACTTGCCTTATCTTACTCAAAAAAAAATCACACTTATAAGAGCACCGTGTAGCCTGAATACGGTGACCGAATAATAAAATAAACGCAAGAGATATTACTAATAGCTCTACATATTTCTTGAGACCTGTTACAATACTCTAGAAAAGAATAAATAGTATTAGAAATACATAAAAACTGTCCATACATAATCAACCCACCCTAGTGTACACTCATGTGGGTATGTGTGCCGAATTGCACACATGTGTAGGCGATTGTTTGAGGAATCACCGGGTTTTAACAAATACGCCAACAACGTGCAAACAAACACATTCAATTTGATTTTCAACTCGGATTCTGTGGTCCAGAATCGCCATCAAAAGAATCTCGCTTCATTTCAGTTTTGATATTTTCAGCTTGAAAAGATTGCGATAGATTTTGATAGTTTCAGTTTTCTGTTTGTTGTCCATAGATATTATTATTTAGTGATGTATAAAATGTAATTTGTCGTGTATGTTCCTTGACTTATAGGTTGGTATGCGGCTGACCACCCATGCTGTAAAAATGGTTCACTTTGCCAATGTCACCCCTGTCTCAGGGAAGGACGGCAAGAGTTGCAGGGTGTATGTCCATTTGAGATTTGGTTTTTATGTTGTAGGTTCACATGAGGAATGTGCAAGCGCGAACTTGTACGTGTCTGGTTGTGAGAATGCATGTAATGTGAATCTCTAATGTAACATATTTAGATTAGAAAAGTGACGTCAGAATCTCTAGAACCGTAGCTCTTAATCTTGTAAGTAGACCGCGAGAAGTTACAGCGAAAATACCACTTTTTTGTCAGGGCGGGATGGATGGAATAATAAATCATTAAGGTTACACAATATAATTATTGTACAGCTGGATATTCATCATTATCTTCTAAAGGCAGTGACTTGTTGCGTTGGCCATTGTTGCTGATGGTTGCTGTTCTCGTGAACTGCGTAAAGGTGGAAAAGTTCATGAGCTGATTCAAATCCTGGAAGTATAAAGCTCTCGGGATTTTTTTTATCATCTTCTCGAGATTTTTCCTAGGAACGGTTTGCGAAGAAAGGTCCTAAGTTTAACTAAATATCCTATTCGTATAATTTTCATTTTACAAAATTTGATATTTTGTGTCTTTTTAACCCCTTCTTCCTCTGCATCGTAGATTTTTTATTAAAAAAAACTAGTTATGCCATGTCCTTCATCGAAAACAAAAACAAACGATCCCTGGTCCAAAAAAAAGTTTAAGAACCACTGTTCAAGAAGGATAGAGATACGTATAATACAAGCGCACAAAGCTTTTTAAAGAATGAGTCTTGCTCTGGTTACGAAAAAAAGAGAAAAGTGCAAAGTAATGCAGCCGTCGGTATTTTTATCCTGAAAATGCATTTTCAATTTTCAGCCATCTTTTAACGCTGAGTAATTATAATTTTTAAATTCATGGAAAAAAAGTCATCCTAGAAAATGTTTTAAAATATAAAAATATAATAAAATAAAAAAAAAACACTAGAAAAACTCAATATTTATACATCTTTTTAAATGCACTTAAAATATATAAAATAGCGTTACGTTTGCCGAAATACAAACTTAACATTATTTGCATTATTTAATATGATATTCCAATGAAAAGTGGAAACGAGAAGAGTTTTTTTTTCAATTATTTGCCTATTTTTCTTCGACTGAAGATGAGAGATAGCTGAGAAATTTTGAATGTGATGTCATCAAACCCTTTTAAAGGGAGTATATACATAAAGCTTTCAACTTGCACTGAAATCTTCAAATTTTAATATTCCATCCGAACGTTCGCATCTTTGTAGATGGAGATATGGGAAAGTAAACATGGAAATCCAGAAATATCTGGAGTATCTCTGGAGATGTACATACATTTTTGGTTGAAAAACCTACCTACCAATAACCATAACATCTTTGAGAGCACTTACATTTTGCAACCGTCTTGAAGTATTCCTCGTACTGAGTCTACATGTTTTTCAGTCACACAAAAAGTTAATGGAATGCAAGCGAAAAAAACCCGTGTTTAAGAATCGTTTTGTGGCGGTAAAATCATGCTCAAAAGATGTCAGTAGTGCGACCTCAATAACGGAAATAGTAATTACCGTGCTCAATTAATTACAAATAAACAATCTTCGAGTAGATTTCAACAGATCTAATATGATTAAAAGCTTCAGAATACCTTGAAACGCAAAGCTTTCACGTAAGCTTGTACCAGAACATATTTACACATTGAATTAATATCTGGTCTTCCAGGGACCGGAAAAAATCAACTGGTTTCCAACTTTTCTGAAACGCTGTGCTCCTGCAGTCTTTTATTTTTTTCAAAAATCTAGATATTTACTTACGCACAACCCGTACCACATATCGTCGATACAAAAATAATTATTTTCTAAAATTGCATACTTAAATACCTATTAGAAATATAAATTTCTAGAAAATCGTAGAAGATTCTGAATCTTACTAGAAGGTTTTATCGAATAGGATTTACGACGCGACGTGTAAATAGTAATACTGAAAAACATATGTAACAAAGACTTTAAAATATTCCTCTTGCAAATGAATAAATTAAATATAGAACATAAAATGAAGAAAAAATCCTAAACATATACTTACGCGTAACGTGTTAAAAATAAAATAAATAAATTAGGCTGATTTATTTGGTGAGCGCTGTTTTTGTGTGTATCACACCTCAAGAGCCCTCTGCGAGCTTGGTCGTCGCTGTAAAAAGCGCCAATTCTCAAGCAAGACCCAGTTGTTGTAAGGCTGGATGGACCTTTTGATGACCGGTCTTTGGTAAAGGTTTATGAATTTTTTCAACCCAGCGAAGAGCAAATTTGAAAATATAAATGGTATATTTTCTGTGCTCCGCCGGGATTCGAACCCATGACCTTCCAGTTACGACTCCGAAGTGTTACCACCTGGACTACGGTCCAAAAAAAAGTTTAAGAACCACTGTTCAAGAAGGATAGAGATACGTATAATACAAGCGCACAAAGCTTTTTAAAGAATGAGTCTTGCTCTGGTTACGAAAAAAAGAGAAAAGTGCAAAGTAATGCAGCCGTCGGTATTTTTATCCTGAAAATGCATTTTCAATTTTCAGCCATCTTTTAACGCTGAGTAATTATAATTTTTAAATTCATGGAAAAAAAGTCATCCTAGAAAATGTTTTTGTAAAATTTCATCTTTAGACTACTAGGATAAAATTTAATCAATGTACTATGTTTTTAATCCAATCTTTTAGTTGAATGCAAAATATACTTTAATAAATATAAAAACCTATATGCAGGAAAATCTGCGATAGGAATTTATCATGTTTACGGAAAAAGGTACAAGAAATGAAATCTTTTATAGCAACGAGAAGATTTCAATGAAAAGTTTACGTGACATAAAAATAGATGCACGAGGAAATATTTCATAAGAAAATCGTGCTATTGCAGTTTTCCAATAAGTACATACCAATGTGTACACGAACTTTGATTTGAAACGAATGTTTGTGGGTGTGTGCATGAAATGTGTTTGTCTTTTTACGTGTGTGTTCTTTTTATATGTGAAAAATATTTTATGTTCTTAAATATGAGGATGTCTTCTAAGCTTTTCAGATATCACGTAACGACGCAAGATATTCTCGTTATTTTCACGGATTTATTCGAGTGATCCCGAGTTCACAGGAAATGTGTTTCTGAAGTTTATGTACTCGTTCTTAGAACAAATTAATAGTGCATATCTTTCAACGCTGACGTGAAAGTATGTGAGAATTCAGAAGGTAAACTCTAATTTTACTTTATGGAGTTGTAGAAAATGTACACATTTTTTTAATAGTATTTTAAAATTGTTAAGGTTTGCGTTTTAAAATGTAAAACGGTCGTTTTAAGACGAGAAAAGAATGTTTAATAAAAGACAGACAAGAAGCATTGATTTATTTGCCATACAGTAAGAGCCCGTTCCCACTTGTCGGGTGTCGGCTCGTATATTAATCGGAGGTTCCAGTGGCAGAACATTTTTGGACAAAATCGGCTTCCGACAAGTGTGAATAGCTCCATACATAATTTTCTGCCACTGGAAGCTCCGATTAGTATACGGATCCGACACCCGACAAGTGGGAACGGGCTCTAAGTATGACAGGAAAACAAGGAAAATAAAAATAGCTTTAATCATATTAAGAGCTCCTTGACTGATAGGTTGGTACGAGGCTGACCACCCGTGCTGTAAAAATCGGTTCACTTTTGCCAATGCCACCCCGGTTCAGGGAACGGCGGCAGGAGTTGCAAGGTTTATGTCCATGTGAGGTTTTCTTTATTTGTATGCACACATGCAGAATGTGTAGGCGCGAACCTGCATGTGCCTGTCTGTAGGCATGCATTTCATATGAGCCTTAAATGCTTACATATCCTTGCAGCTTAGATTATAGATTATAGAATAAGCACATTTTTAACACAATGGGAAATATAAATGAAGGCACTCTTTGCAAAAATAATGAGTTTAAATCAACCAAATCATGTAGGTACGCAAGTATAAAAAAATGATTTTTTTTATGAAAAATTGTGACAGTTTGTTTAGAACTAAATTAACAGAATGGAAAAAAAAATATCTATCCGTACATAAGATATTCCCATTAATGAAAACTTTCCCAGTAGAATTATGCGCAAAAAAAACTGTGCGTACGTTTTTTATATTCCTTGCAAAATATAGGTGATATTTGATGTAGATAAAAAAATCTGCGCTTGAAAGGTATCATAAAACATTCAGTTATTCAGTGTAAAGAAAGGTTGAATAGCAAACAAGAGACATTCGTTATTCTGTTTTGTGAATTATAAATATTCTTCTGCTGTCGTTTCCTTAACAATATTTCATAATTTACAATGTAAAATTATTTGAGACCAGAAAAATGTATCGAAATAGACTGCGGAGGCAGTCTGTATACGTGCGATTAAGCACGAAAGGCAGCGTAAAATGTTGCCCAAGGAAGGTCTGAGAATTGTAGCGACGAAAGTAAACATCTCCTGGGACGCTATTGTGGTGCGAAGTTTGAATATGAAGAACACTTCGGATGACTAGATATAATGGAAGCGACATTTGCAGAAAACTCTATAGATTTACACTTCTTTGAACTTCATAGCCAACAAAGAGTACATACTCTCAAAAGTATTCTGACTTTTGGTCCTTAAATCCGGATCGGTATTCAAGCCCACGGGATTTGAGTAATAATAAAAAATGACATATTTTACAACATCACGTTAAAATCCTTCGATTTGTAATCTAACTATAAAATACTTTGTTTTGAATACACAATGATGCTTTATTACCTTCGCTTTGGAAATCAATAGTGTAATTTCTTCGATCCAGTTATTTCTAGTATGAAAAGCTTTGCAAACACAGCAGGTCATGTAAGAGAAAAAACAATAAAAGTTTTCTGCAACAAATGACGCGAAAATTTGTCTTATACGATCAATATTCAAAATGGACAACCAAGTTTTGTGAGGTCACTTTAACCAGCAACTGAGCTTGCTGAAAAGCCTTGAGGTAAGATTTACATTCGATACCCACTCATTTAATAAATAAGGTTAAGTAACAAAGCTGTACAAAGTCAACATGAAATTTATGCAACAATAGCATCACAACACATGGGAACAATACGTAACTTGCTTTATTACAATGCACTTCGTACATAGCTAGAACCATTTATGTTACCCTATGGCTGGTGACATCATAACCCAAGTTTGCTAACTCGATCCAACACTACTCTAGAGTGCACTGCATCTGAATATCAGCAAAACTCAATGGTGGCAGTTTCAAAACTACGCCACAGATTTACAATGACACCTCCATCTCTTCTTGAACACGAGTTTTCTCTAATACAGCTATGAAGCCCAAGCAACATCTCTTAAGTATAAACTTTAACATTGAAAGTCAACCACAGCGCTTTAACAAAAATGCATGAAAACTATAACAGAGCATCTAGTAAGCGTTTTATTTTTGTACATTTTTTTAGAAAACGCTATGGTTGCGTTTAAAACGTAAGATTCTATGCTTGGGCTATGGGCTGCATTTAAAGGAAAGGCTGCAACTGCTCTAAAGGAAAACGATTTCCCGATGTTGATTTAAATTTTACGTCTTCCCGATTGCCAATTTATTTTTAATTAATTTTACTTTACGCGACCAGCGTGAAAATTAATAACGTCAACTTTTAAATGAGAATACCGAGGCGATTGAAAAAGTTTCAATGCATAAATTACTATGCAATTAGAGGCTACGGGATACATTGGAAAAAGGTTTTTCTTGTTTGATTTACAAAATATATATTTTCAATAAAGGTACGTTTTCCTGGTATATTTGCCTTCATTCCTATCAACTTGCCAACTAATCAACCGAGTAAGTTATCAATTTCAGCATGTGAGCAAAAACTAGTTTACAATGCTACGTCACTCCACACATTCACAAATTATAAAAAGTTTTCATGCAAATCAGGTCAACAATAATGAAGACTCTGTTAGATTAATTATCGCACTTTATCTTCATCAACATGTTGTGTTTTTGGAGCGGGCTGAAATAAATCGCATTCTTAACAATTTCTAAATAGTACACGAGCAGTAGGTAAATAGAATCAAAGGCGGCAATCTTTGATTGTTTTCAAAATGAGATACATAAATGAAAATGATGATAAAATGTTTTTCCGTGTTCTCATACATATCTATCTGTTTTATAATAAACTCCTTGATACCTTCCTTTCATACCATAAGAATCGCATATTTGAAGTTATTAAAGAAGTGTTTGACTTACCATAACAGCTAAACATCATGAACCGGCCCTCTCTCTTTGCGGTCTCTGTCGACAGTCATCGGCATACAGATGTACGCCGAGGGCGCACACTTGTACGACCTCGCAGCCACTGGACTGTCATTGGAGTCGAACGGGGGCGGTGGCGGAATCAAATCAGAGTCCATATTGTCCTCAAGCACGGGCGCGGGCCGGCGCACGTTACCAGGCATGTAGTAGACAAAGCAGGTAACGCCGACCAGAAACAGGAAGAACACAAACACTATGTCGAACATGATGAGCGAGTTCAGTACAAGCAGGCGCATCACGCCCTGCTCGAACACCTCTCAAAGTCTCTGTACTCCTGGTACTTGATACACTACTAGCTATCTATCAACCCAGCTACCAATTCAAACTTATACTCTATTGAAGCAGAGCCTTTTTCTTCCTGATAATCTTTTAGATAGCAATCAGAACTTACATATATTATTTTAGCCAGCAATCAACTTATATCGTTCTGGCTAACAATCAAAGCTGAGAGGAGGCAAATGTTCCAATCACTTTAAATCAGAACTTCAATTCTCTTGATGGTTGATAGATACTCTTGTAGCTAGTGATCAATTGACTATTTTTTATCTAGCTAACAATCAGAGATGATATTTTTCAGCTGGCAATCAAAACTGCTGATCTTTTAGCTAGCAATCAAAGCTGACACTCTCTTCGCTAGCTATCAAAGCTGACACTCTCTTCGCTAGCTATCAAAGCTGAGAGGAGGTAGATGTTCCCATCACTTTAGAAGCATTGTTCGAGAGTCAAACTTGAAATGTCTGTCAAACGAGATGGTTCATGTCTATTTAAGGAAGAAGCTTTTGATACAGGTTGATTGATAACGAATGTTCACTGTAAACAGAAGTCTCAAATTATGCACTTTTTTTCATTTAAAGAATAAAATATATTTTTCTCAAAGATTTAATCAGCGTTGTAGAGGTAAGATTGTTAGAAGTTTTGAGCATCTTAAACGAATGAAAAGAGTTGATGAATATTGCATGGAAAAAATGACAATACCTGAGTTAGTTTTAACTGAATTGAATTCTACAAAACTGCAGCATAATAAAAACCCTCTATTTCAGTTTTATATTTTATACTGAAAATAAAGTTATGATTATTTTTCCTTCAATTTGACGGAAAATTTGCTGCTAGGTAATTATCAAAATTAGAGCAATTAATTTCAGCAATAATTGACTAAATGCACGCAAAATTGAATAAAGACGCGACAGCCTATATGGGCAATGTGCATAATGACGTGCTAATGACGATATTAACGTCACTTCCAGGTGCCAGTTAGCGTCCCTGCATGTTATCGATGGGACCAGACTGCACCCCCGATATTTAACATGTATTCTTGTGGAGCCACTCTATGTGAACTTCAATAAAGGGAATCCTTTGAAAAATTTGCTTATAAAAAATATCATTATTTAGAAAACTAGCTACATTTTTGTTTGCAATAAAAGATTGACAATAGTATAGTTATCCATATCAGCATTAATAAAAAAAATCCAAAATTATGTGTACAAATATATAAAATACATGACAAATTCAAAGGATCTACATTTAAAATATCTTTGCAACTAACGCCTGTATACGAGTATGTAGAACTCTAGTTTAACAAAGTAAAAATGCGAATCGATGAATGAAATCGGAGTAACAACACAATTAAGTAAAATCAATCACAGATCATTGAAATTAGGAGTATTAAATAAAAAAAAACACTGGAAAAACTCAATATTTATACATCTTTTTAAATGCACTTAAAATGTGTAAAATAGCGTTACGTTTGCCGAAATACAAATTTAACATTATTTGCCTTACTTAATATAATATTCCAATGAAAAGCGGAAACGAGAAGAGATTTTTTTTCAATTAATTGCATACTTTTCTTCGACTGAAGATGAGAGATAGCTGAGAAATTTTGAATGTGATGTCATCAAACCCTTTTAAAGGGAGTATATACATAAAGCTTTCAACTTGCACTGAAATCTTCAAATTTTAATATTCCATCCGAACGTTCGCATCATTGTCGATGGAGATATGGGAAAGTAAACATGGAAATCCAGAAATATCTGGAGTATCTCTGGAGATGTACATACATTTTTGGTTGAAAAACCTACCTACCAATAACCATAACATCTTTGAGAGCACTTACATTTTGCAACCGTCTTGAAGTATTCCTCGTATTGAGTCTACATGTTTTTCAGTCACACAAAAAGTTAATGGAATGCAAGCGAAAAAAACCCGTGTTTAAGAATCGTTTTGTGGCGGTAAAATCATGCTCAAAAGATGTCAGTAGTGCGACCTCAATAACGGAAATAGTAATTACCGTGCTCAATTAATTACAAATAAACAATCTTCGAGTAGATTTCAACAGATCTAATATGATTAGAAGCTTCAGAACACCTTTAAATGTTAATCTTTCACGTAAGCTTGTACCAGAACATGTTTGCACATTGAATTAATATCTGGTCTTCTAGGAACAGGAAAAAATCAACTGGTTTCCAACTTTTCTGAAACGCTGTGCTCCTGCAGTCTTTTATTTTTTTCAAAAATCTAGATATTTACTTACGCACAACCCGTATCACATATCGTCGATACAAAAATAATTGTTTTCTAAAATTGCATAAATATCTTTTAGAAATATAAGTTTGTAGAAAAACGTAGAAGATTCAGAAACTAACTAGAAGGTTTTATCGAATAGGATTTACGACGCGACGTGTAAATAGTAATACTAAAAAACATATGTAACAGGGACTTTAAAATATTCCTCTTGCAAATGAATAAATTAAATATAGAACATAAAATGAAGAAAAAATCCTAAACATATACTTACGCGTAACGTGTTGAATAGTATGCAAGATTAAGATATGGAGAAAACAAAATACTTTTCAAATTTCTAGAAGTAGTTACGTATTTCATCAACACATTTCTAAACACAACAAAAAAGTGATACAATGCGCGTCACTTTATATTATTGTCTCTTATAAAAGTACCTGTATAATAATTTCGCATCGGTTTCATTCAAAGGCAATTAGTCCAGGATCATCCGCCACCAAAACTGAATTTTTCATTAAAATAATAACGTTCCGTGGATCATCAACGGACTAAATGTTTCTGAATAATACCGAGTAAGCTCACGTCATATTTAGTGTGTATTCTACTTACGTAGCACGCTTTTCTCCTTGGAAACTTCATTCACGTCAGTACTAAAGAGGCTGAGCCAGAATTATTGTTTATTATCGAGCATTCACCGAGACTTTATTATTAGAGGCTTATTCAGAGACGATTATTTCTTTCTAACTAGCGTCAATGAGAGTAAATCCCTATAGATGAACATGACGTATTATAAATGGTTTACACTTACAAGATAACTGTGAATAGAATGGGCAGTAAAAGGTGAAGCTTATTCAAAGACGTTTTTTTCTGACTAACATGTAAAAATCGTATTGATTTTTTTATCCATAAATAAGAAATAATATGATGGGCTTAAATTGGTTAGATAACTCTGAATAGAATATGAACAAATAAGTGAATACAATATCTATGATATGAATTTCCATTTTTAGGTTTTTTTCTATTTCTTTTTTTATTGTGCAATAACTTTAATTAAGTCATACACCTGTGAGTTCAGAAATTTGTAGAGAGGCAATAGAGAACAGTACCTTGAGTATACACCATTACGTATATACTCGATTACCGCGTAAGTGCTGTACACAGACACAATAGTACATAAACCTGTTTATGGCCAGACAAAAATAAATTGGTGAATTACATTCCTCGTCACAAAATTATTAAAAAAAAAAATAAAGAAGATAGAAGAGAAAAAAACCTTTCTCATATATTTACTTTCAAAGCATTTGATAGCGAGATATATTTTTTCTTAACTGAAAACACTCGAATGTTTTTCATGAAACCTTTTCCAGGAAGAAAACGTTGCCTTGTTAATTATTTTTTATATTCCTTTAAAGTTTGAGGGGCGGATGACTGACGGAGCCGTGAAGGGGCGTCAAACTTTCATCTCTTTCGTTTAAAGTGATACAAGCCGCCCCCCAAACATCGTCAAAGGTAAATTGAGAGGCGTCAGAGGCCGACTAAGTCAAACACTCGAGTCTACTCTACTGAAAAATATATTCTGCTACGAAGCCTTAAAATGACTGACTGCACAGCGTTTAATTTTTCCCCTTAGTTTTTATTTTTATTGTTTTTGAAGTGAAATTCATTTTTTGTGATTTTTAATGTCTATTTGAATTCTTAGGTGACGTTATGGTCAAGCAAACAAGGCAGTGGCAATCGAATAGGCGTTTTTTGAAACAGCGCCGGATCGACCCTCGTCATGTTCCATCATCGACGATAATAATTGAACCTAGTTCAACAGATGCCATTCATAAAAAAAACATAAAAATTTAATTTCGATATGTTTTTGGCTACGACGAGATATGGCAGTGAAGTGCGTTCCTTTTTACGATTCTTTTTAAGAAAAAAAAAACGGAAATAAATTTTGAGATCAGTTTTTTGCTCTACATAAGTAACACGCAGTATTTATTTACATATTAGGTTTAGGTTGGAATTACGGTCGTTTGACATATTTACAATAATTATAACTACAAAGTTAAAATTTATTTATCGGATATTACACGTTTCGTTAGAGACGTAACTAACGTCTTCAGGAGACAAAAACGTCGAGAATAATGTAAATTCTCTTATAACGTTTCGTGTAATATCCGATGAATAAATTTAAGCTGTGTAGTTATAAATATTGTAAATTTATTTACGTATGTTAGAAGAAAAATAAATCTTGATCATTTACAAGTCTACTCATTGCCAAAAATTGCAAGGCAAGAATTCAAATGATTGAGTACAATTAATATGAAATTTAATAAAACTCGTTATATTCAATTCATTCAAATGCACGTGCACTTAGTACCCTTCTGGATCTAATTACAAAAGTGAATACTTTGGTAAAGAATCAAATTAATATATGTTATTTTCTGAACTGATGAACTTTTATTAATAAAATAAATCACCTCATTTATTTCATTCATGTAAATGGAAACACTTGAATATGGAAAAGAGAAAAATGAGGTTGTATGAATGGAGCATAATTTAATATTCATGTACGCTTTTATGTTTTACGTATTAAAATTTTAATCGTAGACGCTAAGAAGAAAATATATGAAAGATAAAATTAACATTTCTTTACAATTCATAGAAGCATAACTTATTTTTTTAAATATAAGCGAAAAGTAATACACAAAACAGGCATAACAATTTAATCCAACGATTATGTTCATTTGAGGCTTGGATTTTAATTTGTAAGTACACATGCAGCATCTATAAGCGCTATTTTACACGTGTCTGTTTGTGGGCATGCATTTCACATGTATCTTAAATGTTAATACATCTTTGCAACTTAGATTATAAATATATGATAAAATAAAAGTATGGAATGCTGAAAAGCTTGGTTGAACTTCTTTTCTAAGGTCAAAAGATTTTATTTAAAAAAAAATACACTCTTACATTTATTTCCTTATACCTTTTCAAACATTTTTTTTCATTGTTCCGAAGTAATATGTGTAACATATGTTCTGTATTAGATTTATATTCCGAATAACATAAATATTGAAAGAAATATGAAAAAAAATCATAAAAGAAACAATTTAGTATACTCCGATAAGCTATATTTTTTACATAAATAAAACATTAGAAATAAAGCGTTTCAGAAAACAACAATGGTATGGAATATAAGACAAAAAAAATACAAAAGAGAGACTTCGACAATCGCAATATTAGGTTGTGGGTTTATCAATAATTCATATCCATAAAAATGTATTAATATTTTTAAGAGGAGAAAAGAGATCGGCATTCCGATAGGAGAAGGTAATATATCATGATGTATTATTCCCTGAATGTGGGGAAAATGGAAACTTGAAGAGGAAAACTTTTCCCTTAAAATGTATGAAAAGTACAGAGTAATATGAAGCGATACGGGAACTTTTAGTTCCGATAACTTTTTAAAACGGGGAAAATGCATTGCTGGATGTTATTAAGAGTAAACCATCAAAATTTGCACTAATATATTTACAAATTTATTTTCTTTTATCTTGAAAAAATAATTTGAAAAAAAAAAACACAGTATGGGAGTAGTTGAAAAAAATATTAATTTCCTTATAAAACAAACAATCACAAAATTGTTGAACAAAATATTTGAGCTTTGTTTTGGGCTTTTAATCAAATTTATAATTACACTTTTGTTATTTTTTACTCGCTTAACTTTCATTTAGGAATATAAGTAGGTAATCGCGCCTACACCAAAATCATGAAAAATGTAATTTCCTGAATTCTTCAAACAGGCCAATAATAAGACAGATATTAAACCCACTCTCTCGTGGAGATATTACAAAATCCAGAGATAAAATCACATTCAGAAAATATCCACATTTATCAAGATGAACAAAATTTGAATGTTGAAAAACACATTAGAATGAGGCGACGAGAAATATTGTTAATTCAAAGGAAATGAAGTAGGAAAGATTGCCGACAATGTGTTTCTTATCTCAGAGTTTGAATAAAATATATAACAGAATAGAATATATCTTGTACTACAATATACAAGATATTATATTCACGCATCATTACCTTTTTCTCACGTGATATTTTTTTTCTTGTACGCTTAATAAAATTCATGAAAATGCCTGAAAATAAAATTCATAAACTGGCTTTCGAGCCTCCCCCGCGTGTGCGAGTTTGTGTCAACACAACATGAAAATTGGTATGGAAATAACGTTTCTTACATGAAATTTCCTCAACGATAAGTGCTGAAATTTCATTCATATACTAAAATATAAACTTGAAAATGAAATTCGTTTTAATTTTATTCTACGAGAATATTTTCAGGAATAAAGTACAAGTGAAAAAAGAAACAGTACTTAAGCGCATGTATTTTTGAAAATATTGAAGTTTTACAAACTTCATATACAAAAGTTGCACAACAACAGCAAAAGCGCAGAACTTCTATTTTCAGAATAAAGCACTCAGGCTAACACTGCAAAACAGTATTGCTTTATTGCAAATAATGGAATGCATATTTACAGTAATCCTTTTTTAATTCCGAGAAAACGTTTAAGTTTTTGTAAAATTTGGTCACATCTATAATCTAAGTTGCAAAGATGTATATACATTAAAAATTCATATTAAATGCATGCCCATAAATAGACACGTGCAAGTTCGTATGTGTACCTAATGACAAATAAAAATCCAAACCTCAAATGAACATACACCCTGCAATTTTCGCTGACCTTCCATGAAACAGGGGTGACATTGTCAATTTCAACCATTTTTACAGTATTGGTGGTCAGCCTCTTACCAACCTATAAGTCAACGAATAAAAGTACAAAAATAATATCTTTAATAAAATATTCTTAAAATACAGGTAACATATTCTTAGCTAATATATTTCTAAGCTGTGTAAATAGTGAAAGTAGTTTTATTTTTTATAATTTTTTTCGGAGTCATACCAGTTATAATAAAAAGCAACATTCTAGATTTTTTTGTTTAAAAAGATGGTTAATTTTTTAGTTTATTATTTCCTAGAACAGGCTTTTCTTTGAAACAGCAAAATGTCCGGTTTACAGAATAAACGACATAGTTATTCTAATGCTTCTTTCAGATTTGCCCTCACACGCCACAAAGGTAGACCACCGAGGTTTCCCATTTTCCAAGGGGAGAATTCCATGAAAAGGCCTGTCGTCCATTGACGCTGTCCCTACACCGAGGACCTTTTCTCAGTAATAAGTAATTAAAACGTAATGGGTTGCCCCGGGCTCGGGTGCGGCAACAGAATATTTGCGAGAAGATTTTGATAAAACATTTGTTACACCTTGTCCAAAGGGTATCAGATTCAAAGATCAATACAAAGACACATATGTATTATGTAATCAAAATATTGTAATCATTTAATATTTTGATTATATTAAATTTTAATTATATTATTAATTTATAATTAAATTATATTAAATTGATTATATTTGATAGCTTAAATGGTTGATGATTTGTCGTATTAATATTTTTTTGTTTCTTTTTGCACAACGGGTTATCCTTGTTACAATGCACTCTCGCACAGTCATTGACGTAACAGGAGGTATTCTTTTCTGAAATCATTCAAATAATTGATTCACTGTCTAATTTTGTTATAATATCCTTACAAATATGAAATATTCAACTAAATTGTATTTATACTGTACATGCGCCTAAGCACGCTGGTGTGTGTCGAACAATCTGGAAGCGTTTCAAAAATCCATTATAAAAGTACGTGGAATAATCTCGAACACGCAAAAATCGTTTTTTCCGCCCATATATATATGAGCAAAGATTCTGGGGTAGAGTCAGAGTGGAATGAAACATTGTTACGCGAAGACATAAGCTGGAGCGAGAAGAAAACAGTACTGTGTAACCAATGTTGTGCAAAATAAATCTTTTTAAATAAATAAATCGCATTTTAATTAAATAAACCCCAAGTAAAATCATAGCAATACAAAAAAATCTGCTTAAAAGTACGCATTTGAAGTTACAATTATTTGAGGATTTTCCAGTCTCGGTAAATCGGGTTCATCGCATTCTGATACCTGTTGGTGTGGGGTTATTTGTGCTGAGTAACGTCTATGAAAAGAGCATCCTCAGAAATGGTGGACCAAGGATACATGCCAGTCATCGGCAGGGCACGGATGCAAGAATATCAAAATAGAAAAGAGTGGAAGCGTTTAAAAGAAACCTTTATCTAGCTAGGGAAAAAGGAAGCCAAAAAAGATACGATTTCAAAATTATTTCGCCACTTTAAAGGTAAATTGAATAAAGCCTGATTCACTGCTTTGAAAAATCGTGAATTGAACATTTTATTGGGGGTTACTTCTCTCAGTATGTGAACTAATTACAGTCTAATCTAATCTAAGTTGCAAAGATATGTTACATAGGAGATTCACATTACATGCATTTTCACAACCAGACACGTACAAGTTCGCGCTTGCACACTTGTGAACCTACAACATAAAAACCAAATCTCAAATGAACATACACCCTGCAACTCTTGCCGTCCTTCCCTGAGACAGGGGTGACATTGGTAAAGTGAACCATTTTTACAGCATGGGTGGTCAGCCGCATACCAGGTCGGCCGCATACCAGTGCTCAAAACAAACTTCTTAAATGCAGGGTTTCCCAATTTTTGTACTGTTTTCTCTCGTATAAAATAAGAAAAAAGGTGCATTTATCTGAGAAAACTGTGTAAACTTCAAATCATTTATTCATTTTTACCTTTGAGGTATCGATTTTATAAAGTTCATTTTCGTTCTATAACAGGTAATAGTAACTTCAATGCAAAAACACTTAACACATGCATAACACCGTGTTGGAAAAAATGAAGGAAAACCGATGCATTAGCACATCGTAGACCTTGAGATTGTAGAGCATGCGGGAGAAAAAATAAATTTAATTTGGATCAGAATATATTCGATATCCAAAAGATCGATTACTTAACCTTTTTTCTAGTCTTAAAATAGTTCCTTTACTAATCAGTTGGTACGAGGCTGACCCCCATGCTGTTAATACTCTGATTACTTTGCCGATGCCACCCCGGTTTCAGTAAGTTTCAGTAAGTTCGCAAAAGGCGGCAGGAATTGAAAAGTTTATGTTTATGTGAGGTTTGGTACATTTTGTATGTTCACATACAGCATGTGAAGCGTGAACGTACATGTGCTTGTGGGCATGCATGAAATATAAGCTGTAAATGTCAATGTATCTTTTCACTTTAGATTATAGATTACAGGTAATGAATTTAATGAAGTTAAACTTTAAAAAATATTCTGGTTGTTCACCTACTTTTGTCAACTTGGATTCTACGAGAGATCAAACCCAGGTCGACAATTTGATTGTTACAATTAAAGCGATATCGTCTGATCAAATTACTTTCGATCAACATTGCCCCAAAATTTGGCATCAATAATTCTTGTGCAAAGATTTCAGATATCGTAACCTATTTCCAACAAAGCACGTTTTTCAGGAAACATGATAATTTCTATAGATCAATATTAATTAAAATATTGTGTGTATTTAAGAACAATAAATATTGATTCCAAATACTTCGATCTATTTAAGAAATTGTACGACTACATTTATGCTTTACATATATACGCAAAAAGGCTATTAAGCTACACATACAGCGCAACCTCTTTTCGCGATATCCCCGAAGGCTTTTGCATGTGGCGAGTGGAATCTATTTATTTTAACAGGTTAGGGAGCCGGCCTTAGGCCAACCACTTCAGTTAAAGTGGGCGTTTCCTACCTCCCAAGGGGGCTGGTACACATTTCTTGTGATGGCTGAGTAAACCATGCCGGTATTTTATTTTGGGTTTTGAAATAAGCACAGAAACGGGAAATCGTTTCTGACACCCTCGGTGGGATTCGATCCCAAGCTCTCGGCATGGAATGCAAGCACTCACTGAGCCATCGACTACGTATAAACTGTTGAAAAAAATAATCAGGCCATTTTGCATAGGTCCTAAACGGAGCATACTTTATTTGCGTCCGCTGGTTTTTGTAGCCAGTAAATGTAAGAACGCAATTTCCCGCTAATTATAACATTTTAAGGGCTATTTACGTTTTAATAATGGCACAAGCCGCTCTAGGTCATTGAATTTTTAATGCCTTAAAAGTGTCTGTGCAAAATAAATGCAATAACAGTGTATCTTCCAATTAGGAAATTGTACAATGATAATTGAATTAAACGCCTCTTGGTTTAAAGTCTTAAAATTTTAAGTGTCAAACTGTCATTAATTGGTCAACGCTCTTTCAGGGAAAAGCAGCAAGAGTTGTAGATTTAATGTTTATTTAAGGTAAGAGTTTTCTTTAAGGCTATGCGTGAAGTGACAATCTTCAAAACGAGTATTGATATATCTTTAACGTTTATATTTCACCTGATTGACAGGTGAGCCAAAATATTCATGAATGTAAAGAAAGGTTTAAGTCAGCGTAGGAAATTCTCGAAGGATATGACAGAAAGAAGTGGAGGCGCATCTGCGGAGGTACCGGTCACCCCTAGTGGAACGGCGGCAGGATACAGTAACAGATATGCTATAATCTAAAGCAGCGGATCACAGCCTGGAGGCTATTTGGGCTATTAGGGGGGCAAAAATTACTAAGAGGGTGATGGAGCTATAGGTGGCGATAGTCCTCTGAAACCTGTGCCTAAAAAGGTTAGGAAACACTAAGCTAAAGCCTAAATTTAAATTTATTATATTCAAATTTAAGATTCAAATTTAATTCATATCAAAAGGCGAAAAAGTGCAAAGTTGCACATACATACGCTGCATTTTTATATTCCATGAAAATCACGAATTTAGAATGTATGTACATACACTCGGCAAGTTTTGCCGCGTTTCCCTGCACAGGAGTGACATTGAAAAAATTGAACTGATCTTTACAGTATGGATTACCAACCTCATATTTATTCATAAGTCAAGGAAAAATAAAACAAGGCGAAGAAAGTATACTTGACGAAGCTACAACTTTTATTGGTGGATATTCAAAATGGAAGCATCGAATTTATTAACCCTGTTTCATTTTGGAAGATAATGAAAATGTTGTGAAGTTATTTATCTTTATAAAAAGATATTCATTATTATTTCATACAACATTTCTAGTTCTCTTAAATGTAAGAAACGTAATCAAATGTAGAATTTCAGTTCAATCATTCGATCGTGGCTACATATTATGATAGAGAATCGGATTTTCAATTAAAGTAAATGTATACAAGCATATAACACAAACATACTAGTACATTACGTTCTAATAATATGTACATACATCTCCGGAGGGGGTTCCATTAATTAAGGCGATGATTATACACATAAGTCAGTAATTCCCTTTAAATCACAATAATTACAAGTCTATACAGGGACGGAATAATCATAAGCAAGCAATACACAAATTTACCGTATTTAACCAAAGGCAGAAACGCAAAAAAAAAACACACAACTAAGCTACACATATACTGTAACTTCTTGTCGCGCTATCCCTGAAGGGATCGCAAGAGGCGCGTTGAACCTATTTATTTTTACAGGTAAGGAGGCCTGCATTACGCCAACCACTTCAGTTGAAGTGTAACAAATACAAAGAAAATGATTTTTATTGCAAGACCTTGATTGTTATGTTCCGTAGGCTTTCTTTATTAACCTATCCAGATTTGTATGAGTCTGACCTTCCATTTTGTACAAAATTGAATGATTTTTGCCAATGAAGTATTTTTTACAGTATAGATAATCAGCGTCATAACAAACTCATTGTCTCAAAATCAGTGTCTCAAAACAAAGCAACGCAGCACACACCACAGCACTGCGCAGCTAACGCAATTTGATATTGACAACAACTGCCACATCACCAATACTACTGCGGCACTACAACAAGTGTGATAGACCCCACAAAGCCTCTTGAATCAAGGGAGTCTCCCGCACAGGGTTCCTTAAAAAAACCTCTTAGTCTAGGAATATTAGGAATCATTACATTAAACTACTAACGTAAGAGTTAAGAAAGAAACATTAAAAATATTTCATAGAAACACAACCAAAGGCAAATACTGATCACCACATTGTGATCCATTTGAAGACAAATCTGCGTGATTGATGCAAAAACTTTTCAGAACTTCTGCCTCGTCAAAAATATAATTACCTGAGAAAATCTGCCTTACGATAAAATGCTAACACTCTAAAAAGCAATTGTCTTTGCTCCTTCAATATTTAATCTTTCAATTATTTTAAATGTGAAAACTTGAAACTCCACAATTAAAATATTCACCATTGCGGCATATTTTTTTAGAATTAAGGATTTAAGAATTACCTTTTTTAATTCACTTCAAAATGTTAATCACTTTGGAATAAAATTATCATTGGTGATTCTGATCAAAAGTATGAGTTTAAAATAACTTCGACGTTCAAAACATTGATTGACTAATTGAAAAAAATCTTGTTTTTTTTGTTCAATAGGTACTTCTTTATCGTAACTCATCCTACCTTCTCATTTATTTATGATTTTTTTCTTGTCGATTTTCTAACAGTGTCCTTTTGAAAATAACGTAAGCAAGTCGAAAGTATTTGAGGTAAAATAAATGTGCGATTTGTGACAATAAAACTGTGTGTTTTATTTTAATTATACCTTATCATAAAAATGGCGTTTAAGTCAGTTTCATATTTAACCGTTAACATTAAGTAAATTTCAAGAATCATAAAACAAATTTGTTTGCAAAGGACTTATCATTATTGATTCGAAAAAGAAATATATCACACCCGTCTGTAAAATTTACATTCGAAAGGTCTTTGCCCGGAACCGTGTAAAAATATCCGGAACGAGTTAAAACCTGAGCAATCTATCAAATCATTTTGCAAAATCGACATGACATTTCAGATCGCTTAAAAGCGGGCGACAAATAAATGTGTGTTATAACTCAGATCGGTATGATCGATTCCGCACCCACCGACCTGTGAGTATAAAACATACATAAATCCTAAACCATCACGTAAATAGAAAATAAATATCAAAGCAAATACACTCACTACAAGCGCTGTTGTATCTTTAATACATTTTCTTGTTAACGCAGAGATCGAGTTTTTACGCACTGTTATAAACGTTAAATCTCAACCATAGAATTTACTCAAAAAAATGCATGAAAAGTTAAGCTGCGCCTTGAATGAGCGTTTTAATTTCTACTCATTATTGGTGAAAATCTGTCGTTGAGTTTTAACGTTGTGTCTTATACTTGGATGACAGGTTGCTGCTTGATGGTTTTCGCTGCCAAAAATAATGATTTTCCTATCGAGTTAGCTTTTTCATTTCTCGGTCTAGCAATCAACAGCCTTCCCTTATGAAATTACGCACGCCAGTTATTACGTAGGAAATTGGAAAATTAAATACGACAACAAAATATATTATTTCGTATTTACCTATATGAGAGAGTCTACGCCGTATTTCAGCGGGAGAAAAGCTTACACAGAATTATTGCTACGTTTACGCAACTGAGATGTTTATTTGAAGATTAGCTCACAAAGAAATTTCATCTTTGATTAAGTGTCAAGGTCGGCAAATAATTGGGATGTTTATTGAAGGCAAATAAGAGAACAAACAAAAGCAAAAACAATCTTTATAAAATACGCAATAATTATTTAACTTCGCTTTTAGGTCTTAAAAAAAATTCAAAGGTATAAATGTACTATGGCACCGAGATGGATCGGTTTTCATCTTTTGAAACTTTTTAATTTGGTAAAGTCTATTGTCATGCAACTTTTTAATTATTTCAAGTTTTAATTACTTTCATCGAGATTTCAATTGGTTCGTTGACTTTTTTGATTGATTTCGAGAACAATTATTAACTTTAATTATTCTTGACTGTTTATAAAGTACACAAGTTAAATTTAGAAATAATGCTTCATTTTGTTTCTGTTAAAAGCTTTGAAACACGGATTATTTTATCTTAAAGATTATTTTTTTAAATTCTTCAACACACAAAAAAAACCTTTCTTCTACGATAAGCAGCGTTTATGAGAAAATCTTTATTAATGAACTGCTGGTACCAAGATAGAAAGTGGGAAGCTATACCTACGCTTTTTTTGTTTTTACATAAGTGACATCAAGTGACATCATGACTGTTTTCATTTACAAAAACGCTAGTTTTAAAAAATATACAAATAAATAAACACTTGTGTTTAATAAAAATGTCTTATTAAATAAAAGTTTATTGAAAAAAGAATCTGAAAAATGAAAAATTGATTCTAGTCTCCTAGTACATAAGGCGAGTTCTACGTGGAGTAGATTTAGAGATTGATCAACAGTTATAACACTGTAACTCAGTTCTCCGTAAAATGAATTTGTACCAAAATAAAAAGGAAAAATAAGTTCAAAACTAAAAAAAAAGATCCAGAAAACTTAACGTTTTCAATATTTAAATAAAAACTTGAAAATGCGACATAATTGCACGTTGTATGTAGATTCATTTTTACAATAATTAAGATGATATTACTTAGATTATTTTACGTAGGTTATTGCAAAAATTCAACTAGATTAAAAATATATATTTGACATTTCAGCTGTATATTCATTATGTTTTAGGTAATGAAAAAAAATGTGTTAAAGTCCCAAACGAGGGATGAAACCTTGCGAACAGCGCTCAAAGGAATAAATAATTATGTAAAATTAAATTATTATTTTTCACCCCCGTGGCCGAACGGCCGGTCCAAAAATACAAATTGTGAAAAAATATATCAAAGCAAAAGTAGGTTCTCCGGGAAATGCGAATTTGAATTGAAAATGAATGTAATATTTCGAGTGATCCCTTTATGAACTACCTGGATAAGTACATTTGTAAGATTAAAAATAGATGTAAGAGGGATTATTTCAGATCATCAGGAATTATGTATTTATTCAAATAATAAATGATAAAAAAAACAATAATAACAATAAAAGAATAATGATTAAAATCACAGTCTAACATTGTAAAAAAATATTTTATATACGCCTACAAATTATTTAGCTCGATCGGCTGCTTACAAAATAACACCCAAACCTCAAAGAACATACACTCTGCAAATCTTACACAATTTTTCCTACACAAAGCTGGGTTTGGCAAAAGTGAAACAGTTATTGAATAATTGGAGGTCAATATAATACTAAAACTTGCAAATTAGTCATAACTTATAGATAAAATAAAATTAATACACTTTTTTTAGAAATAATATAATAGTGTTATGCAGAAACATTTAATCCGAAGATGATGCATAAACCATAGTTTTTTTGCATAGCAAATTCACTTCAAGCAGCGGCTGATCCGTGGATTTGCCATATCTGAATAACACAGTTTGAATCCAAATCAATAAGACGGATTTTGTCGGAAGCCGTGTGGTTTACGCAACGAAAGTAGGTTACAAATCTTGAACACTTTCCGGAAGTTGTAATTGCTTACAAGTCTCCAATTACGCTCAGGATGTCCAGAATCCGGACGATTATAAATCTATTTATCTTTTGAACTTCGATCAGTAGCCCAAGCATAATACATTACGTTAGCGTTTCACCAAGAGTGTATACTGTATAGGAAATAAAACGCTCACTCGGGGCGGTACTTAAGTTGACATGCACTTTTGGATGAATCCTATGGTTAAGTTTTAGGTTAAATTTTAATACTTAGGGTTTTGGACTTGCTCAAAATCCGGAGGACGTTGAGTCAACTCTTAGTTTACCGACTGTCATGGTGGTTTTGCCGGATAACTTGAAGATAAGTCCTAACGGTAAGGAAGAGATAAGGGAAGCTGAGCAGAGCTTGAAAACTGGATACTGGCCACTTCACGGCAACAATTTAATGACCACAATATTATTTTTGCAGTTATGTAGTGACCGCGCAGTTGTCAACAGGTTAAATTTTGGACTTGTAATGGAAACATAGTAAACTCGATAATAACAATAAAGGTAAATTCATTCTTCAAATATACTCTACACTGGATTCAAATTCATTTACCTATTAGGCTATTACAAAAGAAAAATTCATCCAGCTTTACAGCAACTGATTGAGAATTGGCGCTTTCTACAGCGATGAATAAGCTTTCAGACGGCTTTTACGTGTGATTTACATAAAAATATCGTTCACAAAATAATTCATTCTAATTTATTTACATTTTCCCACTTACTGAAAAAAAATCACATCTTAATTTTTATTAAAAATCTGTATTTTAGAATGAAAACAATATTTTCACATTTTTGTTGAATTTAATGTACCAGACTGAACTGTCCATCTTTAGTATTCACTTATTCTCGTAGCATTCCATTGTTAAAAATTTACGATTCTGAGGCTCGCTCTATTCTTTTCCGTGCAAAATTTAAGAATCCCACCGGTGGAAATGTCAAAAACTGCAGCGGAGGAAAGGTAAGTATTATCTTTAGTAGACTACCGTATCGACAGGGGAAATTTATCGGCACTTAGGCTGCACAAAATACAGTGTCTTATCGTGGACCAGTGGAGCGTGCGGTAGATACTATGTACTCGTACATTGCCGGGCTTAGCCGCACCACTTCACAACGGACAGTTGGCATTAAAGTTTGCGGTGGTCAGTACCCAAAGTACAACGCTTCAAGTTGAAACTCAAGCTTAGCGTTAACCAAAAATGTAAAGAAAGTTAAACGCTCTTTTGAGGAGCTGTTAAAGTTTCAATGTGTGTTGTGTAAAACGAAACGGTTGAGTTAGAACGTAAAGTTTCATGCTTGGACGACAGGCTCAAAGTTCACGGCAGGGAAGAGAGAGAAATGGGGGTTGTCTGGGTTGGGGGCAGAGCTCGCGAGGGTACAGAGAGCTGAAGGAAGTAGATAGTGCAGAGGAAGGTACAATTGTACGGGGATAATATGTGTGAGAGAAATCAGGGGATGGTATGAAATAGAGAGTACTGAGAGAGGTACAGAGGATGGTGTGCACAAAAGGAGACAGAAGAAAGTAAAGGCTACAGGGAAATGTACAAAGATACAGAGGACGGTAAGAACTAAAAGGTTTGTCAAATAGTACACGCAAAAGGGTAGGAAAGAAACATTACAGTATGAGAACTTAAAGCAGTGAATAACGGTTAAAACAATAAATAATATGGGCGATACAAACTGAAGATTAGCCTGAGGGTACAGAATGAACTAGAAGGTTTAAAGACGACGAGAACTACAGGGAATATACAACAGATGGCATTTGAAACCAAAAGATATTTGAAAACTGAGAACATGAGGGTAAACGAGAGGACGGTAACAAACTAGAAGGTACGGGAGACCTTAAGAACTAGTGAATTTATTGTACAGAAATAACTACAGAGCCCGTAAAAAATGTGGGGCCTAGGGGTTCAAGAGGACAGAAATATTAACAGAGTACTTGTCTTGTCTTGTCTTGTATCCTGCCGCCTTTCCTCTAGGGGTGGCCAGTACCTCCACACAAGTGCCTCCACTTGACTCTGTCCCTGCATACTTCTTTCATCTCATCTAATTTCATCACTCTTTTCATGCATGCTCTTCTCTTGTTTCCACTCTGTAGATTCCATTCATTCGCAATCTCATTTATCTGATCAATCCATTGTTTCCTAGGTCTTCCCCTTCCACGCTTACCTGTTACATTCCCTTTATACACTCTTTTTGTCAGTCGGTCTTCATTCATCCTTTCAATATGTCCAAACCATCGCATCACACTTCTTTGAACTTTCACTTTCACGCTTTCTTTTACTCCGCATTCATTTAGAACCCATTCGTTTCTCACTCTATCTTTCAGTGTTTTTCCTGTCATACTTCTCAGATGGGCCATTTCTACGGTGCATACCTTATTTACTTCTCTTTCATTCAACGTCCATGACTCGCTTCCATACATCAGGGTCGGCAACAAAATACAATTGTGTACCGCCATTTTCATTTTCTTTGGTATCCTTTTATTCTTCGCTATTCTACCAAACGCTCCTATCACGCATCTTCCTTTGCTGGCACGCTTCTCTAATTCTTTCGTCATCTTACCATTCGCCTCAAACTTACTTCCTAAATAGTCAAACTCATTCACTACTTCAACTTTTATTCCATTCAAATTAATTGTAAGTTCCTCACATACTTCATTCCTGTCAAAAACTAATACTTTTGTCTTATTCGCATTTACTTTCAAGCTATTCTTACAAAATGCATCATTTAGTTTGGTTAACATCGTTTGGAGTTCCTCCGCCGAGTCAGCTAAAACTATAGCATCATCAGCATAAAGAAGTACTCCAACTCTTGTTTCACCCACTTTCACTCCGCTCTCTGATATTCCAGCTTCTTTTATGCAACTGTCCATGATTATATTAAACAACCATGGACTCATCACGCAGCCTTGCCTCACTCCCTTATATACATCAAACCAGTCACTATATCTCCCATCCACTCTTACACATGCCGAACTATTTTCATAGATGGCACGTATCACATTCAGAAGATTATCATTCACACCGTACTTCCTGAGAACATTCCACAGCATACATCTGTCCACCGAGTCAAAGGCCCTCTCAAGATCTACGAATGCTGCGTAGACCACCCTCCCCACAGCCAGATGTTTTTCAACAATCTGTCTGAGAGTAAAGATTTGGTCCACACAACCTCGTCCTGGCATAAAGCCAGATTGAATATCAGAGACCCTGTGATCGGTGGCCATTCTCACTTTTTTTATGACAATTTTGCATAAGACTTTCCCAGGTATACTAAGGAGACTAATGGGCCTGAAGTTACGGCAGTCTTTCTTGTCCCCTTTACCCTTGTAAATAGGGACAATGACCGCCTTTCTCCAGTCCATCGGTACTACCCTGTCTTTCATACACATCTTGCATAATTCAAACATCCACTCTACCACATATTCTCCTCCTGCCTTTAACATCTCAGCATTCAATCCATCCATACTTGCAGCCTTTCCATTCTTCAGCTCTTTTATGCTTGCTTTTATTTCCTCTTTCAAAATATCCTCATTACTTTCATTTGTAGGGTCACATTCATATAAATTTCTTTCACCCTGTCCTAATATTTCTTCAAAGTATTCTTTCCATCTATTACATACATCATCTTCATCCCACAGCAAGACTCCCTGCGCATTCTTTATGCCCGGAGTTGTTGCTCCCACACTTTCGTTATTATTCCGAACCCAACTCCAGAACATTTTTTTGTTGGTGTGGAAGTCCTGCTGTGCCTTTTCATTATTTTTCTTCTCTAATTCCATCTTACTTTCATACACAAGCTTTTTAGTATTCATTTTTGCCCTTTTATACATCATTTCCAAATTTAAATTACCTTTATCTTTCAACCATCTCATATACGCTTCCTTCTTTTGCTCTACTGCTTCTTTCACTCCATCATTCCACCAGGCATCACCTTTTTTCTTACCAACATTTGTTTCTCCGCATGTCATCCTAGCAGATTCGGTCAGTTCTTTCTTCATCATTTGCCACACTTTTTCCACACATCCTTCATCTTTCATTTTTTGTAGTTCATCCATATTTAATCTTTTGGCAATCTCACTTTGATATTCATCTTGCACATTGTCATCGTTCAAATTTTCCACTTTTATTCTTTTCATTCTTAACAATATTTTTTTCTTTCCTTTCTTACAATCCCCTACCATTATTCTCGCGCATAACAAATAGTGGTCTGTGCTGAGTTCAGCTCCACGGTACAGGTAAAGGAAAAGACCTAGAGGTTTTAGGGTGTATAAATATTTAGAGAATATATTAAAAATTAAAAACTACAGAGTAAGAGGGACAGTAAATAATAGAGGTTTTAGTGGACAAAAAGGACTAGAAAACACAGAGAAAGGTAGAAAGTATAGTGTGCAGAGGACGGTATGCGCGCCCTTTCCTAGGAGTGCGGCTGAAGGGAACGCTTCAGTTTAATTACGAAGCAGAGTGAAAAATAATGCCTGGGAAATTATGGCGTTGACTCTGCACGGTCGTTTGTTTGAAGATTTAAATATTATACAGGATTTAATGCTTTAACACTTTTCACAAAATTTAATTCCAACGTTATTCCATCTTCACGTAAAATACAAGCAACGCAACTAAGCTACACATATAGTAAACTTCTTGCCGCGATATCCCCAAAGGGTTTCGCATTTGGCGAGTGGAACCTTTTATTTATTTTTACAGATAAGAGAGAGGCTGGTACTCATTTTTTGTGAAGGCTGAGTAAACCTTGCCGGTATTTTATTTTGGGATTTTAAATAAACACCGAAACGGGAAATCATTTCTGACACCCTCGGCGGGATTCGAACCTGAGCTCACGGCATGGAATGCAAGCACTCTACCTACTGAGCTATTGACCGGATATGTTGTATAATCTTTCATAACCCCGCAAAAAGCTCATTGCCAAGATTGTCCGTTTGGCATGTAAAAAAATCTAGAATTTTGTCAAACACATGGTCAGAAACGTTTATTACACTTACTAACCCATGACTTAATACCAACGATATTTAAGCAACTGACCAGCACATATAGTTCAACTTCTAACCGCCTTGTGCCTTTAACATGATAGGAGGCCGGCCGTACGCCAACTACTTCACTTAAAGAGTGGGTTTACCTGTTGACGAGGAAGCAGGCTCAATAAAGTTTGCCAGTATTTTAATTTTCTGTGTCAAAGAAAAACCGGAAAAGGAATCATTTCTAACGCCCTTAGTGGAGATCGAACCCTAGACTTCTGCTATGAAACGCAAACAACTGAGCTGTATACCGAAACAACCATATTTAGCTTAAATCAAATGCCATAACTGATTTTAAGAAGTATATGGCAATGGAATATTTTGATGGGGCTTCCACACGCTTGCCAACCCATCACAAGTCAAGCGCACAGTGTGTCGTCTAGAACATGCTAGCTGGACAAAATTTTGTCTAATGGACTAATTTTGTCCAGCTAGCATGTTCTAGACGACACACTGTGCGCTTGACTTGTGATGGGTTGGCAAGCGTGTGGAAGCCCCATGAGGGCTATACGAATATTGGCAGTTCAACATTGTCACTCAACCTGACATAATGGTTGACTCTGTGCACCCTGGTCTATCATTGATAATGATTACTATTATTGGCCGACACTTCATACCACTATATCTACATATTCTAGGGATGAATAGTTCCACAAACACATGCATTGATGTGCCAATATACATAAGCTACATATACAAAATGTACATCTCATGTTCATGTGACACACAAACAATAAATTTCTTTCAGAAGTAAAATAAAGATAATGATTTGTTTTTTTCAATGTACATAATCATATTAAAATACGTATGTACCTACATACATTTTATTATCAAGTAGGTAAAATTTTCATTTAAAAAATTGTGATTCTAACCATAATTCAAAAACTTGCGTTAGTTATCAGTTTCCTGAAAAAGGATTCTCTTAAAGACGTTGGTGACGACTCCAACGAAAAGTCGAGATATAAGAAAAGTATAGGGAAACCACTTTTGTTGGAAAATCAAAATTTCTTTGATTTAAAAAAGTAGGTTTACGAAATGGCTGCTAAGTGAAAACCATACAAATTATCCTTTAGAGTTTTCAAGGACGTACAATGAACTCAAGAATCAATTGCCTTTGTAAAGGAGAAAGGCTAAAATTTCCGTTTCGACGAGGATTTTTAATTTGCACGACCCTTCTAGGGTAATGCAAACATGCCACAATCGATTTTATTGCTACAAAATAATCTTCATTCTATGTTGAAAATATTCCTTTTTTACATTAAAGGCTTGTATTTAATGCACGCCCACAATCAGACACGTGTAAGTTTATGTTTACACAAGCTGTAAGTGTACTTACAAAAAAAATCTCAAATAAACATAAACCTTGCAGCTCCTGCAGCCACGCTAGCTGGCAAAAGTGGACCAAGTTTTTACAACATTTTTCGACTTATAGGTTGGTATAAGGCTGACCACCTATACTGTAAACAATGGTTCGATTTACCAATATCACCCCTGTTTCAGGGAAGGTCGACAAAGGTTAAATTTAAATTTATTTATTAAGCTAACTAACAGTTATACATGTATTACATTTGAATGAAAACATAATTATGACAGTTAAAAAACCAGCAAAGTTTGCAAACATTGCATAATGTAACATTATTTCACTGACAGCCTACCTTCGGTTGCGGGTGTATGTTTATTTTAGGTTCGGTTTAATTTGTAAGTATACATGCAGCATTGGTAAGCGTGAACTTACACGTGCCTTTTTGTGGGCATCTATTTAATATGAATTTTAAATGTGAATACCTACATCTCTTCGCCATTCTAGATTATAGGGGTCAGACTCATATCAACCTATATCCAATGAATAAAGGTAGTAAACAACACGTTTTCGTGTTGTGTTACTGTAACTGTAACTCTGTCGTCATTCCGCTACGGGTGGTCAGAGCCTTTGAAGAGCTGCCTTCATTTCTCCTTATATACATACCTCTTTCAATTCATTTACATCCATCACCTTTTTCATACATTTTCTTCATTTACACTCACTTTGTATACCCCATTCTTTTACAATCTCCTCAATTTGACCATCCCAAACTTTTCACGATCGTCCCTTACCACTTTTTCCTTTTACACTTCCTCTGTATATGCACTTTGTCAGTCTATTATCATTCATTCTTTTCACATGTCCAAACCATCTCATCACATTCTTTTGTACCTATACTGTTCGGTAAGTATCATTATTTAATAATTATTATTACTTTTGTAAAATCTTTTGATTCTGCACATTATCTTCTTTAGATCCAGATTATCTCATCCTGGCGACAAAGAAGAATTATTAATGGCTGCCTTGTTAGGGAAATAAGCCCGCATTTATTTGGTATAACGATTCACGGCCAGGATTTTCTAAGTGAATTTATGCGACGCTGCGAGGAAATCGAGAGACAGGAATGAAAGAGAGGCGCAGACATTTTTACAGCTGTTTTAATCCAATGAAATGTTCGTAAAAGAACGGTCACCTACGGCAACCATATTTCAACTCGGTTTTATGAGTCTAAATCTTATTTTTCCCTCTTTGTCACTTTTTTTTTTTTTTGCATCTCACCCTGAAGGATGTTACAGCCGTCGATTCAACTTTTAGTTGCAGGAAGGTTTAAGAATTAATTTTAAACATATCTATGATAATTTTAGATTTTTATACAATTTTTAAGAATCGATTTAAACAAAATGCTATGAATTTTGGAATAATTAAATGCCAAAAGGTGTTATATGTTTACCAGAAATGATATTTATTTATTTGAAATAAATATGTAATGCATCTCGTAAAGGGCATCCGAAAAAAATATGATCTAAAGTCTCAAGATCCTGGCCGTAGTCACAGTCCGGGGATTCGACTAGCCCCAACTTAAACAAATGGTGGTTTAGTCTGACGTGTCCATCTTTCTCACTTTCTGCTCGTCGATGTTTTCGTGCACGCGATTAATTTCAAATTTATTTTCAACCTATGTATAATCTAAGCTGCAAAGATACACATACATGCATTTAGAATTCCTTTGTTTAAAACATTCTCCTGAGCACCTATTGTATTTTTAAACACCATCTTTACCCCTTCCCTCACCCCACCATAGCTCCGCCACCTAAAACTTTCTCCGGAATCCAAAATTGTAATCTTAGATCTGTTAGTTGTCTTCTTGATAGTGATGTGATAACATCGAAAGCGTTCGAGGAAATAAATCAACTCGTGATGAAAAACTTTTTGTTATATTGTTCCACTATTCATTTGAAATTCATATTTAATTCGTGGCAACAATCAGACACGTGTAAATTCACGCTGACAAATTTTGCATGTGTACTTACAAATTTAAAACCAAACCTCAAATGAACACACATTCTGAAAGTTTGCCGACCTTCCGTGAAAAAGGGGTGACATTGACAAAGTGAACATTTTTTTAAAGCATGGCCAGTCAGCCTCATACGAACCTATAAATCAAGGTATACAATAACAATTTTCAGCTTTCAAGATGCCTTAAGGAAGTATTATTGTAGAATACTGCGGTTATATGTTTTCGCCACGAATGTATGTATTTATTTCGAAAAAAATTAACATCAAATTTAAGTTTTAAAAATAGATACTCCTTATTTCACAATAAATGACCAAATTATGCGTTTTTTTTTTGTAGTACTACGTATATAAAACGGCAAAAATTGTTCAACAAAAGTACTAAAAAAGTTTACCAGTTAAATATTTATTTTGACGAGATACAAACAAGTATTTATGGCTCTATAAGGAAGAGACGAGTAAGTAAATAAATTGCGTAGACGATAAAACTTCTAACAGTTCAAGCTACACTGACTCTTATGTGGGCGGTGCAGTCAATAAAAGTTAGCTTTCTTTATTTTATAATTAATAATAATATATCAAAAAATTAATTAATCTTAAATTTAAGGTTCCATGATAGTACGGTACAGTGGAAAAACAATGTTTTCATGTGATGTATTGTCATGGGAAGTTCTGTTATGTGTCATGTGATGCAAATTCATGATGTTATGGCAAACTTAAAGGTGTCTGTTTATGGGAATGCAATAACGTCACATGACTTTACATCACATAAAATTGACATTATATCACAATGACAAAGCATGACAATGACAAAACATTACATGACAAACAAACAACACACACCTTAAATAAAATAAACGACACATGAAAAAAACCATATACGAAAACAGAAAATACCAAAAACGTCAAAAGGAACATAAGAAAATGGAACTAATTCATGTATTTTACAAAGGCATAGTGTGCATTAATTAATAAATGTGTTGTTTGTGATATTTTGACATTTGATGTTTTTTCATGTGCCGTTAAAAGTCATTTCTGTTTTAGGTATGAGAATTTTTGTCATGTGATGTTTTGTGATTGTGATGTATTTTCTGTGTTGTTTGTCATTGCGATGTGATGTACTGTTATTATGATGTGATGTCATGTAATGTAAAGTCACGTGGCGTTATGTCATGAGTTGGTTTGTCACTGTGCTGTTCTATCCTGTGACCAAATTTACATATTGAAATAATAAACTTTGTCCCTTTGCAAGGAAGCGAAATTATCATTAAGGATGGGAGGGAAATATAATTCACGCAGTACTTAAAGCTTTTTGTTTAAGATACTTGCAATATTCCGAGAACAAGGACGAGTTGTGCTTGTTCGACTTTTCGAGAGTTTTGATTGTCGTTGTTACTGAGAAATGAAAACAATACGACAAGAAATCGCTGCAAAAATAGATACAAAGGAATTTGAAGGTGCTTCAAAGCTAAAATTGAATGAAGAGTTACGCAGGGTTCGTGAAGACCTTGGTTGGTTTGATGTAAGAGAACATTGGAACTATTACTTGTTGTCTGGTCGTTAGCTCAATTGCTTCAAAATCAGACGACAAGTGTTTCATCCCAACCAAAGATTTCATTTTTCAGTGTTTATTTTCATTCTGAATATCAAAGAATTGGCAAAGTTTACTAAGCCTTCGTAAGAAATGAGAGCCTACCGCTCTCAGCAGGAAAAACTACATTTCTGAAGTAGTTGGCCTTGTGCTTCATTATCTGTGAAAATGAAAAGCTTATTTTGTTTCATGCGACCCCTTTGAAGACAAAAAATATAGTTCCGTTTCTTAGTTTTAAAGTTCTCAATGGAAATACCAAAAAATAAATAAAATCACTTAAGAAAGCCTATATGAAAATTGCTTACACAATACACATTTGATATTTCAATACGTGCTAAGATATAAATTTGACAGAGGCAAACCACAACAAAAAATACCACTGATTAAATCAAAAACCTGATTACAAACTATTTATTTATTTGGTGTTGGTATTTAAAAAAAAAAATTGTACCTGTAAGTATAGAAAAAAAAATCCGCATAAATTTTATCCAGTTACAAAAACTTATTCATTGATTTCAGGAACTGAAATAACATGACACAATTTTCATTTGAAAGTCCGTCATTAAAAAAAACTGATTTCAGTGGTAATGGGCGTTTTTCCTTTTGAGAAAAAGTTCTTCGCATAGGGTGCAGGTGAGATTGCGTAAGGGATGCTTTAAGTGAAGTAAGTTCATGCATGAATATTAGAGAAGTTTGCGTCCTTAGGGGTTTTAATTCAAGTGCGTAAAAACACAACAAAATAATGTAAGTTCAGACGGGTCGAGTACTGATGCATTAGTTTAAGCAAGTTTTTTTTTGTATATAAATGCCGTTGCTAAGTTATTCATCCTGCTGAGAAAGTGAAAAGCAATTTATTAAATCAACAATTTTGAAGACAGTTCAATTTTCGGAGTAATTTAAACTTTGTGTTTTCGACTCCTTACTGATAAATAAGTACGTTTGTTTTGGACAGACATGGTAACTGATAGTGAAGTCCTGAAGCGATGATCTAGTGTTGCTGAGTAAGCTGTTGTCAAATGTCAAAGTTCAGAAGACTTTCAATCTGCGACATATACCGCGTGGGGGATAAATACCTCCACATATTGATAAACTTATATCGATGGGGAAAATTGAGGGACTCCGAGGGCGCCCCCCGGTAGGAGGCAGATGTTCTGGAAGGGAAATATAAGAGAGTGGACCGGCATCCGAAGAGGAACTATTCCGAACAGTGCAAGACAGGGGCATGGTCACCGCCAAGGTATTAAAGACCTGACAAGGTACATAAAAAAGAAAAAGAAGCATCACTGATTACTTGTGTTAAAATATAAATTATTCAACGTTCTTTCATTTGTTTTGCTGTTTTTCTTCTAACTAAATACAGGCTTATGTAGGCTGCTTGCATGTACGACTCTATTCGTAGTCTATTCCTAGATATTTAAGGCTACTTATCATTCGGTACTTACCACTTAAAAGATGGACCCGTCTGATCGAGGCATAGCAGACACACAAAACAAATAATTTATTATTATACATAAAGTGATGTTGAAAACTTTGAGACTTCCGGATCAACAGAGATCAAGTCCCTTTAGAAGTACCGGGGGCCTAAGTGGCCACTCTATAAACTTAATTTCAGAAATTACGAAAATAAACTGAAAATTGACAAGACGGCGTTTCACAGAATTTAACAATATAAATCCCAGATTATCAAGAAATTTGAAGAGCATTGTTTTGTGTTGCGACAAAGGGAACTTACGACAAAGTTTCTTAATTGATTGTTTAGGGTTTTGAGTCACTTGCTGTTTCTGTGACTTTCTAAAAATAATCTGGTCTAAAATAGGGACAATAAAGAAATTAAGTAAACAATTCCTAAGATTTAAGGTCCGATTAGAGAAACCTGTAATCCCTAAACAGCGCGTCCCCTAGATTTAGAAAATTCTCGCCAGTCTTGTTTGGAGGGAAGTGATGAAATAAAGACCCGCACACTAACATCAGAACTCAGAACAGCAGAACTCCCTACAACTAAAGATACATTATGTATAATTAAAAAAACTGGTCACAGCAGCTGAAAAGAATGGAGGCGATTGGAGTAGGCTTTGTCTAAGAGTGGAATTAACAAAGCTGAGGAAGAAGGCAAATAAGAAGACCCGGTCGAAAGCTCAGTTGCTAAATGCTTGCGTTAAAAGCAAGAGGGCCAGGGCTCGATCCCCACCAAGGACTTTAAAAATTACTTCCCGTTTTGGTGTTTATTTCAAACTCAAAGTCATAGACTATCTAACCATCAAAATAATGACGTAGACGTACGAATAATTTAAGTCAACATAATCATTACCCAAGTATGAAACATTACGTTAAAACTCAATCATACCGTTTACCAAAAATATGAAGAAACTATAACACTCGATGCACGTATTGTTTTCGTTTCCATACATTTTTGATAATACGCTACGTTTGAGTTGAAGCGTAGAGATTTAAACTTTGGGCACTGAACTAATTTCAGCATATTAGTTACATCGTCACTCTTACCGCTACACACATAGCTCATTTCAGCGCATTTATCCAAAGAAATTAACTAACGACGAAAGTCATCGAGTAATTCAAATTTTGTACAAAAACAAGATAGCTCCTCTATAACTTTTCATACGAAATTCGGAATATTCGATGACTTTCTTACTTGGTGAATGTTCCAACTTAGAGCACTGTAACTGTAACTATGCTGTAACTGTACCGTAACTGTAACTCTGTCGCTATTCCGCTAGTTAGAAAAGCTGCCTCCAATTTTTCCTATCCTTACATACCTCTTTCAATTCATTCATATCCATCACCTTTTTCATGCATTTTCTTCTTTTATGCTCGCTTTGTACTACATCCCATTCTTTCACAATCTCCACAATCTGATCACTCCCTACTTTTCTCGGTCGTCCCTTACCTCTTACAGCTTGTGAGAGCTTTAACGAAGCAACAAAGTTACCAAATATTCCAAATGGACATCAATATATGTCCATTTGAGATTTGGGTTTTTATGTTATAGGTTCACATGCGGCATGTGCAAGCGCGAACTTGTACGTCTCTGCTTGTGAGAATACATATCATGTGAATCCCCAATGTTACATTTCTTTGCAACTTAGATTAGATTGCCTATATATTAGGCGCATGTGACTGTATGGGATGCACGCCCCTGGTTTGTACTAGGGGTGGAGTAGGTACGCGGAAGATAATTATTTGCAGGATGTGTGCACTGACGCGTCACTAATTAAAATAAGTACGCAGCGCTTGAACTTATCGAAGGGAGATGAGCTAATAATAGACATGTAGCTAATCAGGCCATCTTCTAAAGGAAGATCACTTACACATAGACCAATCTTTTCGTAAGAATGGCGCTGCTATGTGTAAGCTTGAAGATAAGCCTTGGATTTACGTATACTGTATAAAAAATATATAAGACACAGTTTTATGGATCTATAATTTGTAATCTAAGTAGCAACATTCAGAACTCATATCAAATTCATGCCCACAAACAGACAACTGAATGTGTACTTACAAATTAAAATCCAAAACACGCATTAACATAAACCCCGCAACTTTTGTCGACCTTTCCTGAAACAGGGGTGACGTTGGCAGCCCATCATTAAAATAAATAATAATATTAATTTAAAGACATTTCTTTAGATAGCTCCGATTAGTGGCACTAGCCACCCCAAGGCCGCTTTAAGGTACCTACAGCATGTTAATAAATATGTTTGTTAATTGAAAATAACATTTTATTGATTGTAGAGGCATTAACTTTGTAATCGTTCATCATTAAGGATAAAAGAAAAACAGCTTTGTTTTCGATTACTTGAGAATTTTTTATTTGGCCGGCTCCCAGATATAGTTGAATTTCATCAGCATTAAAACTGAAAATATTCCCAATATGGCAGCGATACGTATGAATGAGGATGCTCTTTAAGGGTGTAAAAAAATGAGAAAAAAAATAGCTGAGATTATGTTCATTTGTGGTTTGAATTTTGATTTGCAATTTTGACACATGCAGCATTTGTAAGCGAGAACTTACACGTGTCTGTTTGTGGGCATGCATTGAAAATGAACTTTAAATGTGAATATGTCTTTGCAACTTAGATTAGATTTATGCGAAATGCCAAAGTTCATTTCAAAACACATCAACCAATTCCAAGGTAAGATTTTTTTTCCTAGCAATCCGGTATTCAGAAATTAACTTTTTCTTACCTACATGTTTGGACTCCATATTCGAGATTTTTTTCTGGGACTATTGTCATCTGTATGAAACAAGCTGCTTTCTAATCATTTAAAATTTTCATAATTTACGGTAATAAAGAATGGAAATCAATCATTTTAATTACAGTTTATATTTTAAATGAATAATGCAGCTTATAAATTTACTTACTTCATTATTAGTAGCCATGTTGCCAACTCGCATAAACAAGTCACGTACAAAGTATTAAGTGCGAATAAATTTTGCATAAAAATAAGTGTTCATAAAGTTGGCAATATGGTGAAATATGCCGCGAACGCCTGAAAGGGCTTCCATTAAATCACCAAGAATAAATTGCTCAACAAATAATTTTCAATGAGATTATTTGTAAGTATTAATTAACTTTCGTGGTTCTCAATACAAAATATTCAAAAAAAAGTATTCCATTTTTATTTTATTTTATCAAGTAAATGTGAAATATTCTGTATAAAATGAGTTAATAATAATGCAATAAAATAAAAATTGCTTTGTTTTAATTCACATGAGTTTATTTTTGGACACGACCAGTTTCGGGAGAAGCAGTACCTCCCATCTTCAGGTGTAAATCAGGAGGTACTGCTTCTCCCGAAACTGGTCGTGTCCAAAAATAAACTCATGTGAATTAAAACAAAGCAATTTTTATTTTATTGTATTAAAATGAACTTTCACGAAGTAACTGCTGAAAATCTAGATAATATAATAATAATGCTCTAAATCTACAATAAAGGTTTCCTACTTGTTAAAAAAAACAGATGCATACCTTTAATGCAGTCTGTATATTTTTTTAAGGAAAATTTAGTTTTCTACAAAAAAAAATTTTTTTTTTTCAAATTATAATTATTGAAACGAATTTTTAGCCCTTTTATTAGGGTAAAAATAACTGAAAAACAAAATTCCAAAATATACTTCAATGTAATTTTCATTGGTGTTCAACAATTAAAAACAATCTCATCTTACCCATACAACGCTCAAAAAACAAACTTCAAAAAACGTTTAATTATTTATCTTCATTAAACCGTCAATTATGCAAGATTAAAAGGAAAAGTTTGTGTTTCAAGAAAAAAGGGGGAAAATTAAAACAAAAATTAATTAAGGAACGTTTAAACTTCGAATACAGTTTTAGATATTTGAATACGGAATAAGAATAGAGGTATTAACAAAGAAGTTGGCAATTTGAATTTGAATTTTTGAATTTGGAACCGTTGTGTTCGCGTGAGCAACAAGCTGTTGCGGCGGTGTCAGTTTGCGGCTACCGTCGGCGTCGCGCGGACGGCGCGGCGGGCTAGAGTGCACTGAGCGGCCGGCCCTTCTACGATCCTCTCGTCTGCCTCTACGCGGCCGCGCCGTACGTTACACCACTACCCCAAATACAAAACGTTACGTTTACACTCAACCATAGAGTTATACTTAAAAAAAGGAGAGGTCTAAAACAGCACCTCTATTGCACGATTGATTTTTATTACTTTTTTACATACAAGTTATAACTATAAAACGTACGTTTAAACTATTTTTTTTTTGTAATCTAAAACGCTCACTAGAGGCGCTTTTTTAATTTGCGTTCATTTTTAAATAATATCCACGGTTGAGCAGATTAAACTTTAAGTTAATACTTGATAAAAGTGCTTCATCTTTATGCTAGACAGCGCGGCGTACCCTTCTTGTTTGGACGGTATTATTATTGTTTTGATTTTTTTTCCCGCCTTTTTTCTTTATTCTCATTGATGAGGCGGTTACCTCAATTTTAATTTAGTACATAATTTTAATTATGGGCAATATTTTCCGGAACAAATTGTTAAATTCTCTCTTTATTTTTTGAAGTAACAGTGCGTTTAGGAAGAATTTAATACCGAGCTTACGTAAAAAATAATTGATATTAGAAAAGGTTTACTCTACTGCTGAATTTATTTTCTTAGAATTTTATTCACAAACATTTAATCGATTAATGATCCGCGAACCATTTTTTTAATTTTTGTGTATTTTATGTGGCTTTCGGATGAGCCATGACTTTGCTTTCTGTGAATAACATCATAATTTTGATTACATTCCACCTTATTCTGATTTGTTTGAACTACAAAATTAATAAACTCGGCAAGTTATTTGAATTAAGCCTTTTATTGCATGCAAACGTCACAGGTCTACGTGACTAGGGTCCTAAGAAACCAATAACAAAATATTAGTTAGCCTTAACGTTAGCAAACAGGTGGTGTGCCATTCAGCTGATAACTAATGATGTGGTATTTTTTTTTAATCGCGATGAGGCCCGCACATGTATTGTCGTAGGTAAAATTGTGACGTCACACACGTTAAGAACTTTATTCCCAAAGAGGTGTGACGTTTGCCCGCCGAGAAAAAACTAAACTCAAATTTGTGCTCAGTCCAATATTTCTTTTCTGGGGGAAGTTAATATACAGGAAAATAATAAAAATAAAGGATAAAAAATCTTTACCTACGTACCAGAACATTATATTTTTCTCCTTGTTTATTATAATTTAGCTAACAAGTTTCGTGATCAGGCTCCATTAAAACATCCCATATAAACTTAATCGCGACGTCATAATCCCACCATACGTTAACTAAGTATATAAAATATTATATACAGTGGAACTTCTCTTAACCAGCCCCTCTTATAACGTTAACTCGCACAACGAGCAAAAAAAAGTAAAAAAAAAGCTTCCTTAACAAACAGCATTTCGCATAATGAGTAACGCAGAAAGGGGAAGTCATGTAACAATGATATTGAAGAGCTTGTGGAAGAGCACCATCAAGAGCTGACTACTAAAGAGCTTATAGAGTTGGATCGTATTTCACAGCAAGAAGTTATGAATGAGAGTTTGTTAGTGAAGGAATATGAAGCAGCAGAACAACACTCTTCTGGCGCAATAAGAGAAATGCTGAAAGCATGGGAAACTGTTTCATCGTACATTGATTGAAAAGCATCATCCTAATAAGAAGGTGGCTATGCGTGCTACAAACTTCTTCTGTGTCACATTTTCACCAAATTTTTAACAGACCGCTAAAACAAATGTCTCTAGACAGCTTTCATATAAAGAAGAATTAATTATTTGCCATAAATTAATAAATAGTAAGCTAGTTTCGATTTAAAACAAATGTTTTTATCCAGGTTGTTACGATCATTAACAATTTATAAGCATGTAATTTTATTTCAATAAAAGTTTTTTTTTAAATTGCATGGAACGCATTCTCGTGTTTTACATTGATTTATTTGGAAAAATTACTTTCGCTTAACGAGTGTTTCACATAACGATCGAGATTCTGGAACGAATTATGCTCGTTATGAGAGGTTCCACTGTATATAAAATATTATATATACATTATACATGCATACACCCTTCGTAGGTTTGAGTGGGAGAAACCCAACCACAAACATCCCCCGGCATCCCGGCTTAAGTCTGTCGTTATTAATAAATAAAATGCAGGCAGAGATATAATATATATACATACATATATATATGCATATACGTTTATTTCTGTATCTGACAATATCGGAAAAATGAAAAACCCCGCACCAGCTGAGATTTTTAAAGCCTGTGAATATTGTACATATTTTTGTTTTTGCCATTTGTGTATTTAGAGCACATTTTTGTGATTCAGTAAATTACGACCATAAATCAATTTTTTCAAATATTTTATTTGGCAAGGCTTTTTAGGATTTTACAGAAAACTTTTTGACATGTTTTTTCCATTTTCCTTGCGCATAAGAAATAAATACAAACTCAAGGGACTTAAAAAATATATAAAACATCATTCTGGTAGCTTTGGATTTGTCGCCCCTGATAGAAAACTAAGTACATATTACATATTAAAAGTATAATTTATTTTAATATTTTCATTTTTAATAGATTTCACTATTTTCTTGAAATATCATATCTTGATACACACTTTTATGTATGTTTCATGGAAAAAAATGTCCTCTAATTGAAGGTAATGAACAATGACAGTTCTTCTTCAAACCGTGGAATTAAACAAATTTTATGCACAAAAAAACGTGACGTCACACAGCCGGGTTACCAGGGAAAAGGCATACGAACGTTTTTTTGTTGATAATAATCCTAGTCGTGACGTTTGCAATCCGAAAATTAAATTAAATTTCAAATTTTGCGCCTTTGCCAAAAATAAAAGTGAAACAAAAGATTCGTTAATTATCAAGTTCAAATTGAAGTTAATGATAATTTTCTTGAAAAAACACAAAACAGAAATAACTCATTGAGTCGCATCATTAGTGAGAATTTATTTACAAATCTAGAATTTTCTACACACGCCTAAAAAAAGCTCGCAATCAATGAAACCAGTTAGCAAAAACACGTTCCCAGTCATTCTTTGTATCAGTGCTTATTTTGGCGTAGCGCACGAATAGACATTTTGAGACTCCGAGTATTTTTAGTGACGTCAAACACAAAAAAGACGATACTTATGCGTATACAGATACACACATGTATACAACTACCAAGGCCTTATCCCAGCTATCTAATGGGGATTAAAGAGCATATAGACACCTACGAACTAGGTCGGTGTCTTGCTAACCGCCGTAGAAGCGTCTCAAAGACAAGCTTTATAAATTGGTTCACTCCGAGATTCCATACACTCTTTTTTTCGTTGGAAGAAAGGAGGTTTAATGCGGCATTTAATGCCTCCAACATTTTATGGGCTTTAAAGCCAAGAGTCGATGTTTTATAGCGCGGCGTAGACGACGCAATGAAATAATATGATCATCGTTATGTTTTTCACAAAGATTCCGTATCTAGCATATGACTTACTTACTGAATACTAATTACTCATTTGAATATTGTTTTATTCATTATTATATTCCCATGGTGCGTGATATAAGCATTTAACTTCTTCGATAGCTCGATATTGTTTTGATTTATATCGGGTTCACTTTTAATAAAATTGCAGTTGAATTTATTTTTTAACAAGTTGAAGAAAAGTTCGGCCCCCTTACCTGAAAAAATAAATAGGTGCCATTCGCGACCCCTTCGGGGAAAGCACAGCTGAAAGTTACACTATATATTAAGTACCTACCGACTTGTTCTTCTGCTTCGTTCGGTTTGGTTTGCAGCAATTTTCATCAGCCTTTTTAATCATTTTCACCTTATCCAAGTTCATCCTTTTGAGCTCCTCGTAGAAGGAGCAAAACATATCTGCCAATATTTTCCGTACGACCTCTCGGCGTGATCGTCCTCAGGCATCTTTCCCCTATATTATGTCATCCAGAAGACCTTCCTGGCGTAGTGTGTATCCTATTCATCTTGCACGTCTTTCGAACAGAAATTTGAGAATGTGAATGTCAAATGATCCACAAAAGTACACTGGAATTTGATAGTATTCCCTGTTAAAATCCGTTTTTTGTTATTTTCGATCCGTTTCTACGAAGAATATTCCAATGCTCAACTTGAAACATGACTGAAATTCGATTCGAAAAACGTCGTCATATCGCGACCGCTTTTGGGTGCCTACTGAAAGAGGCACAAAAGTAGGTCTGGCGAGGTATTTATAAAATATCTTTCAAATTTTCATTTCCGAAATTTTCCGCCTTCAGCCGGCACGGAAATTCAGTCGATAATTTTATTTATGATCATCTACGTTGGCGCATTTTTATCCTTGCCTAACTCGGCACACTCGAGGGAGAAAGGACGACTCAAAATTATTGTGTACACATTTTGAGATAATAAAAATATGAATTATTCAGTATGGTTTTTACACGAAAAAGTGACAATGAAAGATCGATTATCTGATATTGAATGGTGGTTAAATATTGTAATTTTATTAAATAATATTCGTAGGAGCACGGGAAAAATAATTTGGAAAAGATCACAAAAGTATATAGTAAACTGAAATTAATGATGCCCGAAATGATTTTTAGTTAAAAAAAGGTTTATATAATCACGTAGGTAAAACACAAAAAAAAAACAAAATTAGCCGCCCTTTAGTCTATAATCTATAATAATCTAAGTTACAACGATATATTACATTGAAGATTCATATTAGCAACACAAGCAGACACTTGTAAATTCGCACTTACCGTTTGTGGATTTAGAAACAAAAAATCTAATCTCAAACGAACATACGCCTTGCAACTCTTGCCGACCTTCCCTGAAACAAGGTTGACATTGGCAAAGTGAACCAGTTTTTACAATATATGGGTGGTCAGCCTGAAGTCAAAAAGTCATGAAACTAAAGAACAAGGAACAAGGCCCTAAAATCGATAAACGATTTTCTCGATATAAAGGAAAATGAAGTATTTGATGGCTTTGTTTTCATTTTTTTTTTTTAATTCATTAAGTCTTAATTAATAAGTTACCTTTTTCTTTGTCTTTTTCGAGGGTTGAGGGTTTTATTAAGTCTGTTTACACATGTCCTTTCACTAGGAGAGTTTGCCAACCACTGCCCAAGACAAATATTACAAAGCACCCTTTTCATCAAAAATGAAATTTCATTCACTATACTACAACATATTATATTAAGTCTTTGCATGGCATTGATCTTAAAATGTGTCTGTGACGAAAAATGTACATGTGATGAAAAAATTTCCCGTAGCAAAAAATGTATCCGTAATAAAAAATGTACCTGTGAGAAAAAGTGTATCTATGATTAAAAATCTTCCTGCAATAAATGTGTACCTATGGAAAATATATATAATAACTCAGGGTTAAAAATGTACAAGTAATAAAAACTCAATGAACATACCTAGTTAAATTCAAACTGAAATAACGGTAGTTTTATTTATTATATTTACAAATTTTTATTAAATTAAAAACTAAATGTCATGTCAGGAAATTAGTACACTTCTCGAATACGACGAACCATTGCAGTTGTAGAAAAAAATACATTATTCTTGAGGCATCGTAGCCAACGTCTTCAGGAGACGCCATCGTTGCGATACGCTAAGAATGAACTGCTGAATGTAGCTGTTATGCATATTGTTAAGAATGTACATGTTATTAATATAGTTAAATGCGCTCAAAAATTCAAAAGCTCAAGATTTTTAAAAACGACGTATTCGCTTTTTCTGTTTGCTTATACATCGCTATGAAAATATTTTACAGTAAGAAGATATTCAGGGACAATATAAGCTAGCAAATAATATGTATGTATACATTATACGGTCTTCAGACTCGTCATCTTTATAAGAGGATTTATGTAAGCAATCCCCAAGATAAATTCAGACGGGTCTCTTGAAGTGGGCTTTAATTTAATACTCAAATTATTATCCAGGTAAGACGTATACGACAAAATATGTTCATACATGACATCTCATTAAAAATATGTGGTGGTTAAAAGGTTGAATACGTTACCGGTCAATTCGAATACCAGAATAAAATACATTTTTTAGTAAAAAAAAAGTTAATAGTCGAGATACCGAATGTAAAGTTTAGACTAGAGATACGGTAACTGTAACTGTAACTCTGTCGCCATTCCGCTAGGGGTGGCCAGAGCCTCTGCAGAGTTGCCTCCATTTTTTCCTATCCTTACATACCTCTTTCAATTCATTCATATCCATCACCTTTTTCATGCATTTTCTTCTTTTACGCTCACTTTGTATATCCCATTCTTTCACAATCTCCTCAATCTGATCACTCCATACTTTTCTCGGTCGTCCCTTCCCTCTTTTTCCTTTCACACTTTCTTTGTATACATACTTTGTCAGTCTATCATCATTCATTCTTTCCACATGCCCAAACCATCTCATCACATTCTTTTGTACCTTAACTTTCACATCCTCTTTCAAATTACATTCTTTTTTACCCATTCATTCCTAACTCTATCCCTCAGAGTTTTTCCTGTCATGCTTCTCAAATGCTTCATTTCCACCGTACATACTTTACTCATTTCGCTATCGTTCACTGACGGATTGTACTGACCGTGCAAAAGAGAAGAACGATTTTATCTACGTTTCGTCGGAGTCATATCTGACGTCCTCAGGAGCGTGTCTCTTCTTCAAAGAAGAACCACGAACTGTTGAATTATTGTTGTTTGATCGTGGCCGACGGTTGTAGGTACTTTTATTAACCTTCGGTGATGCATTTATAGACGTCGAAGCTCCAAGCCGTGAACATCACCTCCCGAGCTTACTGTAAGCTCGCCTAGGACTCCAGCCTACAGATCAGCGCTTCGTGAAAGTGAGCCGCCAGAACTGTAATTGTGTTTGAGTGTTAATACAGGTCTGGCTATTTCCTTCTCCACCCTTTCCCCTTTTATGGATTTAACTTGTATTTGACTTTAACTGATTAAATCTTTTAATGTTAACATTAGCGCTTGTCTTATCAATATACAGCCCTTCCCAAAATACAAGGTGAGCAACACAAAGAAGGAACCCCACGTCCTGAGAGTGATGCCGATGATAGCTAGCTGGAGTGAGTATCCTGTAGGTACATTCTGAAGGTACCTTTCCATCTTAACATAGCAGTTATTTTTCGGATATTAGACAGACCGTTATAGGAGAATTTAAATAATTCTCGACGTTTCGTTGGTGACGTCGCCAACGTCTTCAACGTCTTCTCAAGCACATTTATAACCTCCTACCCAGGCTACGCAATAATTTGTGTCATTAAATATCAGTCCATCCTCAGTCGTCGTGTAGAGACTGTGCCTCCTGAAGAAGTTGGCTACGTCGCCAAGGACACATCGAGAATGGTAAAAGTTGTACCATAACGATTCGTCTAATATCCGAAAAGTGTAATTAACTATGAAATTAATTATAATTATTAAGAACAAAACTACATACTTTTGTCTCAGACCAACCCGCTTTGACTAGGAATCGTATCACAGTCACATGTAAGTTTAAACCAGGAACAAAATGAAATTCCTAAATTGCCAGGATGTAGTTATTCCTTGACTTATAGGTTGGTATGAGGCTGACCTTCCATACTGTAAAAAATGGTTCAATTTGCCAATTTGCCAGGGAAGGTCTGAAAAAGTTGCAGGGTTTATATTCATTTGAGGTTTGGTTTAATTTGTAAGTACACATTCAGCATTTAAAAGCGCGAACTTACACGTGTCTATTTGTGGGCATGCATTTGTTATAAGTTTTGAGTTTGTTTTACTTTATCTTTGCATCTAAGATTATAGATAAGTTATTATATTTCTATTTTAACCCATAACATGCTTTTTCTAGATTTTAATCCGATTTTCTCATTTTTTCAGTCCAGTCGATATCTCAGAAAGTAAAACTCTTTAATTCAAAGCTTAAGCCGCTTGCGAGCAGAGAATCCCCATTTAAATAGAAGCCGTTAGTGTTAGGCCGTCCCTCTTAATTTTGTAAATATAGATCTCTGTCACCACATAAGGCCCTTTCGGGGATAACGCGGCAAAAAATTGCATTGTATTATGTACTTCTAAGTTACGTTTTTTCTTCAGCCAATTCCACGGAAGAGAATATTGTCAAAAAAGATTTAAATCAAATTAAAATTAAGAAATAATTTAAATTTTGGAGTTAACCTGCACCACATACAATTTGAGTCGTAAGAAAATTTCTGTAAGTTTTCATCTAGCCAGGATATTATCCATATTTTGACAAGTTGGCACGCTGCTCTTCCGAGCTGGAATGCAATTAAGTGCAGAGCCCATTGAAAGCAAGTTTTTAGGAGTCGCTGGGAGGAGACCAGAGGAGACGACAACTTGCATCCGAACATAAATTGGCCTCTGCAGGGGACCTTTATTGTGCGGGTTCTTAGCGCGGGGAACTTGCCGACGCGGGGTCACGCCTTCGAGGCCCGTAAACTTTCGAATAATGCCGAGCTATCGAAAACTTGCCGAGGTTAAGTTTTCAGCGGCGACTGCTGCGGAGGTTTAAGTTTTACTTGACAAATTTAGTTAGGTTATGGCATTGAAAAAAGTGAGTGCTTAATATACTTACCTGTGATGTAAAAATAATTTGGGAATCAATGATTTTAAAATAGAAATACGATCGTTAACCATTTTGTTACGATCGTTAAACTGAGGTGTCTGGGTCAAGAGAACTGCAGGCAGAGAATGGCTGAACACAGCAACCGATAGGCAAGAATTGAGAGGATTGGAGGAGGCGTACACCCAGAAGTGGACTGAGAAAGGCTGGGGAAGAAGAAGAAAAAACATTTTGAATAGGGTCGAAAAATTATTCTACGAACCAACCATGGTATTAAAGACAAGAGCAGGCTTTTCAAGATTTCGCTGGAATCGAATGCGACGACATTTATGTTACGCCAAAGAGGAATGAACTAAATCGGCGTAGTTAATACAAGTCTCCTGATGGAGTTGACTGCGACTCCAACTTGTTTTGGAAGTAGAGCGACAGAAAATGATTGGTTTGTAGGGCCTTTATGAGGTCCACACATAAATTGGCATAGACGATATAGTTACGGCACCTGGGCTGGAAGTCTCATCACCACGGTAAGTCCTACCTACCGAATATCGGTAATATTTGTATGACAACCTGTCAATCCAAGATGGCCGCTAGTGAACAGCTGATTAGTCTTCATACAAACATTACCGATATACGATAGGTAAGAATTACCGTGGTGATGAGACTTCCAGCCCTGGTCAGTGTGCTAGAGAAAATGCCAACAAATATTCTGTGATTGGTTGTTTAAAACGGAAGTCCCATGAAAAACTGTCATTAACTTGCCGAGAAAAAGTTCAAAATTCAAAAAAATCATTCCATCAGATTACAAATACAACTTTGAAAAAGCGTCTCCCGATTTAACTTAAGATGTGGTTAATGTGAGAAGCTGGTACAAGCTTGAATATCTTAATACAAAAATATTAAAAAATATATAATAACGTACCCAATCCATCAGTAAGACCGGGCTTAAAAATGAAAGGTATTTTCTTGTTATTTCATATAAAGATTTTCGTTCACATAATTTCGCCTTTACATAGAAGTTGTACAAGATACTCGTATATCCGTCAATATAGATGGAGCGGTAGTTAGGGAAGTTTATAGGTACATCAGCTGGCCGAGCAAACACGAGTTAACTTAATAAATAAAATTTGATCACATTACGTGAAGTTTTTCAACAAAATATAAGGAGCGAGTCCTCCGCGTCTCCCGTATAATGTAATCTTATTTAAGTTTGCCGATTTGTTGACGATGGGGTTCTCGTAGCTGAACAAACTTGTTCATTCTTGTAAGTGAATTTCATCTTTGCATGAAAAACATCAATACAAATCCATAACATAAACAATATTTTGAATGTTTTATTCATAGTCTGGGTGACACAGTTTTCAAACAACGCGTTGAAATTTAGAGTTGTACACAATTCAAGGGCACCTTTGAGTGAAAAATATTAATGCTATGTATATTTTAGAATCACGAAAAAAAAATGACGAAGCACACATACGCCAGAGTAGTTCGCAGTCATTAATCTTGAGTTGACTTTCGTACCATTTCCTAGTCGATGTAATCATCTTACCTGAAACAAAGAAAAAACAATAAATAACAATTGAAATACATTTTGATTTGTAACACCTGTCTTTACAAATGTGTGAAGAAAAAGAGAAAAGAAAGACCCGGAAAAGTATGCCTTCATCAAGTTGGGTGAAATTTGTGAAACAACGGGATACACAGAGTGAATGTAATATAAATAAATGGAGAAGGTTAAGAAGAAATGGATGCCACTCTACAGAGGCTCTTGTCACCAGTAGCGGAATGGCGATAGAGTTACAGTTACAGTTTGTTTGATCTTAGCATGATCTTAGTTTGATCTTAGCATGGATTGAAAACGAATTATTTATATTTTTCATTTTTGCCATGATCACAACATCGACAAGGCTTTCTCAGTCTTTGCCAGAAAAGTTCTCAATTCCGAAATTGTTTTTTTTTACTTCGTCAAAAGTATTTTTATCAATAATACCAAAAACGATTACAGACAAATCACAGCACTCACTAAAAGTATTTTGTGAAAAAAAATGTATTGGTATTTTAGATTACAAAAAAAACCGATATGGCATATCGTGGGATCATATTTTCGTTATACTCAGGTACAAGAGCAGTTACTTGAAGTATCAAATGCCGTTTTGTAACTCAATCATAGCGTTTTACGCAAAATATAAAGACACAAAATCGCTCGCTTGAGTCGCTGTTTTACCTTATATAGATTTTTCGTGAGACTTTGTGGTTGCGTTGCTTCGATAGACAGGGGTGAGAACGCAAGAAAAGCTGTCAAATAGCTTTTAAGAGCGATAGAAAAACAATTTTCGCTATGAAAAAAAAAACTCGATTGCAGACAAGTCCAATAAAGGATAGTACACATCTCCAAAATTGAGAGATCGCTTCTGAGAAAAGGCTATTTCATCCAGTGTACAAGATTAGGAAATCAGAAATGGAATCAAGAAATTGAAAAGGAAAATGATAGAAAGAAAACGGAAGTAGGTATACGAATAACAAACAAAAAATACCTACCACATATTACGTCTTCTTTTTACAGCTTTCTTTTCATACAAATAAAAAACAATCTAATTTTACAACCGTTCAACATCATGCGTTCGCAAGAAGCGCAACTTAGCAGCACATTTGATTCAACTTATTACAACACTGTCGCATGTTTCAAGTGGAACTTATCACAGGTATATTGAAGTGGGGGAACCAAGTAAAATATGGTCTACCTCATGAATAGGGCTGAGAGAAGTTTTAATTAATGAAAAAGATAAATTAAACTTTTTCTGGGTAAAAAAAAATACATAATAAAAAAAGTCCTCATGATGATAAAGTTGAACCCATCCAATAAATGATGCAAAAAAATTGACAACGTAATTCTTTATTTCATAATGAATTACAATTCTTTTTTACTTCTTATTTTTCGCTTTTTATTTTTTTATTCCAATTTAAAAACGGATTCAAAGTTATTAGTTTACAATCTACCAAATAGCACCGCCAAAAACATTTAATGAAAAATCCATTTGTCCCAAAGTTGACCGGTTCCTACTATACCAATGTATACTTCAGTAGTTCCCGTCCCTTCCTAACTGTCATATGATAGAGTCCAGTAATCCAGTATAAAAACTGAGTTAAAACTCAACCGTAGCGTTTTATAAAAAATGAATGTAAGCCTAAATACTCAACGGAGCCTCTGTTTTAGTTCTATGCATTTTAGGTAAACGCTTTGTTTGAGTTTCCACGTAAACTTTTATTCTAAAGGTACAGCGCCAGTCTGTGGGACCATAAAGGATCGATTTATTTGGCCCAATCTAAAATAAACTGACCATGTGATGGAATCCGACTAAAATATTCGTCGGACACGGTTCGTTGTCACACAGGGGGGTGGAAACCCTCGCTTAGTAATTTGATGAATCGACGTATAGTTGGTATGGGACAGGTCGCTCGGTTTGTTACTCTACTTTATCGTCAAAGGAACAAAGGACAGTGTTCAAATTAGTGGCCATCCTGTATAATGACGATAGCCTAATCATCAACAAACACAAAATTATGAACGCAAATTTTAAATCATGAATAAATTATTGCTAACAAAACAATTTGTCAACAACAGAACACATCAAAATAATAAAAGTAATTTGTAATTACAATAAATTTAAAAAAGTGAAAAGAAACAGTGATTTATTAAAATTCTTTTTTAAAAAAAACATAAAAAATCACATAAAAATGTTTAAAAGCCAAAGAAACCATATTTAAACTTTTTAACCCTCTGTGCTAAAGAGAACGAAAATTGTAAATGTAAAAAATAAAATTCAAGGGGTTTTGTTCATGAAATTAATAAATTAATGTCTATTTTTGACAAAATACACAGTAAAGAAAGGTTTTTCCTTATGAATTAAAAATGTTGATAATTAAAGTCAAATCGTATACTTATCAAATAGTATTTTTCGCAATACTAAACATACATATATAGGTACTGGCACTCTCTCAAATAGTTCGATTCTAGACACGCATATACTCACACACTTATTTCAATCGTTAAAATGATCTTTTCAAAGTTTTCAACGGCCATTGCGCATTTTTCTTATTTGAGTCAAATATTCAATCATGTAAAGAAAAAATGAAATGTATATATATTTTTTTTTTTTTTTTGCGTTTTTATAAAAGAGAATTTAGCTCTAAACTAATTAAGTACTTTTCATTTTATTTTCCTAAGTTTCACGAGAGTTAGCCATTTAGCTATTACAAGAAATGAGAACCAGCCCCGAAATGAGAAGCTGGGAAACTCGCACTTCAACTGTAGTGGTCGGCGTGAGGCCGGCCACTTTACGCGTAAAAATAAGTAGGTCCTAAATTGCCACATGCGACACCTTCAGGGATTACGCAGGCAAAAAGTTCCACTATATGTTTTGCTTAACATTTTAAGTTCAAATCTAATTTAATTAAATCAATATCCACGATTGCCTCTGAAAAGAATTTGAAAAATAGCATCGTAAGATGTTTACATTTTCTTAAACGATAAAATAGCAACAATCACCAATAATTGATAGATTAAGGCGGGAATAAATAATAAATCAAAATTTGATGGGGTTATTTTCTCCACGCTTGTGCATAAAAACACGTCTGGATGTTTAAAGAGCTAAGAAAAAAAATGTATCGAATAAAAAATGGTGTACAGCAAGTCGTTAGAATAATTTGTTAACGTAACAATGCATAAATCAAAGTACATGCAAATAGCATTGATTGATAAAGTACTCCGATGAGAACATACAACGTAAAAAAAATATTTTAAGCATCAGTCTGGCTACACTTTCAGTCTGCCACGGTTGCTGGGTTAGCAACCCCGTATTTTTTCATTCAATCTCCACAATAATAAACACGTTTTTTTTCTCGATTTATCATCGCAAAACACTTGGAGTTTGCAATATATTTTCAAACCCTTTGCGCGCCGACTCATTGTGAAAGGTTTTTCCCCGCGGGGATTTCATCGAAAGCCTTTTGATGAAAAATTCCTTTGAAACACTTTTAGCGTGTAACCGCGCGGTCGAATTCGCTGCGATTCTTTTGCATACTGTCAGAGGAGGTGGCGACAGGAGGGAGAGGGGTCTAAACAATAATGCAACCCCGGATGTGACACCGTCGGTAGATACCAAACCGCGCTACTACAAAAACTACCTAACCCTTAAACTAAGGAGAATATAAAAAGGAGTGTAAACTGGAATTATTCTCTTGAAAATGGTGTGTTAACATTTCAAAAGCCCTCGATATATTAAACTCAACTCGCGAAGAAAAGCGCTGTTTTTTGTTTATTAATTTAGACAGTATGTCTTTCAAAAAATTACCATTTGTCCACGACGCTTTGCGTAAAGCTCCTTTGAGGTGATTTTTCACAGTAAAGCGCCGAAAAACTAACAGGCGAAGGATTTTTGTATTCTACGGAGTTTATTCTCTCAAATAAATACGATGAATATCAGTTGTTTCCTGAGTGTTCCATAATGTTTTTCTTTTTTTAATGTTATGTAAAAATATAATTCTTACAGGATTGGTGTACACTCAATTTGTACAACTGCTGAAATGCAATGATATTAGAGCGCAAAAAATGTGTTCAATTTTTTTGTGTGTGTTTCGACAATGTTGGGAAGGTTTTGTGATGCTGCGCTTCCTAAACACGGTAGCACAAGGCAGCAATCGTGCGGCTTGCAAAAGTATGAACGGACAGCGGTGTAGAATGCAAGCACGTGAACCTAAACACTGCAAGCCACACGGAAGGACGAGCCGATACTAAACAGGAAATTACAAGCCTTTAAAACAAGATGGGAATTCACAATACAGATGACATTATTGTCGCACCAACTGTATTACACATGTCACAGTGAGACAGGGAGGAATTTACAGTGCATTTGTGGTGAGGTTGAATATTTCGTCACCGTTCGGGCAAAACACACTTACTCGAAAATAGTAATACTAAAATAATTGACATTAAAGCTTTAAGTACCATAAGAGAATTTATGAATGAAAGTACAAAAAAGCACAATGGTATGGTTAACGAAGAAAGTGTACAGAGGAAATGTTAGAGGTAAGCGTGAAAGCGGAAGACCGAGGAAGGAATGGATAGACCAAATAGGTGATATTGCGAAAGAATGGAACCTGCAGAGTAAGAATAAGAGAAGAGTATTTATATATGAATGAAGAAAGTGATGAATGTAGAAGAGATGAAAGAGGTATGCAAGGACAGAAAAAAGTGGAGACGCGTCTACGAAGATACCGCCACCCTCCTAGTGAAACGATGGCAGGATACAGTAACGGTAACAGAGCTGTTTAGGCCCGGTATTTTCAACGTTAGCATAGCGACTTTATACTGAAAGAAAAGGACGCACTTATGTCAATCAGGATGACAGTTTTTTTTAACAGTTTCAAGTCTCATAAGCTATCGTAGAAAATATCGGACCTTCGACATTTATTGTGTCTAGTAATTGCTAAAAGTAGTTTGTAAGTTCTTAAGGGTTCATTCTATCAGCTAATACTCAATTTTGATAAACACTTACAAAACAATTAACGTTTCTTTGATTAAACTTCATCAGTAAAAAATGTAAAAAATGGTTCACTTTGCCAATGTCACCCCTGCTTCAGGGAAGGTCGGCAAGAGTTGCAGGGCTTATGTTCATTTAAGATTGGGGTTTTTATATTGTAGGTCCACATTCAGCATGTGTAAGCGCGAAATTATGCATGTCTGCTTGTAGGAATGCATTTAATATGAATCTCAAATGATACATATCTTTGCAGCTTAGATTTAGATTTAGATTTTTAGGTAAGCTTTTAGCTAGACACCCGTTTTGCAATGTCTAAATCTAGATTTTATTTGTATTTATTCTTCTCTATTAAAATACAGATGAGGGTTAACATATTTGTAAAATGCAAGACTAAGTGTTTGCAAATTTTTTTTGTTTTTCAATTTTCTGTCAAAGAAAATGGTTTCATCTGCAGCCAAATTAGCTTTTTTTGTGTATGTACATTTTTTTTTCAATTATTGTGTTTTGCCAGAACGGAGACGATTTGGAATCCACCCGCGCTTTCAGAGAATAACATAATCCAAATAGTTTTGCCATCAAATATATACAAGTTATTTATCGAATATCACAAACTTCTGTGGCGATATGTAAATTTTCCAGGTACAGAATTTCGGTGTATTTACGAATAATCAATAAAGTGGTTTCTATTCAGAATTTTGAGATTTGACTTATCTCTTTTTACCGCGTTCGAGCTTACACATGTTGCATGTGGACTTGCAAAATAAACTAAACCTCAAATGAATATAAACCTTTTTACTCCCTTCAGCCTTTCCCTGAAGCAGGTATGACATTGACAAAATGATCACTTTTTTATTGTATGGGTGGTAAGCCTCATACCAATGTATAAATTAAGGAACGAAAATTCTTTTTTTTTCTTTATTTAAAATTCAAATAGGTAAAACATAGTTTTAATTCACTTATTTATTTCTTTTTTGTGCTCGAACATTTTCGCCTAATGAGGCATCTTCAGGAGCAGAATGGTCTTTTTTTTTTCTTTTTTCTCAAGTTGATGCCGAGAATTAAATGCCTGAAAATTAATCGAAAGCAAGATTGCAATTTTTCAATTTATAGTTAATCTTTTTTTTAAATTGATACATTAAAACAATATCGACCATAAAAAAACATTTGGAGTGAAGGGTGATGTGGGAATGATAATATTATTACCCACTTCGATGTAACGTTATTTTAAGGGGCATTTGTGAAAAATTCCCCATCTCTTTCTGAAGTGCTACACTCACTTGGCGCAATACGAGAGTGTTTTCCCAGAAAATATTCATCAAGATCGGTCCTCGAAAGGGCTGTATTGAAAATGTCGCTGTAAAAAATAACTCCAGAGACAATGGCACTCACGATGGAATGAAAAAGTATTGATATATATAGGGCTACATCGACTTATAGGTAGATTTTACAACCTGTATGTAATTGAAATCTAACATGATATGTGATAATAAAAGAGACATCTCTCCTTTAGTTTATAAATATACTCTATATTTTAAAAGGCTAAGCGGCTTATTCATTTACAAAATTAAAATATAAAAAAATGTTAAATGGAAAAAAGTCTTTCTTTCCTCAAAAGCATCGCCCGTGAAAAAATCTTTTCTGATAGACACAGGTTTTTTTTTATTATCCGTATTTATGGTATGAAATTTTTCTAAGGTATTTTGGTTTTTTTTACAATTTTTATGGGACGGATAAAAATATTTTACAGACCCACCCACGCCTAGGAATATAAAAAAAAATGCACTTGAAAAAATTACAATTTTCAGTAGATTCACTTAAGACTCCATTAAAAAAAAAATCCCGTTGTTTTTAAAAATATGTTTCTTATACTTTATGGCCTTAATAAGAGAGTGACATTAATGAAAAAAATCACGCGTGTTAAATATTTTTTTTTCTTAATTTTAAAGTTAGTTTTTTTATATAACTTAAAAAATGTCGCCGCAAAACATATTTAAAAAAACTCGTTATTTTTACATTTTTTTGCTCGCATTTTGTTGTTTTGTATTTTGGAAATATTTTTTTCTTCATAATTATAGAATGTTACAAATTCTAGTATGTGGTGTGATTTTTAATAGAATAATGTAAATAGTTTTTGAGATAATATGAAAAAACTGTTTTCAAGAATTAAATAAGTTAATTAGTTGCAGTTTTTTATATTATCGCAAAAACTATTCACATTATTCTATTAAAAATCACACCTCATACTAGATTTTGTAACATTCTATAATTATGAAGAAAAAAAATATTTCCAAAATACAAAACAACAAAATGCGAGCAAAAAAATGTACAAAAAACAAGTTTTTTTAAATATTTTTTTGTGGCGTCATTTTGTAAGTTATATAAAAAAAACAAACTTTAAAATTAAGATAAAAAATTATTTAACACGCGTGATTTTTTTCAATAATGTCACTCTTTTACTTAGGCCATAAAGTATAAGAAACATATTTTTAAAAACAACGGGATTTTTTTTGACCACAGCCTTAACAATACCCAAAACATGAAACTAAAAAATGTATAGAAACTAAAACTCTCAATTGCAGCGGTTTTTTTTAGTTTTTATACATTTTTGGTCAACGTCAGTTTGACATAAAGTTTTATACTAGGAGTACAGGTATGGTTGTTTGTATTTTTTAATTTACAATAAATACGTCAGACTTCCGTTGTGGTGAAGCGGTGTAAGGAACGAGGACTATTAACAGACTCATTTTTGTTGCAGAAGTAACAACTGCGCCGCGCCCATTAAGCGTCCACCGCTAAAAGCCGCACGCGAAAGTATTTCAAATAATAATACGCAAAATTTACTTCAAAATGGTAACCATAATGGGCCCGCGCCTCCATTACCGAACCGCGGGAGTAAAACATCAAATGACGGAAACTGTTTATCACTTTTCACTTAGTGGTGCTAGAGTGTGAGCGCTTACGCAGTACGCAACACAACAAATGGAATATTCTCGATTGAAGATATTATTGTTGCGAGCCTGAAGTGTATGTATCTACATATGCACATACATATTATCCCTTAAGAGCTCTTCATCCTTAAATCATATTAATATTTAGAAGCATTACACACTAAAGACTGGAAGCATTTGAAATGTGGCTCTACTGCCGAATACTCTATATTCCCCGGACAGTCATGGTAACTACAAGAATCCTGACGTGACCTAGATTGACAGGCCGCTGTTATCAAATATCAAAGTTCGGAAGATTGATTCCTCTATTTCTGCGATTCATTTTTCTACTTCTGCTTCTGCGATTTATTCTTCTAGTTCTGATTCTGCAATTGAGTCTTCTTTGAAAAATATCACCGTCGCGTCGTCAGTTTATATTTATGGGAAAAATTGAAGGACGATAAGAACCCGGTAGGAGACTGACAAAAAAAAACACCAAAGATTGCAAGAAGAGAAGGTATGCTACTTGGTAGTACTAAAAATACATTCGAAAATGTCAACCAATCAGCAGCGTCTACGCTAATAGCGAGAGCGAGCTGCCATTGGTTGACAAACGTCAAGTGACAATCCTTGACGGATGAAACTAGCTACAAGAATGCGACGATTTTAATATACGGAAAAAAAAGACTTTCAATGGAGTCAGTTATATTTTCGTAAACGTTCAGGTATTTCACAGAGCTTATGAATAACTTAGTTCAAATGCAATGCTATAAAACATGAAAACATGCAAACCTAGGTTTTTATTGATACTCAAAACTCTATGAGTGTCTGAAACGTGGATACGTGCTGACGTGGTTGAAGATTTCTGTAAGGGTGAAAACCGCCGAACCATCTATCATCAGTATCTACCACACCCACATACACCCAACCATAGCACCCACATTCTCTCATGCACAGAAAATATTCATTCCAGTTTTAAATCCATCGCATCGCTTCGTTTTCATCGGAAATGCTTTCACAATCAGCGTCGCATCAATAAGTGAGACGCCCCATCAGTCGCTCTGCACCAGTGCACATTTTGTTAATTTTTGATGAAAACGCGGATATTGCCCAGATATGTGCTTTAGATACGTGCTACAATTATTTTTCAGTGTAATTTAAGCAGACCAGAAAAAATTCAACCCACTCTTTCTATCATAGGTCTATTTTATACGAGTAGCAATAGTAATCTTGCAAGAAAAAGACATGTTACTAGAAAGTATTTTCTTTCAAAACTGCAAAATTTTTACAACTTTGTCGTTTATTGAAAAACTGGTTTGGGAAATTCTATGGACATATTTAACAAAGCAATTTATCGCCTGGATAAAAGCAATAAGATTTCGTTATACTTTTATTCCAACCACTCAAGAGAGGACTTGCTTATCAACGCATGGAAGAACGAGAAATTTCTGATAGAAGCATACCTACAAGAATGATTATGAAGAAGAAGACTTTTTAAAATATTCAATATATCCCATTTGTGGACGTATCACATCTATGAACCTAGGTGTTACGTGCACAGGAAGACAGGTATTCGATCTGTAAAAGCAATTCTGTATTCAATACGCCACAAGTCTCCGGGAGAGATTGATCTGCAGGAGTTTCTACTGAACAATGCGTTTGTGGGAGCTGAGGGAGCACAATGTAATACTAGTACAACCCGTCATCACTCGCTCGGTTGTAGGGAAGGTTTACATCGATGCGATGTAAATGTTCGAGTACATTTCATCACTGTCTTGAGATGTAGTAATAAATGATATGAGATATTGGATCCGATGAAACAATACTAAGCAAATAAATACTCTTAGTTCAATGTCATTTTTGTTTGTACGGAAGGAGGAAATATCTAAGAGAGCAAACAACTTCGTTTATTGATTTATGTACTCCAATTTCAATACCAGATATTTGTATTCAATAAATGTAGTTGTAAAACTGAAGTGTATTTGTTTATAAACAAAACATTAAAAGATATAAACTAAATACTTCACTGTGATATCCGTTTTATTTTGTAAAAGTTTTTCAGGCCAAAGCCATATTTGTGTGGCTGGACAACCGATAAACTGACTTACAAATAACTAAGAAATTATAAGAAAAAGAAAAGTATTAGATGATCAAAAAATGTTATATTATGGGTAGTTTTAATTGCATTTGAAAAAGATTGATAAAATAAGATAATCATTTTATATCAGCAACAAATGAAAGCTGAAAAAATTACATCAAAAAGTAACGCATTGATTAGAGATTCTGCTTTTTGTTGAGAGAGAATTCATAATAAGTTTGTATCATGTATTTATAAAAGCATTATGAAAAGTACGATCAAATTTCTTCCCCTCTTTCAAAGTTTAAAAGTAAATAGGTCCGCTTAATATAAAAGTGATAAAAGTAGCATAAAATAAAGATTCTTGAAACGGAAAGAAACATTTAGGCGCACGGAAATGAAATATAAGTGAAAAGTATAAAAGAAGCGGAAAAACTTATTCGAAATTTCTTGGCGACCCGACAACGGATTAAAAGTCACCAAGCTGAATTAGCATAGAAAGCAAACTTCAGAGTTATTCAGATTTCCAGACAGCTATTTATTGGCGCTCCAAGGGCTCGGATAAATACAAATACAGCCAGCTGAGAAGGGTCCGAGGGAAGTTTCAGCCCATTCACTTTCGCGTTTCTCTTTTACTTCACAGCCCCTTTTCACCCACGGAATTTTGTGCCAAGACACTTTGCGAGGAAGACTGCGAGGAATGTATAGTTTTGTTTAAGATTAGAAAAAAAGCTTTCACAGTTTTTCTATTCATGAAACCATTTGGTAGTTTTTACTTTTTATTTCTGTACATTTTTTTTTGAAAGCCATTACAAAAGCTCGGCAAATAAAAATCTGAAGTCAGTACAAATGACATGCTTATGACGATAATGATGAAGCAGTTGACTTTTTTAATTGGTGCCGTTTCGAGACATTGTTACTTCAAGGGCGCTTCAAAAGATACGGCGAACAGATCGGATTTGTGATGTCTGTTGAAGTAACCGATGTTGGCAATCTCCCGAACCACAAATGCTAGTCGATTCCATGCCCTTGGAGCCGCCACTGCAAAAGCACGCTCACCAAACACTGTTGCAGACTTACGCAAAAACTCATGGACTAATGTTCTGGCTCGACTTTCTTACTTTCATGACGTATTTTTCTTATTGAATACACATGATACTTTTTATGATTATGACAGTTGAACACAAATTCATTTTTTTAAGCAGTGGATTCGTTACCTGAAGGAGATGAATTTCTATCAATACAATATTAGTTATCAATAATGAGAACCTCAAAAAACATCCTGTTCATGAGAATAAACTCAAAAATGTACCTCACAAATGACCGTCTATTATGGACATAAAAGAATAAAAGTGATAAAAAGAAGTAGAATGTATCCATGTTTAATTCATAAAATCTGATACCTAGAAATGAAAATGGATCATTTTCCATGCATCGTTACATAAAATGAATAATGCATTCAGATTTCAAATCAATAAAAAAAAAAACAATCGTGCGCTCCACACAATGGAGTGAATGGATCAATTAAATTATTTGCCATGGGCCGCGTAGTTTTGCTTTTGTGAATAATGCATTCGGGTCGCGGCGTTGCACTGGGATCGCTTTTTGAGCGGCAAACAGAAGCTGCCCAAGGTGGACGCAACGATGGTGTCCGCGCCAAACACGCCGAGCCTTGTAATTGCATTTGAAACAATCTGAATTAATCAAGCTAGATGGAATATTCGGTGAAATCAAATACTAGAAAATGGTACGTTACAATATCTACCTGTATTTTGTTACTGTGTATAGAGAAAACAGGAATATGTTTTATATTTTCAAGGGTTTTCTAGTTCGCACAGTGAAGATGCCTTTTTAGGCGAAAGCGTTTGAGCGAGAGAAAATGAGTTAAAAGTGAACTGAAACCATGTTTTTTTTACATAAATTTCTAAATAGTAATATGCTTTTCTTTTTTCCGGGCTCTTCATACTTGAGACACAGGTTTTCCTTGTTCAAACTATTACTATTATTTTATTATTATTATTTTCTTACTCAAATTAAAAAAGCTGCACCCTATTTAAATCACTTTTTACGGATAAATTATTTTATTATTATTATGTATGTATCTCTTGCTTTTCTTTCAATCCGTAGGACTTATAGGGTAATTAAGACAGCCAGAGTGCCGTACATTGATGACAAACAGCCAATATTTTAAATCATATGGTAGTATTTTCTCTGAGTACTAAATTAACGCATTAAAAGAGTTTTTTTTTATTCTTTAAAATAAATAGTAACAACCTTCTTTGTTACGGAGATACCTTAATGATGTAATTGCCCGCACTTACTAACATGCGATCTTTCTTACTCATTCTTCTTACTCATAGCTTACATTTTGTTACTCATATCATCATCTAAATGCAGTGTCTTGCTGTGTTAGTCTCACATCTTTGCTGTCCACTATATTCTTCAGCTGCAAACATGATGTATCCATGGATTGTTCCACATCTCGACAATTAGAAGTATTCCACATTTAAGTTTAACGTTTTTTTTTTAAGATCTTTTCTAGGATTATTATTCTTAAAATGGCGCTTTGTTTTCAAATGACTATTTCTATTTCACCCTATCAGAAAAAATGCTGTTTTCATGATATTTAAAATAAGTTCAGAAATAATATTTGTCGATGGTAATGCAATCATTTACAATACAACAAATATCAACGTTACATCATAATTTTCAAAGAAAACTGTCATGAAAATTAATTCACAGCTTCAACATATTTAATAAATCATTTCCTTGGAAAATAGGTGTAACGTAAATGAAAATCATCTGAAATTAAAATACTCTTTAAATGAAGAGTATTGCATCTGGCTTCTTTATAATAGTCTGTACAAATGGATTACTCGCTTAATCTTCCTTGTCACTTCTACTTTTTCCTTGAATGGAAGTAAAGTATAAAGCTTTTAGAGGAAGAAGACCTTTTTCACTTCATTCCACAATAAGCGAGCGCTTAGAATCTCACCTGATGAAACGGTTTAGGAAGATCTGTATCCCAAGAATAAAACATTAGGTTTTCGCTAAACCATATCGTTTTAACAAAAATGTATTGAAAGTAAAACGCTCACTAGATATTTATTTTAGTTTCTTTACATGTTTGAAAAACGCTATGATTGAGTTAAGTAATTTTTTTTATGCTTGACGTACTGATAAAACGGTTTTGCGAGATCTGACGCTCGGTAGTGAGATTTCCCGAAGCTTGCGAAGCGACATTAAAACAAAGTTGATGTAATCATTCAGCGCTGAAGGCAATATGAGAAGACGGGAGCCGCTCGCTAGACGGGACTTAAGCCTCCTCCAATATTAACAACCTGAAGATTTATTCAATTAGCGAGACTCTCATTTACTCCTGGATTTATGGTCGAATCGCACGGCAGACGTAGGGACTACGGCAACGGTCGCGTAGCAAATTTGGAATACCGGAAATTTGATATTCAAGGGATCGTAAAAACAGAGAGCGGTTGAACGGTTACCAAAAATCTTGAATGCTTAAGGCCCATGTCGATCAATAAAAATGAGAATTGATTAAAAATTCTAGTACTATTTTCAGCGAAAATTCATTGCACAATAAAAGCCCATGTAATGTCATATTCGCATTTTAATTATGATGTAAGAGTTTGGCATGTTTACTATTTTACAGCGCATGTTCTCGAAATCACAATTTGGAAGTCGGCTGCTGAGGGCATGAGAAACTGAATGCGAATGATACAGGAGGTTAAGGCTGATATGGGTTGTAGCGCCATCGAAAGAATTGTTTTCAATGTACACTCTTATTTTACAGTAGCTGGTTTGGTTAGAATTGAATAATAAGTCTGACTAATCATTGAATGCTCAAATCTAATCAAAATTTTTTACAAATCATATATTTCTTTAGTATTCCTTGTATTCCTTGAGTATTCCTTAAGTATTCCTTGACTTATAGGTTGGTATGAGGCTGACCACCCATACTGTAAAAAATGGTTCACTTTGCCAATGTCACCCCTGTTTCAGGGAAGGTCGGCAAAAGTTGTGGGGCTTATGTTCATTTGAGGTTTGGATTTTATTTGTAAGTACACATTCAGCATTTGTAAGCGCGAACTACACTTGTTGGTTTGTGGGCATACATCTGAGAGCTTTAAATGAATATATCCTTGCAACTTAGATTATAGATTATAGATATACAACACGTTTCGATCCGTAGCTGATCCTTGTATGTATGAAAAACTCACGTTAAGTGGCGGTTTAGCCATGGATTTGCTGTGTTTGAATAACACCGTAAGTGTTCTTCTTACCTTGTATTACTTATTAGTGAAACAAGGACTCATATCTGGGACACAGACCAAGGAGCAATATGATACCTGAATGAAACCCATATATTCTCAATACCAGCGGTGTAACCCTATCCCAATATGAAGCTGGCTGCAGTGTATGGCACCCTGCCAGACTTCATACAGTTGACATATGAATATTGTAACATATAAGTGTACATTAGCTGGCTAAATGGTGACACAACTTATACAAAGCCATCATTTTTCAGGAGGATTTAATTATTTGAACACACGCCCCGACGAACAACCGCGACTTTGTTACTTTGAGATTTTCATTAAGCTCACAAGCAGTGCATCCTTTGTCAAACACCACGAGGAAAACTCAAACAACTAGGCGACTAATCTTAACATACACGTATTACGAACTTTTTATGAAATGTTTCAGAATAGTTATTTATGCCACTGCCTAGTAATGATAGTCTTTGTAACACGAGTGCTAATTTGTGCCATGAGGCGCAGCCGAATGGCACAATAGAAAGCACGAGTGTTACAAAGGCTTATTACGTGCAGTGGCATACAATACTTTTTCTACGACCATGAAAGAATTAACAAAATAGTGAATAATTGTCATTATAATGTACTCATCCATTTGAAGTAATTAAAACCATACCTTTGTCAAAACGTGTGATTTATCATTCCCTTCGATTATCTAATCTAACCTTAGTTGTAAAGATAAATTATATTTAGGTTTCATATTGAATTCATGCCCACAATTCGACACATATAAGGTCACGCTTTTACATCCTGCATATAGCTTAAACATTCAAACCCAAAACTCAAATAAACATAATGCCCTGCAGTTGTATTGGCAGGTGAACCAAGTTTGTACAGCATAGGTGATCAACCTCATACTCACCTATTAACCAAGTAACTTTTTGAGTTTGTTTATTTTTTGCGGTGAAATTTTTTGTATTGTTTTCCTTTCAAGCCTTTTATTTTCCTTTGAAAAAAGGAAAGCTTTATTTGGAACATTCCGATAAATAAATTCGATAAATTTTAGCACTATTAACAGTTTTTATTTGACTTTACACATAAAATATATTTATTTTCATCTGAACAGGGCTGGAAGTCTCATCACCACGGTAATTCCTACCTACCGAATATCAGTAATATTGTATGAAGCCTAATCAGCTGATCGCTTGCGGCCATCTTGGATTTACAGGTCTTCATACCCCCATACAAAGTTGACATTTGAAATTAAAAAATGGTTCCAATTCTGACAATGCGCATGCGCACATTTTCATTTCAACACGGTTACCCGTTGCGTAATGTTACATTACGCAACGGGTGTAGAAATGTATGTCATTGTGATTGCGTTAGCCGTTTTGTAATTAGTAAATTACCAAATGGGAGTAGAAAAAAGAGTTTGTGTACCCTAACTTCATTTTAATTTACAAACAAAATTGAAAACACTGTTTTTCATACATATCGGCCATTTATATCGGCCAATCGGGAAGAAAAATATCCGAAAGGTTTAAAGAACACAAAAAAGCAATAAAAAATGTCACAATAAACTACTTATACGTAACAAATACTTTATTATTTAGATTTTGGGCAGTAACTTTGTGAAAGCACATTTTAATTAATTAAAATACTTTTTTAACTTTGTTACAATTCACTTGAGTTTTATTTTTTAAATTTTTTATTTTTTAAAAACACAACCAGTTTCGGGAGAAGCAGTACCTCCCATCTTCAGGTGTAAATATCAACTCAACGTTGATATTTACACCTGAAGATGGGAGGTACTGCTTCTCCCGAAACTGGTTGTGTTTTTAAAAAATAAAAAATTTAAAAAATAAAACTCAAGTGAATTGTAACAAAGTTAAAAAAGTATTTTAATTAACAAATACTTTTGTTATAAATAACATAGAATTGATACATAGCTGTCCAAAAGGAAAAAAAATAGATATATTGGAGGTATTAGAAATAAATAAATATAAACATTATAATAACATACTGAATATTCAACTCCCCTTAATTACCTACATCGCTTCTTTTACTATTTTATATTTGTTAAAATAAAAAAATATATATCTAATACCGGTTTTGACCTCTTGGCCATCTTCATAAAAACACAAAAATATTTTATTTAGTTATTAAAACTCTGTTTTATTTTCACTCTTTATTATTTTTTTAATTTTTGGACACAAACGTTTTCGACTACACAGTAATCATCACCAGGTGATAAAAAATTATGATAACGCAACTACGCAACTAAGCTACACATAAAGTGTAACTTCTTGCCGAGTTGAATTTATTTTTACAGGTAAGGGGGCCGGCCTTACGCCAACCACTTCAGTTGAAGTGGAGTTTCCCAGCCCCCGAGGGGGCTGGTACTCATTTCTTGTGAAGGCTGAGTAAACCTTGCCGGTATTTTATTTCGGGGTTTGAAATAAACACCGAAACGAGAAATCATTTCAAATCGAAGAAATCAGAAACAACCCGAGCTCACGGCATGGAATACAAGCACTCGACCAACTAAAATATCGACTGGACTTAATACTCGTATAATAAATTATGGATAAGGATAAAAAAGGATAAAAAATTATGATAAACATTCTGAAAATTATGATAATACAGATAATTTTTTATCACCTGATGATGATTACTGTGTAGTCGAAAACGTTTGTGTCCAAAAATTAAAAAAAATATTAAAGAGTGAAAATAAAACGGAGTTTTAATAACTAAAGAAAATATGAATTTTCAGTGTTAATGCACCAACAATCCAAAATATTCAAAAAATCTTTACGTGAATGGAAGACTGAAGAATAAAAGGCCTAAACTGATATTAAATATTTGTTTATATAAACAACAACAAACACAAAAAATAGACCAGTGTGTTTTATTTTACTTTTTAATCTGAAAACTGATCTAAATAGAAACAAAAAAATATTATAAGAAAATTATTTCCACAAAAATGCAAAAAAGTATGAGTATTTCATCATTGTCAGAAATGTGAATTATACCTGGGGCTTTTACTTATTACGTATAAGTAATCTGCACAAATAAATATTTGTCAACGGGAAAGGCAAAAAAATAACGCGTCTGCGAAGGAGACAAATATCACCAATTCATTTCTGCGGGATCATATTTACAAAGAATGACGTTTCATTAGGTGTTGGGTTCGGCCGCCGAATAAAGCGGAAACTTTAGCGCCAACTTAGAAAAACTTGTCCCGTTCCATATAAATCATGGCATTGATTAATGTTTGGCCGGACCACGCTGACGTCATATACTTAGTAGTATTGTGTTGAGAGCTTTGAGAAGAATACCACAAAGAGCAAGGGATAGTGAATTGTTTGTTTCACTAACTTATTACAAAAAGTAAAACTCTGTATTTTTTCTATGTGTAATACTGTAACAAAAAACTACAAATCGACACATTAGAATCATGAAATTTAAAAAAATTTGACACATAGAACCTTCTTAGAATCACTTTTATAAAATCGATGAAAATATACTTGGGATTTACTAGAGACAACCATCGACTGTCAGGTATCTCATTGCAAACATCGTTGCAGTGTTTGGGACGAAACAAGTATCAAACAGGGTAAAGTGAACATTTTTAAAACCTTGTATTAGTAAGTAGCATAAGAACATTGATTTAAATTAGATTTAGCTTATTAGCTTACTAGCATACTCTAAATGCTTTACATAACGAAACTTCCAGAAAAGTGCAAGACGGTTCAGGTGCCTGGTCCAATACAGAGTGAAGAGATGCATTAGATTAAATTAACTTTTATTATTTGACCCGCTCCCGAGGGGTGGGTTTTTCATTTCTTGTGAAAGCAGAGTTAACCTTGCAAGAACTTTGATTTTGGCTTTGAAATAAACACCGAAAGGAAAAACGTTTTTGACACCCTTGGGTGAGGATCAAACCATAGCCCTCTGGCATTCAACAGAGGTATTGAACTAGTTTTTTTTTTATTAATCTTAATACAATCTGGAAAATGGGTACTTTTGCATTTTATAATGCGACGTCAATGCGAGTTCAGAAACCAAATATTGATTCATCTGTCAGTCAGATCACACCCACGCAAACATTCATTAAAAACAAACTGATGGCGATCGTTAGAGCACCTTTGTTTCTCTCCGCAACAAATACCATTCGATATTTGTTTGCTTCATGTAGATATGGCAGACTAAATGCCATTGGCGGGCAATGTAAAGTCTGCAGTGTTTAATGGGAAGGCACGGTTGTTGGACAGAGGGCGGCTGGCGGCAAACCGCGCCGACATTCATCTCTCACGTATTTCGCGATGCCCCCAACATTAATTTTCAGCAAGTGGTTGAGGGCTCTTCTATTCCCCAAGTGTAACACATTTTGGTATAACTCAACCATGGCGTTTAACAAAAAATAAAACGCTCACTAGAGGCGCTGTGTTGGTTTCCTTATGAACTCAATATGTTTTCCACGTAGATTAACCTTGGGGTACTGACAAACACGGAATCGCTATTACTCTACGCGTGGCTAGCTCATATTGTTGAATGCTACGAAGTATGCCGCTGGTACCAATGATGAATTCATGATTTCCAAATATAAATTATTTTTTCATGTTTAAAAGCATAAGTAATCAATAATACCTATACTCGTATGTAATACGTTTAGGGGCGTAAATAGCTGAAAGATTGTTGAGGCAAAAATTTGACAAAATATTTGGAGATCAGGTGCGTTTATATTAGTAAATAATTCCTTCCTGTTCCTGAAATTATAAGTTGGTATGCGGCTGACCACCCATGCTGTAGAAAATGGTTCACTTTGCCAATGTCACCCCTGTTTCAGGTAAGGTCGGCAAAAGTTGTAGGGCTGACGTAAGGTGTATGTTCATTTGAGATTTGCCAAATAACAACGGGTTGGACAGATTTGGGTTTTTATATTGTAGGTCCACATGCGGCATGTTTAAGCGCAAACTTATACGTATCTGCTTGTGAAAATGCATATTATGTGAATCACTAATGTTACATATCTTTGCAACTTAGATTAGATTAGATTCAAATACCAAAAAAAAAAAAAAAAATTATACACGGTCCCTTTTTCATCATATATAAATGTAAGTTTTCTATTTACGGAACTCCGAGCCTTTAATATGTTGTTGACAATAATAAAGTTCCAAGTTATGTCCAATAAAAGGGCATTTTTTCTTTCCTTACACATGCAAATGCTTATCTTATCTAGTACGTAAATTGTATTATTATGAAATTCATTGTAGGCGAAGATTGTCTAGGATTATTTTCAGAATCAATATTTCCCGGAGAAAATCCCATCGGGCCACATTCGTCAACACGTGCTCGGTCTAATTGCTTTTTTCCACCCTGAGCCGTCAAGTGTCAATACTAATGTGAAAGTCCGCATGTAATATGTCCCTCTGGGCTCTCAATACATTCTCTTACATTATTCACAAATAACTGGAATAGAAAATCCACTGCCACAAGCAAAACAACATTGTAAGGATCCCCACAAATATGTCATAAATACATGGAGTACGTATTAATGTTTGATCATATTTTAGACGCGTGGGATGTCAAAAATACGCCCATTCATGAAGGGTTTAATGGATTTAAAGCGAAATTAATAAATGAGTTTTCAAACAGATTGTACCGTAAATGTTATGATAGGCTACGTATTACGTAAGCAGATATGCTACAAAAAATCAAATGGTACGATTTGTTTTCGACGTCGTTATTTGGCATATTTGAAGGCCTTTATTGCTTTTGCGATAAAAATATATTTTAGGAAAGGGTGGTCCATAATTCATATTGTTATCTTCTTTTACATAATGTATGGGTGATGTATCAGAAAAGCGTATTTGGATGAAAACATACTGACAATAAAATAATGTTTAAGTTCTCAAATAAACATATTCACACTTTCTATCATAGCTAAAATCAAATATTTGTTGGTCTCAAGCAAATATTTGTCAATATAGTTAACGATATTATAATGTTTCAATTAATTAAAAGTTTAAGGGTTTGTGTATTGACATTGTGAAGATTTGATCGAATATTGATTCACGAGTTGATTTGTTTCTCGAGCGCTTTCGATGTTTTCACACCATTATCAGGAGAGCAACTAAAATCTAAAATTACAACATTGATAGAGAGAGTTTTTGGGGGGCGGAGCTATGGTGGGGTGAGGAGAGAGAGTAAGATTCAATCTGCAATAATAAGCTTAACCTTACGACAATAAATGCAAATATTGTAATGTAAAAAAAAACATCGTTAATATACCGTATCTTGAATTTTGAAGGTTATTTCGAAGGTAGAAAAAGCGAGTTTTTCAAGAAAAAAAAATATATTGGTGTTGTTATTGGTTCAATTCTCGAAAGGAAACCTTAAAGTGGAACAAGCCGGTTAGATTATACCCTTTATCAATGGAAAGTTAATCTGTCGAGCACCCCCTAGAGACACATTAACGAGTTAAATAGAACAAGAGGGAACGACGGCAGCTGGAAGGGGAGGTCCCCAGGAAACAATATTACGGAGAAGGGGACGACACCCCAACTCACTTATTTCCTCATGAAGCTGCTTTATTTACAAGAAATTTTAAATTACGTTTTGTTATTTGCTTTTTGACTAATTTGCCACCCTTTTACAAGAACATTGGAAGAAGTCGTCGACCTACAAAAACAAAACAAAAAGTACTTTAGTTAACTCGGGCGTAATTAAGGTGACGGAAAAGTCTTTGAAGCTTGCATGCTTTTAATATCACATTAATAATGACCCTTCAAAAGAAAATACGTTAGAAGAATACTACAGACCGTTCACAAGTTTGTACGAGCAAGCCTTTGGGTTGATGAAGTATCATAGAGAGACGCTGCACAAATTTCAACAATTATTATTATTATTAACGATGTCTGGTCGATAGCTCAATTGGTAGGGTGCTTGCATTCCATGCCGAGAGATATGGTTCGATCCCTAAATTAATTGATTCTCATTTTGATCGGAATACGACCAAGTTCATGAAAAGTCCGGTCGATAGCTCAGTTGGTAGAATGCTGGCATTCCATGCCGAGAGCAAGGGTTCGATCTACATCGAGGGTGCCAGAAATGATTTCCCGTTTAAGTGTCGATTTCAAACCAACAATAAATCCCGGCAGGGTTTACTCAGTCTTCAAGAGAAAATGAGAACCAACACCCGCAGGATCTGAGAAACCTTTACTTTAACTGAAGTGGTTGGCGTGAACTCGGCTCTCTTATCTGTAAAAATAAATGGCTTTCACTCACCACATGTGATCCCTTTGGGGAAAAAGTAGAAACAAGTTACACTTTATGTGTAGCTAAGCAGCATGTAGCGTTTTTTTAACAAACTTTTCTTTATTTTAGTATCTTAAAATTGTACGGTAGCTCCAAGATGCTATGAAAATTAGAAGTGCTGTCGCTGTGAAATCCCTCTCGTAGCATTTCAAGGAAAATATGAGAGCGTGTTGCTTAGCGCACCGAGACGCAGATTACACACGAAGCCGATGTTTGTCGTAGCTGAAAAGCTCTCAAGCCGCGTGGGACACAATTGAATAAAGCCTCACTCCAGCAGCGCCCAGCGCAGGAACTAGCATCTTGTGTTTATATCATTACCTTGCCAACTGTAGCGTGCATCTTGTTATAAAGTAACGCTTCCATGTGCGCTTTATTTGTGCTGCACAACATGTGACTACATTATTATCGTTTAATTCATTTTGAGTTGCATTATGTTCCACCAACTTTCAGAATTATGATTTCACTTTGTTACGTGGATATGAATATTGTGTAAAATTGATATAGTTTTTCTCGGGTTAGACCATGTTATACTTGTAGTAGTTTTGTCTGCCGACGTTTCATTCCCTCGAGCGGGGAACATTTTCAAGGCTCGAAGCGGCGGGGGACCTTTATCCTCCGTTTACTTTTGGCAACTGACTGGCTGCGGAGGATAAAGGTCCCCCGCCGCTTCAACTAAGCTACACATATAGTGTAACTTCTTGCCGCGTTATCCCCGAAGGGGTCGCATGTGGCGAGTTGCACCTATTTATTTTTACAGGTAAGGGGGCCGGCCTTACGCCAACCACTTCAGTGAAGGGGGGGGGTTTCCCAGCTCCCGAGGGGGCTGGTACTCATTTCTTGTGAAGGCTGAGTAAGCCTTGCCGGTATTTTATTTTGGGGTTTGAAATAAACACCGAAACGGGAAATCATTTCTGACACCCTCGGTGGGATTCGAACCCGAGCTCACGGCATGGAATGCAAGCACTCTACCAACTGAGCTATCGACCGGACGAGGGAATTTGAGCCTTGAAAATGTTCCCCGCTCGAGGAAATAAAACATCGGCAGACAAAATTACTGCAAGTAGAACATGATCTAACCCGAGAAAAACTATATGATTGAACACCGACCATGAAAGTAATGCCCGCTTTCCACTGCGAGCGGGAAATAGCTGAGCGGGAGCGGGAAATAGCTGAGCGGAGCGTAGTGAAATAGTTTTGGCCTTCCATTGCGAAAGAGTTTTAAAAAATAATGGTATTTGCCTTCCACAGCCAACGAGCTCGGCGGAGTGAGCTAGGCGGGAAATGAGATGAGTCAGATGAAAGAGTTGTTTGCCTTCCATCTACAGCTGGCTTAGCGGAGCCAACTAGTGTGTGACAGCTCGTTGCAGCCTACGCCCAGATCAAACGTTTTAATTATTAGTAAAAAAAGTTTTTTTTTTTGTTTCGAAAAATAAAAAGTAATATATTATTTTGCTTTAATACATAAAAAGTAGATGTTTGAAATAAAACATACATTTTAATATTTTCAAATTTATAAAATAATTTATGATGTGCAGTGTGTGACAGCTCGTTGCAGCCTACGCCCAGATCAAACGTTTTAATTATTAATAAAAGAGTTTTTTTTTGTTTCGAAACATAAAAAGTAATGTATTATTTTGCTTTAAACATAAAATGTAGATATTTGAAATAAAACATACATTTTAATATTTTCAAATTTATAAAATAATGTATGATGTGTTTTTGTAAATCATGTATGGTGTGTTTTATCGCTGTCACGCAACTGCGCGGGTTGGCGCGGGGGGCACGGGGGAGCTGAGTCAGTTGAAAACTAGCGGCCGAGACCATGACACAGCGGAGTCATTTTTACTCGCTCAGCCTGCTCCGCTCACTCCGCTGTCGGTGGAAGCACTTCTATGAAATTTACTGTTGCTAGTCGAGCGGAGTCCGTACGGAGTCCGCTGGAAACTCGCTCAACTCTGCGACCACTTTCGTAACTCTTTGTACTCGCTCAGTCCGCTCCGCTGACTCGCTGTCGGTGGAAGCACTTCTATGAAATTTACTGTTGCTAGTCGAGCGGAGTCCGTACGGAGTCAGCTCCGCTCGCAGTGGAAAGCGGGCATAAAAGTTTAAAACTTTATTTTATTGTGTATTTTATTTAGGAAAAACCTCCATTCCTAGTTTATAGTCCGTTCGACAGCTAAGTTTGGTACAGTGCTTGCATTCCATACCGAAAGCTCGGGTTCGAATCCCGCCGAGGATGTCAGAAATGATTTCCCGTTTCGGTGTTTATTTTACACCCAAAATAAAATGCCGGCAAAATTTACTTAGCCTTCATAAGAAATGAGTACCAGCCCTCTCGGGAACTGAGAAATCCCCCTTTGACAGAAGTGGTTGGTGTAAGGCTGACCCTCTTACCTGTAAAAATAAATAGATTCAACACACCCCATGCGACCCTTCGGGGAGAACGCGGCAAAAAGTTAGACTACCTATATGTGTAGCTTACTTATGTTTTTTATCAATGTGCCTGCATCAATTTGTAAAATCAACACATTTACACCGTATAAAACTGAAAATTGAATTAATATGAATTCATGAAATTGAATTAATATTATAAAATTACCAGGTATGTAATGTCGGGAAGGTAGACTTATAAGAACAGTTTTTGGGTTCATTTTTTTATCATTTGCACCATTCTAAATCTAAATCTAAGTTGCAAAGATATGTATCATTTGAGGTTCATATTAAATGCATTTATAAATGCACTTCGTAAATTCCATACATTTTCGAGTAACGCGATCGAGAGGGTATGCGTTAAGAATAGTTAATTTAAGTTTTTACATGGGCATCATAAGTACTTATTCATATTTATATGCTCCAGAAGATTGTCGACGGGAAACTATAAACAATTGTTTTAGTGCATTTTGTCGCCAAAAACTTCCAGCATAATTTAATTCAAGAACATTGCATACCGACAAGAGAAGTCGTAAATGGATAGAGCGCATTCTGCGAGAACTCATCTGCACGTGCATACCTACTGCATAGTATGGGACGGATATAACAATCCATGGCATTTTAACAGATTCCAATGTGCATTTACCTGCAAAGCTAAGATAGTCACAGGGAGCTTAACTGCGTTGACTGCAGTTCCGTAGATACGAGTGGAGTCGAATACTCAGATGAGTAAATAAGATATCGGGGATTACAACTTTGGCAACAGTAAACTGTGAGTACTTGTAGACGGGAAGTAATTGCATTGAGAACAACGTAGATACCTAATAATATTGATTTTAAATTGACAGGCACTAAAAATCTACTCATTTATTTTTCCTTCAGGGTTCTAATGACGTGTTCTATGTGAGCTAAAGCTGAAGCTTTAGGCATTTCGTCCATGCCTGCGATAGGCTTCTTCAGCATGATTATGACGTTGATGAAACTGAAAACATCATCATCGCGCTGAAGACATGGTCGAAGTGTCCGGAAACTCCAGAACCAGCTCCAATAAACCAAGACAATAGATAGAAACTTTCCAGAGTCAACCGCCGGTCTTGTAAGCTTAAAACTCTTTATTCATTTATTTTCCTTATTGCACCTCAAACCTAATAAAAATGCACTAAAATACTGGTATGTAAATAGTAGATTAATATAGGTGTACATTGTAGGTAGTAATAATTATTATAGTGTTATGTCAAAAGTAGATTAATATAGGTGTAGGTACATCGTAGGTAGCAATAATTATAGGCCTAAGAAATCTAGAAATGAAATAATCCCTTTGTACTCTTGGAGCTGGTAGAACGTTCGAGAGTTTGCTGGCAAATTAGTCACTAGAGACTTCTGTCTCTGAAGTATATAAGGAGCAAAATTGAGTGCACCAGCACAGTTAGATAGTCCCCTTTGATCGAAGAGTGTGTGCGGTGCTGAACTGTGTAAAATAAATTTGAGTTGCTAAAAGTGTTAAAAATAAATGTAAATTGTAAAATAAATTCAGTGAAAATAAATATCCAGCAAGAAGACCTGTTGTTTTAATTTAGAGACTATCCAAACCCAAAAATATTACAATACTGTTCTTACTGATCATAGCTGCGAAAATCTTAGGCATTTTTTAGTACATACAAGAGACAATTTGGAGCAATGTTATCAAATTTAAGCAGGCAAACGTTTTTAAGGGAGCATTTTATCTACAAAAGTAATGGCGGGCGGACAAAGTGAGTTTAATTGATTTAGAAGTTAGCCGTAATGTTCAGCAGTTACTTTGAACACCTTTAAAAACGTCAGAGACAAAGGCAGTACGGGGTGAGGACACGTACAAACTGGAAGAATTATGATAATGGCCTAGTTCAAAAATGCTATATTTCGGCCATAAAATTGAATTATTAACATGGAGATTCTTCCATCAACTCATTCTTCTTTTTAAATTTTCTAATGCGAGTATGAGCATCAATACATATTTGCATTAAAAATATTTTTTAGGCTGCTAATATACTTCACAATGGTCTGTTCATGATTTTTGCAGATAAATTAATTAGGTAGGTACTGCCGGTGAATCTTTGAAACAAGCGGGTAATTTGAAGATAGCCATTTCATTCGTTAGAGAAAATACAAACTGAGTAAGTAAACAATGAGATTGCTTGAGAAATAAAGGATGAGTCCGTCAATTGATTGATTAGGTAAGCACTAGAAACATAGACCTAATACATAGTTGATACACCTAATTGGTTACGTAACATCACCATCCATCTTTGAATCCAGTAAACTCAGTGGATAGTTGCAAATTGCAACAGATGCGCTCTCCACGTATATTTGAGCATTGGTATGTAGGTACCAGTGGCGAAGCGTGCCATACAAGCCGGTTCCCATCGGCTTCCCTTTTAAAATGACGTAACAAAGTAGTTAAAAAATATAGGCACAAAGTAAAAAAATACCTTTAAAACGAAAGAAACAATACGTATTTTTCCCCCATTGAAACCATGCAGTCTACTTTATTATCATTTCTGCCTCATTTTAAACGGGAAACCGATGGAAACCGGCTTGTATGGCACCCTTCGACACTGGTATGTACATATGTATATACAAGTAACATGGAAGGATTTAATATCTCGCAGAAGCACAAGCTGAAAAGTGAAAAAAATATGGACCATCTAAATCTAAGCTGCAAAGATATGTATCATTTGAGATTCATATTAAATGCATTCCCACAAGCAGACACGCATAATTTCGCGCTCACACATGCCGCATGTGGACCTACAATATAAAAACCCAATTCTCAAATGGACATAAGCCCTGCAACTCTTGCCGACCTTCCCTGAAACAGGGGTGACATTGTCAAAGTGAACCATTTTTTACAGTATGGGTGGTCAGCCTCATACCAACCTATAAGTCAAGGAAATAACCAAGGAAATAAACCATAATAAAGGTTAAGGGTTTTGTTTACTTATTTACTGTGCCTCATGAAACAATTGAAATGTTAGTTGTTACAAAACGGACCTTATTAAAAAAACAATTACTGAGAAGGTGTATAAAAAAAATTAAGAGAATATTTAAGTTGATAGAGTTCTCAATTTAGATCCTTCATGTCGGTAAGAGGAGTATGGAAATTTACACCATTAGAAAGTTAGTCCGCAGCATTAGAGTGAGTTTCCCAACGCGGGTAGCTGAAATTTTCACGATGGAATCTGGAGCACGTCGAACCCATAGAAATAGAGTTCAGAATCACGAGAATCAGAGAACTGTGTAAGTATATCGTCTGGCTAGACTACAAATTATTGCATATTATTGTGTATAAAATCCAAACCGAGGTCGGTGTAATAGGAAAACTTTCCTCTGTCCGAGTTGTGAGGTTAACACCCAATTTTAAATCCCGACAGGAGGTTGTGCCGCGCAATTAAAGCCTTAAATTACCAAGTGTGCTACAAATTAGATACATAGTTATTTCAGTGAGAGTTTACTAGCTCGCTTGAAATTATATCAGATATTCTCAGTTTGAATATATTTAGTGCATTTGAGTTATTGGTACATCACAGTATAAATCCTGTATTTATACATTACAGAGCTAACATTTCAGCTCAAACATTGAGAAGAAGTTTTTTTCTAGAAATTCTCTTTTAATTGTGAGTTTTGCTAACAGCTCGTAATTAAATAGAGGATTCAAAGAGAAGCTCCCAACAAAAATGCAACGGTTCCGCGAATGAATTAAACGCATCAAATGCAGTGGACCATTTTTTTTCACTTTTTCTCTCAAAACAGCGAAGCACAGCAAATGACCTTTACCGGCATTAACTACGTTGGCACATTAATCGAATAGCAGCAGCACATAACGATCCACACGAGGAGGCATTCGCTGAAACATTCGCAGGCAAGCCGTAATGAGATTAGAGCCTCACTTGAGCGTCGGGAAGCAAGCGTCATTCTGGTAAGCGAACGAGCTAAACACATTACAATTTCTGATTCACTCGAAAGCCACATTCATCATTGTACAGCACAGCCCGTAGACCCGATTTCATAGTGTCAATACAGTCAGCAGAAATAGCCTAGATACGAGTACTCGTACCAACATCTCCCGTTCTAGATATTAACCCCAGGAGGTTTATTTGTACTTCAGTAAATTTCAATTACGTAACATTTACTAAATTGCATGTTTGCTGATATTAATAACTAGACATTAAAACTGTGCACAGTTTGAGAAGAAAAAAGAGCGAATACTTTTTAAGATATTTTCGTAAAGAATAATCCACTGCTAGGAATACCTAATCCTACTGCTTTTGTTGATTTCAATTTACACTTGGACGGTTGAGATGAATTTAAAATTATTTGTCTCGTTGTGCATGAATAAATCAAGATGGATCAACTTCGCTGTGTTGGGTTTTTAAGGTCAGCTGGAGGTGGTTGGAAACGTGATGGATTTAAAAGATTAAACCATCAAATAGATATATTTCAGTCAGACGGTCTACGACGCTACGAATATTGTAAGTTAATGCGCTCGGGAATAATTCAATGAATTAATCTCTTCTCAACGACGCGACGCTTCAGAATTGAACGAACCAGCTCAATATACAACCGGTTCGTCCTTTGTATTTAAGATGCAGTTGAATACAAGGTGTTAAATTCCACAACGAATATGCAGTCACTGATTTATAACACGATTTGACACTTGGTTCTATCGTCAATGCCACCGAAATCTAAAGGTTAAGGGTGATCGAGAGGTCAGCGCGCCCAACTTTGATGACCAAAATGGCCCATTTTGTAAGTTGTAAGGTAGTATTTTTTCTCCAGATTAAATTAACACATAAAATTAGGTATTTTTTCCCATAAAATACAAATTCAAAATAATTTTATTTACGGAGATACCTTAAATGGAGATTTCCAGTGTTCTTATGAATAAATCCTAATTTTTTTTTATTTCAAAACATTAACTTTGATTAGTTGTATTTTTTCTAGATGAAAATTATTTTTTTAAACTTTTCATTGGTTCTTTATAATTATTTAAAAAGTACCCAAATTTTGCATATCTTCGTGTAGCTAAAATTGCATTTTAATTGTATATTTTCTTTTTAGGATTTGAAGTGATATTTTTTATGTGTTTAATGTAATTCTTATTTTATTTTTCCTCTTCCAATTTATATTTAATAATGGAAAAAGAATGATTTTCATACTAAACGCGATCCACCCTAGTGCGCCATTGTGTCGGTTTTTTGAACTATTCAAACAATTATATTTCCGAGAGACAAAAATTCTGACACATTTTCGGTGTCCATATTTCCCCAGAAGCAAATATTTTTTTACGTTGTAACTCGGAGTTATCGTTTTGTAAAAATGCATCAAAATTAAGACGGCCACACGGCGCTGTTTAAAATCGCTTTTTATTTTTTGTTTTCTCCGTGTTTGTTTTTAAACGTCCAATGTTATACTCGAGGCATGTGTACGTATTTTTGCGTGCGTAAGAATGAACGTACAAAATCATTTTTTTTTACTCAACCACAGAGTTTTATTATAATATATATAGAAATTGAGACGCTCGTGAGAGGTGCTGCTTTACATCCTGATACATTATTTGTATGCGCCGCGGCTCAGTTATAACGTTGACTTTCATACTTGGAGTTTAAATTCGCCTGCCCGCTTTCAATGCTGGTGTTTAGTCCAAAGTCTTCCAGAAGTTAAAAACATTTTTTGTAAATTGTAAATATTAAGATTTTTTTATCAATATCGTTTATTTCTGAAATGTAATTTGTTGTGTACATTTCTTGACTTATAGGTTGGTATGAGGCTGACCACCCATGCTGTATAAATTGGTTCTGCGTGTAAAACGTGTCTGCTTGTGAAAATGCATGTAATGTGAAACCCCAATGTGGCATATCTTTGCGACTTAGATTAGATTAGAACGTTATTTATTACATGCAAACCTTGACTTATAGGTTGGTATGCGGCAGACCACACATACTGTAAAAAATGGTTCACTTTGCCAATGTGACCCCTGTTCCAGAGAAGGTCGGCAAGTATTGCAAGGTTGATGTTCATTTGAGGTTTGGATTTTTAATTGTTAGTAAACACTCAGCATTTGTATGTGCGAACTTTACAAGTGTTTGTTTGTGGGCATGCATTTGATATGAGTTTTTAATGTTTATATATCTTTGTACTATAGATTACAGATTATTTGAGAACTTGCATACGTTTTTTACTGTATTTGAAGAAATTTGAAAGGCTCTATGGAAATTTGTATGTTCGGCTGTTAATATATAATATTTTTTTATATATTGTTTTTTTAACAACTTTGACAAGGCCGTACTGATTTGTATCTGTATGATAATCTCATATTCGTGTTTAGATGTTGTGTATGTCTTGCTTGAATTATGTCTTCATACTTTTAAAGTTTTTTTTGTAATAATTCCCATGAAGATTTTGAAAAATGGAGTAATAAATGGGCATCCGTATCCATCACTGAAACTATCGGATACTCGTTAATAAAAAAATCGTATCCGTATCTATCCAAAATAGATTAAAAAATATAATAAAAATGACATCTGTTACATCGTTTCATTATGATTTTCATTTTTCAGTGAATACAAAGCTTTAGTAATAATCACGTATACTTGTGTGACTGATAAAAAACTAAATGATAGCCTTGAAATATTGCCATCCAATCAATGTTCTTATTTGTAGATATTTTATTTTAAAATTTTCTTAAAAATCTAATATTCGTGAGGAAACCCTTCAAAACTAGCGGATATCCGAAATAATACCGTTTCCATTCCCGACAAATTTGGAGACTGTGCAGAAATGTGAAACATTTTATGAAACGTTTATTATTAAGATACATTTTTTATTTTGTTCTTCGTTTGTCCTGCCTTCATAAGTATAACTAGATATGTTGTGGATATTATTTTACCCGTAATTGAAACTTTCAAGTATCCGAAATAAAAATTAAAACGTGTCCGCAACCGAAACAAAAGTTTCGGATAATGTCGGATAGGGGTGTAGACGGAGTTTAAATAAAACATGTTATTATACTGTGTAACAAATAAACAAAACCTCACATGAACATAAACCTTGCAACTCCTGTCGCCTGTCCCTGAAACCAGGGTGGCATTGGCAAAAGTGAACCGATTTTTACAGCACGGAGGGTCAGCCTCATACCAATCTATCAGTCAAGGAGATATCCTTTTGCCGAAATCGAAATAATATTATTGCAATATCCGTATCTGTATCCTTTATTTTACATCGATAGCATCTCTGTCATTCTACGTTTGTGTTTTTATTCATTCGTAGACAAATCAATAAATAAAATTTACACCACACAATCGTATTAAAATGAATCATTTTGTGCGTGATAACCACAATCTACAATCTAAGTCGAAGAGTTATGTATATCTACTCATTTCTTGTGAAAGCTGAGAAAGCCGTGCCTTGGGTGGTCAGCCTCATATCAACCTATAAGTCAAGATAAAAAATGAAATATAAAAAGAAAAAATATTTTTTTGGCATAATTTGTTTTAATACAATCGTTTGCTACCACTGAGACTTCCACATAGATAATTTTATAAAAAATACACGCCGCGTGTGATACAGCGGGACAGACGAAACAGAATGTTTTTGTTATATTTAAAAAAAAGATCTGCACACACAACGTGTTTGTCTGTAAAACGCAAAAAAATGTTTAAGTTATTTTACAAATGTAAGATACTTGTGCAGAATATTTTCTTTCGTAATTGTACGTAATTGTCTTTCTGTGTCAGATTCGCAGCCGTTAATACTCAAACATAGCGTTTAAGCAAAAGTTTAAAAAACTTAAACGCTCGCTAAGAGCGTCAAGATAATTTACATTATTTTTTTGTGAAACGTAATGCTTGAGTTAAAACATAAAGTTATGTACTTCAGTAACGACATCTGGCCAGGGACAATCAAAGTTTTTTCGCTGTAAAATTAGGAAAATCACAAAAATACTTCCATAGAGGTTCTTTAGTCCCGATATTAATAATCTTCTTAAGCTCTCGTATACCCTTAAGGGTGATTGAGAGGTCAGCGCGCCCAACTTTGATGACCGAAATAACCCATATTTTGAATGGTAAGGTAGTATTTTTTCTCCAGTTTAAATTAACACATAAAATTAGGTATTTTTTTCCATAAAAAACCGATTCAAAATAATTTTATCTACGGAGATACCTTAAATGGAGATTTCCACTGTTCTTATGAATAAATCCTAACTTTTTTTTATTTCAAAACATTCATTTTGATTAGTTTTATTTTATCTACTTGTTAGTTGTTTTTTTTTACTTTTCATTGATTTTTTATGACTATTTAAACAGTACCCAAATTTTGCATACGATATTGTAGCTAAATTCGTCTTTTAATGGTTTATTTTCCTTTTAGGATTTGAAGTGATATTTTTTATGTTTTCAATGCATTGCTTGTTTTATTTTTTCTCCTCTAATTTATAATTTATAATGGAAAAATAAAGATTTTCATACTAAAAATGGTCCAGTCTTTGGCGCCACGGAATCCTGCGGCGGTCTCGCGAACTGAGCTTAAAATTTTAAATCATCTTCGTTTTTGACCAAAAAATTAGGCGACCGAAATTTAGTGTAACGGAGTTCAAGCGTTTACGTTAAAACTGAACCAAACAGGCACAAAAATGCATGAAAACCAAAACGTCAGCTCGAGATGCTGTTTAAGATTCGATACATTTTTCGCATGCGGTCTATTTCCTATAGTTACGAGAATTTAATACTTCGGGTATATCGTACTCGGATATCTTCGTATATTGACGGAAATGCACGAGAGAGAAATGTTGTGTATGTATAATTGTATATACATAAACGCTGTAGTATGGTACGTATATATACAGATATGCCACTAGGTTTGCAAAGCTTCACTATCTGTTGGAAGAAATTGTACGGAGAGCTGCACATGACTTTATAGAAATAGTTAATTTGAATTCCAAAGCGAAATTCATTTATCTGGAAGGAATTCTGCTGGCCAGCCTGTTTTGTTGAAATGATATGATTTTTTGAACCCAGCGTAGAGCAATTTGATTTTTTTTTGTGCTCCACCGGGAATCGAAGTCACAACCATCAGAGTATAGGTCATAAGCGTTAACCACTAGACTGTAGATCGGCCATTGTATGCTCATAGGCATTCAGGCCGTTATTTTAGTCTAGTGATTGACGCTACGGACGAGATTTCAACTGGTGCAAGACAACTCAGTTCCGTCGAAATCTAACATAAATGTCATGAGTACGTGGCTAAGCTACACATAAAGCATAACTTCTAGCCGCGTTATCCTCGAAGGGCTACGCATGTGGCGAAGGAACCTATTTATATTTTTAGAATGATTTATAGGTTAGGGGGCCGGCCTCACGCCAACCACTTCAGTTGAAAGGAAGGTTTACCAGCTCCCGGGACTGGTACTAATTTATTGTGAAGGCTGAGTACACCTCGACGGTATTTTATTTTGGGTTAGAAATAAACACCGAACCGGGAATCATTTCTGACACCCTCGGTGGGATTCGAACCCGAGCTCTCATCATGCAATGCAAGCACTTTATACACCAACTGAGCTATCGACTTGATACAATACGAGTACTTTATAACAGTACTTTCAGAGTGTTTTGAATCGGACATGTAAAACAAAAAGTCACACTATATTAGCATATTCAGTAAGTAGCTCCTTGACTCATAGGTTGGTATGAGGCTGACCACCCGTGCTGTAAAAATCGGTTCCCTTTTGCCAATGCCACACCTTTTCAGGGAACGGCGGCAGGAGTTGCAAGGTTTATGTTCATGTGAGGTTTTGCTTATTTGTATGCACACATGCAGAATGTGTAGGCGCGAACCTACATGTGCCTGTCTGTGGGCATGCATTTAATATGAGCCTTAAATGTTAACATATCTTTGCAGCTTAGATTATAGGTTATAGATAGTTACAATACATCAATGCAATACATCGATTGAGCTAAAACCGCGCATCCGCGACGTGCAATTTATGCAGCATTCATTGATGGCAGCATTTCAAGTCAAAACCTTCTAGTGACAACATCTCGTAAGTATCGACAGATCTGCAGTATCTACAATACAAAACAAAAGTAAGTATATTTATCTCATTTCTGATGACTTATGTTGTTATTTTGGCTATTTAGCTATTTTGTTAATTAATAATAATATATAATATTGGGATGATTTAATTGGTGAGCGCTGTTTTTGTGTGTATCACACATTGGTATCACACCTCAAGAGCCCTCTGCGAGCTTGGTCGTCGCTGTAGAAAGCGCCAATTCTCAAGCAAGACCCAGTTGTTGTAAGGTTGGATGGACCTTTCAGTGACCGAAGAGCACATTTGGAAATATAAATGGTATATGTTTTGTGCTCCGCCGGGATTCGAATCCACAACCTTCCATTTACGAGTCCGAAGTGTTGCCACTGGACTACGGACCGGTCCAAGATGCCAACGACACGCGGTGTACCTGAGCGGTAACCCATCTAAGTACAATCCGCGCCCAATGTTGCTTAATTGATTTATTAAAACGGTAGAAGTAGATTTGTTATTCCGAAAATGTCTATGTTTTTATTTATTTATAGTTTATTAGATTTATTATATTATATGAACTTCAAACCAGTGGGGTAAGTATATGCTTAGAATATATTCCATCATTTAGTTTAATTATTGGAAGAAAAGTATTCATTTTGCTGTATAAACAATGTGTATAAAGCTACGCATCCACGGTATATTATTATACTATACAGGCATAATATAATACTTAGATGCGTTGCTCTCGTCGTACCCGAGTAAAGTCCAGTAGCACACACACTTATAGGCTACATACCTACTCAACACATACTCACGCCCTCACAAGTATTCGTAACATTCCCTGTAAAGTAATCTGAAACCTTTTTTCATTTTTTAAATAAATAACATTTTGGATATGAAGACGAAAATGAAAGTAAACGAGTACATACTTAATCTTCAATCAGAAAGGTCATATAAAAAAGTAGGTATTAAAGTTCATTCTGATACAGCGGTTTCCAAACTGAAGGGGGGGAGGGGGGGCGCCTCTCATGGGAGGCGCAAGGTATGGCTAGGGGGGGCGCCAAAAATATTAGTATGAAATTTAAAAATAAAACGCGAAAAGGGAGGCGCGAATTTTTTTTTGAGGGAGCTAACTTCAAAAGACGTGACTACTCCATCCCCGTCGACAGGAATTTTATGGACAAGATGAAGGAGATGAAGGGAGTCACGAAAAAAAGAGCTGTTTTGGGGAGGCATGGTAGCATAAAGTTTGGAAACCATTGTTCTAATATGCAAACTTTTGATTCTTATCTAATATAATGCAAACCAAAATCTCTTAACTCAATGTATTGAGGACTGAAGTATGTAGGTATACAATTAAATGAAACCTATACAATCACCTTGGACCGGTCCGTAGTCCGTAGTGGCAACACTTCGGACTCGTAAATGGAAGGTTGTGGATTCGGATCCCGGCGGAGCACAAAAAATATACCATTTATATTTCGAATGTGCTCTTCGCTGAGTTGAAAAATTCATACACCTTTACCAAAGACCGGTCACTGAAAGGTCCACCCAACCTTACAACAACTGGGTCTGGCTTGAGAAAACATAAGCCCTGCAACTTTTGCTAACTTTCCCTGACACAGGGGTGACATTGGTAGATTCAACCATTTCTTACAGTATGGGTGGTCAGCCTTATACTAACTTATAATTCAAGATAGAAAATGAGACCTAAATATAATGAAAATATTTTTTATGGCCAAATTTGTTTTAATACACTGGTTCTCTACCACTGAGACCTACACTTCAATAATTTATAAAAAATGGTGAGGAACAGCGGAACGCACTGGTGGTAAATTAAAATATTATGTGCTCTGCACACAAATCCGTGTTTGTATTCAAGATGCAATAAATTGTTATAGTTTGTTTACAACACTATAATTATGTGTGCTGAATCTTTTATCTGAATATACAGTAAACACAACCATGGCGTTGTACAATAATTATATAAAAAGTAAAACGCTCTCAAGGAGCGTTGTGTTACTTTCTATACATTTTTGTGAAAAATGAAATGTGTAACAAATAATAAATTAATTTATTTCGAAATAAAGTAAATACTTTTATTTAAAAAATGTACAACTTATTGCTTTTAATGAAAGTCAGGATTTTTTTGATATATTATAAAAAAGAAACACAAAATGGCTAAGAAAAGTTTCTAAGCCCTACCGGTGAATTCTAAAAGCGTTTACCTAACCATAGCGTTTATCCAAAAGTTTATAAAAACTAAATCGCTGGGGAGTAACGCCATCTAATCATGGTGAGTCAAAGTTATTTGACATAAAATTACGATTTTAGTTTCATAAAACAATTAAAGAGGTTCTTTAGTCCCGATATTAATAATCTTCTTAAGCTCTCGTATAACCTTAAGACCAACTTCAATTACGAGTAAATGTAGAAGATAAATTTGGATGTTAAATTATTATAATTTAACATTCAAATTTATTTTATACTTAATTTGTATTTTTAACATAAAATATGAATACTTTGATAATTATCAAAGTATTCATATTTTAAACGAAATTTCGATTTCATTTGAATCTTCGAGAAATTATCATACCCACTTTACAAAGGTAAATCGAAATGTGTAGGTAATAAATGCATTGTTTAGAAGGATATAATGATGCTTATTTTCGAATCAAAATAATTTGAAACACAGGATTTTTTTATTTCAGTTAAAATTATACCCTTGAACATGATACCTACTCGTACACTATGATACAAGGTACAATATTATTAAAACTTTCGTACACAGTGAAATAACTAGCATTTCATAAACTGAAACCATACATATCTTCGTTTTTAATCTCATTACAGCTTCATGGATTTTCAAACTTTCTGATCATGTTAAACATTCAGCAATAAATATTTTTTTACATTACTTATTCACACCACTCTTATAAATTATAAAATAGACTTATTCACACAAACTTTTAAGCTTTCGTTACTTTTTTAACCTCATAAAAGAGAAACCCAAACATAACAGTGCTCCCAATATGGACAAAAGTTGTAGACGGAGCAGTTCCTGTGTTATCTTCATAATGCGGATACCTCATTTTAGAAGCCTTGGTAACGTTATATTATTAAAGTCAATTGGATAAGCAACGCTATAGGTATTTTTACGGTTTGCTTTTTTCTGAAATAGTATCAACTTGTCCGTGACACAAGCAACTTAGCCATTTGTCTCCATAATTAATTTTTACATACTACTTGAACACCATAAAATATTTAAGTGAGATAATGGTGAGTAATGTCTTTTTCAATTCCAAAATGTTGTAGTTTATACACAATGGAAAAATAATACGTTCAAATCTATGTCAGCATGGTAGAAAACAGCATGGTAGGCATGAAAAAAAAAGTGATATAGTTTAAAATCTTGTAACAGAATATTATCGATGTTTCAATTTGTTGAACACACGTGTCGAGTGAAGAGTGGTAACCAAAGTTAAGATTGTGTGAAAATAAGCTCACATTTCCACAGCTTTGTTGGCTCAAGAGTTATTCCGTAACTAGCTCGTGTTATGTTAGCAGTTAGGGGGTTGAAAGGTTCCCAACGTACTTACACTACACACTAGTAAAATGCCTGCCGATGGGAAGGTATGCCTTTATCGCGTTAAAGCACACTTTTGGACTAGTTGGGAAATCGAGGCAAGTTATGCCTGCATACGCTCAAATTACGTGTCTCTATAATGGATTACATTTTAGTGGTATGTAAAAAAAACAAATATGCAAGAAGCATCGTATTCGAGACAATCTTGAATGAGAAGTAAGTTATTGTCGTAAACAGTAGATTATATTTGAAATATCTACTATTTCATACTTTTTATAATATAATTAAAGCTTCTATGAATATCAAGTCATGAAAAACCTTTTTTTTATATCACGAATAAAAATAGGAAGCAATCATTTTTTAAATCTATGCAATGAAATACGTTGCGCACCTGTAGTAAGGTATCCCTTAAAACTAGTGAAAAAATAAATAAATAAACGCATAAACTTTACAAGAGAGGATGTAATTTAATAAGTAGATAATTTTGTTTTCTTCGCTTGATTATTTTATTACACACAAATATATTTTTATTTTATTTTCAGAATCAAGTATGAAAAATAGTAAAACGAAGTCTGGGAAAAATAGCGCCACCTCTAAAAAGCGTGTCTCAATATCTAACAAAACCACTATAATCAAAGACACAGCAAGCAAGAAACAGGTTGTGGACTTGGATGACGAAGACATTGGGTTCGGATCTTGGCTAAAGTCTGGAGATGGCATAGAATGGATGAGGATCTTTGTTATTGGGAACAGCATTGCAGTTTTTTTAACAATGACTTGGCCACATATGCAAAAGGTTTTTGCCATGGTTAAAGAAATGATAAATGGAGAGGATGATTATTAACAAGATAGGATACTATTGATACTTATCCACCTCAATTACAGTGCTTACTATTAGTAAACCAACTTATAAAATAACTTCTTATTGTAAACCTTCTTCCAAATTAATTCTAACTCTACAAATAACACAACAATGTTTGCACTGATTTTCAAAGGTTTTTTATTTCTCATTGTTATATTATGGTACAGTGTGATGGTTTGGAAATTTATAGATGGACACTTTAAAAATGAATTTAAAGAATATTTGGCGTCAGAGCTTGAAAAAAATGAACAAATGAGAGAAGACTTGAAGACAATCGGAGAGCGGCTGGCACCAAAAAATAATATTGAAACTGTGAAAGGAGACCACAACCTGAAGAACATACAAACTCACGGAAGCTCTCTATCTCCTTCGGAAACTTCTAAAGATTTTCAGTGCAACCTAGAAGACACTTATACAAATAAATATGTACCAGATTTTGTTAATCTAGAAGAAATACAAGAAGATGAAAAAAGGATTAGTAAAGAATTGTGTTACATTTCTAGTGATTTAAACAACAATAAAAAGTGCACAATACATAATTGATAAAAATTGTATCACAGCTTATTATTCTTTGACCATGCACCTTCATGCCAAAAGTGTACTTCATACCTTCTTAGCATGCTTGTCGAAATTTCAGGATGCCCTTCAATACCTGTAGAAAATAAGAATAATGTTTATTCAACATGAAATAATTATTATTTGTATGGTTCTTAAAAAAACTCGCAATTTCTTACTGAAATAAATTTATAAGCTACTTTTGTTGTTAAATTATTTATACCTCGTTCTCAGAACAATTTTTCACCCTGTGAAATGTAAAAATATAAGGTAAATAAAATAATAAATACAAATAAAGCATGGAGTCGGAAGTTACAAATTTCAAACTATTTTCAGCGGGATAACATCACAGGTCTAGGTGAGTAGTCCTTAGAAACCCACAATGAAATAATAGTTGCCACTTTCCCTAGCAACCTGATTGGGAATCATTGAAAAAATTCCCAGCTATTTTGTGCCGACTGCATAATGAGGTTGGAACATTGAAAAGGGCAGGAAATATAACTCATCATTGAAACGATTATTTCCCGATCTGTGAGACTTTCCTCATTCAAATGAACTTTAGAATGAAAAACCCTTTTTATTAAGTAATCTCTTGTAGAATTGACCTTTGTTTACATTATTATCTTCATCAAATCAGCTTTTGCTTGTCTACTACTGGGCATGGTCCTCCCCATCTTATCTCCACAGTGTTGGGAACAGTTTTGTCATCTTTGAACCATTTTCCGCATTGCAATATCTCAAGCAGTGGTGTCTACACCTCCACACATTGTAGCATCTCATTTGGCATTCACAATATCCCTGCATTTCACAAATTTGTTGAATCGGTTATAATCTGTTTATTACTTTCAAGAATAAAATAAGAAATAACATTGTCCCCTTAAAAGAAAAACTGACTAAGTACTAGGTATATTTTTAAGGGTATTAATAAGTACTGATTCACTGATTTGAGAAATCGTAGATGAAACATTGTGTAACGTCCCATAATGCTGATGATGAACTTCTAAACTACAGGAATTTCACACTTGATTAGTTTTTTCTCTTGTAGAAAATAGGAAAAAAGGTGCATTTATCTGAGAAACCCATGTTAGCTTAATATGTCACTTTTTCAGTTTTACCTTGAAGGTAATTTTAAAATAACATAATAAACCATGAATTACTTAGTAGGTACAAGTCTTATCCAGAGACAATAATATGCACTTGTATCAAATGCTCAAATTCAGCCCTGACATTGTTTTCTGCAATCAGTTTCAGTGTTGCCACCTTAGCCCTTTTGGGGCTAGATCTAGCTCTTTTTACTGTAGGTGAACTCGTTGTTTAATGATTTAGCCCGAAAGGAGCTATCTAGCCCTTTTCATTTACTTAAAAATATTGTATGAAAATCTGAATTTTGCGCCAATGCTAACATCGCGATAACATCGAACTTTCGTGATTTTTGTCATATTATTGTTTTTTTTTTGGTAGATACCATTTGTTCGATTAAGGCAACAAATCTATGGCAACTAAATGATTCTAAACGGAAAATTTGTTAATTTTAGTTTGTAAAATAACTAATATTTTTAATTTTTGAACCTAATTTTGAAAAAAAATATTGTGATTCAAACTAAAAAATAAATACATAAGTAATTGAAATCATTAGTCCAGGTGTTTTTTTAGCCTTTTTTTACACCAACTCTTTTTGTGCTCCTTTTAGCCCGATCTAGCCCTTTTTAGCTTCTTCAATTGCCCCAAGTACTAAAACTAAGGTGGCAACACTGATCAGTTTAGTAGAGTCTAATGAATTATTCATGTGAGAATAGACTTCGTAGGTAGGTGTCTAAGATGCTATGGGATAATAACCTAATTGATAATAATGAATAGGTGCATAAAACAATATTTCTTATGAAATATTACTTTCAAGGGTCACTTCCATCTTCAAAGAAAATAAGTAGGTTTGTTGTGAGTTTTAAACATCGGATAAAAATTATATGTAAATAAAATCTATGTCCTACTTTTTCAACATTCTTCGTTGTCCACTTTCAGGCACAGGCTAGTAAGTTATTTATGTAACCTTATCTTTTTGTATCACGCTTTACATGTAAAAATAATTAAGATTTTTCAGTTTCTAAAAATCGTAAACTGCCTACTAACTGTCAAAAATTTCACAAACTTTAAAAACTTCGCAACTGTCAAAAGTCAAAACGAACACACATTTTCACAGAATAATACCAACCGTAAATAATATTTTCCTCAAAAAAAATGTAGCCTACCAAGCGTACTAGACTCGACACAATAATTAAAACGTCAAAATATTTTTTGACGTCATTGTTATCGTTCCATTCGTAGTCTATGATTATTGCCTGGTGATTTGAAGATGGCCTCCAAAACCGGAAAATAACCATAGAAAAAAATAAGGAAATTTAAATATCCCGATATATTTGATTTCAAAAAATGCAAAATATTTTTGTTATCGCCTCACAGTGCCTTTTTAAAATGTTTTTGTCAAAAACACTAAATAACTATATAAGAAAACTGACGGTATTAGAGGAAGACTAAATTCTTTGAATATTGAAATAAAGAAATTGTGTTTTTTTTTGTCATTAGAGTAGGGCTTTTACCGTTCACAGCATTGAACACTCTTCGACATAAGGCCAAATTAAAACGTCATCGTACTGTACGTTCGATGGGCGATTTTGTAATGAATTTACTTTTAAAATTTAGTGTAATATAAGTGTTAAAAATGTGGAAATGCCATAAATGTGGAAAGCCGGTTTATTTTGGTAATTTTATATCTCGCATATCAATCTAAAACTCAAAACTTTATTTGAAAAATGTCCTTTCTGAGACAATGTTCCTTGACTGAACACTGGATCTAATTTTACTTTTATTGCATGTTTTTTTCTTGATAAAATAAATTGATTTTCTATAATAAATCATGAATGATGTGATCAGTTCCTTCTTACTTTCATATCAGTGGTATTTTTATGTTTGTAATCGGATTCTCAGCCACAAAACAATTATGATTCATGTTTTTTTTCCTTTTTTACATAATTTCACAGCTGAAAGAAAGCAGTCTCTAGGATACGACTGGCATCCAGAGTGTTTGAGATGCGAAGAATGTGGAAAAAGACTGAATCCTGGACAACATGCCGAGGTATTCACTCATTTTATTGATATCCTTTGTCATTCAAGGATATCTTGTCAATTGATATTCATGTCCAATATTAATATAATAGCTGTTATATATGTATTATTTACCGGTCGTAGTGTAGTGTTTAACGCTGTGCCCTACAGCAACTGGGTCTTAGTGGCAAAATTGGCGTCGTCTACAAAGAAACAAGCTTGGAGAGGGCTGTTGAAGTGTGATTCACATAAAAACTTATTCCCATATTGCTTAAACCCATATCACTTCTTGGCCCCCTGTAACATTCACCTTTAGCTGAAACTTGTCACCTAGAGAAGTTGCGCTGCTTCCCACAAAAACAGCGCTTTCCATATAAATTAGCCTAAAATTGATTGTAGTTATTTTATTTTATTTTGATTTTGGTATTATCTTTGTTTACAGCATAAAGGTGTCCCATACTGTCATGTTCCTTGCTATGGTGCTTTATTTGGACCCAAACTCTTTGGCCATGGAACCAGGGTTGAATCTCATAAAAGTTTTGGACAGAAGGGAACACCCAAACCTACAAATAATGCACCCTCTCTTTCAAGATCAGTATTAGAATCAAAATTAAAGGTACAAGTCCTATCTCTGAATTTATTTTTCAATATGACTTGATGATTACATCTTCAATAAGTATATTTGTTTCATTTTGTCATGTGTATTGTCTATGGCAATTAGTGCACATTGTCTATGAATTTTTATTGTCAGGCTGAACCAAGGTGTATGGTTAAAAGTGTGAAATGTCGATAAAGGACAATGGTCGTTGTTGATTGCATGCGTGTCCCATGATCATAGTTTGCCACGTCAACACCGTACTCGACACCTGGGCAAAGGGAAAAATTACATGGTATTTTTTGGCAACCTATAAACTTTCTGAAACGCCACCTTTGTTACAACATTAATACCCTTTAAAGAGGGTTGTGGGCAATCAACCAAAACTGACAGACTTCACACTTCATCTACCTTGGGTTGAATATTTGGACAATTTATTACATGTTAATAAAATCCTATAAAATTGTATAAAGACCAGCAATTAATGTTGTAAGCGGAAATCATTTCCGTCTCCTTCTGTAAAGCTGTTTTTCTAACCAGGAATCTAAGAATCAGTTCAAATTTACTGTAAATAATAAACAGCTTTGGATGTTAAATATCATGTAATGACCAGGTATTAATTGTGTTCTGTCACATTCCAGACATTCAATGATTATTTTGACGGCAAAAGTGCTGAGATAAGATCACGGGAGGTGAACGGTCGACTAATTTTGGAAGGTGCTCTTCGGATACATTGGGGAGTTAAAGGTGTCATACATCTGAAGGAGAATGATGATCAAAGAACTGTCGTTACCATCCGTAAAAGAAATTCTTGCAGATATTCCATAGACCAAGGCAGTAATGGTGAACTGCGGAGTCCTAATGGAGGAGAGGTAAACTTGTTGTATTGTTCTTAGTTAGCTTAAGTAATAAACCAGCCTGCACTCTGTGCTGTAAGCATCGAAGCATATCATAGAGATTTGGAGAGACCTCTGTGATTTGCCATTCTTACAAAAGTGTTTATTTAATATTATTATTATTATATTAATTAAATAAACAAGGTTTTAATTCACTTTTATCTTTTTTATTTTTGTCTAGCACTTTCGCCTACAAGGCATCATCAGGACAATCAAATGTTTATTTAATTATAAATCTAGAAGATCGAGTACTTTCTAAAAAAAATAGTCTTAACATGTTTCTTAGTATTACTGGAGATATGTTTTCCATGGTGAGAAAGCTCCATTCTGAAAAGGTTTAATAAGTGCATGTCCATTACATAATTAAACTGCTTTTTCGGCTATTTTTTCTTTGACTTTTGTTTTTAAAAACAACGGAACATTAATTATGATGAAATCTTTTTGATGAGCTGAATGATAAGTGTCCACTTGAAACAAAATATGGCTGTGTTAAGACTAGACTCACAAATGTGCATGGGTCTGAGAGCACCAAGGACATCTAACTCACATCTGTGAGTGTTCTCAGCCTCATGCCCATGTGCGAGTCTAGTCCACATTGTTCTCGAGACCATGTCATCTCAAGTGGAGAACTTAAGGACTAAGGTTGTGCAAGTAGCCTACTGTATATTTCTTGTATATTTATAGGTGTCACCAAATCACGGATGCAATTTAAGTACATCTGCAAGCGTTGATACCGGGATATGTATAAGCCAAATGGAAAAATTGGACATTTGTGATCCAGCGACATCAAGATACAGCGCAGACAGCGGCAACCATTCTCCTGATAGCAATTGCATAACTCCTACTCCTCCCCCGTCTCCTGCAATAGTTCCCGGGAAAGCTTCCTCCACCCTTCCTCATAAGCTGGGCTACAAGCAGATGGACTGGGATGAGCTCGATCAACTATTACAAGTGGAAAGGATCGTGGATAGTTCAGATAAGTTGTACAGAACAATGCCCGGGTGTTTGCCGTCACAATCCAGCGTTGAATCCACAGAATCCATCTCGCTCAGTAATTCAGGAAGCAGAGAAGAGAACAGCACAGCTAGTCAGTGCAGTTCAGGCTCTCCACAGGACTCCAAACAAGAATTGTTATCTGCAATGGAATTGCCGCTTGACACCAGTGAGGCAACACTCAAACCTGCCGGTGCAAACAAAATTTCTCCGCATGATCAGTTGCATTTTGTTGATTATATTGATCCTTATGATGAAGGGACATTAAAGCCTAGCTCTGATGTTGATATTAAGAAGTTGTTAGATCGCAATGATCTGATGCCGTTAGATCAAGAGGCCATGTCTAGATCTTTAAATGAAGACACTCTCAAGGCCAACTCACCGATAGATCCAAAAAAGATCAATGACTCGTTGAAGTTGTACGGCGATATCATGGTGAAGAGTGTCAATGCGATTGATTTCAACACAGACAACTTTAGTGTACACTGTGAGAACAAATTGGAAGAGATCTGCAGTGATGGGAATTATTTCAATGATGATTTTCCTAATGGGACTCTGAAAAGGGTTAAGAATTATGAAGATAAAATTACCAAGGAAACGCATAGTACGAAGAGACCAGATCAGCTGCCTAAAAATGATGCAAGTGCCTACAATAGAGCTATTTCAATGGACAATAGTTGGATTGGAAGCTTAGATGATAGTGCCAATAGTTCTAACTATGAATTAAGTAGATCAGTATCTGGACCAGAACATTTTCACAGGGATTATACAGAGGTAATTGCTGCATTTATTGAAACATCTGCTGCATCTATTGAACATATATATTTAAAGTTGTTGACATTTTGTCATTAAAAAAATTTAATAGCACAATATTATTTTGAAGATTTTAATGATAATCCTTCTTCTGATTCAGGATAGCGCATCTGACAATGAATCCATAAACTATGCTCATCCCGTTGACGATCATATCTTGATACCGTGTGAAGGTGAAGTTGTAGTAAGGAGGGTACACAATTCAAGAGCGGGTTCAACTGCCATCAAACGGCGTACCGGAAAAAGAAGGTATAACATGATTCATTTTAAATAGTTAAAAATGCTTCCTTTATTTTATCATTAATGCCAGTTTTGTTTTCATTTTTCTGTGATAACTTGCTCCTTTGGGGCCGTCCATATATTACGTCATTCGAATTAAGGGGGGGGGAGTCTGGTCTGCGGATGACGGCAAATGGCGTACGAGTACCAAAAGTGACGTTGTTTTTGTAAATACCAATTTCTACAAAATATATATAATACTATGTAAGATATATAACATTATTAATTATTAAGCTCATCCAATATTACAGCAAGAGGGGGGAGGGGTCATTAGATAATGACTATAGGATGATTGTATGGGGGGGGGGGTCAAAAATCGGCCAAAATCGATGATGTAATTTATGGACGGCCCCTTTTCATTACTTAAATGAATTTTTAGACATGTAGGTAAGTTGTAGATTATGTAAGTCTATTTTTATGTAAGTCTATTATGTTAAGTGATAGCCAAATAACATTTAAGAAATAAGTAAACAAAGGAGCGAAAAGGAATTTGAAAATAGAATCCTCATGGCTAAGAACATGCTGGTAGGTAGAATATTATTTGTACCTACCAAGTGAACAAATGCTACTGGCCAGTAATGTTTTGACAGCGTAGCCTTAGAAATATTTTGAATTTAGAACAATACACTATTGGTAGGTACCTACATATTTTATTTTATTATTTTGTTGTAAAATTTAACCTCCCTCTTGTTTTCTTTCAACATAACATAAAGAAAACATTTACCTGTCAGCCTTACTGCATTTAAAAAATATACCTAACCTAATCTTACTAATAATAGAAAATAAATTTTGGATTTAAGGAAAATGCAAAATGGGCAGTTAAAATCATTTAAAGAAAAATGAAAGTTTACACATATTTTTTCTTTACAGCTAATAAGGAACTTTTCATTTAGAGAATTTCTGATGTACTTATGTATTCTTTTTCAATGGATCTAATATTGATAAACTCTTGTCACATTCTCAGACAAAGGGCGGCTGCACTACGTCGTCGTTGCTCCATCAACGGTCACTTTTACAACCGTGAGACCTCCTTCTTCACTCCTCCGTTTGGCAGTCTCATGTCCGTGTGGGTGTCGTCTCTAGTGTCGACAGAAGAGGTCATCAATCTCATGCTGGACAAGTACAAGGTGGACTCCAATGCTCAGAGATTTGCCCTGTTTGTAGTCAGGGACAACGGAGGTAATGAAAAATCCATTTTACTTACAGATTACGAAATGAGTTGTGTAAAGCCAAAGACAGCAATCTAAATTGATTGTCTCTGAAATGGAGTAAAAAAAATGGAAAAACTAATGGAAGCTTAGAATCTTCCGACTCCATTGAAGTACATAGCAGCCTTTGTTGAGGATTTGTATTGAAATTTGACAGGATGCATTTCTTCATAAACTTTTTATGTGTTTTCTTTATTTACTAGTTTGGTTAGATTAGATTCCATGATTGTTATTGTTAATTGTAAAACTGTAAGTTGTTGTGCATGTTCCTTAACTTATAGGTTGTTATGCGGCTGACCACCCATGCTGTAGAAAATGATTCACTTTGTCAATATCACCCCTGTTTCAGGGAAGGTTGGCAAGAGTTAAGAGTTGCAGGGCGTATGTTCCTTTGAGATTTGGGTTTTTATGTTGTGGGTTCACATGCGGCATGTGCAAGCGCAAACTTACATGTGTCTGCTTGTGAGAATGCATGTAATGTGAATCCTCAATGTTACACATCTTTGCAACTTAGATTAGATTAGATGTGATAACAAATGATACTCGTATATCTTTAATATGAAGTTTTACCCTCTCTTTATATTGTTACTACTTATTCACTTATTTTATAAGCCATATTTGATACAATAAATATTTTCATAATTCCTGCATTGTGATTTTACTGCATAACTGTAACCGTGTTGCCATTCCACAAGGGGTGGCCAGAGCCTGTAGAGCTGCCGCCGTCATGTGTAAATTTTGATGTTTCAGAACGGCGCAGGCTGCGTGATGATGAATATCCTCTGTTGGTGCGGGTGACCTTGGGACCCCATGAAGAAATATCACGATTGTTTTTGATGGACGCTGACAAGACTGGAGAGGTGACAAAAAATCTATTACCTGTGTTTTCTTTCTCATTACTGATTCATTGTATCTACTTCCATTTTCTATGATTTTTGTTTGCAGATTTCTTCGGAGGTAGCTCAGTTTATAAACCTGTCCGTGTATGAGTGTGAGGCAATACTTCACATGTACAGCAAAGAAGAGCAGAGAGAAAAGGCTAAAATTAAACACAGGTAAGGCGCTGTCCATATATTACGTCATTGGCATTAAGGGGGGGGGGGGAGTCTGGTCCGCGGATGATGGCAAATGATGTACGAGTACCAAAAGTGACGTCGTTCTTGTAAATCCAATTTCTACAAAATATACAAAATATTAGGTAAGTAATATAACATTATTAATTATTAAGCTCATCCATTATTACAGCAATAGGGGAGGGGGTCATTAGATATTGACTATAGGATGATTGTAAGGGGGGGGGGTCGAAAATCGGCCAAAATCGATGTCGTAATTTATGGACGGCCCCTAAGTGAATCTTTACTATTTTATGTTAGGTTTAGGTTGGAATTACTGTCGTTTGACGTATTTACAATAATTATAACTACACAGTTAATTTTTTTTGTTCGGATATTACATGAACCCTTATAAGAAAAAGCGCCAATTCTCATGCAAGACCCAATTGCTGTAAAATTGAATGGACCTATGGTGGCCGGTCTTTGGTAATGGCGGATGAATTTGTCAACCCAGCGAAGAGCATATTTGAAAAATGAAATCTTTTTTGTGCCTCGCTGGAAATCAAACCTGTTACTTTCCAATCACGAGTCAAGCATTTACCACGAGACTGCGGACCGGTCAGTAGGTCATGTAATAAAAGTTGCTTTTGAAAAGATGCTTTGAAAAGTTATCAGAATAAATGAGACTGCAATTTCATGTGATATTTTGTGGAAGTACAATGTCAAGTTTTCTGTTTTCAGGTACGCCGAGTTGAGGCAACGCATCAAGCAAAGAATGGATGACTTGAAAGTCCGCCTTTGAATTCCATGTATCATGACTTCTGCATTTAAAAGCAATCTAGACTGTAGGCTTTACACAATGTTGACAGTTTTACAAAGCTGACGCACATATTTTGATATTCAAATATTGTATGTTGGATCTCTCATATTTAATTCATAGCGGCATCAGTTGACTTGCTAGGTTGCCACTATCTGAGGGACTACAATAAAATGATAAACTCCCTTTTTGTAGAATAGGAAAAGTTAACATTTTGTAGTGTATTTTTACATTCACCTATTTATACATTGTATACATGATTTGTTGTTGTTTAAGCTGTACTGAGGCTTATTCCCACGATATTATTAGTTAATCCAATATATCCCTAATCTTAGCTCAAGTATAGATTATGTGTAAGGTCATTTTTTAATTGATCCCTGTTCCATATTTTTTTAGGAACCAAATAAATTTGTAATATTGTTACACCATTACTTTAGTAATGATTCAAAAACAAATTGATGCAAATGAGTCGAACAGAATCACACCTGCTATCTAGATTTTTTTTATTAATGAGATAAATATATTGAAATGATGATAATTTTTTTTACTTATTGTTGCGTGATGAGTCCATGGTTGTTTAATATAATCATGGACAGTTGCATAAAAGAAGCTGGAATATCAGAGAGCGGAGTGAAAGTTTTACTTATTGCTGCGTGATGAGTCCATGGTTGTTTAATATAATCATGGACAGTTGCATAAAAGAAGCTGGAATATCAGAGAGCGGAGTGAAAGTGGGTGAAACAAGAGTTGGAGTACTTCTTTATGCTGATGATGCTATAGTTTTAGCTGACTCGGCGGAGGAACTCCAAGCGATGTTAACCAAACTGAATGATGCATTTTGTAAAAATAGCTTGAAAGTGAATGCGAATAAGACAAAAATATTAGTTTTTGACAGGAATGAAGTATGTGAGGAACTTACAGTTAATTTGAATGGAAAAAAAGTTGAAGTAGTGAATGAGTTTGACTATTTAGGAAGCAAGTTTGAGGCGAATGGTAAGATGACGAAGGAATTAGAGAAGCGTGCCAGCAAAGGAAGATGCGTGATAGGAGCGTTTGGTAGAATAGCGAAGAATAAAAGGATACCAAAGAAAATGAAAATGGCGGTACACAATTGTATATTGTTGCCGACCCTGATGTATGGAAGCGAGTCATGGACGGTGAATGAAAGAGAAGTAAATAAGGTATGCACCGTAGAAATGGCTCATTTAAGAAGTATGACAGGAAAAACACTGAAAGATAGAGTGAGAAACGAATGGGTTCTGAATGAATGCGGAGTAAAAGAAAGCGTGAAAGTGAAAGTTCAAAGAAGTGTGATGCGATGGTTTGGACATATTGAAAGGATGAATGAAGACCGACTGACAAAAGGAGTGTATAAAGGGAATGTAATAGGTAAGCGTGGAAGGGGAAGACCTAGAAAAGAATGGATTGATCAGATAAGTGAGATTGCGAATGAATGGAATTTACAGAGTGGAAACAAGAGAAGAGCATGCATGAAAAGAGTGATGAAATTAGATGAGATGAAAGAAGTATGCAGGGACAGAGTCAAGTGGAGGCACTTATGTGGAGGTACTGGCCACCCCTAGAGGAATGGCGGCAGGATACAAGACAAGACAAGACAAGTTACCTAGATTTCGGCCTTCAATTAGTTATTGCTCAAAAATTGCTTTTTCAATAGTGAACCAAATTCTTTTATAGCTGGATTCAGCTTATGAAAATGGTATTTCATCAGAAGGCTCCTTTAAACTAAGAATATCATTTTATTTTTGTGATGGATTTCACTGATTTTTTTTATTATTCTATTATACATTTGTTTTTTACCTTCACTTGATACTGTCAAAAGAAATTGTCATTTCTCTTAATGAAATAATCAACAGCTAGTTGTCAATTTAAATGTTTTTAGGAAGCTCACATTTCCTGTGCAAGAGTACGCTCCCGTGTGCGGAGTAGTTTTGTAAAGTTGGCTCACAATATCATACATTTTATACTTAGTGCATAAATAAGCGTGTCTTACAAGTGAACGAGCATTAATCTTTAAACAGGGTAGGCTGTCTTTTGCGAGTAAAGTAATTAATACATAGACGTTGGCATAAACAATAATTTTGATATAGTTTTGCACTAAATTTGATGGAAATATGGTATGATTAGCTGTAAATTAAGTGTAGCCAACATGATAGTGTTGTTTTGATGTATTGGACCAAGCGTGTTAGATTATGGCTTAATGGCAGAGTGGAATAAATGTTGAATGCTCGTAAATTGTTGTACTATTGTCAATTTTTGTAATACTCATTTTATTTGGAGTTCTAAAGCTGTATGTAACCTTCACATCGATGTTGTCAGTTGTCTTGAAGTGTATGAAAACTCATGACATTAAATGAAAAGGTTTTGCTTTGACATTTGACCAAGGAAAATTTGCCTCGTATCATATCAACTTAAACTGTTTGATTTGAGTGTTTCAGCAGGACCTACAGTTTTGAAGAAATTTCAACCGTATTTACTTAAATGAATATGTATTTGTAGAGTTAAGCAAAAATTGAAAAGTTTTGTTCATGATATACATACTTCCTGTTTAATGGTTGTATTGGAACACATGGATGCCACTTATTGTTCATTTTGTTGGCTGACTAAAACTAATCTTCATCAAAACTGAAGATATTCGTTTCATTTAAATGAAGAGTTATAGTTATAGCTTATTAATGTGTAATCCGTTAAATTCTGAAAAAAACTGAGAAGCAATATTCTTGCTGACAACATTTGACAAGGCCTCAAGGAAGCCCTTACATTTGAATGAAAGGACATTATTATGTATTATAATAATAATAATAATATTAGGATGATTTATTTGGTGAGGGCTGTTTTTGTGTGTATCACACCTCAAGAGCCCTCTGCGAGCTTAGTCGTCGCTGTAGAAAGCGCCAATTCTCAAGCAAGACCCAGTTGCTGTAAGGTTGGATGGACCTTTCAGTGGCCGGTCTTTGGTAAAGGTTTATGAATTTTTCAACCCAGCGAAGAGCACATTTGGAAATATAAATAGTATATTTTTGTGCTCCGCTGGGATTCAAATCCACAACCTTCCATTTACGAGTCCGAAGTGCTACCACTGGACTACGGACCGGTCCAAGAATTATGTATCTTCTTATTCTTTACCAAAATTGTTTCTAGTTAGCAATTATTGTAAATAAGTTCATTGTACCTATTTTATATGTATGAAAATAAAATTGATAGTCTAGCTAACAGAATATTGCACAAAAATATTATAAGTTCTAATTTTGTTTCTCAAAGAAAATCTTCCACTAATTAGAATGTTTCGAAGCTTCAAGACTGAGATTCTCAAGTTAGACGAAGGTAAAGTGATTTTCAATTGTTTTGGTAAAGTACTATATTGTGCATAGGAATTTGATAGACATTTATTAATTGGAAATCAATATGTTTAATAATCATGTAAAATTATTTAGAACATCTTAACGTAACTTCCAGTACGTATGTAAGTAATTATTATTGAATTATAGATCTATATTATTGATGTTTTGCAAAAAAAATATGTTTGTTATTTGCTTTTTCTAATAATTATTACTAAATGTTTTGGCTAATTTTATGATTAATTATGAATTGTTTAAGATTAGTCATGTAAGAACTCTTTACTCTATTTCACTCAAACCTTGTTTGATTTATTCTTGTCATGTATATTTATTTAAAAGTGATCTTTTGGTTGAGACCGCTTACTCCTGAGACTTGGGTCTACAAAACTTTTAAACGTCGGCTATCTTGAAGTAGGTTGAGACTAGTTATCCTGTCTTCATGTTTTTTACTATCAAAGCATTTAAAAATAAATTCATGTTTTTTATTCTAGACGGCATGGAATCAAATACCTTTTCAACAGTAAGTGAAGTAACAATTTGTCTGCAGATTGATGGGAATTGCTGAAAAAAGGGCTTAAGTTTCCTAAAAAAAAAATCATGATTAATTTACACACAAATGTTTTCTTTGCTTCATGAACAAGACAATAGGCAATCAAGTTTCTATTATTTTCTAAGGTTTATGGTTTTCGTATCTTGAGAGCTTGCGCTGGCTTTGAATGCTGGATAAAGTTGACTGCAAGTTTCTCTTGATGGCTTTTAAAGCTCTCGATAGACTGGTCCCTCACTATCTGATTGAACTTGTGAGGAAATCTCATTAAAATGAAAGGGGAATCAGTCTGAGGTCAGCTAGGTCATGTGCCAGTCAGCTGGAGCTGCCAAAAAGGCAATCGTGCACAGTTTTTGGAGACCACGCTTTCCATACTGCTAGGCAGCTGCGTGGAATGCCCTCCCAGAAAGCTGAAAGTCCAAAGCAATGAGAGCATTTCGTAGGAAACTGAAAACTTTATTATTTTCCCTTTAGAGCCCTCGTGCTAGTAACATTCTAGTAACCGTAAAATACACAAAAAAAAAATGGCAGAGAATTTTTCTTTACATTAAATTTACATTATTATCACATGAACTAATTTATTGATAAATATTATCTACTAACCTTAGTGCAAAATAAAATGCGCAATATCATAATTTAAATGTTTATTAAATGAGTAATTAGTTATTATCTGCCATACAAAAATCAAATTAAAATTAGAATGATTTTAAATTTAAAAATATATCCTTACCTCTAAGAATTTAACATTCCCATCTCAAAAAAACGTATCATTGGCAGCAGCATCACATATTTTTCAAAATATGATAAAACATAGTGGCATACATCAGGAACTATAAAATAATAATTAGTAGAATTTGTAGTCATCACACTAATGAATCACATTTTTAATGATACATATTTTGTTATATGGATTCATCTTTTGTAATCAGAATTTCTGTTTTCCTCTTTTTGATGTCTTGAAACAATGATTTTATTTTGATTTGTATGTTATTCAAAATATTGTCAATTTTTCCAGTGAACATATTGTGTAACTCAGTGCAACAAAGTGAATATTAATTTATAAATCTCAATAGATACATTATTATGTATTAAAAAAAAAGCTTTATAACTTTTATTTATTACTGTGTCAAAATCCAGTGCTGTTTTCTCTATATGATTTTTTTGTAACAGTACCATAAGTTTTTTATACACATTTGTTTTCAAAATAAAGTATACCCACTTTCTCATGACTGCTTCTTTTTATTGACTCACTAAAATCCTACTTCTTATCATAATGCAAGGAGGAATACTTCACACTTTAAAATAACCTTTCAGAAGGACTTTACTAGGTGGTAGTGATGTGAAGGTATGTTTGTAAATAAGGTAAAGACATGGTGTGTAGTAATAAAAACAATTTATTATCATTATCACAGCTTTCCTTAAAATAAAATAAGTAAACGTAATGTGAGGAAAAGTGTGAGTGTAAATGTTGTGGACACCAAATTGAGCGTACTTGTAACTAAAGTGTGTGAAAATTGTTGTTCATATTTGACTTTCTAAGACAGGCCATGCTGTGGAACACCTTTTGTGATTAATGCGGCGGTTTTCAAACTGGGGGCGCGAGCTATGGCTAGGGGAGGCGCCAAAAATGTGTATATAAATAGTGTTAGTATGAATATTAAGAAATAAAACGTAGAAAGGGAGGCGCGATAAAAAATAAAACGTACAAAGGGTGGCGCGAAAAAAAAAATTGTTTTAGGGAGGCATGGTAGCATAATGTTTGGAAACCGCTGGATTAAATGGGTCCAACCTAGTCAAAGGCATACGTTTTTAAGTGTAACAATTTTTGTTATGAGTAATCTAAGGAGCTAATTCAAATTCCAGTGTTTCTTTCACATTACAGCTTAAATGATAAACTGCTTTAAAAACTGAAAACATATGTTAGTAACTAAACATACTTAATGTAAAAAGTATTTAACCCATAAGTACAATAAATAAGTTTATTTAAAATGTTTTAAGTACATGACAAACAAAAATCATAAATTATTATCTTAAAATACCAAAAATGCAGCTATTATAACTTTTCTACCTCATGGTCTCTTACCAAATATAAGCACATGATTTTCTTCAAACTCTAAAGGTTCAGGTGCTGGAAGCTTATTGAAATAGATGGGACTCTCATTTAAGACTGTTTCCCTGAATGTGTCCCAATCCACAGCCCCTGGAATGTTATTCCCCATCTCATACTTGGTTCTGTCGCACCGATACAGTCGATTCAGCTTGGCGATGTCTGATGGAGATATCCTGATCCTCTGCCCCATGAAGATCTTCATCTTGGGATCCCGGGGCAGGATGGTGGGCTTGCGCTTCTTATCTCTGGAGAAGGAGTTGTTCTTGTAGTGCATCACACTTGCAAAGTCATAGGGAATCCCCAGAGTTGTGGATTCGTTGGCCATGCGGACTCGGAAGTTTTTTTCTCTGCCTGTAACAGACATGAAATATTATTAATTATCAGATTGAGGAGATTGTGAAAGAATGGGATATACAAAGCGTGTGTAAAAGAAGAAAATGTATGAAAAAGGTGGTGGATATGAATGAATTGAAAGAGGTATGTAAGGATAGGAATAAATGGAGGCAGCTCTGCAGAGCTCTGGCCACCCCTAGTGGAACGGCGAAAGAGTTACAGTAACAGTTAACATAACATGCTCTTCTCAGATAAATGAATCACTTTTCCAATTTTCTATTAGAGGAAACACTAAAGTAAGCGTGAAAATGCTGTAATTAATAAGTTTTTCACAGGCACTTTCTTATAATAAGCTCACTTACTTGGAACTTTGAGAAGTTACACCCAGTACAATATATTTACGATTTCTCAAACCAGTGAATCGGCACTTCTTCAGTTTTACGATTTATAAAATGTTTTTTGTATAATTTTGTAGGTACAAATTTGTGAGATACTGAAAACTCTATTGGAGCTTTTTAAGTGCGTGTCATTTAAGAAATATTGGAAGAAGGTGCAAAAATTAAAAAAGTTGAGTTACATTTGAAAAGAAACAGGGAGGATTTAAATTTAAAGTAAGCTTTTAAGTAATCTATTTCTGTCAAATATATTGTGTACCTTTCCTGATAGATGGGACCTTCACAGCAACAAGTGGAAAAGTTTGGTAAGTAACTACGTAAACCTATTTAGAGAAAAAACCTTATTCTAACCTATTTATACACCTTTGTTTATAGCTGGGCTGTAACTTGACCAAGGTAGGTACCTACCTACTATCATAAGTTTTAAATCTTTCATTGAACCATCGGCGAGCGTCACCAATAAAACAAAATAATCTCGTCCCTTGCCAGGTAATAAATACTTGTACCGATCACTTTAGTATAGAATCTGAAAGGCGTTTTAACACGACAAACCCTGATAGATCGCTAAAGCCTCAAGTACTCAATACTTGAATAATAATATCCCCGCCGCAAACATAAACTAAACGGATGTTTTTCTTTGTCACTTCATCTGCGAGCTTGCCGCACGGCACGAGTGCTGAAACATGGAGTTTTCTTCGCGTCGCGACCTTAGGCGAAGGATTGTGCCTGTGACAATGAAGTAATCTTCCTAAGAAATAGAAGGAAAACAATGTGCAGGTATTGTGTGGCGTATGCGAGCGGCCGGTCACCGACCACGTCGTGATTCCGAGTCAATCACGAGTCTCGTCTCCTTGCAGCATTCTGCCCGCCTGGTACTCGCCGACCGAGTGCGCCGACTCGTGGTTCTTGGAATCTGTTCGGATTTTTTGCGAAGACGATCGAAGTTCAACCGTTGCTTAAAATATTATAGTGTATTATACTATCAAATAGTTATTTGAGTAATCTAGATTCGGCGCGCCTTTCTTTACCCCTTGTAAACTCATGTGATCCGTGGAGAAGGAGGAAATTCATTTTAACTCTTTGTACGCGTGAAATGCAGACTCTGAGAGAAACTGTGTCAATGTTACAAATACGAAACATAAACAAACATCTTCTTACTTCTCAAGTTCATTTTTTCAATGAAAACAGTGAACTTGAAACATAATGAAATATTACATACCCACTATCTATCCATGTTGTCTGTTTAATGTTTTTCTCCAGATACCTCATACAATTTGTAATGGAACGACTGAAATCATATTTTAAGATTTGATGAAAGCGGTAAAAAGTAAATAATACAGGTCTGGTATTTTGCAGAAACGAACATTTCATATTGGAAACAAGTTTGAAAATAGCTTTATACGTCTGGAAATAAATTAGTCGAATGAAAAATGAATGTTCCCATTATTCCTTTGACCTTGAGAAATAATTACTTTAATTATTTATTATATAAATTCATGCAAGTTTGCCTATCGTCTCACGGAAATAACCCATTGTTTTGCTTATTACATTAAAAAAGAAAATTATCCGTTGATTTTTATTTTGTCCTTGTAACAATAAAAAGCAAAATTTTCTCGACTGAATTTAAATCACGCAAAGCTCAGTATTTATTTTATCCATAAAAATAGAGAAAAATAATCTTGAGAAAAAATAAAACGGGATAACGAAAACTTTCATTCCTTGATGACAATAATCGATAAATAAGTAATGATTATTAACTCGCTGATGACAACAATATTAATGAAAATGACAAATTTAACGGGAACTTCAAAGCTCATAATTGGAGCATCTAACATTATTATATTTTAAACTTAACTGTTTTTTCAATGAAAAAAATCTTTGGGAAAATAAGTCACAAATGGATACAGACTCCATTTTTAGTAATTGAGCATGTGACGAAAGATGTCAAACTTTTTTATGAAAAAAATGTAAAGTAGGCAACTACCGTACTAGCTGGTAATTGAATGTGTACCAGAATTTCGAGAAAGATCTATTATTAGCAACATTATTCACGCTTTGGGAATTTTCACACGAAAATCTTCGATTCACGGTTTCGGTTGATCGGTTTGCGATGCAACGCACGTGTTGGTTTTGTTATTTTTTTGTTGACATTTTCTTCTTTTTAAAATCCTATGAAGTGATTTAAATCTCGAATCTTCATTAAATAATGAGGTCAGAACATTTTTGAATTTTGAACTTTGAACTTTTTCTCGGGGAGCACACGTCAGTTTTGTATGGGACTGCCGTCCTTAGCAACCAATAAAAAATATCTAGGCCATTTTCCTAGCAACCCGGCCGCGTAACGACACCATTTTGTGTATGTAAATTGATGTGCGGACCTCATTAAATTTACATATTTTAATGAACCCTTATAGGTGAAATACATTAATATTATGGTACTGACTGTTGTGCCCACTGAATTTACAGACTGTTCCATTTGGTATTTAATTATAGAACATTAAAAGCAAAAACTTATTTCATGCTTTATTTCAGTATCTGAACTAAGCTACGAACGTACGGTTTATTCTTTAAAAAAAGTACTTAAATGAAATATTTATTAGATCACCCCAATGGTTTACATAATTTTCTTATATTAAGTCATGCATTGAATGCATTTGTAAAAGTTATACAATTTCATTTGAATCAATTTTCATAATTCTGCAATTTGATTGAAACAACCTGTATCCCATAGTCCAACTGCCAGTATCTCTGCAAGTAAAAATCGTGATCTACAAGTTGTACTGGAATTGCAGAGCTTTATTCAGAGACATGATATTAGCCACACTTTGACTTTCCATCAGCATTCACTCACATACAAAACCAATTTTAGTTACAGGTTAAAAAGTGGCGATCGTTACTGAGAATGGACCTATCTTAAAAATGACAATCTTTCACGGGCTCGCATACAATCTTGTGGGAAAGAATTGTACGTTTTTCGCCGGTAAAGAATTTGCTATTGTCTCGAGGGCTTTTTTTCTTATTTCAATGGCGCATCTAGCGGACTGCCTAACTGTTGCCGTCAAAGAAATTTTATTCAACCAGTGGAAAGAATTTAAGCGACATCATTGAATTCAATTTATTCATTAAGCACCGACCTACGCGCTTTTGATAGTATCTATATTGTAGTACCTGACTTGTTTTGTTACCACGTACTTATAGTACTTGCATACATCCACGACACTTTCATGTTAACAGAGAAAAGTCATGACATTTTCTAGAAAAATGATCAGATAAAATCTTTCATTCTTTCATCGGTTACAATAATTTTACTTTGTTTTTATTTTCAAAGAAAAGAGTTAAGAAAAATAAAATGTCTTGCATGTTTTGAGCATGCTTAAAATGTTTCGCTAAACGCAACTAAGCTACACATATAGTTCAACTTCTTGCCGCGTTATCCCCTAAGGCTAAGGTCTTCAACCCGCGGCCCTCGGGCCTCATGTGGCCCGCCAGCTAATTTCTTGCGGCCCGCGGCCACCAGAGGCTAAAAAAATAAAATATCGCGCCCGGTGACATGCGATATATACACACGAGTAATATACGACTCGCAATCGTCAGCATTCGCAATGTCACTCTTTCAAACATATGAGTGAAAAAATGCCATAAAATGATTTCATTGTTTGGGAGCACATATTAGCTGTTTTCTCGTATGAAGTATGTGAAATCGACAACATGGTCGAGAATTACAGATGCACATCTGGAAGGTAGTCTGCGGGTTGCAACCACAAAAATGAAAACAAATTTTGACAAACTTGTAAAAAATAAACAATGTCAAAAATCACATTGATTGACTTTAATTAATCAATAAAGATTGACTTTAATGAACCAATAAAGATTATTGAAATTTGAAATGATGTATGTCTTTTATTTTATTGATAAGGTGGTAAAGTGTCGTGAAAAGTTGTGGCCCTTCGGACGATGTGAAATCGATGTTTGGCCCTTGCACTAAAAAAGGTTGAAGACCCCTGCCCTAAGGGTTTCGCATTTGGCGAGTGGAACAAATTTCTTTTTAAAGGTAAGAGGGCCGGCCGGCCTTACGCCAACTCTCGAGAAGCGGGTACTTATTTAATGTGAAGGCTGAGTAAACCTAGCCGGAATTTTATTTTAGATTTTGAAATAAACACTGAAACGGGAAATCATTTCTGAAACCCTTCGGTGGGATTCGAACCCGAGCTCTCGGTATGGAATGCTAGCACTCTACCAACTGAGCTATCGACCGCTACAGGAAAATTATTGAAATGGCATGGATGCACAGTAAATGCAAGTGATACAGTTCTCTGATGAGCAAAAAAGTACCTACTTAAGTGAGTAATGAATACTGTTATAGATTATGGGTGCGTAGGAATTTTATGATATAAGGCCATATTGCACTTTGATTTTACAATGGATTCGGAAAGCAAGATGAAAAATGTTATTTTTGAGCAGTTTCCATTGCAACACTCTATCTCTGTTTAGATAAGCCATCCCCAATCGAGGAACTTTCAAAAGTAAAGAAGAAAGAAACATGTTTGTATTTTTATACAAGTATGTTATATCGAACGGCATGTTTGATAGTGCATGTTGTAAATATATAATATATTTCGAACAAATTAAAATAAATCTCATTCGACGTCAAGATATCGATCTCGTGAGCATTTAAATTTGTGTATTGCAATGTCAGGGTAACGAGAACAACAGCTGCGCCACGAAAATCTGCAATCCTTAAATGGTGCACAATGATTGCGCGCATTATGGGTGTGCGCTATCAAAAAATATCGTTCATAATCCGAGACAGGAATCGCTCGATATCGCGAATCGAGTGAGGCCAATACTCCAAGAATGCAACACCACGTTTAAACTTCAGCTTAGCGTTTTACCTAAAATGCATGGGAAATGGAGCAGCGCTTTTAGTGAACAATACAGTTCCCACACATCTTTGGTATGATTGAATTTAAACTTTAGGTTCTATACTTGGTATGGGCTCTGCCCGCGGTCGATTGTGGCTCTCGTATCTGGTCGGAGATCACCACGATCAGAATATTGTGTAACAAATCGCTCTGGGAGACCGACAAGGCAAGGGATAGCAAGGTGAGGCAAGGTGGGCTAAAGCAAAAGTAAGATGAAGGCGAGCCCTGCTGTCTTGCTTGAAGAAGAGATCTTTGGACTCTTTGATGTATTGACGATATCTTTGAAATCAATAAAATATTGAAAAAATATGATGATGATGAGGATGCAGCATCCATTCTTCCGGGCTTGTAGACCATGATCCAGTACAACACTTATTGAAAAAATAGTTTGAGACCGAAACAGACATAAGACATACCAGAGATACATGGGAAGGAGAGTTCTGAAAAGAACCGAAACCTTTCTACAATGTCTTTAAATCTTTCACGAAGGATTTTTCAAATCTAATGTAGAAAATCTACTGCAGACTCTTTCTTATCCGTTTGTTTATCATTAGCATGACAGCAGGAGGTAGGTTTTAGCCTCCTTGATAAACCGTAGCTTTCGCTGCGTGTCCAACGCCATTTTCTATTAGTCCCATACTCCTACCGCACGTGAGTCGTCAGCGCTCTGTCTAACTACCTTAATCTGGATGTCCAATGGTCTCTTCCCTGGATGTGACCCAGCCATGGTTATATATTGATTTTTATAGGCCAAACCACAACGCCGTCTTGGTACAGTTCGCAAAGTTGAGAATTGAAGCCGTTAGATTTCTGTACCTTTCTAAAGAGTCCTTGAAATCTATGAATGATTTTTGCAACGTTGTAAATATGAGAGGTGGTTTAGAAGGAAATTAAAGAAAATTCCTCGTTGTTCAATCAACAGTGAACCTACATTGTAAGACAATATTACAAAACGTATCATGAATAAGATGATGTTAAGATTGCCTTGTAGTCTGATATAGCTGCAGTTGTACCAGTTAGGTAAATCTGACCTCGCGGGTCAATTATTAAAATTATAAGACATTCATGTATCAGTCCGAGCGTGGTCCGTGCAACCGATGGGAGTACAACTGGCAGAGTAATGCAACTTTACGTTTAAACTTCACCATGGCGTTTTACCAAATACGCATAGAAACTAGAACGCTTACTAGAGGTGCGGTTTAAATATCTATTTATTTTTAGTGAACGCTTTGGTTGAGTTTACAAGTCAAGTTTTGCACTTAGAGAACTGGCAAGAGCAATGTAAATGTCCAGAGTAAGAGTGGACTGTGCCAGACGTTGTCAAGATATGGGATATGTCGGAAATGCATCGATACAAATCTGGAATCACGATCGCCAAGGACTTGATGCAACATGAAAGACAGGGAATAAGTATGGTTCAAGTCAAGGTGAAGTTAAATTTGAATATTGACAGTTCAATTCTTGATAAGATTGGATCATTTTGTTTTTACCTTTGTGATGGATTGAAATCATGCGTTTAAAAGAAGGGCTACTTAAGGAGAACGTAGTATTTTTGTGTTTGTTTGGCGCAGTAGCATCTGAATTAATGAATGGTTTTATTAAGAAATTTGAATATTTGTGTATAAATCAATTGAAAGGTTAAAGTCATATTTTGATCTTCATTGAAAATAACAAATGGCATTCAACCTTGATCAAACATTAATTGCAATATTAATCATTCTTGATAATTTAAATTAGGCAAGAAATAAAACTTAGCTCACATATTTATGTTCTAGAATACCAAAAATAAACATTTATATCGATAGCTATCTTGATTTATGGGACGGAGAAAAAAATAAGAAGTGACCGAAATTGTACCAATGGCCTTGGCTTGGTAGTTTTCAGCCTTTGCTTTTTACGAGTATATTTCAGCTTTGACTTGATCTACATATTTTTGCTTAGGCTTATTTTTATGCAGCCTCACTTTGTTCTATTTCAGCTTTTTTTTTTATCGATTGCAGCCTAGTTTGTATTATTTTTGGTCTTAGTTTGATCATTTTTGTCTTGATTTGTTCAATTTCATCTTGGATGGGTATTTTTAAACTTTAGTCTTTTTCAGTGTTCTTGTTTTGGTCTATTTTAGCTTTAGTTTGGTCTTTTTCCATTGGGTTAGTCTATTTTAAGCCTCGTTTTTTATGTATTTCAGCTTTAAATTATTTTATTTCTGCTTTGATTTGTTGGTCCATCTCACCTTTGTTTGGTTCCATGTGTGTTTGACAGCCCCTGAAGCGGGGAAATGTTCTCATGGCGTGGTGAACTTTTCACACAATCCATCCGCTACAATTTACGTCAAAACAAAGGTGTGGATATGCTAATAAATATCACGTATTGGCTCTGCGCCTCGTCTACGATGTGGCTCTCTGTATTTAGCAAACGGCTGAGGTCGCTTGTTCCGTTGCTGGACGAGTGGAAACGTAATGGGATCTGTCGGTACCTCAAGTACAACAATTCACGTTCATACTCAAACATGGGGTTACCAAAAAATGGATGAAAACTATTAAAGCACCTCTAGATAGCTTACACGTTTAGTTAAACGCTATGGATGAGTAAAAACGTACAGGGGATTGAAGGATACATATCGTGTTGTGAGTGTAATTGACTTAACGGGAAGGTTTATTATTACAAGCTTTATGTAAACATGAACGATATTGTGTAACATTCTAATGAGCGTGTAGTGCTGTAGCGAAGTTATATTGTCTTTAATTATTGCCTCCACACCTTTCTTGTCTCTGCTTTTCTTTATGTTATTGCCCTAATAAGTTGTTGTGCCCAGCGCGAGCGTTTAGATGAAAACTTACGATCTCACGTATTTTCTGAACAATAACATTTTGTAGTAAGCGTAGAGATTCATGGGTAAAGGAGTCATAATTTTATTTGATAATTCAGCTGAATAAAACATTTTTAAGAAAAAAATGTGGCTTAACATCATGTTCATCAACCGATTTTTAAAATAAATTGGAAATTGTCTTTTTACAAAGATCTTGTTTCAGTAAGGAGAATAAATGGTTGAATTGAATTGAATACTTTGAAAATACTAACTATCCTAGAGAACTGTTTTTTGTGGACTTGTGTCGTGATCCATGGAAGCTACAACTTCATTTGTTTCACCCGTATCTGCGATAGGCTTCTTATCAAAATAAAAAAGTAAATTTATATATCAGTTGCATTAACATCACGCTGAAGAAGCCCATCGCATATATGAGCGAAACGTATGGAAAATACTGGACCACGTTAAATCTCCCGGAAAACAATCCGTAATTGTCCACATACGACCGTGAAAGTGTAAATCAAATCAGTTAATATGTTTGTTTTCTTTATCTTTTGTACACAATAACTCTCACGTAGACTTTATATTTTCAGTTTTTGAAGTAATGTTTGAATTAGGACCTTTAGCACTTCCACTTCTAATGATTATGAAGAAATTAAAGTTTTCTTATTCTCTTACGTAGCTTCCATATTAAATACCACTAGATTTCTAAGATATCACTATTTATGTTTAAAAACAGATCCTCGTGTCTTCAGAGCTAGTTTACCAGTCTGTTTTTCAGCTCAAACAATTCTCAGCAGCCGCACTCACTGCATTAGTCAGTTCATTTACCCATGGCATCGTGTCACGTGACATAATTTAATTTAGCATTTCCGTGAGGGCGTGCTGCGAGGAGGACAATGCACCGCGCACCTTAGTGCCCTGGCGCTGCTCTGTGACTCACATATGCAAATCGCAATAATCACGCGCGACACAGGCTTTCTCAGCAACGCTAATAAGACGTAATAGTGGCCGAGCCAAATTGTGCACACCCGTGTTGCAAGTAGCAAGCAATACCCCAAGCAGCCCCGCATTTAGAACTCTGTGGGCCCTATCAAAACTCAATAAAACATATTTAATATTATTGCAAAGGTATATTAACAATCTATCAAATGACACAATCTTAAAGTGAAAGCCTTAATGTACAATTGAATCTATCAAATGTTTCAGCGGATACTTTGGAGAACTCCATTTAAAAATATATGGTGTGGTATAGGTTCCACTCGCCACATGCGAGATGCGACACCTTTGGGGATAACGCGACAATAAGTTACGCTATGTGTGTAGCTTAGTTGCGTTTGCGTTGCGTTACTATTTATTTACGGCATAAGCCTTTTACAAAATAAGTACACTATGGTTTGTTAACATTTAAAGCAAATAGTCAATGCACGCCAACATAGGCAAAAGTTGAGCAAATTTGTACAGTACAGGGGCTCAGCCTCATACCATTAATGCTTGTCTTGACTATTTTGGCAAAAGCGATGACAATATGAACGACCTCTGCGGGCCCTGGTGCGGTTAAAAACTTGGGGTCCTCATAAGGAATGTATGTATATACTCGTATTTCTACACAATCCAGAGAAAACCTCAAGGCATCCCTCAAGACACACTACTTCGCCGCGATAGCACAGAAAGCGCCCTTGGAGAGACAATCTTCACGAAACGGCGCTACATTAAATCATCTTCATCATCATCTATAATCTATAATCTAAGTTGCAAGGATATATTCATTCAAAGCTCTCAGATGTATGCACACAAACAAACACGTGTAGTTCGCGCTTACAAATGCTGATCGTGTACTTACAAATAAAATCCAAACTCAAATGAACATAAGCCCCGCAACTTTTGCCGACCTTCCCTGAAACAGGGGTGACATTGGCAAAGTGAACCATTTTTACAGTATGGGTGGTTTTAACAGTAATCATCAATGTAAAATATGCATTTTATATCACAGCGACACAAATTAATCATTTTAGAGATGTTACCCGCAACCAAACGAGCCTTTCAAGAAATATATCATTATATCCTATCAATAGTTTTATGGATATCTGACAAATGTGAGGCCAGTTTTGCCAGCATCTACACTTTAGGATAAGGGGTGCCAAAAGATGCTAGTTCTGAAAGTTGTTTTTACTTATCAATTAATATTCAATAGGCCTTCCGCAGAGAGAAGTACTTGGTGGCCCCTTAGAAGCAGGGGCCTTGGTGCGGTCGCACTGCTGCAACCACCCTTAATCCAGGCCTGATCCCATAGAGAAAACTTAACTACAGCTTGTAAAAATATATATGGGCACTAGAACTCTCACTAGATGCGCTTTATTTGACTACATTAATTTCTGGTAAAACGCTATGGTTGAGTTTCATTGTAAATATTATATTCTTGAGAATCAGGCACTTTAAATACACTGCACTGTGACCAAATCCATTATGCATTCCTTTCATACAAAGAATTTGTTTACGTGGTGAAATGATGTAGGCTTGAAAACTATCTGTTCAGGTTTATGAAACCTAATATCACAAGAATTAATTAAGACATTCTAATTGTATTACCTGGAGAAAGATACTGCACGAAATTTCAATTAATATTGTGTTTTCTTGAGAAAGTGTTTATTGTGTCATTAGTTGAAATATCTACGGCAGAAACGTTGCATAAATGTATTGTAACTTGAAATTTATTATTTATCTGAACATAAATGAATGTACAATGAAATTATCGAGAACCTGTGTAAAAGCTCAAATTCATTTTGGACGAAATAGTTACGATTTTCAGCAAAGAGAAATGGCTTCCACAAAATAAAACAAAATGTTATTTTATTAACTACTTACATAGTTATTGATCCCACATTTTAAGTTCCCCAGAATTTATTAAATAATAATAAAACCAATTGACGCGAAAAAAATCCATAGACATTAAAATTGTGATATCACACGGCCGGATTGCAAGGGCAAAGGCAAACTAATATTATGTGATCGGTTGCTGAGGAGCTCAAATTTGTGTGTAAAATCAAAATCGTACCTACCGCATTACAGCTTGATAAAAAAAATGATAGAACCTTACTTGAAAATAATATCTAAGTTACTCAATTTATATAATGCATTTTATGAAAGGTTTTAGTACATTACAAGTTTTTTGACGTAACATTTCCAGTGCATACCAAAAAAGATTCATTTTGATAAGCTTGCTCACTTAAAGAACGGAAAACATTTTTAATCACGAGCCCGATAGGTGCATTGTTTAGGTTTAGGAGATTGCGCAAGATTTAATGTTCGGTGTATAAAAATAAAATAGACATTATTTTGAAGAGTTGCTTCGACAACAATGCGGTTATAGATTTTTCATTAAAGATTGCTTTGAACTCGGATGACGAAACCCATATTGTTTCTTGGAGAGATAGCGACTTGGGCCCTCCATGTATCACCTTTCATAACTGATTTTCTCCATACAAACCCGCCTTCTCAGATCTTTATTAATAGTATTAAACAGCTTCAATGCAATATGCAACGCCCTAAGCACGGCATTCTTAGGATTATAATTAATTACTATTAGTGTTTCATCATGGCCATGGATGTCGTATTCTTTATGAATTGCTTTTTGTTTATTTTACAGAATAAAACTGTCAGCATCGTAGTTTTTCATGAGCTGAAACTCTTCACAACAATTGAAAGTTTTTTAAACAATTTCCCACATTGTTTCACATCTGCAAATGAAACAAAAACACTTCTTAATTTCAAATGAATACAACTTCTTGTAACGTTCTTTTTGATGGGTTACCCAAGAAGGGTTAACCAAGCTATTTATTTTCACAGTTAGTGGGGCCAGCCTTACATCAGCATTTGACTTGAAGTCGGGCTCTAATGAAACCTTGCCGGTTTTATAAATAGGGCTTGAAAAAAAATGCCAATTGGAATTCATTTGTGACACACGTTGAGGGCTTTGAAACCAGGTCCTCAGGCTCCCCAGTCTTTGAAAGCAAGCGTTCTACCCGCTGAGTAACCGACCGGAAAACTTACAGCTTTAGTAAAACACAAATGCTTCATAAGCTTTAAAGCCATATTTTTTTTTTCAATAAAACACATCAGACCGGTCCTTAGCTTATTGGTAACACTGCGGACTCTGAATGGGAAGGTTGTGGGTTCGAATCCCGGCGGAGCACAAAAAAATACCATTTCTATTTTCAAATTTGCTCTTCGCGGGGTTGAAAAATTCATAAACCTTTACCAATGACCGGTCACCAAAGGTCCATCCAGCCTTACAGTAACTGGGTCTTGCTTGAGTAGTGGCGCATGTAGCGACGACCAAGCTCTTACACCTCTGCGGCACTACAACAAGTGTCATAGACCCCTAGAGTCTCTAGAACCTAGGGAGTCTACTGCACAGGATTTCTTAAAAAAAAAAATAACAAAAACTACATTGCTGTTTATTTTTGAAAATTATGTAGGTATACGGAACTAAAATAGTGATTTTTAAATATGTGCAATATTTATGTAGCATATATTTTTAAATCATTCCTTGTCAAAAAAAACACATTTGAAAAAACTTTTTATTCTTCCTCATTGTGTAGAATAGGGAAATATTGTCTTCAATAAATTTTATGAATTCATTTTCAAACCTTTATACTGTAGCATAGCTTTCCTTATTCTACGGCTATAAATGCATTGCAGTTTATCATTGTGATTCGAGTTATTTAAAACTAAGTAACAATAAAATTCCTTTTTCATGAGATTTGTGGCCGCTTCTCGCGCCGTTGGATTGTGGAAATAAAACGAATTGGTGTGACGCACGGGGACGTAGGCCGAAACATCGCCTTTGTCCGCGTCAATAAATTATATTTAGTATTCATTCTGCTTTGTCACAATGGAAGGATCACAAGAAAGTGTATGTGATTTATATGCCATCGACAGAGACGCGGCTCCACTGTCCTCAGGAGATTGGGAAAATAGAGTGGTGATGGGAGGATGAGAGGAACAATATCTGATAAGCATGGTATGCCTACTATTCAATTTACCTGTAAAAAATGAATACGAGAGATTTAAAAAAGAGGTTTAATACTAGGTAGATGTTGGATTATATGTCGATGCAAAAATATATAAAAAAAGATTTTTCCCACAACCATGGAAAATTATTCCTTGTTTTTTTTTTAAATTACAAAGCATGCGTTTTTAGGTTCCAATATTTACATGTACCTTGGTCCTACATCTTTGAATTGTACTAAAAGCTCGCCTCATTTTTGGGTTCCTTCCAGTATTAAGTTTTGTATTTAGCAAAGAAAACTATAGTGAACAAATAGGCACGTTTTGCGAATCCCTGTAAATTTCTGAAACTGGTCACAAAGCAATATTTTGAATCTAACCTTCATCATTTTCTACAAGAAATGTACCCAAGTATAATTTTCTCTCACATAAGAGGTTCACTTAAAAAGGATATCTACCTATATTTTTCAATATCTGTAACCTTTAACTTTGTCACCATTCCAGAGCCTCTGCCGAGCCACCTTCATTTTTTCCTATCCTTACATACCTCTTTCAATTCATTCATTTTCTTCTTTCAATCACTTTGTATATCCCATTCTTTCACAATCTTTTCAATCCGTGCATTATTCAAGCATAAACAAAAGGGATTCATTTCATATGGCCGCTCTCTTATATTGTGACGTCTTTGTTCCTACCCTGGCCGGGAACAGAGAACTGCATTAAGCAGCGATTGTTGCGCAGAAATGCAATTTGCATCTCGGACAGCGGGCGCAGCTATCTGCCGCCAATCAACGTCAGAGGAGCCATTCTCCGATTTAATAGGATTAAAAACAAAATAATACCGGAGTGTCCTCTATGAAAACTCCGAGCCTCATTATAGTGCGCTCGAGGGGATTTATTTCAATAAGTTTCGTAAGGAAATGTTTGTAAGGGCTGCGCCTTGAAAGACCTCTACAATTCGTCCCCCCAATGCTTCTTTAGATTATCTACCATTTGATTTAAAGATCTTTCAATGAAATTGTCTTAAAAATCAGATTATACACAATTTGAACTAAGAAAAAAAATGTAAAACGCGATAATGCGAAAATTGTTTTATGTTTTTTTTTTAAATAAAAATCCAGTTTTCATAAGACACATTCGTCCAGTACGCATACAAACATTGCTCATATGAAATTACCTCTGATGGACATAAGACAAACAAGCACTAAGGGTAGGAATTCTCAGTCTCGCCTACGTTTTAATGCGCACTCGATTTGTGTAAAGATGTATTTTCGCAGGGCATTAAATGGATTGTTTTGAAAATGTTTGTTGCCTGTTTGGATCGTAAAATTTTTAGCGTTGTGAATTTGATGGCTTTTTAAATCTGATTTTAATATTTTATTAAAGACAGTTTCTTTAAATTTTCTACCATTTATACTTAATGGCACTTAACTTATTTTTTATTTTCGAATTTATGTGTAAATATTTCATGCGTATAAATAAATCAAGAAGGCAGAGCAGGACAAATACTTTAACCCTGAGTGAGTAAGTAATATGTAACAAGGCATTTATCTCTTCTTAACTTGCATTATCCCAAAAAATCATTACAAATGTTATGTAGCATGATCAACTAAAACATCACACGTTATTTCTTTTTCAATAGAATCGGGAACTAAATTTGAATCTTAATATATATTTTGATCAAACGACTGTCTCTGAGAAATGAGAAATATTCGCTCCTACATTTCATCTTCTATAATATTTATTCTATAATCTAAGTTACAAGGATATGTAAATATTTAAAATAATATCAAATGCGTGCCCACAAACAGACACGTGTAAGTTCGCAGCATGCCACATGTGGACTAATTATATATAAACCCAATCTCGAATGAACTCTTGCCGACCTTTTCTGAAACAGGGGCAAAGTGAACCATTTTTTACATACCGCGAAGAATTGAGGGACACCGAGCTCATGTTTGAAAAATAGCTTCTTGGTTGAAGATTCCTCTTTCGTGCAGCAGTATCGAAGGTGCGAACTACTATGATGATGCCAATCATCACTAAAGAGGCACAAAAAGAAGAGGCAGATAGTTTATGTATGTGTTTCGTACCTTCTTGTATGTTGTCCCACTGCACGACGATATTGCGGTCCCTGTCCGTGCGCGAGTGTTCGTGCCAGAAGCCGAGCGCGTGCAGGAGCTCGTGCTGGACGGTGCCGCGCTTGCGCAGACAGTTGCGCCCTCCCAGGGAGACGTCGATGCGGCCGCGGCGAGGGTTCCAGCCAACGGGGGCAGAGCAGCTGGAATACATCCAGGATATCAGATGCAAGACAGCGTCAACAAACCAAGATTACAACGGAGATGGATTCAAGAGGGTTTGTGCAAGATCAAGACGGATAAGGATTCAAGAAGGTGTGTGCGTCCACTGCGAGGGTTTCAGCCGAAGGGGGCAAGGCATCTTGAAATCATGGATTATATCAGAGAAAGAGAGTTTTGAAGACACAAAGTGAAATGGAAGTTGAGGGATGATACAAATAGGGGTTCAATATGATGTTTGCGTTCACGACCAAGGTTTCAGTCGACTGGAGCAGAGCATCTGGAAATCATCGAGGATATCAGAGAAAGAGAGTTTTGAAGACACAAGGGGATTAAAGAATTACCTATACAAATAGGGTTTCAATATGATGTTTGCGTCCAAGAAGATAGTTCTAGCCGACAGGGGTACAGCATCTAGAAACTGTGGAGAATATTAGAGAAAGACAGCTTTTAAGACAGAAGGTACAATGGAACTTAAGGGTTGAAACAAAGCATCTAGGTTCAAGAGGGTGTGTGCATTATGACGCAATGTCAACCTAAAGGTGTTTTTTTTTAAATAACCATTGAAGGAATTGGTTTCTAAGCTCGGAAATGTTATACATAAACTTCTCGCTGTATACTTGAAATTGTTATTTTTTGTTGCATTTTTTTGCAAGCTACATACATACATGGAAAAAATATATACAGCGTCTTTCCGGAGATTGTAATTCACACACAAAAGAAAGCATAATATACGCAACATTAGAAATCTAAATAATCTTAGCGCTGTGAAATCATGTTATTTTATCACCTAGTTTAGTATTAAATAATACTGAGTGGGCTTTAAACATATGACTTAAAACTATTTCGCAATAATTGGACCACAAAGTTTTTTACACCGGCTACGTATCGTGTAAGCGTCATGTTTTCCTAATTCTCTATATGTTCTATTGTGGGCCGAACAATAGTGGAAAATAAAAGGCGTCACTTGGTGAAAGTGATTCCATGTCATCGCCTGTATTGTGCCCCAAGTATCAACTTTACGTTTAAACTTAACCAGAACGTTTACTAAACAAAATATATAAGTTACAACAGCACCTTCAAGTGAGAGATTCAATTTAGATATTTTTTATGGAAAACGCTGTGGTTGCGTTAAATGCATAGTTTTTTATACCTGGGTATAAATAAGTATGTTCTGTTTAACAAATTACTATATCAAATAGTAGATGTTGACAGATACACGAGCATTTCAATGGACTTTGTAATACGACCGTGTTCTCCGCCTACTTATTCTTTTGTCATAATCAAATATTTGTCGTAGAATAGATAATGACGATAATTCAACTGTTCATTTTAATACTTAAATGCTGTGGATTAGAGTTGTAAGGATAACATGGCTATCATTTAAATCCTGTAGGCACTATTAGAATTATTATTGTTTTTTAAGAAAACCACTTATGAAATTTTGGTTTATCCAAAACAAAATCTATCTAAAATAAATGACTGAAAGTACAAATACATGTAAAAAGATAAGGTCAAAAAAATGCATGGAAGGGAAAGAGTATGGCAAAAGTGTGCGTGTTTCAAAGCTAGCTAATGTGGCTTTCATCTGAAAATTAAATCTACCTTCAAGATTTTCATAGATTTTCGTTCAGTATAAATTTTCTAAGTAAATTTTGTAACAATCGGATCTTAGTAAATAATAGGTTTATCTAATATAGGTACGAGATTAAACACGAACACATAGCAACTATATTATTATGAACTAAATAGTAGATGAATGAAAGCAGCAAAATGTCAAGAAAACGAAGAAAGTACGCAAGAGCAGAATTGGTCCACACTTGTGGAGGTTCCAGCTACCCTTACAGAAAAAGGGCAAGATCAAGTAAATGTAGCGATAGGTGAATAACATTTTTGACTATTTACAAAATTGTGTAATATGTAAGGAAACAAAAACTATCTCTTACGATTATTACTGAATCGAAATGGTCGATCATAAAAATTCTAAGTAAAATACTATTTAAATATGTAATAGGATCACGTAGTGTAGTAATGCCAGTAATGCAGGGCCATTATTTGTGTTCATACCATTGTGCAACGGCCAGCACGTATCGGAATTCTCGAGTAGGCTTTTAAAAATCAATTATTGGGATTTCGAAATATTACATGAATTTTTATAGTCCCGGAAAGTATGACGGACAAAAGAAAACTGGCCATTGGCCACGCTTTACTCCTTACTGCTGGAATAATGAGAGTAATGAAATTACCAGTCTCACCAGAGGCGAAGCAAGTGAAGTGAACTACAGAGCAAGCAGCATTTTTTGTAGCTTACATTGAGATTATTAGACGGCCAAGCAAAAAAAGTTGGTGAATTACATTCCTCTTCACAAATCTATTTAAAAAAACCTTTTGTACATTTTTTAGCAACATCTCTGTCCGGTCGATAGCTCATTTGGTAGAGTGCTTGCATTCCATGCCGAGAGCCCGGGTTGGAATCCCACCAAGGCCAGGGTGCTAGAAATGATTTCCTGTTTTGGTGTATATTTCAAATCCAAAATTAAATACCGGCAAGGCTTACTAAGTCTCCACAAGAAGTGAGTACCAGCCCTCTCGGCGCTGTCCCTATTACCTGTAGAAATATATAGCTTCCACTCGCCATATGCGACTCATTCGGGAAAACTCGACAAGAAGTTACACTATACGTCTAGCTTAGTAGCGTTAGGCGTTTATCTTATAAAGTAAAATCTTGAGAAGACAAACTAGTGGTCGCCCAAGAACTTTATTCTTCCTGTATTTGAACAATGCATTTCTCCTATTCCTATTCAATAGCTCAAGACCAACCATGTTTGAAATAACTTATCCCTAGATAGTTTCAGATTTGTGTACATTTTTTTTTACAAAAATCACAATATTTTACACTTTGAGATCTGGGAAAATATTTGGCGCCCATGCAGGAAATTTACCTGCATTTTTTGCAATCCGCTCCTGGTCTAAGTATACTTGTAATGCCCAGACGGTGAAAGAACGCGTGTCAAAATATGCGTATTCCCGGTTGCTCAATGGTAATAAGGCATTGAAAACCAATTAAACTTGTGTAGTAGTGTTCACTCAGTACTGACTGTGAATATCTAATAATGTACAGACTAACTGGGTGCGCCTACGTCTTATAACTTATTATATTATTCATAATGATCGTCATGGTTTGAAGGATATTTTACTATTGTCAAGTTAATTTGAAACTATAATTAAAATGTAACAGTAACTTTTGAATGAGGTCTTTAATGCAGAGAGATAATCACGCGTTTAAGTATAGTTTGAATCATTGTAATGCTGAATTTAAAGAATGAACAGATATCCTTCTACCATCCCGTTAGTGATGTTAATAAATGTCGATTCTGCCGCGGTAAACTATGACAGAATTCCTTTTGCTTATAAAGTTATCATTGCCTAGCTAATTTCATAATAACAAATAGTTATAAGCAAGTCGCAACAAGCAATAGGATCTAGCCAGGGGTGGAAGTTTTGACAACCGTCGATAGGTCTTACCGCATCGAAATAGAACACGCTGATCCATTTTATAGGAAACAACGATCAGCTATTCAGGCCCCACCATGTTTTATTCCGTCCTATGGTCAAATAGGTACGGAAGATCTATAGACGATTCAAGACTTCCACTCCAGCGCACTCTCTAGCCATTTAGGTGAGAAATCGTACTTAACATAAAGAAGGCCACAGAAACCATGGTGACAATATAATCTAATCTAAGTTGCAAAGATATGTTACATTGGAGATTCAAATTACATGCATTCTCACAACCAGACACGTACAAGTTCGCGCTTGCACATGCCTCATGTGAACCTACAACATAAAAACCAAATCTCAAATGGAAATACACCCTGCGACTCTTGCCGTCCTTCCCTGAAACAGGGGTGACATTGGCAAAGTGAAACATTTTTACAGAATGGGTGGTCAGCCGCATACCAACCTATAAGTCAAGGAACATACACGACAAATTACATTTTTTAAATCAATAAATAATAATATACATGGACATCAAAAACTAAAACATAAAACAAATTTCACTTTAAACAAACCCTAGCCGCCATAATTCTACTATAATCTATCTAATATAATCTAAGTTAAGTTTAGTAACAAAGATGTTACTAAACCATCTCAAGAAATGTCTAATAGCCATGATGATGATGATGGATGATTTCTTTCCTGTGGCGCCATTTAATTGTCCAGGACCATCTCAAGGGCGCCGTGAATGATCCCCGATCTTCGATTGAAGTGACTCTCAAAAAACAAAAATAGTATTGAAATAATTGTAATCCTGACTTAGTTTCACTATAAATTATGAATTAAGATGTATGTAGGCGTCTGACGCAGAGATCATTTCTAAGTATGTTTCAATAAACATACTTCCCTGTTTTGACATCAACAATACGTTCCCGCAGTATAACACCTTACGTTCAAACCCAAACATTTCGTAGAACCAAAAATGTGTGAAAACTAAAATAGCGCTGTAGTTGAAAATTTAGCATTAAGTTTTATACTTGGGGTAAAGTTCAAGTGGGAGTCTGACTTCCATACACAGCTGTCAAAGATTGACAATTGACTATTACTTATTGCTTTCAGTGATACGACTTTCCTATACAAGTCTCACACCCTCTTTGATGCCATAATGGATTTGTGAATAGGACCTAATAAGTGCCAGCCTAATACAAAACTTCAAAAGGTTGTGCAATATAAAGCGGAGAGATTGTGTGCAATTGCAATGACTCATATTCTTTATCGATCGATATGGAATCAACATTTCATGAAAATGCACTTTTTTCACTTCGGTTTTGTTTGGAACATTTTTTATGGATGTGAACTATCCAGAAATACAAAAGAATGCCTAGAGGCATTGGAGATGTGGATTTGGAGGAAGATGACCAAGTAATCATGGGTCGAAATGAAGTCCAACGACAAAGATAAAAGAGATCTTCTAAGTCATATTTTGAAGATGTAAACTTAACTAATATAACATTCGTTAACACTGATTTAACCGGAACGTAGTCTATTGGTTAGCGCTTTCGACTCGTAAATGGAAGTTGGTGAAAGGAATTCCGGTGGAGCCGGAATTATAGCAACTGGGTCTTCCTTGAGAACTGACGCTTTCTGTAGCGATGATCAACCTCGCATAGGGCTCTCGAATTTTTGTGATTCACACGAAAAAACAGTGCTCACTAAATAAGTTATTCTAATATTATATCATAAACACATCCTACTTGTAGCAATTTTCTTGGCAATATTATTAAAGGAATTGGGAAGACGAATAAGTGGTCCTCTAAAAACTTCATACTTCTAGGATTTAAAGCAGTTCATTGTCTCGCAGCTCAAGAAGATGGCAGCCAACGGAGACAGATGGCTGGCCCAACAAGGCTCTGCCTTTAGAATTACTGTTGATGATAAATTTGATGCTTCACTAATAAAATTATAAACAACATTTATCGATGATCTTAGGTCTTACATCTTCCAAGGGCATAAAATAAATGAAGTGCATTTTGACAGCAACTGCATCGCCTTCAAGCGAACAACACGACAAGTAATAAAAGCTTTTGTTTAAACTTTATCACAGCGTACTATACAATAATTATGGAGACTTAAAAAGCGCATCTAGTGAGCGTTTTCATTTTTATACTTTTTCGATTGAAAGCTAGAGGTAGAGCTTAAACGTAATGTTATATGCTTTGGGTATTGACGCCATTATCTGATAAAGTTAATGCAAAAGTGTAGAACGCTTTGTTTACTATCTACGCCAGTGACAGAACCACACACGGTCCTTATAAAAATAATGGTCAGAATAAAAAAAGATTAAAATCATCAGTCTTCTGTCCTTGCCTTGTCATTTTTACCCCGGTCGCCCTTTCGTTTATTTTTCATTGCCCTCTAAATTCAGGAAAGTATTGGATTCGTCGAAGTTTAGAAACTGAGTGCTTTTCGAAGGAGCGAATTATATAGATTTTCTCTTACCAAATTAAAGAGATTTATTCAATACAACCATGTGTCACACAATATTTTTTTTAAATATATCTCAGCAAATAAAGGTGGCATTACAAAAAAAACAAGTAGGTATTAAATTGAAAGAAAAAAGTGGACTTCTATTTTTTATTACAAATGTAGCAATAATGTCTCCGAGGTGGCCAATGCATCCACAGTAACGTATCCATTTTTTTGTGTCCTCATAAATTATACTTCTTTCATCTAGAGGTGAATTATTGTTATTCAGGAAAAATATTTTAGTGAAGCAAAGAAAAAACAAATGATACTGAAAAAAATTGCTGTTTTTCAGTTTACTGGAATTCGTACGTCACATTAATGACTTTTAAAAGAAGGGGAAGTGCTGCCAGATTATTTTCGGGCTGTTTTTTTTTTATCGTTTCCTCCCATCTGGAGGCGATGCATGGCTGGAACAAGGATGGTCAATTAAGCAACGCCTAACGTGAGATCACAAGGGTAGAACGGTGGAAGAATAAGGATAAAATAATGTAACCTATTTTTATTTACAGGTAAGGATATATATAATATTAAAAGTGAGGCAGGCATTCATTCCCACATAAGTTTTTTTTTTGTTTAAGTGACCCAATACATCAATAATCGCTCTCAACAGAAGCTTCGTTTTGTTTTTAAAAGATTGATATTGTTGTTTTAATTTTTACGTCATATTTTTATCTCGAGAATTTTTAGAATGGATTACGTGTAGGTAGCTTTAAAAAGGGTCAGAAAGAAAAAAACTTTTCCACAAAGAAAAGGGGTAATAATGTACATCATTTTATAATTTTGATTTATAAAAGTGGTACCTACTTTTAAAATCGATTTTTGAATCAAATTTTCAGAAAACGGGGAAATAAATCCGAAGGGGAATCGTGGGGCCCGGCCGATCGGATTAGATTTTTTTCTATCTTCTTTTATTTTTATAAACAGCTAAGAATAAATTGTATATTATCTATTTTTGACCAGATTACTCTTGAGTTAGTCGATCGAATCACATACAATACTTCTCGGTATATTTATATTTTTTTACGGTTTTAGTATAATTCTGCCCACCTTTTTTGTGAAAATTAATAAATATCAAGTGTCCTGTACACTTAGTACGAGTTGAAAAACTTGAGTAATGTAAAGTTTACGGCAGTTATTAAAGAGTGATTTCCCCCAAAATCTGCCGTTTTTGTTTGTTTGAACTTGATTTTCTTCATCACTGTAATTTTTTTGCGAAGACCATAGAGTGTAAGAAACTAAAACGGTAGATTTGGGAGAAATCACTCTTTAATACTTTCCGTAAACTTTACTTTTCTCAAGTTTTGCAACTTGTAGGTACTAAGGGTACCGATTCTGTGGTAAAACACACCGGGCACTGCTAGTCTCTTATATTATGATAAAAGTTACATTTTTCTACGCGGACGTAACTGTAGAATTTTAAGTAACCCGTTAATTTCAGTAACCATCTTCGTTTGAGGTCCGACTTGAAGTCTATTTTAATTTTGAAAGTGTTAAATGTCGGAATAACTCACAAGAGTATACAATTCCTAGACACGATTTTGAAAATTGCATCGTCATGAACAGATTTATCATTTTTTGATGTCTGAAACGACAATATAATAGAGGAAGAGATGAATAGTAATTTTTGGGTTACTACAATGCACTCGGAAATTACAGTAAATGCATATAACTGTTCACTGCATAGAAAAATATACTTACTTGGAATTTATAGGCTTATGTATCAGGTTGTTTGTCATGTCACCCCTGTTTCAGGGAAGGACGGCAAGAGTTGCAAGGGTTATGTTCATTTGAGATTGGGTTTTTATATTGTAGGTCCACATGCGGCATGTGTTAGCGCGAAATTATACATATCTGCTTGTGGGAATGCATTTAATATAAATCTTAAATGATATATATCTTTGCAGCTTAGATTAGATTAGATTAGATTGTTTAAAAAATATTGCTTTTTTTTTTAAAATGTCTTGAATTTTTTTGTACGGAGAAATGGTTTTAGTTTTTGTTCATAAGTAGAAAATTGATTGATTTTTAAAATAGCGATGTAGTACTCACATGAATTTGTCGAATTTAAACAATCCTCAAAATATTTCTTACCTCCTGTGAGTGTGGTAAATGGAGGATAAATGAGTTGGGCAGACAGCGCTGGCAAAAATTGATCAAGGAGGTAAAAATCTAACTTAATTAGTCGTGGCAATGATGATGATGATGATGTAAATGTAGCAAATTTAAGATAAGAAGAGAGATAATCGAAATAGCAAATCATCCCCCTAGTGCTTGTTTGGTTTATTTACCATTTGATTCAAAATGACCGTTAAATAAAATTGTCTTAAGAATATCATTCTACACAATCTGAGCTAAGAATAAAACATAAAACGCGATAATGTGAGGGTTGTTTGTAATATTTTCAAAATCAATTTATAGCATTTAAAACACACTTCGGTCCAGAACACATACAAACATTGCTTATGTTAAATTACCTCTGTTGGAGGTAAGACAAATAAGCACTAAGGTGACGAAATGCAAAATTTTCGACAGTTTCATGCAAAAAATTTAACAAATTCAAAGCATATACTTACGACTTCTTTTTGTTCCTGAAGTACAGGTACGTGGACTCGCTGGTTCTGGGCAGGAACTTGACGCAGCTGATGTTGTGGATGTCTTGTATGGCGTCATACACCACGCCGCGCTGCGCCTCGTTAAACTCCTGGCTGAAGTTGTAGTAGACGATCTTCTGCGGCCAAGTCAGGCCGGACTTCAGTACCAGGTTGCGGACCTCCTCTTCATTGCGCGTGTAATCCTGGTACACAAATAATCAAAGGTTATCTCCAGGTATTGGGAATCGACACAACTGATTGATTATGTTGAAAGTATAAAAACATTTCATATTGCTGTTTGAGATGCATGTTATCCTGATACACAAAAATCATGGAAGAAGTATTTCCTAGTATTACGAATTGACCAAAATCGGTCTTTTTTTATATTTAAAACGATTTTCATTTTTAATCCCGTTTAATGTAATTTTTCCGTACAAAATAGTAGCTATAAGCCTGATCTTAGATTTGTAATCTAAATCTAATGAGACCGAATTAAAAGAAGATTTTCCACTCAGTATACGAGTAATAGAAATTTACAAATCTTAATATGTAATTGTAAAAATTTCATTTAATATAGGTACCGTAATAGGAGTATTTTCATCATTGTTATCAAAGTTACTTTTAAAATCAAAGGTGAGTATTGTGCTTCAACCCACACCGGTAAAATAAGTAATATCTAATCAGTACCTAGATAAAATGCCTCAAGATTTTTTTAAAACAATGCTTTATCAAAAGCAACAAATATTGAAATAGATTACCCATTAACAAATAATAAAAGAGTTTATTTGTATTCAATAGAAATAAGAATAAATATTAATGGCTTATTGTGTCCGATTCTTTCCCAACAAACATTTCTAAAATCATTGATAGCCAAGTAGATAGTGGCGGGTTCTAAAGGCGAGCATCAATAACAACAATGCTCGTGCGCGACTCCCACAGGGCCGCAGGCTGGGCCCTTCCTGGCACGGAGACAAAGGTGCCACAAGATTAATGAATGTAAATTCGTCTCACCGTCGGGTCAAGAATGTATTCATCACCCAGAACGATATCTCCTTCAAAATATTCCCCTTCCTCGCCGACGTCGTCCTCCTCCCCGCTGTCCTCCCCGCTCCCCGACCCGCTGCTGCCCTCCACATCCTCCCCCCCGCTGCCCTCCTGCTCCCCGCTGCCGCTCCCGTCTCCAGACAGATGATCGACTGCGTCTTTATTAGCTCCATCCATCATTAATTTATCCCTCATCTCGTCTGGCGGCTGGGTCGACAGGCCTTCGTCGATACACTTATCACAATATTTTACAAAATTGGCTTCATTGTTTTCGTCGAACCTCCTCATCGGTTTCGAAACACAACTCACAAAAAACAAATCACACATCATCAGAAAACAACAGGCGAGGCGAGCGCTTCTCGAGAGGGCACCGGGAGACATCTCGGAGGAGATGGAAGTTTTAACGAACACGTATTGGAACGGGATGAGCTTGTTTATCTTCGTCAGCGCGGAGGAATGTGAGCACCGAGCACTGAACAGGGATGTGAGGAGAACAGAGCACGGCTAGATAAGAGCCGCTAGGTCCTCGCGCGCGCTAAGTGGCCTCGACGAGTACAGGCCGGCGACTGCAGAGGAGGCTTATCGGACCTCTTCCATACGGCAGGAGAAACACGTCGGTCAATATAAAACCTAATGGGGTCAATATTTCTGAGCGAACAACTCATCGGACGGAATCCTGTTTTCAATAAATTATCTCATTTGACACTGCGAGCGTAAAAAAACCAGTCAGACTGCATTGCGCCGGGTAATAATTTCAGTTTGATTGTCCGCACACTATCTTTGAGAAATGCCTTCCGTCCATATCAGGAAATAATATAATCAGTTGATGTATCAGCCGCGGCAGGTTTGTATCTTTCACGTGGACAGTTATTAATCTGAAGTGATTTGTTTGGATGGATTGCCGCTTTATAAGAAACGAAGAAAGTCTCTTGGTGATGTTTCTAATGCGCGCTTGGAATACAAAGTCTAGGTGAGTGCTTAGATTGATGGCGCACATTCTTGCGGTGCGGTGATCCAAGGCTCGAGTGTGCTGCTAATGTCACTGTTTACTCTGGGTACACAGTTTCACTTGGAAGGAAAATACTACACTTAGAGTACACTCACTAATCAACAAGTCAACACAAGTCCGCATTATGTAGATCATTTTCATAACATAGGCAACTATAAGTAAAGCATCCACACCCTTTGGCACGTCCTACAATATTTGCTTAAAAATAACTTCCCGGTGTCAAGGTAATCTTTGAGGATGTTACAAAATTTGTCAACACTTCGACAGTTCTGTGAACTTGCGTTTATTGTCTTTGGATATCTACTTTTATCAGCGAAGTGTAAAATTTCAAAATTACGACATTGTCAAGGAATGCAGACACACTTTTAAATCTTCAACAAGTGCCCACTTCTTTTCTTCCTAAGTGTGTTTGAAGTTTTTTTGTTTGCTTAAATTATAATAATCCGTAGAAAGTACCTACCACTGTATAAACTCGAAAATACTTTGTAATGTAAATATGTGTAAGTACTTTTTATAATTTTGGCATTGCGAAAATATTTAGAAAATGGTCAACATTTATACGTTTTCTACCTCACATTTAAATAATATCTGCATCGTAAAGGTGTACAAGAATTGTTAAAAAGAAAATAGAAAAAAATCACATGTGAAGAAAGAAGATTGGTGGTCACATACCCCACAGTTTCAAAAGGGTGGTTAATCGGTGACGTGGCATGTAAAGTGCTTCCATTGAAATTCTTTTAACTCGAGAAGACTCCTATTTTTCAGAAAGTTTTATCAACATCACATGACATGATTATCATGCTGAGCAAGTCCATCGCACACATGAACGTTTCGTCCAGAAGCTCCCGCTCCGATAGACCACGACAGCAGATCCAGCAGAAGAAGCAAATTGTTTTATTTATTTATTGCTTAATGAAAATACGCTTGTTACATAAGTGTTGAGATTCAGTACTGTGTATTTTTAAACAAAGGTGTATAAATCCAAAGGTTCGTGTTATTTTACAGCCCTTTCATGTAAATTACGTCACGAAATGCTCTAGGAATATAAGTAAACGAGGTCTACAAAAATACGCTCCGTCTCTTCGTGACATGCCAGTAAATATGGTGTATATCTAATGGGATCTCCAACATCTAGACCGGATACGGCACCCCAACTTGAAGGCTTTACTTTTAAACTTAATGTACCAAAAACGAAACGCTCACTAGATACGCTGTTTTAGCTCCTTTATATTTTTTGGTAAACGCCATGATTGAATTAAAAAGGATGTTGGTTTTCTTGGTTTTCTTGGTGTTCTAGCCTGGCGTGTTGCTGGCTCCTAACTTCTGACCCCCTGAGACTCCACTGTGAGTCCACTCCACCACATCTCCCATGTATTTCCATAGTCCATGCATGACCGCCCGACCTCTGACCGATTGCCAATCTTTAGATAAGGGAATATAAAATTGAAACCATTAAAGTACGAGGAAACGATGCCTGGAGAATTGATTGCACATTATATTGCTTGTCTTTTATCAAAACACTTCGTGGTCAAACTGTTTTATGTTTATTGTGTGGTAGTTAACATGAAGTTAAAAGTTACTGAGGAAATTACCATCCGACTATAATCTATAATCTCTTAGTTAAGTTGCAAGGATATATTCATTTAAAGCTCTCAAATGCATGCCCACAAACAAACACGTGTAGTTCGCGCTTACAAATGCTGAATGTGTACTTACAAATAAAATCCTAACCTCAAATGAACATAAGCCCTACAACTTTTGCCGACCTTCCTTGTCACAGGGGTGACATTGGCAAAGTGAACCATTTTTTTACAATATGGATGGTCAGCCTTATACCAACCTTTCCGACAATATTACAATATAAGTCAAACAAAGACATCAAAATAGCGAAAAGTAAGCAAGAAATAAAAATGAGCGAATAATTGAAATGCAATGGACCACGGTATAGCAACATCCAAAAAACGATTTCAAGCATTAACATACTCGTATAATATTAATGATTAGTTTTCCTTATCATTTTTAAGAAAAATTATTGATAGAAAACTTCGAGATTTCAGTACATAAGATAAACAAAAGAGAAAACTGCTGGAAATTAACTGATTTGAATGCAAAAACCTTCTTTGAAAGTTAACTTTCAGTAATTACTATTAAAAACCAATCGTATTCACATTGGCGAGACTCCAATATCATGAGTCCTATTAGACCAAAGGTGGCAATATAGTATTTTTTTGAAACTGAGTTTTATAAATAGAAACAGAAAAAAAACATTTTTCTCATTATTGTTGTATATTCACCTTGTTTTCTAATAAAAAAAACCGTGATTGACGTGTTTGATTCTATACGACTAGATTATAACGGTACTAATAGTACGACTATTTTCTTCATATCGTATGGAGATTATTTTTCATCTTTTTTATACAAGTCAGGTAGGTAGCTGTTGGTAAATATTTCGGGTAATTACCGAGGGGTCACAGGTGTGGAAGAAACAACTATAATTTCGATAAAGAAATATTTGAAAAATTCACGGGGCTTAATTCCCCGTACTGTTACAGCGTTCAGATGAATAACCTTGAACTTGGATAGCGCATTGCACACAAACATCTCATTGTTATGTACGCATATAGTACTCCATCACCGGAGCCTTTCCCGTACGATGGTTTGTGATGACTGATGATGTAACATATGGGGGATATTCACATGCATGCTCTGCACGTCATTACGATTAAGGCTCTGCTATGCATAGGCATGAGTACATACTCTGAATGTAGCATCGATGCTGAACGCACGTCACTTGAAATTCTGCTTTAAATGAGCTTTTCGACAAATAAAAAAAATATAGATATTAAATTAAAAACATTGAAGGTGTGTTGCGCTTTTCAGTGATATGGCCTAACGGGTAAGACGGTGAATTTTACTTGCGTGTATGAAATAAAAACAACACTGGTTTAAGTCACGTTGGGCTCCACAATGAGAGTTGCGGCTCAGAGACAACTAATGTCATGATATAATAATGAATATCTGTTTTTGACCGGGCCAAAACAAGTTGGTGAGTTGCATTCCTCTTCACAGATTAATTTAAAAAAAAGAGAGAAACCAATAAAAAAGTAAGCATCACATACTCAGCAAAGATTATTAACGTTTTGAAAGAAAAAAATATTGACGATTCGCCACGTTTTGTGATCACTCGTTTTGTAACTGTAACTGTAACTCTGTCGCCATTCCGCTAGGGGTGGCCAGAGCCTCTGCAGAGTTGCCTTTATTTTTTCCTATCCTGACATACCTCTTTCAATTCCTTCATATACATCACCTTTTTCATGCATTTTCTTCTTTTACGCTCACTTTGTATATCCCATTCTTTCACAATCTCCTCAATCTGATCACTCCATACTTTTCTTGGTCGTCCTTTACCTACCTCTTTTTCCTTTCACACTTTGTATACTTAGTACAAATGCTGCCGATTTTGTGATTTTTTTTTATCAGCGACATACTATTGCGAAATCTGTCTTTCGTATAAGAGGCATTACCGCAGCTGTGTTGTGCTGAGAGAATGAATTTGAATAGTGAACCCGGAGGTCTCGGGTTCAAGGTGTAGTCGGTATTGGCGCGCAGGGTGATCGCCTCACGATCTCAGCCCTGCAGGCGGGCCTGGTGCAGCGGGGCTGCGACAATGAAGCCGTGGACGGAATCAGCTGATGTCTTCGTGGCGGCGACAGGACCTTCGCTAGATATTTTAATTACCTCGATGTTTTATTCACGGAACAAGCCCATTGGAGAATAGTTGTGGGAGGGGATCCTAGTTTCCCATCGCATTAACTAGGGAAACCTTACCGACTGATTTTAATCCTGGACTAAGGCTGGAAGTCTCATCACCACGGTAATTCTTACCTGCCGAGTATCGGTAATATTTGAATAAAGACCTGTCAATCCAAGATGGCTGCAAGTGAACAGCTGATTAGTCTTCATACAAAATATATTATCGATATTCGGTAGGTATGAATAACCGTGGTGATGAGACTTCTAGCCCTGGTTTGCAAATATGTAATAATCAATCAGGAATCATGGTGCTAAAAATTTCCATGAACGAATGTCATTGAATCATCAAAATTACCTACTTCATGCAAAATAACTGCGATGTGTCTCAATAGATTAAGTACATTTTTTTTAAATATATTTATTTTCTCAGCCGGCAAACGTCCGTCGTATATGAGACATAATATTTGTTTTCCTTTTCCCTAGCCACTCCCGTGTGACATCACAATTAGGTTGGCTTTGAAATTTGTTAGGAGCCCATTGAATATTCGTTACATATTTAGAAATTCTTCTAAGATAACAGTTCAACTGTGAACTGGCTGTAAATTCAATAGATATTTAAACTAATTTAAAAAACGGATGTAAGTGTAGTTAAATAAAAAATTGAGGAAACTACTTCATTCCTTCTAACTTCTTCACAATCTTCAGGTCGATGGAGAACATCTTGGTTGAAGAACTTGAGACAGTGATTTGGCAGAAGCACAAGATCACTCTTTTGTGGAGCAGTATCGACGGTGCAAATCGCTTTGATGATCTAAAATTTTCACTGAAAAGGCACATAAAGAAAACGAAGAGGTATCAATACTTGTAAGCTCTAAGACTTTGTTATTGATGGAATCATTGGTGAGATGCCAATGGCCACCCATGCTATGTGAAGACGGGTGAACCTTGACCGGTGCGGTTCTGTAAATTTTAAATTCCACGATCACAGCCTGTTCGGATGCAGGCAAGACCACGTCAAGTATAAATTATAGGAACACATGTACAATACACACGGATGTAGGTACCGGATTGCACTCTTCGCGGGGATCACGAGTCAGTCGCCCTCGGGTACTCGGCTCTCTAACGTACTCCCTTCTCCGGGAACAATCCTTTATTTGTTTATTAATAGCTTTAATACCAATAGGTCTTCCTTCTTCCATAGTAGAGCCAGTGTAGAATGAGTCCTATGACGCTTAGTAGGATGAGATACTAGAAACTAGTTTTTTTTTAACAAATCAAAAATCATTTGAATTGTATCGGTTTTTTATGAAATATCCAGAAAGTCAAATTTTAATTTGTTAAACTTCATTTAGTACTGATGTTTAAGTATAAATATCCAAAAAAAAAACTATTTCTTTGTTTTCATGAAAAATCAGACCATTTTTTAGAATAGAATAGAATTTCTTCACTTATAATTGGCATGAAGCTAACGTACTATGCTGTAACAACTTTGTTCATTTTTGCCAATGCCATCTCGGTTTCAGGAAAAGAAGGCAGGAGTTGCAAAATGTATGTTCATGGGAGGTTTGGTTTATCTTGTATGTAAACATGCAGCATGTGTAAGCGCGAACTTCGGCAATATGTTCTTTGTAAGATCCATTTCTGACCCGATTGTCTTTGGATTAACCAAAAACTGTGTAAAAGCTTTTAAGCATCTCCAAACACTGTTTACTTCTGACCTGGGCAAACCGGGAAAAATGCGTCTAGTGTGTCATCTACCGCTATTAAAATCACAATCTCAAATTCATGAATTCACAACAATTTTTAACTGTCATAGAATTCATCCTACAGGGTCCCAACTATGGGAGGATTATTATAATTGTGATGACCCCAGGGTACGAGAGCGTGTGCCAGGAGATAGAGGGAGACGGGGCAGTTTCAATTTGTGGCGTCTTCCTTTCGCCATTTTCTCCTCGGATCGGAATTTTCCCACAAAATGACTAATATCTGTTGTGTTTGCCGAGATCGTGATCAGCGGAATGGCAAAACCTGAAGTGCATTTAATTTTCTAACAATAGGGAATTATTTGTATTTTATTTTATATTTACTTGCCAACAAATATTTATTTACACTCGGGTTATTTGTTTTCTGAGAAAATAACCCGAGAAAGCAACATTCAATAAAAGAAACATCATTCTCATTATGACTTTTTTGTGTCAAATTTATATATTTCAATAGCCATACCGAAACATTCAGTTTACCTTTGAAATGTATATCTTTTATCTTATTTTGTTATGTTTACTATCGTTTTAGAGTCATATATTGTGGACATCCACAAGTGAACAAATCTAAGTTCGCGCTTACACATGCTGCATGTGTGCCCAAACCTCAGATCAAATAAATTGTTCACATCCTACCGCTTTTTCTGAAACACGGGTGTCATGTTTGTGTAAAATCCTCATAATAACAATATTAGGATGATTTATTTGGTGAGCGCTATTTTTTTGTGTATCAAACCTCAAGAGCCCTCTGCGAGCTTGGTCGTCGCTGTAGAAAGCGCCAATTCTCAAGCAAGACCCAGTTGCTGTAAGGCTGAAATCATAATAGTATTATTATAGGTAGGTACCTACGTACTTTCTGCTTACTTAAACTAGGAATCTGTGAGACAGAATTGTATAAATAGTGGGACTGTGAACATCAACAGATCAAGAAATATCATGTTTAATACGAAAGTAATCTCGAAGCAGTTTCTCTTACTTATCCGAAAATGATCCTAAAATAAGTCATCGTTACTCGTAACTAGCTTCATGAATGCATGCGAGGGGATAATCCAGCGTCTAGACCGGCGCACTAACTCCGGATTAGCGAGCGCTCAAATGTGACGTGCAGCAGCGAGTTGAGATTTAGCTACCAGGCTAGCATGCAGGGCGAGGGGTAAGTGTGTGAGCGGTGTCGGGCCGCGTCTCAGGCGGTCGGGTTACGTCGGCAGGTCGACGCGAGCGTCCTCTCGGTATTAGGGAGACATGAGAGTTAGAGGGTTTCCGTGCGAGTTACGTAGCAAGCGATGACACTGTTATCATGTGACGTATTCATATTTTCCTCGTCATAATATTGCCTGAATTTGCGGAACAAATTGCGACGGATACGTAAAAAAATGATCTAGGTTTTTTTTTGAGAGAATATGCAAGCGGTGCGTTTTAAATAATTTGGGATTTTCCAAAATCTTTCTAGTCCGGTCGATAACTCAGTTGGTGGAGTGCTTGCATTCCATGCCGTGAGCTCGGGTTCGAATCACACCGAAGGTGTCAAAAATGATTCCTCGTTTCGGTGTTTTCATTTCAAACCCAAAAATAAAATGCCGGCAAGGTTTACTCACCATTCACAAGAAATAAGTATCAGCCGTCTCGGGAGCTGGGAAACCCCCACTTCAACTGAAGTGGTTGGCGTTAGGTCGGCACCCTTACCTGTAAAAATAAATAGGTTCAACTAGCCACATGCGACCCCTTCGGGGATAACGCGGCAAGAAGTTACATTATATGTGTAGCTTAGTTGCGTTTTTTCTCAGAAAATCTCAGGTTTAAAACATGTTGAACATTTGTGAACAAAAATAAAGCTTTTTATGACTTACGTTATTGACTTACAATCACTTTGAAAATTAATTAAAATTTATTCAAAAGAAAGCTGGAAAATTCACTTGAAATTATTAATGTGGAAAAAAAATATTTCTTTACATACCTACATCTGTTCATTCGAGGTCAAAGCATTCTTCAAATAGGCATGATAGGATTCAAACTGGCGCGGCACTTTGTTCAAAATAATGTCACTTGCTTTGGCCACTGTACCACAGCCCAATTGTGTTTTTAATACGCAAGGTAACTAAGCTACACATGTAGCGTAACTTCTTGCTACGTTCCCCCCTAAGGGATATCATGTGGCGAAAACTATTCTTCATGTCGTCACACCTCATAGAAAATATCCTCAATTTTCTGTAAAACTAAAACAGGTTGCATTCATACCTACGTACAAATTACATACTTAGGCCGTTCAGGACTTCAATAACATTCCACACAGCCAGATAGATAACTTTATAAATCCCAGTATTAGAGTGCATTATATTTAACCCCACGGCATTAGGGCCACATCATGCAGCGTAAGTAGATAATCCCATTATTTGCGATCGCTCTGAATTGTGGAATCGATCTCGCATTATGTCTCTCGCTTGTTCCCGATTACATCTCGGTTCTTAGCTAAGAATGTGACCTCAAGCGTCCCGCCCCACGTTCAAACTCAACCGAAGCGCTTTTCAAAAAACATATAAAAACTAAAACAGCGCCCATAGTGAGCGTTTTATTTGTAAGTACATTTTAGTTAAACGCTATGTTTGAGTTTGAGTTTGAAATGGTATACTTGAGGTACTGATAGGTCCATTGTTGCAGGACGGGCAGTTTTTCTGCCTTGAACCCTTCGGCGTGTACTTCGGGCGCAAGTTACACGGACGCCATGTCAAGGAAAACAGCTGCAAACTTTACGTTTACACTCAACAAAGGCGATTTATAAAAAATGTATGGAAACTAAAAAAGCGCATTTCAGTTTCTATGTAAAACGTTATTGTAAAAAATGTAACGTTTTGTACTTGGTCCGGCATCGGGATCGCTCAAGGCTACGGTCAAAGTGAAAATAAACATGGTTTGTTTCATATTTTATTATTTTATGACCAAGATTGATGATCCACCACTCGAACTGCCATCGAAAGTGGTAAAGAAGGTTCTACAGGTAACAACAGCTCAGCAAATATTGAAATCAGAAGAAGGCTACGACGCCAACGAAACGAACAGAATATATAAGCCCACGAGGGTTTATCTAATAACCAAAAAGTAGGTATAATTAATAAGTTAACGTGTAGTTAAGCCTTGGGAATTTCAAGATCGGAGGGAACTAGAGACATCTGTTGATAAAAATGTGCGTAACTAAAAAAAATAAGCACTTTTTAACATGTTTTACTTTGACTATGCTCAGACAGATGTCCAGGCATGTGTCCAGGCTAAAATAATATTATTTTTAACCCACACCATGAAGGGCCACGCATACATATCTTTTTCGTTCAGTCTGCCATTTTAGAATTAATACATTGGCTTAGTGTCACACGTAGTAAGTTCCAAATAGACATAATATATTTTAAAGCAATTATTTTTCTACATCAACTAGAAATTAAATTATTATAGAACTGTATGCAAGAAACATTTTTTTTATCACTTTAACATGATAAATCAGACAGTGCTCCTGTGAAAATAAATGGTTTCAACGGGCAAATACTTGAATGTGCTGGCTAAAATATTCTTTTTTTTTTCTACAATTCCACACTATGACGACCAGACCGCTCCTTCCGCTATCCCGTTGTATAATACATTGGCATACTGTCAAAAGTACGTAGTACCAAATCGAGGTTATTTAAAAAAAAATAGGCTGATTTATTTGGTGAGCGCTGTTTTTGTGTGTATCACACCTCAAGTGCCCTCTGCGAGCTTGTTCGTCGCTCTAGAAAGCGCCAATTCTCAAGCAAGACCCAGCTGTAAGGCCCAATAGACCTTTTGATGACCGGTCCTTGGTAAAGGTGTATGAATTTTTCAACCCAGCGAAGAAGTTTGAAAAAAAAAATGTTTTTTTTTTGCTCCACCGGGAATCGAACCCACAACCTTCCATTCAGAGTCCCAAGTGTTACCACTGAACTACAAACCGGTCACAATTAACTGTCAAATTTATTTTTACATCTTTGATTTGTTTTTAAAATAATACAAAATGTACATTTTGGATTTTGGAGCTAGCCCATCTATATACAAAAAAAAACATAACAGTGTGTGGTTATTTGAAGTCACACACATACTTGTATATTGATAATCGAACCCACAACCTTCCATTCAGAGTTCGAAGTGTTACTACTGAACTACAAACCTGTCACAATTAACTGTCAATTTTATTTTGAAATCTTTGAATTGTTTTGAAAATAATACAAAATGTATATATTAAGTTTTGGAGCTATCCCATCAATATACAAAAAAAAACATTGCAGTGTGTTTTTTCGCCGCTACACGTTTGTGTAGCGGCGACACATGCACATATTTTTTATCACTCACAAGGGTTGACGCAAATGCAGTCTGTCAACATAAATTAATATTATTTAAAGAGAGATCAAATGAGTAAGTTTAGAGAAAATAATGCCTTTATCTAATAATCTTTACTAGTTGTTTGGTATGAGGCTGACCCCCATACTGAAACAAACTTGGTTCACTTTTGCAATTGCCACCCCGATTTCAAAACACGGCGTTAAGAGTTGCTAAGTTCATGTTCATGTGAGATTTGATTTATTTTGTAGGAACCTACACATAAAAAGGCACACCGGTCCGCAGTCTAGTGGTCACAACTTTGAATCCAGATTGGAAAAAAGTGGGTTCGAATTCCGGCGGAGCACAAAAAAAGATATCATCACAATAAATCGATCCGGCCTTTCAACAACTGGGTCTTGCATGAGAATTGGAGCTTTCTACAGCGACGACCAAGCTCGCAGAGGGCTCGAGGGAGGGAGGGTGTGATTCACACAAAAACAGCGCTCATCGAATAAATCATCCTAATATTATATTTTTTACTATTATTGTACAACATGTGAGGTTATGCATTTAATATGTGCCGCACTTAAATGGCAATAGGGCTTTATAGATTATAGATTTTAAGCTAAGCCACAGTAACGAAAAAATATTTTTAAATTAATTTTACGCATGAAGACAATATATTTTTGACAGCCCTACTTAAATAGTTGAACACCTGCATCACAAATAATATTATAGTATGGAGACACACAGAACTGGATGCCAAAATACTACAAAAGGTAGGTACCTACCTACTTGTTATACAATAATACATAATAATATTTCTTATTTCTTCGGGTAAAAACTTGAATTCCGTTTTTATGATAATATTCATTGATAATATTATAATCTTAGAATTCGTAATTTTTTTTCAAATGCGTGCAAAAGATCGGTCTGTAGTCTAGTGGTTACGCTTCCAACTCATAATCGGAAGGTCATAAGTTCAATTTTCGGTGGAGCACAGAACGAAACTAAGCTACACATATTGTGTAACTTCTTGCCTGCGTTGTCCCATGTGGCGATTCCGAACCTTTTTATTTTTACAGGTAAGGGGGCCAGATTTACACCAACCACTTCAGTTGAAGTGGGGGTTTTTCTGCTCCCGAGGGGGCTGGTTCTCATTTCTTGTCAAGGCTGATCGAACCCTTGCTCTTGGCATGGAATGCAAGCATTCTACCAATTGAGCGATCGACCATTTTACGAGCTTGGTCGTCGTCGCTACAAAGCGCCAGTTGTCAAGCAAGACCCAGTTGCTGTAAAGCTGGATGGACCTTTGGTGACCGGTCATTGGTAAAGGTGTATGAATTTTTCAACCCAGCGAAGAGCAAATTTGAAAATATAAATGGAATATTTTTTGTGCTCCGCCGGGATTCGAACTCACAACCTTCCATTCAGGCCCATTGGGAGCTTGGAAACCTAATATAAGGGTATCGCCGTCGAAATTTGTACCTTTTGTCTTGTGCGTGTGTCCCCTAATGATTTTCAGCTTTTTCATAAAAACTGGTGATCTCTACTGAATTCTAAAATTATCAGAGTAAAGTAAATGAAAAGCGTATCGAAATACAAAAAAACTGCAAAAAGCATTAAGTGGCGATGTAATTAAAAAATAAAACAAAATCGCCTTTTTTCCATTCCCATTCAAATTTTATATGTCCGCAACTCGTTTTTGACCCTTTGATGATATGATCAAAATAGTCAAACGTTTGTTGAGTATTTTTGCATATGGCCGACTGTGTCCATGCCTCGTATAGTTGTGCTATAGCTGTATAGTTATATAGTTGCAGTGTCTATACGACATGGCTCGGAATTTTTATACATATACAGCTGATGTATTTAAATACATGAGCCCATTGGTCGGACATGAAGTAAACTGTTTTATCCTCACTGTTGGCCAAAATATCGCAATTGGGGACACCAGCGCCATCTGTGTAACAAATAAAACAATAAACAAATAGAGAATTACAATAATTATTTAAAAATTAGGTGTTTAAGTTAAAGAAATGAAACTTTTACGAAAATAATTAAAAACACTTCTTTCATTTAATCGCCATGTGATTTTTTGCGAAAGATCACTCGGAGGAACTGAAAACGCGTACGAAAAAAACTTACGTAAATACGTTTTCAAAAAAATTAATAACTCAGTAACTAAGTAAGTAATGAATTTTCGGAAGTCGTGGTAATTTAGCTGAATACATACTCTATCATTAAATTGTATATTTGGTTTTGAAATATTAAGAAAAGAAACGTGAGTCGCCTTGGAAAATGAGCCTTTTTAAATTGGTTTTTTGCATATTTCCAGCTGACTTGAAGGAAAAAAAAAATTAAAAAAATATTTTCATTGTTTTTAAATATATATAAAGACAACCCTATATTTATTTTTTTGAACAGCCAAAGTTGTTTTGGGTCTCAAATCCCCCTTAATTGGAATTTGTAAATATATCAAACGGCTTTAACTCCAGTTTAAATTTGGAAGTCAGTATTCCACCTTCTTCTTCTTCTTTTTGTGCCACTTCTAACGAAGATCGGCGATCATCATAGCTATTTTGATTTTAGATGCTGCGGCTCGAAACAGGGACTTGGTGCTTCTGCCGAACCACTGTCGCAGGTTCTTCAGCCACGATGTCCTTCGGCATCCCTAAGATCTTCTCCCCTCAATCTTACCCTGAATGATAAGATGAAGGAGACGGTACTTCTCATTTCTCATAATGTGATCGAAGTACATAAGCTTTCTCTGCTTAATGGTAAGCAGGAGCTCCTTTGTAGTGCGCATTCGTTGAAGGTTGGAAGATTCGTTGAATTCGTTATTCCACCTTGTTCTTATTATAATGTTGGATTCAAACTGTAATCATTTGTTTCTCTGCTTCTTTGTTCTGTTTAACATAAGCCTTCTCCATCGTTAGTTGTTCTTATCTTGGAGACTCTCTGTCATGTCTTCTCTGTTGCCCATTGAATGTTCTTAAATCTTAACATGTGGTTATTCCCAGTTTTTTGGTTTTACTCATATCTACTTACGTTCGCATATCCGCAAGGACATGCCAAAGAGCCATTGAAAAGAGGATGCTAGGAATTTGCCTCAGGGACAGGGCTTCCAACCCGACGCACCAATGCCGTACAACGTATGAGCTGCTTAAAATGGTTCTGGGCAGACCATGGCGTAAGGCATGACAACGACTGGTGTCAGAAATAGATCATCCTATGGCGTTATAGGATATCCAAGTAGAAAGTAGACCCCAATTGAGGTAGCTAGACGACATCAAGGGAACTGAGGGTCTGAATGGGTGAACACAACAGCCGATTGAAAGGTATAGAAAAGAGTGAAGGAGTGGAATTTAGTTTTTTATGTCAATGTATAGGTATATTGTTGTTTATTGATTTTAAAAATGTAATTTGTCATGTATGTTCCTTGACTTATAGGTTGCTATGCGGCTGACCACCCATACTGTAAAAAATTGGTTCACTTTGCCAATGTCACCCCTGTTTCAGGGAAGGACGGCAAGAGTTGCAAGGCTTATGTTCATTTGAGATTGGGTTTTTATATTGTAGGTCCACATGCGGCATGTGTTAGCGCGAAATTATACATATCTGCTTGTGGGAATGCATTTAATATAAATATTAAATGATATATATCTTTGCAGCTTAGATTAGATTAGATTAGATTAGATTAGTGGACTAAGACAGGCTGAAGAAGACGGAAGAATGAGTTTTTTGTTTCATTTTTGCCTTGCAAATTTAAAACATGAAGTGCGTAAGATAATTAAAAAGTTGTACTATTATCATCACTTATGATGTAAGGAAGAGGAAAAAAGAATTCAATTTTTCATCTGTTGGAAATATTCATTATTCTGTCAGTCGGAATGCACAGAGACGTAAAACACAGCAGAGGTATCCGAGAGTGGATTATAAATAATTACCTATGCGAGTTGTATTGACTGGTGTCCGTGGTACGTACGAGGAACATGCTCTGTACTCCGAGTAAAACATTACGTTTAACTCATCCAGAGGGTTTATCAAAAAACTGGATAGAAACTAAGACGATACCTCTTTTGAGCGTTTAGATTTGATTCAATAAAGGTTTAACGCTTTTGTAGAGTTTTGACAATCTTAGGGTACTTGGTGCTATCTCCTCGCCCCTCTGCGTCCCTGTAGACGCCACATAGAGGTCTGTACTGCTCGGGGTCATCCCAGGGTCATCCATGGAAGGGATTCCATTGTGTTTACCTTCATTCTTGGACCCGCTATCTTAATTAATCAAAAATGATGATACGTTATTTGCGCTGTACAATAATAAATATTTAAAAAGTTGTCTTGTCTATTATTTAAAAGGGAATTTATTTTAAAGACAAAAATGCAACTAGCAATATTAATAGTAGGTCGTACAAGTTATAACTAAAATGTATTATGCAAACGTCATTTATGATTTTCTGAACGCCAGCCTTTAAAAAACCCAAAACAAAATACCGGCAATGTTTACACAGTTTTAAAAAAAGGGTACCAGCCTGCTCGGGAGCTTGCACTATATGTGTTGCGTTTTTTTTTATCCATAATTTATAATTTTACCTGCAAGGATGTATAAAATGCATGCCCACAAGCAGATGCATCTAAATTCTCGCTTACAAAATAAAAACCCAAATATCAAATCAGTATGAACCCTGAAACTTGAAATTGAAATTTTTACAGGAACGAATTTCTGCAAAATGCACCAATGTTTACAGTATGGGTGGTCAGCCTCATAGCAACCTATAAGTTATGGAACAAAAATCATTATATACATATACGATCATATAGGTACTAACAATATGATCATAATTCATATAGTACCCAGGTACTGAAATGGGAATGCAAGAAAATGTTGTACAACTTTTATTGCCCGAGATGCATTTTGAACTTGTGCTCTAGTGATAAATGAAAGGCGAAGCGCTCAGCAAACGCCAATAAAAACAGTTTTCAATTTGACTAGGGTAGGCCGTAAAATAAATCAACAGTTTTATTCACTCACGAAAACAATAAGAGGCTGTTTAAAGCGCACTCGGACGCAATATTCCATTACTTAACATTTCTCACAGTTCATAGAAAGCAATCAAAGACCTGTAACACGAGTATTTTAAAACATTTATACACCCTCCTCTCGATCGCTCCTCTGCGACGACATTCATAGTAAGCGATTCAGTTTTCATACAATTTTACAATTTACACGATCGAGGTGAGTTAACGCAATGTTTTATACTCGGGGCACTTAATGGCTGGTACATAAAATAAAAATTATTTATTAACATTACAATAGCAGTGAAGGATATATGAATGCATTGGAAGTGGTACTTATGCAAGGATAAGAAGAAATGGAGGCAACTCTGCAGAGGCTCTAGCTACCACAAGCGGAATGGCGACGGAGTCACAGTAAAACTTGGGCCTGTTGCACCAACTTTCAATCACTATTTGATTGATACATCTTCTGGTAAGGACCTCGGTTAAATATTTCTTAGAAGTGGGTAATAATATGATGGAATTTGAACAGGAAATATGATGTAGGTACATCAGCTGACTTACGTACATGCAACCAAATTTTTGACATCAAAGGGAGAAATCACACTTATTTTTTATTTTTGTCTGATTGGAGTTTGGTGCAACAGTAATTATAGTAATATAATTTATCTTTGATTAAAAAAAATGCCAAACAAATGTACAGATTCCACGCTTACGTGTTTCGCTCACCTTGAGTGTTTTTTTCTGAATACAACCATTAGCTTTTTAAGTATACGGGTAGATCCTTAAAAGCTCATTTAAAATCCTAACAAGTAACAACACTTTATACTAAGATAATTTTACAGCGTAGCTTCTAAACAGTTGTTAGATTTTACGATACACAAAGAACATGTTTTGTTGTTATGTACTATAGGTTCTATAGGTATCCCTTTTTCTAAAGGAAAAAATGCACAATTGGCGTGTGAAGCCTTGATTCCTGCTAGAGGTTACATGCCTGGACTTCAAGGGCTGGCCGAGCCGTACACGGACAGCTAATTGAATGTGATTGAAGACTTTGAATGTCAGATAACAATCCAGGCGGCGGTCACGTACAGTTTACGTCATTGGAAATGCCTGGTGGGGGCAGAGCCGTCTGTACAATGGATGCGGAATGGATTTTGCCTAGTGCTTACAGAAATAAATAGCTGATGAATTTGATTTTCTTGAATAATTGATGAAAACCGTCCAGAAGAGTATGCTTGTTAGTTGTAGGGTTTTGATAATTATGATGATGAACAAAAAAATTATTCAGAATATGTACAAGACCACTCTAAATTTCAATTTATATTTTTTTCTTTGCAACATTTTTTGTTATTATTAAACAAACAAAAGCCTGGAAAGAGCAAAGTTTACTTTAAGAGTTTCGAGGTTGATTATTGAGATGAAGATGAATCTGAAATGATACATATATTTGCAATTTAGATTTAGATTTCAAAGATATATCAGAAATTGAATAATAGTTTTCCATTGATATATTTTGTGATAACTTTATTTAAATTTCAGTAAGTACACAAAATGGAGGGTAAAGAATCTCTATTCTTGTCAACTTAAAACATAAATCATAATAATTTGACTATAATTTTAAACGAAAAAAGAAAGATTAAAGCTTTATCCATGTCATATCGATACCATAAACGTAAACACTGAAATAAGTGTATATTAAGCTAACATGGGGCTCTTAGATAAATGCACGTTTTTCCAATTTTCTACGAGCAAAACCACAACAAAAGTATGAAAATTCTGTAGCGTAGAAGTTTGTCATGAGCACTGCTTTATAATTAGTTTACTTACTATGAGAAGTTACACACAATAACATGTGTTATTCACGATTTAACAAATAAGTGACTCAGTACTCTAGTTCAGTTTTAACTTTAAGGTAGCAATATGTAATGATAAAAATCGAGTTGAAAACTATTCTTCCTAAATAAAAATGAAAAGAAAAAATCTGCCCTGTGCGTAAGGTTTCCTGGAACGGCTCTGGTTATTTAGATGTAGCTTTTTGATACGGAACTCAAGTGTACGGAATTGGAATAAAAATGCTCTTTAGCCGGGAATAGCGCTCCATTGCACTTCTTTGTTGTCCAAATGTGCAGCTAACTTTGATTCAATGTAGGAAATGTATTCGTGTACTATCAAATATACAAGTGACCTTTGAAATACGTTCAAGCATTTCACAGAAAGTATTTTTCAGTGTATCGCCTATTATTCAGGTAAGAGAAGAATTGAAAAAGCGTGTGATACAGTTGACCGCATACGACAATATTTCCACTTACTTATTATGAAGGTCATTATAAGACGTTGGCCTGTTTGATGACTTGATGACACTTTTAACTCTTTCAAGTAACACTACCCTTGTTCATGGTGAAATAAATAACATTAATAGAAATATTAGGAATCAATGTTAAAGTAGCGTGTATTTATAATCTGACACCCTTGGAGGGAATCGATCTCTAGCCCTCTGGTATGCAACACTAGTTTTCTATTACTACCGACCGCGGTAGCGTCGCATTATTTTCATGTAGAGTACTCGTATATAGATTTAGTAACCTTACGGTGTTATTCACACACAGCAAATCCATGGCTCAACTGCCACCTAACGTGAATTTTCCATACAAAAAACGATGATCCATGGATTATTTTGGATAAAATGCTTTGTGAATAACACTATTAGAGCTTAAGAAAATGTATGTACCTACATAATATAAAGATCGTGCTTGAACTTCACATAAGGAACAATGCAATCATGTGCTTTTTCAGCATCTACTTTTTATCGAGACATAAAAATAACTCCTTGATAACTTAATTGTTCACATTTTAATCTGAAATTATGATTATAGTTGAAAACCGACATGAATTTAGCGAATGATTCATCAAAAAGAGCTTCTGTGTTTTTATTACCAACACTCAAAACGGCAAATGTAATTAAATCCGTACTTACTCGTACGCCAAAAGGTAATTTGTTTTCATTATTTCATTACTGTACTGGTATATTCAGGCAACAAGAATAAACTGTACAAGAGATTGGTTTTTCTTTTACAAGTGCCCTGTCGGCTTCCCCAAACGTTGGCAATCACATTGGCAAACAGGTCCCTGTCCTTCACCACTCGAAACAGCTCCTTCAGACTGTGAAATCCGGTCTAGTCCCTGAAGTTTAGCAGCCAGGATATCTGTCTTCCACAGGCCCTCGGCGTTCCTCAATTTCCCCTACAATATCAGTTGGGAAAGGTGGCAAAGAGACTCAAAAATATTATTGGGGTTGTGGTCTATATAGAATAACTGTTTGTATGCAGAATATAGTATTGCTTTGTAGATTTTTTTAAAAGAGGACTATCTACATAAATAAAACTTTTTTGGAACAATATATACATTTTTTTTGTACGAATTGTAGACAATATTTTTTTTTTTACAAAAGTGAATCGATAGTTTTTTAACAATCGAACAATTTGAGAGGATTTGAAATCCTTTCTATTGAATAAATGCATCTCATCGTCCGTCTATGGAAACACTTTAGATTCACTCGAAAAATGAATAGACTGTCTTATTTTTTGCTTGAAGGAGTTCAAATATGCCACAAGAGGATCAGGAATTCTCATTTCCATCATCATAATGGGTTCATTGATATTTTTTACCGATTTTAAGAGTCAATCCGAGCGTCTGGCTGGGTCTGATCGATGCGATTGTTGAATTATGGAAATTGAACCGTGAAAAAAATAGTCACGCAGGTCGGCTGCATAATGTGGGTTTGAAGCCTGATGCATTCAATAGATCCAGGGAAGATAATATTTTAAGCATCTTCAACAACGTAAGATATCCCTTCACTATTTCTTCATTATACTTATTTTTCTACTTTCTCAGCCTGTCTTTATCCACTCATGAACGTGATCACGCACAAATCTTCTTTAAGTTTTACTTTTGGGCATATGTTTCCGCCAAGTTTTTTCATTATCCTTCTTCAATTAAAATCCTTAGATTGTTGTGAAGCAATCTTCATATATATTTTTCGCGATTTCACCTTATCAAAAACAATCCTTTTGAGTTCCTCATAGGTGTAACAGCCAATCTGCCGATATATCCTGCAGAAACTGACCTGGGGGGGAAGTCTCATCACCTCGGTTACTCTTACCTACCGAATATCGGTAATATTTGTATGAAGACGAACCTAGCAGTTCACTTGCAGCCATCTTGGATTTCCAGGTCTTCATACAAATATTACCGATATTCGGTAGGTAAGAATTACCGTGGTGATGAGACTTCCAGCCCTGGTCGTTCTTGAGCGTTTGTCTCCTCGATTATCCCCATTTTGAGAAGGTGCCTTGCTCCTTCGATTTTTTGGAATGCTTAATTATAAAAACTGACCACAGCTTTCTCATTGTCATTGCAAGGGAAATTCTCAGCCTTATTTTCGACCAAATGATGGTCATGAACAAATTATGACAAAGAAGAGACAACTATGAACTATACGACCTGTACTAAAACGTTAAGGTGATCCAATAAAAGTCAGCGGACTGCATGGGATGTGTCACATCCAAAAGTTGGACCATCTGTGTCTAGAAAACTAGATGTTGATGACGGATCCAAAGAGGCCCAGGGCAGTGGGAAGACTCAGATCAACATGGTTCGGTGGAGTAGTGGCAGACTGTTGAAAATAAAGAGATTGGACGAGCAGCGCTGGTGAGACCCTCCCCGGGTTGTTGTGCCATTGATGATGATGATAAGAAGGCAGATAAAGTTACATAATCAAGATTACCTGTAAGTGGGAATGCTCCCCACCATAGCACACCTGTTGCGTTTGATAATCTCTTGCCGCGTCGATTCATCATCTCATTCATTCTAACCTCTGCGTGACCTTGTGAACTTGGGTCGCACCTAATACAGAATCATTTCATACAAATGCTGTGTTGTCATTATTCTTTGTGTTTCTACGTTGCCCATATGCTTGTGCGGTGTCACGACATTATCAATTTTAATTTATCATCAAATGTATCGGATTCTCACAAAATATTCAGCCTGTTTGTACCACGTATTGTTATGGAAATTTTAAGTAGAATCTACCAGCTACATATCCATTGAACTTAATGTATTCCTGGATTATTTTTTTGTAAAAAAATAAGTGTTCCAAGTAGAAATGCTTTGAGATATGTTCGTACAGGTTTCCGCTATCTGGTTGAAAGCCAGCTGATCAAGGTTGCTGGATGGAGTGTAGCGGAGTATCGTGAAGTAAGAGAATGGACTATAGAGAAGAAAGACTGGTAAAGGTTGACTAAGAAGGTCCAGATCCATCCCAGATTGCCTTGGTTTTTATAATGATGATTATAGATTATAGATGAGATCTTGAAGCATTATTTTGGAAGAGGAAAATAATTTACATATTAAATTCGGTTATCCAATGTATCCTAATAAATCTATTTTTTTTAACTAAGCTACACATATAGTGTAACTTCTTGCCGCGTTATCTCCGAAGGGGTCGCATATGGCGAGTTGAACCTATTTATTTTTACAGGTAAGGGGGCCGGCCTTACGCCAACCACTTCAGTTGAAGTGGGGGTTTCCAAGCTCCCGAGGGGGCTGTTACTCATTTCTTGTGAAGGCTGAGTAAACCTTGCCGGTATTTTTTAGGGTTTGAAATAAACACCGAAACGGGAAATCATTTCTGACACCCTCGGTGGGATTCGAACCCGAGCTCACGGCATGGAATGCAAGCTCTCTACCAACTGAGCTATCGACCGGACTAATAAAATAAAAATTTCTGTAAAAATTCCATTGCACAATAAAAACATAACGTTTTTCATTGCCAATCCAATGGCATCTGAAGATGGGAGGAACTGCTTCTCCCGAAACTGATAGTGTACAAAATAAACTCAAAAAGTGAATTTTAACGAAAACTGAATTGTGTAAAAATTAACTTTCACAAAGCTACTGCCAAAAATCTGGATAAAACAATGTATAGTTTTTGCATAACTAACATCGAGCATGAGTAGAATACAACTAAAGGTGGAGACAATAAAATACAACTATAGGAGTGATAAGGAAATGATTTTTTGTGTTTCCATATTATGTTTATTTAATTCTTCGACAAGGTTCTATACGTCTCATATATAAAATGATAATCCAACATAAATCATAATCACACGATCTGCCATCATTTCCTTAAGGCTCTATAGGAGGCCGTAAAATTTGATATTCGCCTCCACGACGTTTATTTGTGCAGTAATTGAGTGTCGAATAAAATTCCCGAGCAGGTCCACAATGGCATTTAATAGGGATGCCCAAAGGAATGCGCAGACTTGTTATGGACCTTTTATATTCATATGCGCGACAGCCCTTTGCCTTTTACAAGTGGTCGAATACCTCTGACGATACCTAAATCATCTTTTTTATAAAATGAGATTTTTAAATTTGAAGCTTTCGTATTTGTGAGGTGTCAGAATGAAAAATTGTTGGAAAAAAATACACAGTATATGTAATCACCAGTATTCAATACTTTTTACGAGTTTTTAATGCACTCAAAACTACTACATAATAGTATTCAAAATCTTGTATGGAATATTGTTTTTGTGAATTCAAAATATGAATGAAATCTCAAAGTTAATCAAATTAAGACTGTGTTTAACTTAGAACAATGTGTACCTACTGAAAAATCATTTCAACTTATGAAAAAGAGATATTTGTATTTTACTGTACAAGATCGCAAGTAGATATACAACTGAGGCTCGCACATTTGATAGCGACAAAAAAGGTTGTGATGTCACACGTCCGGGTTCCTAGGGCAAGAGTTGCTGAGAACCTAAGTTATATAGACGTGTGTCGTTCGTGCGCGGAGAAAATAACAATTTAGGACACCCGTGGCATTTTGCCACCTATATGTCTGGTTTTTTAATGCTTTTTGCTATCCAGCGCCGAGTCGGAAAGCAATGGCAGGTATATGGAAATGTATGAAATCTTTCACACAGTTTGGCTCCTTAATTTATAGACAATCCGGGCAGAATCATAGATGAAGTTCTTTTCTTCCTGTGGAAGCAGAATGCTTACTTCATTTTGTCTGAACTAGCCCTTAGCATACAATGATACGGTGCCAATTAAGATAGATATAACTTTAATAAAACAGTCATATGAATTTAAGGACTGGATAAAATATCTTACGTTTGTTTCATCCATTCACGTTTTTTAAAGTAATGGTTTCTATGATGGGTGTAGCTAATATACATTTTTTCATTCTTTTGTTATATTTCCTCTTCAGTTATTCCTAATGCAACGATTAAACGTGATGAAATAATCAAGATTGTATAAAAACCATTGCATTCTCCCGCCACAAAAAATGGTCAAAATTTTCTCGCTTCAATTAGTAGTGCGATTCATCGGTTAGTACCCCCTAGTACGAACCTCTGCGCTTAAACTCAATATTTTTTTTATAAAAACCAAGGCAATACCTCAAGTAACCGTTTCAGTTTCTATGTATTTTTGTTAAAACGCTTTGGTTGAGTTGAGACGTAGAATTTTATCGTTGAGTTCTGAAATGGACCGAGCGGTGTTCTTTAATGAAATCCACCTTTAAAAATGTTTTAGAAACATCATCAATCTTGTATCGTACAGAAACATTATTATCTCCCATTCTGTATCAAAATAATGCTTCATTTATTTTTATATCCCCTCACAATATCAAAATGATTTTTAAGAAATTTTGGTCCACGAATTTTCTAACTGTTTAAAAACTTAATAAAGATTTTTATCTAACAAAAACGAACTCTCAATAGAGTTAAAAGTTTTATACAAAATATTTTAAAGTTGCTTTCAAAAATACATAGTTGTTCAAAAAAAGCTTCTGGGTGCGAAGTCTCGTATGGGTCGAAAGCAAACGATAAAACATGACCGCTCGTAAAAAGCTGATCGGGTAGTCAAATGTTCCCTCTGCGAATTGTCTCAGCTGTTCACGTGCGACCATGTTTTATCGTTTGCTATCGACCGATACGATTACTAACTACGACGAGACTGCTTTCCATAGTAGCAACGTATGAAACATGGTATTTACTTTTTCAAACATATCTTTAATTGGCTTAGTTTTACTAATGATAGTTTGAGGACCGAAAGCGTTCGTAATGTATGTATAATTAATAATGCAAAGAAAGTGGAAATAAAAGAGTGTGTGACCAAAGAATTACTATTTTTCTTTATAGTGCTCCTTGCTCCTTGACTGATAGGTTGGTACGAGGCTGACCACCCGTGCTGTAAAAATCGGTTCACTTTTGCCAATGCCACCCCGGTTCAGGGAACGGCGGCAGGAGTTGCAAGGTTTATGTCCATGTGAGGTTTTCTTTATTTGTATGCACACATGCAGAATGTGTAGGCGCGAACCTACATGTGCCTGTCTGTAGGCATGCATTTCATATGAGCCTTAAATGTTAACATATCCTTGCAGCTTAGATTATTTATTATAGATTATAGTCAGTCATTTATAAGATCTTGGATGTTGAATTATTATGTTGAGTTTTGAATACCAACGTTATGTTTGTTTTCAAATGTCATTTCGCATTAGTCAAACAATGTATAATTTTAGATCATAAATTTTAGTTTGAATAAACAAACACACATATTATTCCAAATCGAATAAAAGCATTCGGATTCCTAACAAAGGGCTATTAGATTAACACCTTTGTATTTTCGTAGCCATGTATCACATATTTCAAAAACAGTGGGAGACTATCGAGGAACGTAAAAAAATACTTACATGAAAAATATCCAGTCAGCCCCGAGGTCCATGTGAGTATATACAAAAGGGTAAGAATTTACATATTATCGTGAACTCAAATATGTTAAGGGGTCCTTTTATAAGGAAGCAAGGCGTGCTGAGAATTGCTTTCAGTCTATGATATTAACTAGTGAAGTGTGGTTTAATTTATTCGTAGAGGTCTCATAATTCATGTTGAATGGATTCCATACATTATTCACGCAATTTAAAATGGTATATGATGATGAAGTTAACGATCATGTCCGCGAATCGCAAAGCTTCTATATGTACTAATGAGCACAGATAATTACAATCTCATTTAATTATTTTGATGTTTTAAGGATGACACTAAATAAAAATGAATATTTATTTTAAGATTCCGTTCTCATTTGGTTTGTTCACAGAGCTAACTTTTGTACTGTATTGGTAGACATATCCGATAACGCTACATAACTTACGCTATACGTATACCGTAACGCTACATACAGCTTTGGTCCTTTTTAAAACAGCCTATGGATGGTTCTAGAAACATTGAGAACTGAGACATGCGAGATTTCGCGAGAATATTATATTTAGAATATTCGAGCAAACACTCACACCATCAAACAAATACAAGTACAATTATTAAGACACCAACATCTAGAGATACAGACACAGTCACATAAGTTAAAACACACAGACACACAATCACACATTCTTAACAATAGTTAGACGAAAAAATATCTCTGGATCGATTAGAAATAGTTTATAGAGGATATTGTAATTTGTGCATACTCGTATGTTGGCATGTTGTCAGGAAGTTGCTATATTGTGTATCCAGATTCACCAGTACGTACTGTTTGACTTCTTAAATCTCTTCTCTCTTCGAGGTATTATAAAATACTCAGCAGTTTTAACATCCATCAATGAACTGAAAAATAAATTCAAACCTTAGATTCTACCCATTTTCACGGATTCTATCCGTTTTATGTATGGTTTTGTATGGAAACGCCTGGCAAACATATGAAAGCTTCCGTACATCCCTATACCTACACTAATAGACTTCCAATCCGGCACAGGATAGAAAAATAAACATAGAAAATCCGGACAGAATTCGTTATGTATTAAAAAGCTCGTAGAAAGTTTCATTTTGAAAATAGCTATGGATTAAAGAAAATATAGCTAACTTAAATGTTCAACTGAATCAGTGACATACATATTAAGCTAACATGGGTTTCTCAGATAAATGCATATTTTTTCCTTTTTTCTACGAGAGAAAACACTATAAAATTGTGAAAATCTGTAGTTTGGAATTTATTCATCAGCACTTTCCTATAATTAATAATAATAAAAATAATATCAGACTAATTTATTTTAAATTACCAATTATTCCTTGCCTTATAGGTTGGTATGCGGCTGACCACCCATACTGTAAAAAATGGTTCACTTTGCCAATGTCACCCCTGTTTCAGGGAAGGACTGCAAGAGTTGCAGGGCTTATGTTCATTTTTTGTTTACAAATGATAAGAGAGCGCCGTTTTTGTGTGTGTCACACCTCAAGGGCCGTCAATTAGTTCACTTACTATGAGAAGTTGCATGCAATAAAATGTTTTATCCATGATTTCTCAAATCAAAACACTTATTCAGTAAGTTAATTATTTATTTTATGGATTGTTTTGGTTGGTATTCAATTGGGCAATCCCATGTTGGTTGCTATGAAAAGTGGCGTCCGTTGTCAAGGTGTGAATCAGGAAGGAAGCTGAGTAAAGAGGTGACTGGTTGCGCGTTATTATTCATGCAAACGAAAGTGCAAGCTGACAGTAGTAATTGTTTGTTTGCGTTGTTGATCAGTGTGGTAATTTCCCCGTTGGTTGCTACGAGAGGTGGCGTCCGTTGTCAGGGAGTGTACCAGGAGAAAAGCTGATGCAGGAGGTAGCTGGTGAGCTGGTAGTGGATTGTTATTCATCCAAACGAAACTGCAAGCGATTCCATTCAACTCCCCGCATACATGCAATGCTCACTGTTGCTGCGCACACAGCTGCGGTTACCATAGCAACTCCGCACGACCGTGGCACCTACAGATTTTCCACAGAGATGTATTATATTATTTTTCAATAGGTAAGTTAATAGTTTAGTTTGTACAGATATGGCCTTAAGCCTCGCAAAGCTAAGTATACATTTTTTTCTTAAACCTTAGTTTGTCATGTTGAAGATAATAAATTTACTAGTAATTACATTTTGTAAGAGAAACTCTATTCACCTGTTCTTTAAAAGAAAAAAAAAGGAAATCCCTTATAAGTTAAATTCAAAATAATTTAGGAAATGTTATGTGTTCTACGTACTGAATAGTACCTACCTGTACACAATTTGATTAGAAATACACATAATCTGATCTTTGAGCGTAGACCATAGCAGGCCTATGTACTACCTACGTTATTGTGACATTTTCAAAATACACGTACCATAAGATAAGAACCAAAAAATCAGCTGTTGACTTCGACTGTGAATATAAAAGTAATAACTAGGCATTGACGTACCCGAAAGCTTAAAATATTTTACGTATCAACAAATAGTAATTTTCATGTTCGTGGCTCATTGCATCTTTGAGCTACCTTCGTGTTGATTGCTCGTGTAAGCTGCTCTACCTCTCTCTCTTTATAGTTTGCTGTGCTCCCGGTAGGTGGAGCGCAGTGTTGCCAGTCAGACAGGAGCGCAGAAGGAAAAACCACTGTAGCCTAACACGGCGTACTGGATGGCAACAATGGATGCTGCGAATATTGTCAGCGATGCATCTAAAAATTATAAAAAGAAACAAATAAATGCAAAAAATCAATGATGATTTTTTTTAACAAATAAGGCCCTTTTGATAATTTTCTCGGTGTCCTATCCCATCAAGGACTTTTTCTTACTGTTTTTTTTCACTGAACGCATTCTGCCCGGTTTGTCTGTGGCTTTTTCTATCCAGCGCTGGATAGGAAGTCTAGTAATGTTGGTGATGTATGAAAGCTTTCACACGGTTTGTCTGGTCTTCCATAGAAAACCGGGCAGAATGCGTTGTGTGTGAAATATGCCTTACAATTTCTTATGATTTTATTTTGAAGTAAAATCTAACCTGAATGTTCATTGCAAGAGCGTTATTGGAACCGGTGTTTGGCATTTGAATTTTCCTCGGTGAGCAAACGTCACAAATGTATGTGTATAATTAAGTGAAAACCATTACGAAGAAAATAAAAAAGTGTACACAATATTTATAATTTTTTTAATTTGAATAAAGTGGCATTGCTTGCTTTTCCCTCTTGCACTTGCTACCCCTTTGCGTTTCATTTTGCCTGATATTTTCTAACGCTGCAGGCGCCAAAATATCTAAACACAACTGCAAGAATGCACCAGAAAATGTATGAACTGGATAAAGTAATACAATGAACCTACCATTTGCGTACAGATAAAAGTTAAATAACACATACATAAAATGACTTTTCTTTCTTACTTCTATAGGTATTTTCATTGTTTTTATAAATCGTTGTCTGCAAATGAAAAAAACCTTAGCACTGGCTGGTGTTGAAATACATGAAGAAAGTTGAAAGTTATATAATGAAGGTTATTTTTGTCAAATAATACACTTTTTTTTATGATTACTTTTGCTAACATAAATAATTTTACCTTGAACAAGAGGTGTGATCAAAAAAGTTCAGTCAAAAGTAAAATAAGCTACGCATAGGTTATACTTATTCGGTAATTTATCGGTGTCAAAAGAAATATAGCTTCTTTTAGTTCTTGCAAAACAGCATTTACATACCGTCACTAATTCAAACGCGTACAAATTTTAAAGCACTGACTTAAATAAAATGCTGTTAGCAGTTAGAGAGAAATTCAATGCTATCTTCTCGTATCAAAGCTTTCCAGGGAAAATGAGGTTTGACTGATGATGACCTACTAGGTCGAAAACGTTTGTAATTTGTTTTAAAGATTTTAATCTTTTTAAATAAATTTTATTGTGAAAATAAACAGTGTTTTGTTTGAATTCATTCAAAAAAATTATAAATTAAACAAAATGAGGTTCTCTTGAATTCGCAATGAACATAATTTTCCACTGAAGCTAATTTACATCAACTCATACTTCATCTGAGTTTTTCAAGTTATTATATAGTAGAGTATAAAATATTGCGAAATTTCCTCTCGATTGCGTAAATCGAATGAAATGTACGAAAACGAAAATGTTTGTAATCTATACAATAAAATTGAAAATAAAACAGGGTTTAAAAAAAGAACAAATGTTTTCTTTATTGTAATTTGTAAAATGAAAAACCATAAAAATGAAATGAAAACTAAATCACTCAATGGAAGTGCCGTCGTTCATATATTGCCTTTTGACGCAATTCAGAGTCTGTCTTTATTCGGCCACCGCCCCACTAGGGGTGGTTGGTACCTCCGCAGATGCATCTCCACTTTTTTCTGTCCTTGCATATTTCTTTCATCTCTTCCACACTCATCACTTTCCTCATGCATACTCTTCTCTTATTCTCACTCTGCAGGTTCCGTTCTTTCGCAATCTCATCTATTTGGTCACCTAATGTTGTATACTCACATGTCTCATTTCATAAATATTTTGGTGTAGTAAACTCTCTGACTGTCACTCGCATAATCAGTAATCTCTTGCAAAATACAACTACGTAAAAATCCATATCTGTAAGGAGCGCCATTACGAGACCGGCTTTCACCATCTAGGTATATTGTTAACCTAGTGCTCGTAATATAACAAACGCGAGTAAATATTTTTTACGTAGGTTCCTTATTAAAAAAGCAGCACCAATAAATTAACAAGACAAATCGCCGTGTCATTGGTTAATCTGTACCACAAATATAAAACATTACTTCGAAACTCACCACAGCGTTTTACAAAAAAAATATCTGAAGTAAAACGCTCACTAGATGCGCTGTTTTTCTTTCAGTACATGTTTTAATAAACCCCATGTTTGAAGTTTAATACTTGGGTGTAATATGCTCTGAATATAATTTTGTCAAACTTTTACTTAGCAAGAAAGTCGTCGTGAATATAAAATAATAAATATCCAAAGATGGGAAAGCGCCTCTTAAGCTTTTCGAATAAACTTTGGAATACTTGATGACTTTGTTATGTAGTAAAGTTGTGACTTGTTTGTACTAGGGGTAAATATCAAAACACAATTATAATTAAAGTGCAATGGAAACTTACTCTACTTACTTATTTGGGAATTGATTACCGCCCGACAACTATCACTTATCGCCCAGTTGAGAGTGTTATTTAAAATGAGCTATTCATTATTTCATCACTTGTGATAGTTAAATAAGCGAGAGTAAAAACAAATGTATTTAGCATATAAATTACTAAGGAGAATGTATTCGCTCATTGCGAAAAAAAGCATAATTCACTCACTCTAATCGATAATTAATGTGTGTTTCTTGACAATCACAATTAACACGAAATATGGAAGTATAAAGAACTGTACAGCCATATCGACGAGCACATACTACCAACATAAAAATATTAGTGATTGAAATATAAATTAAAAGATCAGCCAGCCCCGTCATAAAAATACAGATGGTTTCCCTTTATCCGTCAACCATGTCTAAGACCATTGTATTTAAGTTCTGATGTTCCGCGTAAAAAAAAGAGAACTCTTACTAATTAAGCTATTTACCAGATCAAAAAAAAATATATACACTTAGCGCTTTTTTATGATGTTTGATCATCCCAAAGGCGCGTTAGGTAGCACGCCTTGAAGACGCTATTGTAGATAGGACAAGGCGGTGGCAATGGAATTGTCGTTTTTGAAATCAGCGCCAGTAGAGTCCTGTCATGCCCTATCGACGAGAGCGTTGACTATGGTACAAAATATGCTTTATTATAAATAAGAATAATAGTAAAATAAAAAACCCTTGATTGATAATGTGAATACCAGCTTCTAGCAAGGCAAAAATAGATTGTGCATTCTTCTTGACAATTTTAATAAAGAACAGCTAGAATTGTAATCAGAATTTTATTCTGCTCTTTCAATTAAAACGTACACGTGACTTGAGCATATAATAGGTTCATGGCATGCAAATATAAATGTCCTGTGTTTCTTGGTTTATTCTAATATATACTTAAGAATATATGGCGGGTATCACAGATAACAATACTCGCAGTAACGGGTACAATAAAGCTCTGCGTTTACATATATCACAGTGCGAGACGCGCGTGGGCGTTTTTCTTGCGTTCACGTAAACAATACGCGTAGGGCGCGAGCTTAAAAAGCTCTCCAAATAAATAGAATTCACTAAAAGATAAAAAAATAAAAATGGATGGAAACTGAAACAGCGCCTCTAGAGAGCGTTGTAGTTTACATGTATAATTGGAAAAACGTAATGGTGAAGTTGCATACTTGGGGTACTGAATATTCTATGTAGGTACTAAGAATCTTTGGAACAATGAACGATTTCACGGCTTAAAGCTTTAGCGTAAGTTCCGACCAAGCATAATACATATCAGTAGCGAAACTTCAATAAAGGCAAATAGTTGCCGTACTTAATTCATACCAAAAAATGAGCTCTTGGTATGTATTAGCTTGTAAGACACAAACATGACGTAATCATGTAGTAACACAGATTTTCAAAATTAATTAATGTCTGGAAAAAAAGACCGTGTAATTTTTGAATTTTAAATCTCAATGTCAAGCTTAAATTCGTTTTTTACCATGTATTGCCTACCTGTTAGGCGCATGTGCCTGTATGGGATGCACGCCCCGGTACTAGAGGAGGAAGGCGTGGTCTGTGTTTGATCGAGGAGGTCAAGACCCATCCCGTGTTGATATGCCATTGCTAATAATAATGATGATGAATATCTGTTCTTTCAGGAACCTGATGAAATCCATTTGGTTGCCTACCCATGCTTCAAATGCCATGCACGTCCCTGCTACACATTACATAGTATTCAAGTTTCGAAACAATGCTGATTAATATTACGAAAGATGTACCTCGTGGTCAGTTGTTGCTTTATGCAGCAACCCGCCAGGCTCCCGGCAGAGAAATTCTGCTCGTGAGCTGAATCTCATAAGGTACATAAAATTGTTGATGTTTTAAATAAATTATCCAACATTACACGGTTATTAAAATGCGTCAGCATTCGGCTTACTTAATGTCTTAAATTATTAATCATTCTATCTATTTTTTTCTCTTCTTGATTCTGTAGAAGCAGTGCTTTTTCAAATAAATTCGTGAGGAATGCAACTCATCCGCCACTGTATCCCGGCCAGTAACAGGTATTTGCATTGTTAATTTACAATTCATCTGTAATTACCCAATAAAATATTCTGTCAAGTCATTAATCGGCATTTTTTTCTTAAATAAACGCCAGTCAAATCCCCACCGCCTTGTCGCTCAGCTACATAGCCGAGTAGTTTGACACTGAGAGGACTATGATAGACTGCGATCTTTTTGTGTTTAATATTTTGGCAATCTATAATTTACAAACCAAGTAGTATAGCTCCTCTTTTCTTCTGTTGAAACTCTTGAGTAAAAATCACCGTATTTTTAAATAAAATATTTTTGATATCATTAATTGATGAGGCATTCACTTTGTAACCTTTCATTTTTAAAAAATTAAAATTAAAAATAAAAACAAATTGTATAAGGCTACAATTTGTTTTTATTTTTAATTTTAATTTTTTTAAATATTTTTGTACTAAACACTTTTAAATGCAGAAAAATACAGCTAAACAACGCTTTCTTTTTGCACACAGCTATTAGTTAAAACGTAAATTTGTTTCATAACAAGCAATATAAATCGAGCTTAAAATATAAATAACATGCACTTAAACATTTTGTTAATTCACTAATCTGCGATACACGTAAAATCGAAATCAATTTTCAAGTCATGCTGAAATATTTTTAAAACCTTTCTTTGCATAAGAAATAAGCTGATACTGACTTATTACCGAGTGTTTAATTCAAAGAAAAAACTTGCATATTCAGTGGAAGCTGCGCCCAAAAGCCAGCATACCGTTTTATAAAAAACTTATGGAAACTAAAACGCTTTCTAGATGTATTGCTGTAGTTTAAATACATTTTTTCGAAAACTTCATATTTGAGTTAAAGGTGAATTTTAATGCTTTGAGGAACAGCTCATGTTTGAGAGAATAATTACCGACACAACATTTCATTGTGAAGCATATTAAACTCATACATTTTTTCATCGATTTGCATACAAAATAAATAATGCAAGCATTGTTCTTGGGGATTACGACCTCTGTTTCTGTTTCATATTATTTTAATGAGCCGACGTATTGCCTTACACTAGTAATGGTCTTATGAAAGCGTTGCCTCATGAGCTCATGAAATTTTACCCGAATATTATGCAAATGAACGGAATTATATTTGTTGTTTATATATGAAAGCAGAGCGGATTGGATTAGAAATTGATATGATGGAAATTAAATTAACAAGTTAGTGATGTTTTTGAGGCCATCATAAAATGGATAAGCCTTTTGGAGAGTTGTTTGACAAACTTGAAAGCTTCGCAGGTTGTAAAAGGAATACAAGATTATGAAAATCTCTTCGGCCGATAGCTCAGTTGGAAGAATAGTTGTTTATAATGCCAGAGAATTGATCACTAAGGTTAAATCCCCACAAGGGTGTCAGAAATGGTTTCCCGATAAGCGTAAGGCTGCCCCCTTACCTGTGAAAAAATAGGTTCCACTCGCCACATGCGATCCCTTTGGAGGCAATGCTGTAAGAATTTGCATCGTATGTGCGGCATAGTTGCGTTTGAATTGTGTATCTCTGAATTGAAGCAAGAGTTTATTGAAGTATCCTAAAAGTAAAAATGTATATATGTAGCTTAGTTGTGTTATATTTTTTTTTTACCCTTAACCGTGTAGTTACTATGTAATGATGAAGACAATGTTAATCTTTTTTGGTGATCTGTGTCTTGAATGGAGCTTAACCATTGTGTGAAAACGTTAGTCGTCTTATAAATCAAGTAGTCTAACGGTTAACGCTTTTAATTCGTTACCGGAAGGTTGTAAGTTCAATTCCCGGCGAAGCACAAAAAACTTTTTTTTTCAAGTACGAGTATGTTGTTCGCTGGGTTTATTCAGACTGGCAACAAATGGGTCTTGCTTCAAAATTGGCGTAGGCTATCGACGAACAAGCATGCAGATGGCTCAAGAGGTGTGATTCACAAAAATACATAGCTCACCAAATAAGTCATCTCTATTTTAAATTTATTTAACGTTGATTTTTGGCTTCATTCTATAATCTATAATCTAAGTTGCAAGGATATATTCATTCAAAGCTCTCAGATGTATGCCCACAAACAAACACGTGTAAACACGCGCTTACAAATGCTGATTGTGTACTTATAAATAAAATCCAAACCTCAAATGAACATAAGCCCTGCAACTCTTGCCGATATTCCCTGAAACAGGGGTGACATTGGCAAAGTGAACCATTTTTTACAGTATGGGTGGTCAGCCTCATACCAACCTATAAGTCAAGGAAATAATTTCGTAATACCTCGTTTATGCGATATATTATGTACGTGCGATCATTTCATCTCTATCATTTTAGGACTTGAATTTTCACATTTCATTTTTTAGTCAATTTTATGACTGTATGCTAGAAATATTTTTTTGTTACTTTTATGTCCATGCATAAAATATGCATTTTCAATAGCACACACACTTATGCATCTAATATTGTTGATAAATAGCAGCAGCGTAAAAGCTTCCACCGTGCTATCTACAGAGCGCCCCATGTTACATGTTGCCCTATTATCTAAACAGCGACGCAATATGGCCCTGCCTGACCAAGTATGGCAAAATAAGAAGAACGAATCTTCAGCCGAACATAAAATATAACTTACAAGAGTGTCGACAGTGTGACCATAAAAGATGTAAAAACTGTCAGATGGATTATTGAAATTTATGATGCAGGTGTTTTATGAGGAATTTTGAAAAAAAAAACGCATTCCCTTCGCTGTACAAGTTTTGATAAGCTATTACAAACATACTAGATTATTATGTTTTAGAAGTTAGTAAAATAAAAGTCGAATGGAACCAAAGACGCGATTTACGGATTTGTTTCCGAAAATGAGAAAGATATATGGATCGTCCGGTCGATAGCTCGTATGATAGAAAGCTTGCTTTCTATGCGGAGAGCTCAGGTTCAAATGCCACCGAGGATGTAAGAAATTATTTCCCGTTTTGAGGTTTATTTCAGACCCAGAATAGAATACCGGTAAGGTTCACTCAGTCTTCGCAAGAAATGAGTACCAGCCCTCTCGGGAGCTGGGAACCCCCACTTCAAATGATGTGGTTGGCGTAAGGCCAGTCCCATTATCCTTTGAAAATGAATAGATCCCGAATCGCCACATGCGACCCCTTCGAGGATAACGCAGGCAAGAAGTTACCCTATATCTGTAGCTAAGTTTCGTTTTTATGTCATTTAGAAAAAATCCTATATTTCTGCCTTTGATTCTATATCTATACGACTGACATAATACTCAATGATGTACTAAAGAGAAATATCAACTTCAAAGACACATTCATTTAAGTTTTTTAGAAACAAAGACGGTAATCTTAAATATCTTTCCTCAACAAGATAGATGTAAGGAAACACTGGAATACTTTTTGTAACCAATAAAAGGTATTGTCTCCCAACAAGGTTTTTGCCATTTTTTTGAGTTATTTTACAGACAATTTATAACGTTTACATTTTCTTTAACTGAGATTTGACATTCTTCAAGATCGTGTTTCTTGATGAGCATAGACCGAGCTTGTCATAATTAAAAATCAAATTAGTGAGGGGTCCAATGGATCGTTATAAACCCATGGGCAATCATCTCTCGTGGAACAATAAAGGTCCATGGTCTGTGGCCGCAGAGGTCTCCGTTGTGACCTCGGGACCTTCTATGGACGGCTGGTTAACGAACCACCAAACAAGGAGAGCGCTATCGGATCTGCGGGGGTCATAATCACATTTCACGGCTGGAACACAAGACGCCAGAGACAAGAGTGCCTTGTTCCAAGTGATAAGTCATAAAAGCAAAGGCGAGGCGAGGGAAAACGGGAGATAGCTCTTGTATGTCCTTTTACGGACGAGTAGGCTGTAAACAATATCGTTGTTTGTAATGTAAAAATAAAGTATTATTGTAATGGTTCGAGAAGCTCAAAACAACAAGCTAGCCTGCACATATAGTATGATAGTATGATACCGCGTTGTCTTTGAAGAAGACCCCTTGGTCTCCAAAGAATATTGAATCCTGACGACTCATAAACGATGTTTAAAAGTAACGTTATTATAAATATATCTTATATAATGTACGTTTTTTAAACTTATATACAGCAAATTGAAGCAGTGCACATTCGAATAAGAATTGATTTTTCACTAACTATCAACAAATGACATAGAATTCTGTAAATTTTATCTATAACGCCGTAGTTTGTACTTACTCGTAGAATCGTTCGGTCCGGTCGATAGCTCAGTTGGTAGAGTGCTTGCATTCTACCCCGTGAGCTCGGGTTCGAACCCCACCGAGGAGGGTGTCAGAAATGATTTCCTATTTCGGTGTTTATTTCAAACCCCATAATAAAATTACCGGCAAGGTTTACTCAGCCTTCACAAGAAATGAGTACCAGCCCCCTCGGGAGCTGGGAAAACCCCCACTTCAACTGAAGTGGTTGGCGTAAGGCCGGCCCCTTTACCTGTAAAAATAAATAGGTTCAACTCGCCACATGCGACCCCTTCGGGGATAACGCGGCAAGAAGTTACACTATATGTGTAGCTTAGTTGCGTTTTGCGTTTTTATCGTTTAGGTTTTCAATAAACCAATTTGGGGGGAGGGGGGGGGGAGTCTTGTATTTCTGCTCGCACCAGGACCCCCGGTAAGCTTAATCCATGCCAGCCCTTGAATAAAATTACCTTCGAGATGTTAATGTATGTGTATGTTACTATATGCCATATTGTTTATCTAAAATGTAAACTGTATAGTATTGAAGTGAACTGCAAATACATCAAAATAATAGATCTGATTCAAAGGTCTTCTGTAAACCAATCAATCGACAAAATTATGGTTATAATATTCGACAAACAAACGTAGGTTCATCGTATGAAACAAAATATATATTATATATCATCACGTATGAATTCCTCACATGCTTGTAATTTATTCAACAATAGCCTTATTACAAAAAAATATAACGATTTCGAACTGTCGATGTATTATAACGAACTGTAAAAAAAAATCTCCAAGCACCGTCGTTTATGAAGATATTATCAATCAAAGTTTGTATTGCGAGCGGACCGGGTTCCGACACCTCCAAGAAAAACGATCATAATTTATCTGAGAGTGAATTTTCTACGGATGAGCGCTGGGCCAATAAATTCTACACGATTTTGACGGGCCCGTCATCATTTTCATCAATCATGGGGCCGTCGATAATTTTTCATCAGTCGTTACTATGTAATAGTCGATTCCACGACAAATTGGCCACAGAAAACCCGTCCACAAACAACTCGGTCATGGACGATTCGGCTACACGACAGTTTGCCCAAACGACTTTTTGGTCACAGACAATATATGGTTAACAAACAGCTTCTTAATTTTAATCTTGTTCTTCATTGCTGAGGGTTGTGCCCCTTGTAAAAGCAACCATTCTTCTCCAGCTCTCTCTTGACTACGCTGCCCGTAGCGCTCCAACCACCAAGGTGCCTGCTGCTGTCTTCATTTGATCGGTCTATCGTATGGAGAATCTTCTTCTTCTTTCCAAGCCACCAATCACAACCAGTTGTTCCAGGCTATCCTCATTGCCACGGATAGCGTGTCCGAAGAACTGAAGAATACGGCGGGTGCATCAAAACATGGCTCTCGACGAATGGGCTCGTCATTACGCCTAGCTCCATCACAAAACAGTAACTTAAAAATTATTTTTGGGGAACAAATTTTCTGAGATGCAGCTGTCTGTGGGCCATAGTGTATGTCACCGCAATATCGTTGGCCAAAAAGTCGTGTCGATGAACTGTCGTGTGACCAAATTGTCCGTGATTGATGTGTCTGTGGACGAGTTATCTGTGGCCGAGTTGCCTTTGACCGAAATTTCGTCGAACGAAGGGTCATATGGACGAGCTGTCTGTGGACGAGTTACCTTTGAATGATTTGCCGTGACAGGGTAATAGTCCAGGTGAGGCGGACTCGACACACGACGCGACTGTTAAAAAGGATTCTCGGTTAGAGACAGTTGGGCGGTGGAGGAACGGTATTCCTGAATTCAACACGTCATGATCAAATTAAAATAAATATGTCCATAAAAATATGCAATAGAAGCCCGCTCATTTTACAGAGATAAATAAGTTGTGACGTCACACGGCTAGGTTGCTAGAGCGTAGCGTAATGTTGAATAAAGGCAAATAGTCGTTGTTACTTCATCAGCAAAAAAAAAATCTGGAGTAGATTTAAAGCTTCAGAAAACCTAAATAACCCTAAATTAAAGCATGCTCATGCATATATTGTTCAAAGATATGTAAAATAAATTAATATTTGGTCTGTCAGGATTCTTAAATATTCGACACGGTTGCCTATCCGTCCTTGAAATAATGTGCACGACGTTTGGGGAAGTCACTATTGTGTTCATTTTTTTTTGTGAAAGTTGAAAACGAGCTCCATAACTATTACCACCGTTTCCTGTAATCGAGTGACGTTGGCAAAGGCCTCATTCCAACCTCAGACTGGATCGTTAAACCGAAATGTCACAAGGCTATAAAATTTATATACTTACTGGAAATGTTATAAACTTTGACATTGCTTGGGTGGTGGTCAAAGTCTTGTAGGATGAAAGATTTCAAGGACTGGAAACAACACGCATTTAGGTATGCGAATATACTCGTAAATTTTAGGCTTTCACAGCTGGCGGTTGAAACTGGAGAATTGCTTTCCGGGATCTGTTGCCGTTGTCTATCGGAACTGGAGTTTCCTAATGTTTCATCCTTGCCTTCGATGAGCTTCCACAGCGTGATGAAGTGATGTTGATGACTGTTGAAATTTGTTGAAACTGTTGAAATTTAGGAGCTCACTTGGGATATAAAAAATATATTCAAAGGGGCCAATTCAAAGAAGGCACTGCTCTACGGGGTCATATATCTCACTGTTTTATAAGGCTAGTTCGCTGCTCTTTCATATAACGCGAGCTTCCATGTATTCCTCTATCCCAATTTCCGAGTAAATTCATAATTTTTATAATAGTTTTGTCACGATCACATTACATTGTTATCACGCTGAAGAAACCTATTGCAGATATACCTAGAATGCCTGGAAGCTTCAGATCCCACAGACTACGGAAACAGACCCCGTTAAGTGTCTATAATAATAATCTATAATCTAAGTTGCAAAGATATATTAACATTCAAAACTCATATAAAGATCATGCCCACAAACCGACACGCGTAAGTTCGCGGTTACAAATGCTTAAAGTGTAGGTACTTACAAATTAAAACCAAACCTCAAATGAATACAAACCCTACAGCTTTGGCTGACCTTCCCTGAAACAGAGATGACATTGGCAAAGTGAACCACTTTTTACAGTAAAGGTGGTCAGCCTAATACCAACCTTTAAGTCGAGGAATATGTCATTTTTACATAATACATCAATGTCATTTCGGTAAATTCACCAGTATGTACACCAAAAAAATTCATATGATGATGATGATGATGATTTGTATAGCGCCGTTTCGTGACTGCTGTCACTGCAAGGGCGCTTTCAGGCTTGACGCGGCGGTGAAGAAATGAGTCTTCATTCCCTTCTTGAAGCTCTCGATCCCTTCCTTGGCACGCACTTCAGGAGGCAGCTGGTTCCAAGTGGACGGTCCCGCAACGGCGAAAGCGCGGTCTCCGAACACTGTACATCTTTTTCTGTGTTGAGTGCTGACAGATGTAAGAGCACTGTCGGCAGATCGCAGAGTGAGCCCCCTCTCGCTCAGACTCCTCGGTAGTATAAGCTCCTGCAAGTACTCTGGCGCCACTCCATGCAGCGCTTTGTGTACCGTGAGGCCCAGCTTAAATTTAATCCTTTCTGGGATCCTCAACCAGTGAAGCTTCTGCAGGAGTGGAGTAATGTGGCAGTACTTGCTCTGACCATAAATCAGGCGGGCGCTGGCGTTCATTACAGACTGTAATCTGTTTAGCTGGCATTTTGGTTGTGCAGCATAGATACCGTTGCAGTAGTCTACCTTGGAGATGACGAAGGCATTTATCAGCGCCTTCATGGCGTCAGGTGGTACGCAATTTCTTGCTTGTTTCAGCTGCCTGAGACCATAAAAGCCAGAGCTGACAGTACTGCTAATTTGTTTGTCCAGGCAAAGGGAGCTGTCTAGATGGACTCCTAGCAATCTTACATCGCTGGATGGAACAATGTTAGCGCCAGAGATTGTTACTGGAGAATGATCTATTAGGTATGCTCTTCTGGCCGTGGTTAACCACATAATCTCCGTTTTGTTGGGGTTGAGCATCAGACGATGTGATCGCATCCAAATGTTTACATCTGCGACGCATTCCGCCACCGTTGATTTTAAGTAGTCGACATCTGATGGTTTGCAGTCTGAAAAGATTTGGCAATCATCTGCGTATATATGTGCTTTCAATCCCCATTTCATACCAGCCTATCATGTCACAGATCACAGTATGCGATAAAAAAAGTATTGGATGTGTAATGGAGATCGATGTTTGTTGCCTGTGTGTAATTTCTTTGAAGGATTCGCGAATATGTCCCCACTAAGCGCAATCATACCAAATTAAATGGAGGATATAACAATAAATAACGACAATTACAAAGGCGAAGGCGGGAACGGCCGACATCTTGGCGAGAGACAATCCTCGGTAATTATTATTATTTGTTTTTTGTCATTGATGAAGCGGGTCGCAGCTGATGATGGAGGTGATGTAGTGAGAGTTACAAGCTTTACAATGAGTGCATTAATACAATAAAGGTTGAGATAATTGAGAGATTGTCAATTTTTTTTTCAAGAGTAAAGAGCCTTTGAAATTGGTTTGCTTGAGAATCATCTTTTCGATTTCCTTTTAACCGTGTATATTTTGTTTTATAAGACGCAGATTTTCTCAATAAACAGCATATATCAGACAACGAAAATGTGGGGTTGTGGACCTTTTTACTTTTTATCAGAGACGGATTCTCAACGGAATTTATTCGGTGTATATCATGTTGATTTCTAAAAAAAATACCTGCCGAAGTTTCGTTTCCATGAGCGGAAAATATTTTCAGGGCTGGTCAACGCTGGATTATCCAGATCCTTGCTCACATACCAGGCTCACCTCATGGTCCGTTGATTGGCTTATAAATAATATTCAAAAGTTTTCTCTTTTAAGAGCAAGCGCAAAATCGACACCTTGATGGACTTGAATAGAAATGAGATGCCTTTTTTATGAAAGCTTTAAAACAGTTTAATGCAAGGATTAGTTGCGTAAGATTTTCAGATACTTAAGAAGAACAAAAATGGGGGTCAAGGGCCCCAAGGTCCTCATTAATAAAGCAAACGATCGAAGAAGAATCTGTTGTCACAAACAATATGAAGAAAAATGGAAAGATGACAAGAGAACTTGAGAATAGGGTGTGCAAGGGAAAGCAAGTGGTCGGTGCAATAGGAAGAATAGCAAAGAACAAACGATTGACGATGGATCTGAGAATGGCGGTACACAATGGCATATTGTTACCGACTTTGTTGTATGGAAGTGAAGCATGGACAGTGAACGATAGCGAAATGAGTAAAGTATGTACGGTGGAAATGAAGCATTTGAGAAGCATGACAGGAAAAACTCTGAGGGATAGAGTTAGGAATGAATGGGTAAAAAAAGAATGTAATTTGAAAGAGGATGTGAAAGTTAAGGTACAAAAGAATGTGATGAGATGGTTTGGGCATGTGGAAAGAATGAATGATGATAGACTGACAAAGCATGTATACAAAGAAAGTGTGAAAGGAAAAAGAGGGAAGGGACGACCGAGAAAAGTATGGAGTGATCAGATTGAGGAGATTGTGAAAGAATGGGATATACAAAGTGAGCGTAAAAGAAGAAAATGCATGAAAAAGGTGATGGATATGAATGAATTGAAAGAGGTATGTAAGGATAGGAAAAAATGGAGGCAACTCTGCAGAGGCTCTGGCCACCCCTAGCGGAATGGCGACAGAGTTACAGTTACAGTTACAGTATATGAAACTTAGCCAAAATAATTAATTACTAGAAGCCTAGTCGGTAAAAAAAATATTTTAAAGAGCAGCATAATTTTTTCCAGTCATCTAATTTCCTTTCATACTCAACTCATGATACGTTTATCTGATTGTAGTGCCGGCATAACCAAAACATTAACCCAACTACAATAACCTTTCTTAAAGTCAATTAACCCCCCGAAGTTTCTTGACGGAACGGTTATGTAAAAATGAAAATAAACCAAGCCACTAACAGCATTACAAAATGTAAAACAAAACCCAGACACCTAAAACGTTAGAAGAAATTATCAGCTGCGTACGCACCTTGCTTGGAATGGATACCAAACGACTTTCCGCCTACCTTAATTTATAATAAATGGTTCTTTTTAATGGTTACCAATGGATAGCTAATCTACTAATATATTAAATTATTTTTTTAGAGATATTATGCATTAATTAGAATATTTACAAATTAGTTGTGTGGTGATTAATTGTGTTTGGGTTTATGCAACAGATAAGAGCTATAACTAGGTAAAACTGGTGTGATGTAATGCGTGTGGCGCGGAACGAAATATTGAGTTCACACTCACTGTTGGAAAATTAAATGTTGTCTGCTTTGTTGGCTAGGTCAGAGAAAATTAAATTAATTTCTTGTTAAAAAATACAAAGGCTTAATTTAAAACTTTGTGATGCAAAAGATTATGATTTAATTTAATTATACGTATTATTTTTTAATAATACTTATATTTGTATACTTATACAAATAAAGACTTATTTTTGAACTCGATGTTTTTTTCTGTATTAACTCGGCATATTTCAAAGATCCCTTGGTTTTGTGACGTCACATAAAGGAAATAAAAATGTGTTGCCGATGATCAAGGGTTTTTTTTCATTTTGTTGCAATATAAAATATACTCGGATGGCAATTACCCTAAATACAGAATACATAGCTTTACAGCATTCTGTCCGGTTTGTCTACGGTTTTTTTCAATCCGGTGCCGGGTCGGAAGTCCAGTAGTGTATGGAAGCTTTCACACAGTTTGTCCGGTAATCCATGGACAAACCGGGTAGAATGCGTTGTGACTAAAAACACGCTCAGTATCTTTTCAATTTACCTCCATCATATTGTGTTGAAGCTATGACTGACTGTCCTTCATACACCCGGCCAAATTAAATAAATAATAGACTTTTTATTTAAAAAAAAAAACACTCGCCACATGCAACTCCCTCGGAGAAAACGCGACAAGAGAAGTTACAAGCTTAAATTGTCATTGGCAAACATATCTTAGATTTGGTAAATCGTCCTATTCTATTGCTTTGAAATACATAAGTACATAGATTGTTAGTTCCCTTCTATACTAGCTATGAATGTCAAACCTCTCTGCCGTAAATTGTGTTGGCCGATTCCAAAGATAGTTTGATTTGACATATAAATGGAGTATGCTAGCACAGAGAGGCGACACCGGGATTAGTTCAGTCTCCCATTGTAGTGGCGCCTTCCTCGGTCGCGAGATATTATAAACAAGAACACATCAATTAAAGCGGGTTGCCGGAAATGCGGTGCGGCCGGCCGGCTGTACTTGCCAGGGAAATATCTACCTCCTCTGTACTCCTGCCCTCCTAGCACCTCCCGATCCCTGAACTCGACCATATGGCGCACCTTGGTCAAGGAATCCCATCACAATGCTCAACAGCATAACTCGACTTTTAACGGCTTATCCATAAATTGATTCACGCTAGTCTTATCTCCCAATAAAAGTTAATAAAACCATGAACAACGGTTCTTGTTTTTACAGCGATATCAATTTTGTTATTCATGAATCATATTGGTAATAAGTGTAAGTAACGATCCAGAATACGATCACTTCATGTAAATTACTATAATTTCTCTAGAAATTCACTGGAAATAGAAAATAATATTACTAAGTATTGTAGGTATTGGATGATGTTAGCTGTATGGTGCATAATATGTATGTCGCATGTACCAGTATCATATTTCACACATTCTTTCTTCATTTGTCATTTCAAGAAAAGCATTGGAGAATATCAAAGATATGAAAAGAAAATACAGGATGGCTCATATATACGAGGGTGCACTCAAGAGCGCATGATTTGTATAGAAAACGTACCGTAAAGTAAACGTACCAAAGGCGGTAATCTAGAACTGTTTTCGAAAATGAAAATAGCACATGAAAAAAATATTATCTAAGTTGCAAAGGTATATTAACATTTAAAATTAATGTTAAATGCATGCCTACGACGCTCCCTGAAACAGAGGGGACATTGGCAAAGTGAACATTTGTTTACAGTATGGGGGATCAGCCTCATCTGTAATCTATAATCTAAGTTGCAAGGATATATTCATTCAAAGCTTTCAGATGTATGCCCACAAACAAACACGTGTAGTTCGCGCTTACAAATGCTGATTGTGTACTTACAAATAAAATCCAAACCTCAAAAGAACATAAGCCCTACAACTCTTGCCGACATTCCCTGAAACAGGGGTGACATTGGCAAAGTGAACCATTTTTTACAGTATGGGTGGTCAGCCTCATACCAACCAATAAGTCAAGGAATGCTCATCGAATCTCATTCACAAAAAAATCATGGATTTCCACCTTTGAATCTATACGACTAAAATCTTAACATGGGTGAACTGAAGGTTTTCCTTTGGTGGTTCATTTATCCATTATGTGGATTTAAATACCTCATTTCATTGCATAAGAATACGGCGCTGTTATCAGCTCATAATACAATTTGAATTTCGCGGTCGTAGCAACAACGCGCGATGTTATTGCGCTGTCGCTGTCCCTGCTGAAACACCTCCTTGGCTTTCTGCGCGCCTGGTGTATTGGGGACGCTCGCAGCGACCTGGCGAGCGGGCGGCGCAATAACTCGACCGCGCGACTCGGCGCACACCGACCTCCTTGCACAACGTGCTCCCCTGATAGAATACTTTCAGTTTGATAAACGTCACCATCGCTCCCGCCTCCTTTTTGCTACGTTTGTTTATGATCATAAAACGGTTTCATTTTACACCGGTTCAAGGCGATTTTTCTTTTTTTTTGTATGACAGTGAAAACAGCCCTTTCGGCAGCTCATTCTTTAAAACGGTTGAAATTAAGTCGATTTTTATTTTTTTCTGAGACAGTGAAACATAATTTTCGGCAGATCGATCAAACTTTTTGCTACGTTTATAATCAGCTCATTCATTAAAACTGTTCAATTTTAAACCAGTTCAAATCGATTTTTAATTTTTTTGTATGACAGTGAAACAAAAAGCCCTTTCGGCTTCCATAATCTAAGTTACAAAGATGTATTGACATTTAAGGCTCACATTTAATGCATGCCCACATATAAGTTCGCGCTTACACATGCTGCATGTGTAGTGTAGGTACATAAAGATAAACCGAACCTCACGTAAACATTATATACCTTGGAACTCCGGCCGACTTTTCCTGAAACCGGGGTGGAATTCAATTGAAAAATGTCAACGGTAGTTATTTATTTAAGCGTCAGTCAGCCTCATATCATCCTATAAAAGGAACAATAAATAAATTATTAAATTTGTAAACCAATTTAAAATTGCGTTTTCATTACGGTTTTCTATGTAGGATTATTGTTTTACTATGTAATGAAAAATGACATAAATTTTAAAGTGTATTATCATCGAATAAAATTTAAATTCTGTACAGACAATAAAACCGTGAAGCCATTCGGCCGGGTTGCTAGGGAAAATACAAACACATAATTTTTGTAATGATGCTAAAGACGCTAGTCTCATAGGTGCTAGGGGTGTGACGTTTTCCCGTCGAGAAAACAAACTATTTTCAAATTTGCGCCGAGTCCACTATTGCGTCAATTTTATAGTTATTGAAAATGTTAGACCGTGGAAGCACAGCTAGGAAGTAAAAATACAACAGAAATAATGTGACATTTATAAAGCAGTTTAAATTCAGTATGCTGCACCACTGCACCGGTATAAAATGTGCGTAAACTCACCTCGATCGCGTAAATCGAAAAAATGATTGAAAACTAAACCACTCACTAAGAGTGCGGCCATATATTCCATAAACTTTTCATTTACCAGATCGAGGTAAGTTAACGCAATGTTATAAACTCGGGGTAAGTTCTGGTATCTGCATTTGCTCTCTCCTAACTTGACGTAAAACTCCCGAGGCTGGATAAGCGCCTGTCTAAGGATACTACGCATTGTTTCTGTGTCCTCTGACCTTTGACCTTATAGTACTGAACATATTCGCTGTAAAAGCTTGTTGCTGTACTTATTCAGTTAAGTGTCTATTTTCGAGAGATGAAAGAATTTTAACAGGAGTGAAAAATTCCTTGACCAATAAAAAAATGCCAAGCAAATCGCTAATGTGCTTAGCCAGATGCACATTAAGGCCCGGTATTTAAAAAAACTGGAAAACTGGAAAAAACTACCCACATGATTGGTCGTCGCTATACTAAGTCGCTATACTAACGTTGAAAATACTGGGCCTAAGCATGCTTCTGATCAATAAAATAGTTGTAATGGATAAAAACGGTAATGGTTAATACTCGAAAATCGTAATGTTCAGTTGTTTGAATCCTTTTATTAATTAACCTTCCTTGATCCTGATTTATAAGTGAATTCCATTTGTATGAAAATTTACACATGTACAACTTTATTGTATTGAATACAGAAGATACATTTATTAAGTACCTAGAGAGAAAATAATTAATTTTGCATTCGTAGATGCGAAAAGAAAAAAAAAGACTGAAGGAAGGTTCAGGTTATCCTATTATGGTGTTCTATTATTGGCTGACAAAAATAAAAGCAAAGGCTTGTTGTGAAATGTCTGTAACCCTTGGTATGGCAGGTTTGAGAATGTTTGTACCTACGCAAGTGAGCTGGCCAAATGGTAAGTCCAGTGGAATCCTCTCAGAGGCAGAGTTCCCTGGCGCAGCTGGATGATGCATGGAAATAAAATTAACCAAGATGAATGCCCCTTGATGTGGGAGTCGCATGTGCCAACTGCCTTGTTCCTGCAGCAAGCGAGCCCCGTAAAGCACCGCGCTTATGATTAATGCACTTTAAACTAAGTTTTATCTCTGCCGGTTAATTTAGTGCCCACAACGAGGATGCAGACGAATAACTCAAAGTGCGCATATTGTGTCGGCATGTTGGGTCATTTGCATGTAACAGTGTCCTCGCGTTAATGAATCTCATGTGCAATACTAATTGCTGTAAACATTCAACTGACAACTTTAATCACCGTCAGATTTACGGCCCATCCCCTGTGCTTAAAATTATGCGTGTAATCCCAATGACACGCCGTGTAATTTAATATTTTTCAATGTCTGGACTTTGTTCATCTTTATTATCAATCTGCATGATTGATTGAGGGTTCCAGCTTTTTTTCTCCACTTTTCGACACACTGTTTTTTTAACTTCTCACTTTACCTGGCCATATAATTTTCATGGGAAACATAGATGAATGTACTGCTCTTGTCTGCTGTTGTTTATATCCTGAAAAGTAATAAGATAATAGCAAACATGCTGAACATATACAATATACATGTTTACGGTAGGTCACGAAAACGTTTAAGTACCACACATTTGTTGGTAGTTATTCTAAAACTTAATCGCTTCGCATTACGAGAAATTCGAGTTAATTCTCTCCTCGGCATGCCAGGGGGAGATTAGTGGAGGTATCGGGAGTACATAAATAGTGAGGAGATACAGCATCAAGCGGCATCATTACAAATCACAACGGACTGCCTCAAATCACGGTAATAAGGCACGGCTACTAAACGCCGGCTGGAGATCTAATCCCTGCTTATATCTGCAGCATCTGACCTCCAACATGATCTTACTACATCAGCTTGCAGGCGAATGTGCTACTAAACTCTACCTGTAGCATCTGCGCTCTAACTGCGATCATCTGAGTACTAACATTGGCAATATTTGATTACAAATGTCACATTTCAGGTTTTCAAATCAAAATGATTAGACGCGTAAAAAAAATTGCGCAAATAATTGCATATTTAAAACAAAAACAGACGGAAATAAACTATGCTTTGTACATATAAACTTGTGCAAAATCAGTCGTAATGTGTCGCTTTTCTATTGGTATTCACTCATAATTTTATGAAACAAAAAATAAATTAATTTAACGACTTCGTGATACACCTCATACATTTTTTTTCGAACTTGTATGAATATCTGCCGATTTAGTTTTCAGCTGTTTGTGAAAGTAGTTTGCTAATTTGCTCTTGGTTTAATATCATTGTAAACAAAGTAACGTTCATAATATATGACATACTTACTTTCTTTATGCGTCCAGAACCATCTACGCAAGGTATCTCTAGTGATGACGCCAATGCATTGTTGAACTATTATTTGAAAATTTATGTAATTTTTTGGAAGTAAGTCTGGAAAAGCGTATGACAACCGCCTCATAGTTGGCTTCTTTCTGCTGCACACACAATACAGATATCGCAATGACTCTGGATAATAATTTATAAGCAAACCCGTTACGTCTGGATTGCTAACTAGGGGGCGAGGCGGGGCGGGGGCGTTCCTACCGTATCCCTCCCTGGCCTCCCTCTTCCCTCACCCTCTGCGCTCCTGCTACTCTCACTTCCCGGCCAATATTGTAGGAGGTGAAATAGACATTAAAATACTGCGCATCGAGACAAAGGCATTTAGTATTCTGATGGTCATGAAATATGTGGACTCCAATGATAACTTTGATATCCAGAAATCTCGGTTTTAAAAATGGTATCATTCATGTAAAAGAACTTTACTTCCTATGTTTTTCATTTGTCTCAGGACCATGAACGGAATTCCTTAATCCGTTTAGTTTGTATTTCGAATCTTTCAGTGGAAAAATAAACTGGGGAGAAATTACGTTAACGAACCAACTAGGAAAAAACGGAACAAATATTTTTGTATTACTTTCTAAGGGGCTACCTTAACCTGTGATCTCATCTTACCGAGAATAAATTGAAATTTAGGACACTGTTCAGACTCTAATCAGAGATGCTGCAAGTTCGAAGGCCTTCAGCAATTTCTTTAAAAAATATGCAACCTGAGTTCATGCTACGAACGTAGACTTCAGGTTGATTCATTGTACTTATTATCGTATATCATTGTACAAAATAAGACTGGAGGAAGAATTGAGACATATCAAATGGGATGTCTTGGGAATTAGCGAGACAAGACTAAAAGGAGAAGAATCGGTAACACTTCCATCAGGACATATACTGTTTAGAAATAACTCACAATCCTCGGCTGGAGGAGTCGCCATCATGATAAATAAAAACATTAAGAATAAAATAACTAAAATGATTAGTATATCACCCAGGGTACTATACGTAGTCCTGGAAATAAATAAAAAGTTTAAAATACAAATCATACAGGCCTATGCTCCCACAAGTACAGCAGATGATGAAGAAATAGAAACATTTTATGAAGATATCACAGGGGCAAAAAACATGGAAAAGGCTAGATTAACAATCTTAATGGGTGACTTTAATGCTAAGGTTGGAGAGAAAAAACAAGGAGACCCAGAATATATCGGAATGTTCGGACTTGGCAAAAGAAATGAGAGAGGAGAAACTCTCGTGGAATACCTTCAAAGCGAACAACTCTACTGTACAAATACATTTTTCAAAAAACAAAACCAAAGAAAATGGACTTGGAAGAGCCCAGATGGCAAGACAAAAAACGAGATTGATTATATTTTCACAGACAACTTAAAAACTTGCAAAGACGTATCAGTTTTAAACCGTTTTGATACGGGCAGCGATCATAGACTAGTAAGAGCAACATTTAAGATAAACACTAAGACTGAGAGATATAATATGGTAAATAAAAAGAACAAAAAACAACCCACAGTGGAAATGATCAAGCACCAAAGGGCAACATTTAATACAAAAATGAAAGACAAATTGGAACCCCTAACAAATCTAAACAACATGGGATTAAACGACTTATCAGAAAAGATTACTTCAGATTTTCAAACAGTCGTAAAGACTCTTTCATTTAAGCAGAAAAATAAAAATAACAAACTATCTGCAAATACAATAACACTTATGGAAAAAAGAAAAAGTATGGGCAGAGACACCATCGAATATAAAGAAATAAATAAAACAATCAAAAGAGAGGTGAGAAAGGATCTACGAAAATTTAATAACGAGCTTATTACAAAGACAATAGAGTCAAACAAAAATATGAAGGTTTTAAGGAGAAATAACGCGGAAGGAAAGAAAAATATTACTAAAGTGAAAGACAAAAATGGCAGGACATTAAACGATAAGGCCGAGATCACTGGAGCGATTCATGAATTCTACACTGACCTATATACATCTAAAAAAAAAAATATAAACCAATCACAAAATACCGTAATACTTAACGTGGGATCAGAAGATGTACCAGAAATAACTCACGAGGAGATGGAAAATGCTCTAAAATACATGAAGAAAAATAAAGCTCCAGGAGAAGACAAAATTACAAATGATATTTTAAAGATGGGCTGCAAAAAATTAAATGAAGCCGTGAAAATACTTCTAAATAAATGCATTGAATTAGAAGCCATACCAGAAAACTGGCAAAATGCTGAAGTGGTACTATTATTCAAAAAAGGAGATCCGGAAGATTTGGAGAATTATCGACCAATAAGCTTACTGTCCCACCTGTATAAATTGCTTACCAACCGGTTGAACAAGCAGGGTTTAGAAAGGGTTTTGGAACAACTGATCACATCCAGACTGTCCGTTTACTGATTGAGAAGACAACTGAATACAAAATCCCAATTCATCTGGCTTTTGTGGACTACAAAAAAGCTTTCGATTCTGTAGAACCATGGGCTATCATACAGGCTCTAAACGACGCAAGAATCGACTCCAGATATTCAAGGCTCATTAAATTTATATATGATCATGCCACAATGGATATTAAACTAGACGACGAAACAAGAACTGATAAAATAAACATTAAGCGAGGAGTTCGACAAGGGGACACTATATCTCCTAAATTGTTTACGCTGGCCCTGGAGAATATTTTTAAAATGATGAATTGGGACAACAAAGGGATCAAAATTGATGGAGTTTACCTGAACCACCTCCGTTTTGCCGACGACATAGTGCTTATAAGCAAAGACATCGAAGAGCTGAAGAGTATGATCAAAGAACTGCATGAAACCTCTCTGAAAATTGGTCTTGAAATGAACATCAGTAAAACAAAAATTATGAGCCCAACAAACGAAAGCCTAAACATCAACAACAAACACATAGAGGCTGTAAATGAATATATCTACCTTGGACACAAGATCAAAATGGGAAAGGAAAACCAAACTGCAGAGATACCCAGACGAATAGGATTGGGCTGGGCAGCTTTTGGAAAATTAAAGCACATACTCGAAAATAAAGACATCCCAATGAACCTAAAGAGAAAGATCTACGAGACTTGCATCCTCCCTGTGACAACATATGGCCTAGAAACCATCTCGCTAACCGCAGTGAGCGTCCATAAATTAAAGTGCTCACAACGATCCATGGAAAGACGGATGTTGGGAATAAGTCTTAAAGATAGAAAAAGAAACGAAGACATCAGACACCTAACAAAAGTCACAGACATCATGGATCGTATTGCAAAACTAAAATGGCAATGGGCAGGCCATATGGCAAGACGAGATGACAACCGATGGGCAACGAAAATCCTCAAGTGGCGACCATGGGAAGATAAAAGAAGCGTCGGCAGACCACAAAAAAGATGGTCAGATGACATTGTTCCAGTCGCGGGGCGGAAATGGATTCAGAGGGCACAGGATAGAAAGGAGTGGAGAAACATGGAAGAGGCCTATATCCAGCAGTGGAGAGATGGCTAAGGAAGAAGAAGAAGAAGACTTATTATCGGCAGAGCACATCCCAGAACTGCTGAGTAGCCATTAAGATTTACTGCAGACTTTTGCATAAATTCCATATTTACTCTGACTTGAAAGAAAAAAAAAACAACACCAAGTTTATCCTTCAGGAAAGCATATATTAAACTGAAGGTATATGTAGATAAAATTTCAAATCCTACCTTGCAGCAGAGCAGTCCAAGGTTGCATGTGATCACATCGCATCATTAAGCTACCGACCCAAGTCGAATAAATTCCCTCTCGGCACTCATTATGCGGCCTGGCTCGAGCTGCATATAAAGTTGTACAAGAATAGGGCATTATTGAGTATCGCCGCGGAATCACCTGGTAACTAGGTGGTCATGAGCATTAGAGGCCGCTGAAGGAATCATGCGTATGGGGTGTAATTCATACAGGAACCGGTCGGGAATCTCAATGCTTTATGAGTGTCTGATATGTATGCAAAATTATTTATTGATTTCGTATCTTGTTTCTCATTTTGTACTTAAATATACCTTATTTGTTGCAGTTCCTAAAAATCAAATATTTCAAACCGGAATCAACTTTGGTAAATTACGCATCTTAAATTTTAACCTTTTCCAGAAAGTATATTTTTTTTTACTTCTTGATACAAACATGACTTCTAATGGTGAATATTTTAGTTATCACTTTTAGCATGCTTAATCAGTCACATAAAAAGGCAAGGAATAAGCAGATCGTTTTAGCAAAAACATACGAATTCTAGCTTTGCTTTATGTTAAGATTCCGGTTTACAAGCCAAGATCTGAATTTATGATTATTTCATGAGATACACCACACATGCGTATTTCATAACGTTTCCCTCAGTTTCGTGAGCTGGATAAATAAATCTTGTATCCCAGTCTTCCAGATTATATTTTATAAATATGGCGCTCCATACCTGTATGCTAAAGTAGTCTTAGCTGCGTATTTAGATAGCCGAGCTTTGCATGAGAGTGTTTTAACAGGCATATGGTACAACGCAGTAACGTAACATCTTGAAAGGTTTTATCATTTTTAAACAACCCCACAAAATTCAAATCTTGAATCCATATCCATATATGAAAACACAATTTAATGCAGATTGTAGTATAATTAAAGTTAAGGGTGTTAATCAGGTGTACCACAGGGGAACTTCTTTGGACCCCTGTTATTGATTTTGTGTATAGATTTCTTCATTAATCACTTAGTGTTCATTCAAAATAGTTGTTTTTGCCTATCGTAAATAATTATTGAAATCCGCTTGCTTCCAGTGCCATTTGAAATATTCCATGGTTCTCATTTTTCTCACATTATAAGGTAGATGTTTCCACGCCAGAGCACCAGCTACTGCAAAGACACGCTGTCTCTATTTAAAATACAGTTTTCACCCTTCTTACTATCCTTGATTACCAACTCTGAGCGTCAACTTTTATTTGATATCTTTATTTATACGACCACCTGTTAGAACTGCTATTATATTGGTTGCTGAAAAAAACTTGCATATCTAAGGATGGTTACAAAGATGCTGGGCTTCGTTTTTGTGTGTAGCTGAATTTTCTTCCGATGGATATTTTGCCTGCACGTCTCTGCTGCAAGCCTTGTTGTACATACATTAGAATATCCCACTAGTTGGGTCGGTACTCTGAGTAAATAGAATAAATAACGCACGGCCATGTTGCACATATAGCATTCTCATGGTATGCACGGACAACAGTTGCTATCGTCAGGAACACGCAGACGCGTCGATGCGTACAGTACCAAGTATACAACGTAACGTTTACACTCAACCATACTCTTCAACCAACAAAGTACGAAATTAAACAGCTCAATAGAGGTCTTGTTTTAGTTTGCATAGATTATTTGGTAAAGTGCTGTTTTATACTCGGATTGCTCTGTGCAAAAATATCTGCAGGAGTTGCGCGACGGAATTAAAGGCGCCTTGCATACTTAAATGCGGGACCCTAAGACAATAAATATCTAGTGTTTGTGCGCGAGAAAGACTGGCCGGCTGAGATGAGCATTATACTGAAGTTTATCTTAAACAAAACGTGTAAATACTTCGAGAAATACTTTATGAGATTGTTAACTGCTTAAGTTATGTGCGAGGGTGAAGGATATTCGAAATTCGTGGAATAAACACATTTAATTAAGAGTTGAACTTGCCAATGCATTGATTATCTGCAGTTGATTATCAGTACATGAAAGTAACATATTACACGTATCTGAGTTGCAGTCCATAGATTTTAAAGCTTTATCTAGGAATGTATCAGGTAAGGTGTCCATATCAACGCTGCACCCTTCATTAGGACTAAAGTAAGAGTAGAGATTTTCCCATTCCAAATAAGTGAATTGTTCCTTTCTTAGAACCAACAAAGGTCAGAACCAGACAGTGCCCATTTTAAAGTTTGCTGATTACTAAACGTTCTTTCTAATCATTTTAGTATCCACCAGAAAGTAAGGAAATATGTTTATATGAATGGTTGACGAGAAATCCGCACTCATTGTGGTCAAACTGTGAAGAAAGAAAAACGTTTTTGAGACGGTCGACACCAACCTCTCCGTCATACATTTTGGTACAAACTGTTGTTAATCATGCGTGGTACTTACTAAAAATATTTTCCCGCATGTACAATATACAAACTTTTTGCCAAAATTATTGTCAAATTCAGATAAATACTAATAATTTAAAGTTAAACCTACAGTTAAAGAAAATTAAACGAAGATACCTCATATTATTTTTTTATAAAATATGTCTAAGTCAGCAATGTTTGTTTGTCTATTCGTATGATTGAAATTCCTTCATAACAAAAATCAATGGCTTTTGCGGCGATTGATAATTTTATCCAATCAGCTTGAAGTACCTGTAAGTCATTATTTGAAGGGTAAAAAGATAAAGCTCACTGCAAATAATTTCCTACGGTCTGTATGAATCCTCTCGTGGGCTCCACCACTAAGCTAAGCCGCTCATCATTCAGCAGATAGATGTAAGTGTGTGCGCTTCCCAGAGATGATTCGTAAATAAATGCCTCTAAATCAATTTGTGCGGAAAGCTCAACTCAAGCGCTAGCTAGCTAGCACAGGGATGCATTCAAAGCGATGAAAATATTTTGAAGTGCAAAAGCTTGTGTAAGAAAGCTTTTTGAATGAGTTAAATATTTGTATACATATGAATGGCAGAAAATATCAGTTACAAGTTCAAGTATGAGCAAAAAGGTAGTATGATAAAGAAAATATTCAAGAAATTACAAAAAATTTAAGGAAGACGGTAAAATATAACAATTTAATAAGAGACACATAAAAATTATTATGTGTAATAGGCTCGAAAGACACGCAACGCAACGCAACTAAGCTACACATATAGTGTAACTTCTTGCCGCGTTATCCCCGAAGGGGTCGCATGTGGCGAGTTAAACCTATTTATTTTTACAGGTAAGGGGGCCGGCCTTACGCCAACCACTTCAGATGAAGTGGGGGTTTCCCAGCTCCCGAGAGAACTGGTACTCATTTCTTGTGAAGGCTGAGTAAACCTTGCCGGCATTTTTATTTTAGGGTTTGAAACAAACACCGAAACGGGAAATCATTTCTGACACCCTCGCCTCGGCGGGATTCGAACCCGAGCTCACGGCATGGAATGCAAGCACTCTACCAACTGAGCTATCGACCGGTCAAATTGTTAATATCGAAAGACAAATAGTTATAAAAATATATTTAAAAAAACACTAGAAATTGCAAAAGGTACCTATGCTGAAAAATTCAAATAATAAATTTCAGAAATTTCAGGCTTTGTGCTACAGCAGTACGTAACTCCACAACTGCACTAAATCTAGAGCTTAAAATTCTGATATTAAAGGTGATTTTTCAGGAAACAAGATGAATTTTTCGTGACATTTACAAATTAGAACATGGATTTCAACTCAAAAGCCAAAATCAGTACCTTAACAAAAGAAACCAAAATGATGGGCATTTGCTTCATACAGGCATATAATCTGTAAGTATAAATGTATTTATGTATGTACGAGTACAAAAGCAGGAAGAATTAATTTTTAATGACATCTATGCCATATTACTTATATTTTAAATGATATTAGGGTAGGATTTTCATAACAATCAAGCGAACAATTCAATAGATTTTTTTTTCAAAAAATGCATTCTCGTGCATCCAAATGCTGCTCTGTATATAATTATTTGAACGGTGCTAGTAGCTTTTGAAGAACACTCGAGCGGATAAGTTCCTTTATCTCAGGGCCGCATATTTAATAATATTCAGGAACCCGCCGTGTGCGCGGATTGTTCTTGCAGAGCTTACCTTAATGACCGCCACATAAAATGTTATATTATTTTAGGAGGCGTAAACGTGAGGGATGCATGTGTGATTAGGTGAGGTCTGGCAAAATGGCGAACGACCCGTAAGTGGAGGGGTCTAATGAGAGGTCGAGGGAAATTGCGAAGACAAATTGATTTCCATGTTATTTTCAATTTGCTGAAACGCCCGCATTTAATTCAACGACCGTATGTATCTATTTAGCAAAAAATAGTTGGTATCTTCCTTGTAGCATATTGTTTTTGTACATAGAAACAAGAGTTTGAATAATAAGTTTATTGTTTTAGTTTACCTACATCTGCGTACATCGTACCTACTACGAGTCTGAAAATCTTGGAGGTAAGAAAATGTATAAAGTAAATCTGATACAGGTATTTTGAACGTGTTATATATTTCGTTCCTATTGCCAAATTTTTGACAAAAAAATATTTATGTCAAATTATAAATTGTTCTTTTAAAACCTGTAAAGAAAAACTAACAAAACATTGATGAGTCAGGTTTTTAAATTGTGAAAAAATGAATATAGGTACACAGTGGTATAGTATGCTAAAATAGTAACAGATTAAACTAATTGAGAGAAAAATGAAGTAGAAAGAGGTGGAAGACTTACACCTCGCGGAAAATATATTTTGTCCTAATATTTTTTTTCTATCATTGTTCTTGTGTTGTTTTTCCCATGTATACAGTCCGGAACTCCCTAGAGATAAGTAAGCAAGAGTGCTACATCTCGGAGTTGCAACTTTGGTTGGCTGCTCTATTGGTACTGCTCGCTTGTAACATTCAAATAAGTCTCCGGGTGGACAAAGGCCTCACAATAGGCACAATGCATTATGTAAGTCCGCGCGGCGAGCCTAGTGGGAGTCGGGGAAGTTTATGGTTTACTTGGACGAGTATAATCAAGCGACACCGGGTCCGCCTTACCTCCCTGATCACAAATCACAACCCGGTCATTATTCCAACCGATGGCCGGTCGCAGCCGAGTGCGAATGTACCGAGGTGGCGACAGAGACCGCGGGAGGTAAAGAGGAGCCCTGGGCTGGAAGTCTCATCCCCACGGTAATTCTTCCCCACCGAATATCGGTAATATTTGTATGAAGACTAATCAGCTGTTCACTTGCGGCCATCTTGGATTGACAGGTCTTCATACAAATATTACCGATATTCGGTAGGTAATAATTACCGTGGTGATGACACTTCCAGCCCTGGGAAGCGTAAAAATGTAATATAACATCCCTGGGTGGCAACTAAATCTGCACGTAAAGGCGACTGCTTACCGTGTTGTCCCTGAAGGCGTCACTTGTGGCGTGTGGAATGTATGTATTTTCCCAGGTAATAATAATAATAATATTAGCATGATTTATTTGGTGAGCGCTGTTTCTCTGTGAATCACACCTCGAGAGCCCCCTGCGAACTTGGTAGTCACTATGGAAAGCGACAATTCTTTAGTAAGATTTAGTTGTTGTAAGGATTGATGAACCTTTGGTGACCGGTCTTTGGTAAAGATATTTTTTTCAATCCAGCAAAAAGCACATTTGAAAACATGAATGGTAAAGCGTCTACCAGGTCGCCGTCTCAAAAGATGAAAGAACAGCTGGTCTTTTGCATCACAGGAGGGAGTTCCATCATAAACAGATCATCTATAACAAGAGGAAGAAGAAAAAGAAGATGAATGGTTTTTTTTACTCCCCCGGATTCGATCCCACAATCTTCCATTTACGAGTCCGAAGCGTTATCGCTAGACTACGGATTGGTCATAAGGTAAGGCGCCCAACCACTTTACTTGAAGGCTGGATGTCCCAGCTTTCGTGGAGGCTGGATCTCATTTCTTATGAAGACTGATTAAACTTTGCCAGTATTTTATTTTGGGTTTGAAATAAGCACCAAAACGGTATTTTTAACACCCTTGGTGGGGATCACAAGCTGGTAAGAAACGCAAGCATTCTATCAACCATCTGTCAAGAGTGTCAACTGGATTTAATTAGTACATAAACGATATCCGATTATTTTGGACAATGTTTAATAAAGCTCCAAGTATGATAAGCTTGTGCAGTTGTATGAGAACCGGCTCTGGTGCAGCATGGTACCACGTGTGAGAGTCATTAAGGTGGCGTAGAGGGGAGTTCGCCAGGTCACCATTAGCGCCTACACCTCTATAAGGTTAATCATAATGTATCACAACACATCAGCGGATATTCTGCACAACGTGAATCAAACGCTAGCCCGAGGGAACTTGCAAAACATATTGATTTAAAATAATATGATATTGCCAATATTAAGCTGAAGCAGATTCGATAAACCAATTCCCATATGGTCTTATCCATACCTTTCGTAAATAAGCAACAATCTCGAAAGTTGACCATAAATAAGGAGGCTTTTAAGGTAGTGACTTATTGTCCTTGCTTCTGAGAGACAATTTAACGCCTTTTTCCTGGATATCACTTCAAAGTCTTACGACAGGGCCGATTGGTTGTTTTTTTGTAGACCAATCAATGGACTGGATCTAAAACGCGCTGCAGGCAAAGAAATGACGTTAAAAAAATGGTCATAAATAAAAAGAAAATATCATGGCTTCCGTCCTCGGCAGCATGCTGCCATGAACGAAAAGGACAATCGATGTAGGGTTTGTGATTTGTCAATTGTCATAGAATCATTCAAAGGATATCCTTACGTTTATAGTTTTATATAAATCTCTTTTTAGTTCATCCTAGAGATTTCAATAAATTGACGAAGTATTTATTGTTTACTAGTTTTACATTTTTTCCTTCTTTTGTTGTAAAAATATTAGAATATCTTACACCCTAAGCTTATTTTTTGCTCTCAACAACTCTATTTTCCATCCAATAGTTTTCAATACAATGCCAAAATTATGTTTCCAAGTTGAATGGTATTGCTCCATTATCGCTTGTTTAAACTAGAATCTTACCTTCTTACTAAACTCGTTTCTAGCTGCCACAAGTATGCAAAATGTACTGGCCGGCAGCTCCGTGCAAAACACAATATTTTATTTTATATTATGACTTTAATGTTGGTACAACGAGCGGAGTACTTCAAGTTTGCCTTACAATCGCTGCCCCCTGTCACGCAGGCCAGCCTGGGTATTCGACCCCTCAGTAGGAGCAATACCAAAAATTGGGTCAATCGACACGTAAGTCTCGTAATTTATGCAGTCAAATATCAAGAAATTAAAAGAACAAATGCCAGTGGACACATGGTGCGAGCAAAACTCACTTTCATCGGCGCGATGACGTAACGCTGACCCACAAAAGTGGAGAGAGAAAAAAACAAACAGCTACATATTACTTTTATATGGCACCTCAGATTGCTAACAGCTCGGCTAACGAGCATTGTATTTAACTATCACGGTAGTGTGTTAGCTGCCAACACATTTTATTGGTAAACAGTAATGTCAGTGTGGAACTGGTTTGGTGATGATGATGATGATGATGGATGATTTCTTTCCTGTGGCGCCATTTAATGGTCCAGGACCATCTCAAGGGCGCCATGGCTTCTCGAGAAAAGTAGTGTCTTCAGTTCCTTTCTGAAGGTGGTGGTAGGCTGGTTCGCGCGAACGCCGATGGGTAAATTGTTCCAGGCCACCGGCCCGGCCACCGCAAAGCTTCTGTCTGCAAAGTTTGATGTGTTTGCTCTACTGGGCACTATAACCTTGTTGACAGCAGTAAGGGCAGAGCGTAGTGGTCTTTTTGAAGTCCCATCGACAAAGCATTGCTCAGCGAGACATGGGGGTGCAGTGCCGTTCAGGGCCCTATGCACAGTGAGACACAACTTAAATTCCACCCTCTCTCGGACCCTCAGCCAGTGCAGTTCTCTCAGCAGTGGCGAAATATGACAGCTCTTTCCCTGTCGAAAAATTGCCCTAGCAGCAGCGTTGAAAGCCATTTGCAGCCGATCAAGCAATTTCTGCGGTAGTCCAGCATATATGATATTGCAGTAGTCTAATCGGGAGACGACGAAAGCAGCTACGAGGCTTTTGACAGCATCCACAGGCAAACATCTTGAGATGAGGCTCAATTGGCGGATATAGAAGAAAGCTGTGCTCACTGTCCTAGACACTTGTGCCTCCATCGATAGTGCTCCGTCTAGTAAGACACCAAGGACGGATATGGTGGAGGATGGTATTATGCTTGCACCAGAGAAAAAGATTGGCTGAGTACCCAAGAGGTGCTGCCGACCCGGAGAGGCGACCCACAAGAACTCAGTCTTGGTTGGATTCAGTTTGAGACGTCTATAGGCCATAACGTTTGTGAGTCTTTCCAAGCAATGGGTGGTCCTGGCCAAAAGATCATCTTTTTTGTCGGGACTGCAAAAACCAACGAGGACACGATCATCAGCATATGCATAGCTTCGCATGCCACACTCCTCCAAAATATTATCAATACAGCCAATGTACAAGATAAAGAGGATTGGACCAAGGACTGGTGTTGGGTGATGTTGCGCATACGATTGTGATGCAATCAAAGGGCTTCTTTGGTGAAAAATCTGGTGTATTTGAATCAACAAGTTATTCTTATGCAAGTTAACTAATCCAATAAGGCGATAGTTTCCTATCAAGCGTAAAATCTCCGCACTAATACAGGTCATGTAGTCTTTAAGACCAGCCAATACAACTTAAAGAAAAAAATTTGCGCAATTTACACCTTTTAATTGCTTCATCCCGTAGTCAAATAATTTTTGTGTAAAATAAAACCAGAAAAAAAACAGGAAAAATTTGTAGCGTCTTCGCCAGGGTTCTTACTAAATGTTAATAAAATATATTTTGTTCTTTCTTGCTAAGGGCTCAGTCATCTAGACATGTGATAGGAGTAGGCTGACGAGGAAAATTTGAAATGATACGACTCCCTTGATATATTTTTACCTCAGATCTTCCCCATGCATAACAAGCAAAGCATGGAAAATTGCGATAATGGACGATAAACAAATACGAAAAATTATCTACAGAGAGTTGTATGAGATCACAACAATTTTTACATCCTAGTGAAGCTTTTATTTTTGTTTATTTTTATACAAACATACATTATCAATTTTTAGGATAAAATATAAATCACTCATAGTTTTTCACGACTAGAATGTCAAATTACTAAAATCCGGTATCAAGAAGCACTAAATTATAAACGAGTAATAATTTTCAATGTTTTATCTCTTACATATAAAATTAGTTTTTTATTTTAACTCTAAAGGTTACCCACAATAATTCAATGTTATAATAATTATTTTCACACGAAAAAGTGTTGACAACAGCTTGACTTTAAATCAAATTATAAAATGGCGATAAATCGTTGGGTTGTTTGTGCGATTGGCAGCATTGTTGCATTATTCATGTATTTTATGTGCGACTAAGTTGTAACTCATAAAGACGTTACATGGAAATTTTATTTTACCATAAAATTAATGTCAAGAATATGGCACCGTAGAGGCATGGCACTTAGATAATAATATTAGGATGATTTATTTGGTGAGCGCTGTTTTTCTGTGTATCACACCTCAAGAGCCCTCTGCGAGCTTGGTCGTCGCTGTAGAAAGCGCCAATTCTCAAGCAAGACCAAGTTGTTGTAAGGTTGGATGGACCTTTCAGTGACCGGTCTTTGGTAAAGGTTTATGAATTTTTCAACTCAGCGAGGAGCACATCCAAAATATAAATGGTATATTTTTTTGTGCTCCGCCGGGATCCAAATCCACAACCTTCCATTTACGAGTCCGAAGTGTTGCCACTGGACTACGGATCGGTCCAAGATCCCAACGACACGCGGTGTACCTGAGCGGTAACCCATCCAAGTACTATCCGCGCCCAATGTTGCTTAACTTCGGTGATCTATGGGAACCGGTGCTTTCAACATGGTAACGTCGTTGGCATGTTGAGATGTTAGGTAAATTCTTATATCCATGTATGCAAGGGGATCTATCAGATTCCATTTAACTCATTAAAAACTCTGTACTTTTCACTATTATGGGGCCGGCCTTAGCACTTGAAGTAGGGGCTTTCCTAATTCCCAAGTGAACAGGGTCTCATTTTTTGTGAGGACTTAGTAAACGTTGCTATTATTTTGAAATTGGATTTTAAAGAAACACCGAAACGGGCAATCGTTTCTGACATTCTCAGCGGGGATCGAACCCTATCTCATTCAACGTAAGCCAACTAAACTACCGACTGGACTTCTGAATGATGCCACATATTTATTTTGTCCATATCAAATGTATGGACCTTATTACATAATTTTGAATACATCTATCTATCTAATCTAATCTAAGCTGCAAAGATATATATCATTTAAGATTTATACTAAATGCATTCCCACAAGCAGATATGTATAATTTCGCGCTAACACATGCCGCATGTGGACCTACAATATAAAAACCCAATCTCAAATGAACATAAGCCTTGCAACTCTTGCCGTCCTTCCCTGAAACAGGGGTGACATTGGCAAAGTGAACCAATTTTTATATTATGGGTGGTCAGCCGCATAACAACCTATAAGTCAAGGAACATACATGACAAATTACATTTTTTAAAATCAAAGAATAAAAATAACAATATATACATGGACATAAAAAACTAAATCATAAAACCAAATTCACTTTAACAAACCCTAGCCGCCAACATCACAGATCAACCGCCATTTCTTTCTATCCTTGCATACTTCTTTCATTTCCTCCAGAGTCATAACCTTCTTCATACAAGCTCTTCTTTTATTATGACTCTGGATATTCCATTCATTCGCAATTTCGGATATTTGGTCCATCCATACCTTTCTCGGTCTTCCTCTACCACGACATCCATCTATTCTACCAACATATACTTTCTTCGTCAGTCTTTCCTCATTCATTCTCTCCATATGCCCAAACCATCTTAACAAACTTCTTTTAATCTTCACTTTCACACTTTCTTTTGCACCACATTCTTTTCTTACAAAATCATTCCTCACCCTGTCACTCCGTTTTTTCCCAATCATACTTCTTAGAAAGTCCATTTCAACAGTATGGACTTTACTAATTTCACTTTCATTCACCGTCCAGGCCTCGCTTCCATACATCAAGGTGGGTAAAAGTATGCCACTGCGTACCGCCAATCGAGCATTTTTAGAAATGTTTTGATTTTTGGCGATACAAGCTGTGGCACCCAGTACACACCTGCCCTTCATTACTCTTCTTTCAAGTTCACCTGTCATTCTTCCATCTTTCTCAAACTTACTTCCCAAGTATACAAACTCATTTACCACATCAACATTCATTCCGTTTATTCTAAATTCGTAGTTCGTATTTTCTTCATTTCTTTCAAAAATCAAAACTTTCGTCTTACTTGCATTCAATTTCAAATAATTACCTAGCAGAGCTTCGTTCAATCTAGAGAGCATCGTTTGCAATTCTACTGCTGAGTCCGATACAAGAACAGCATCATCCGCATACAGTAGAACACTCACTTTGCTCTCTCCTATCATTAATCCACAATCATCAAGTCTAGCATCTCGAACACACTTGTCCATGACTATGTTAAATAGCCATGGGCTCATCACACATCCTTGCCTTACACCCTTAAAAACTTCAAACCATTCACTATACTCATCATCAATACGAACACATGCTGTACTATTTTCATAGTTTGCATGCACCGCACCTAGGAGAGCCCCATTCACTCCGTATGCTTTCAAAACATCCCATAACATACCTCTGTCTACTGAGTCAAAAGCCTTTTCCAGATCTACAAAGGCCGTGAACAGCTTCCGCCTCACCGACAATTGTTTTTCAACAAGTTGTCGTAGAGTAAAAATCTGATCAACACAGCCTCTACCGGCCATAAAGCCGGACTGTATATTGGAAATCCTTTCACTAGTAGTCAGAATCACATTTTTTATAATCACCTTACAGAAGACTTTTCCTGGTATACTGAGTAGACTGATTGGTCTGAAGTTCTGACAGTCTTTTTTGTCCCCTTTACCTTTGTAAATGGGAACAATGACTGCCTTCCTCCAATCCATCGGTACTACTCCTGCATTCACACAAAGCTTACATAATTCGTACATCCAATCTATCACGCATTCACCTCCTGCTTTCAACATTTCACCATTTATTCCATCAAACCCAGCAGACTTTCCATTCTTCAAACATTCAATAGATACTTTTATTTCTTCTTTCAAAATCCTAAATTCATTCTCTTCTGTCATTTTTCTAAACAAAATTCTTTCGCCCCGACCAAAAATCCCTTCAAAATATTCTTTCCATCTCTTACATACTTCATCCTTCTCCCATACCATCTCACCAACAGCACTTTTGATTCCTGGGGTGGTCAATGCAGAATCTTTATTCCTATTGGCACCGACCCATCTCCAGAATTCCTTCCTACTGTCGGTGAAACTCCTGTTCATTTTTTCATCAATCTTTCTCTGTTCATTCGCTTTGCTTTCATAAACTACATTCTTCGCCATTTGCTTGGCTATCTTATATTCATCTTCTAGCTTTCTATCATTCCTGTCGTTCAGCCACTTTTTGTAACATTCCTTCTTCACTTTCACAGCCTCTTTTACTTTAGCATTCCACCAGGCATCCCCTTTCAATCTTCCACCTTTCGTTTCTCCACATACTTTTCGAGCACATTCAATCATTCCTTCTTTCATAAACTTCCACATGCTTTCAATATCTTTTTCATTAACATTCTTTTCAAGTTCATTCACACTTAACTTTTTTTGTATTTCTGATTTATACTTCACTTTCACATTTTCATCACTCAGACTTTCTACTTTTATTCTTGGCTTTCTTACTTTCTTCTTACGTTTCTTCTTTCTTACTTCTCCAATCATTATTTTAGCGCATAAGAGATAGTGGTCACTGCCTATTTCAGGCCCACGATAGACACGGCTATCTCTTACGGCTCCTCTCAGTCTTTCATCCACACAGATGTAGTCAATGATTGTGCGACTTCCCACAATCTGCCTTGTGTACAGATGCACATCCTTATGTCGAAACCATGTGTTTGATGCAAAAAGGCTGTGCTCTGCACACAAAGCTATCAGGTGTCGCCCATTATCATTGACTACACCTCGTCCACTAGGACCAACAATTTTCACACACTCATCTCTTTGCGTACCTACCCATCCATTCATATCTCCCAAAATTATAATGTATTCATTCTTCTTGCTTTCGCGCACAACTGCATTCAACTCATTCCAGAATCTCATTTTCACGTCCATACACTCTGAATCTACAGGTGCATAACAGACCACCAAGAAAATTTTCATCCTGTTTGTTTTGAGTTTAACAGTCAAAACTCTTGGAGAGATTCTTTGGTAGCCCGTTATGCATCCTTTTACATTCTCACTTATAACCACACCCACACCCTGTCTTTCATTCCCATCTTCCACACCTGACCAGATATACAGTTCACCATTCATTAATACTTTTTCACCATTCCCTTTCATTTTTGTCTCTGTCACACCCATCACTTGTATTCTTTTTTCATTCATCACATTCACGATTTCCTTCTCCTTACACTCATTCATTCTTCTGACATTCCAAGTTCCAAACACCCATTCATTCTCTCTGAGCAAGTTTATGGCGGTTTTTCTGCAGAGTGGAACTGCGTTTATATTGGCGAACATGGGGTTTATTAATTACAAAAATAAATTAATTATATTAAATAATAACAATTATTATATAAAGTGTAAGTACATAAAAATGTCAAAATAAAAATGTCAAATATTTAAAACAATCAAATCATTATCATATCGTTAAGGTATTAAAAAAATTATTAAATTATAAATATAAAATAAATCGGGCAAATATCGGGGGGGAGTCGGCAAGCTCCTTGCCGGAGTAGCTCCTGGCAGGCTGTCCTCGCCCATGCCCATATCTATAATAATCTATAATCTAAATTGCAAGGATATATTCATTCAAAGCTCTCAGATGTATGCCCACAAACAAACACGTGTAGTTCGCGCTTACAAATGCTGATTGTGTACTTACAAATAAAATCCAAACCTCAAATGAACATAAGCCCTGCAACTCTTGCCGACATTCCCTGAAACAGGGGTGACATTGGCAAAGTGAACCATTTTTTACAGTATGGGTGGTCAGCCTCATACCAACCTATAAGTCAAGGAATACGAGCAATGAATAACATTTAAGTATAAAAAAAAACAACAAAACCTTAAAAAGAAATCTATCCAAAAAAAGGTCAAAAATTTATAATGCAAAAAATGTAGCAAACTAATAAACCAACATTACAAATCAGCATTGCAGATTAGCCGCCACTTCTTCCTGTCTTTGCATACTTCTTTCATTTCATCCAGAGTCATAACCTCTTTCATACAAGCTCTCCTTTTATTATGACTCTGGATATCCCATTCACTCGCTATTTCGAAAATTTGGTCCATCCATACCTTTCTCGGTCTTCCTCTTACATACATCTATAATCTATAATCTATAATCTAAGTTGCAAGGATATATTCATTCAAAGCTCTCAGAAGTATGCCCACAAACAAACACGTGTAGTTCGCGCTTACAAATGCTAATTGTGTACTTACAAATAGAAAAGAATGGATTGATCAGATAAGTGAGATTGCGAATGAATGGAATTTACAGAGTGGAAACAAGAGAAGAGCATGCATGAAAAGAGTGATGAAATTAGATGAGATGAAAGAAGTATGCAGGGACAGAGTCAAGTGGAGGCACTTATGTGGAGGTACTGGCCACCCCTAGAGGAATGGCGGCAGGATACAAGACAAGACAAGACAAATAAAATCCAAACCTCTAATGAACATAAGCCCTGCAACTCTTGCCGACATTCCCTGAAACAGGGGTGACATTGGCAAAGTGAACAATTTTTACAGTATGGGTTCATCATTACAAATATTTATTTCAGAGAACAAAGGAAAAACAAAAAATGATTAAATACCTACTAGTAAAACTATGTACTTATAAAATATTTACATTAACTACCCTCAAGCGCGTAAATATAATAATATATTGAACAACACTCCTAGTGAATGGTTGAGTTTCCATACATTTTTCCATTTACGCCATCGAGGGGAGTTTATGTAAATGCCGTATACTTGGGGTACTGAAACCTGATTTTGACAACTTTATTTCAAGATCTAGCAGTGGCGTGCCGTTTAAATGAAAATCTCAGCTTAATATTTTGTGAACATTGTCTGACACCCGTGAAATATTTTGGTTAGTGTCTCTCAACACGAGTTGCCGGCTAGCACGCGATGTCTCGCTTAGCTCCCCGCTATCTGCCCATCTATCTGCGCCCCTGGCGGGAAACCTGTGGATCAAACATGGGAATTCACACAAATGGCGTGCTTTTCTTAAGAATTTCGAAAAATTGTTATCAAGGTTATATGATTCACTCATTTGTGAGAATTTAAAGTGATTTTCGTGATAAGAAAGAAAATGATCATCATCAGTCTTACAATTTCTTCTACCCCAATATGTTTTGTTTTATCTTACTTGACTATAAAACTTGTCTCCCATCCTGTGCTTTGTCCTGAGTTTTGAATTTCAGTTAGTTATGTTATACCCAAGATTCACCCTAACCACTTTTCCTACCCTTTGTTTATCTGGATCGTTACTGCATTCAAAATCTTGAAATCTCTTGTCTTATATATATATACTAAACGGCGCCCAAAAGAAGAAAAGTCATCCAAATATATATATATTTGGATGACTTTTCTTCTTTTGGGCGCCGTTTAGTGGCTCCAGCCACCCCAAGGGCGCCCACCGCTCACTCTCTTCTTGTGAAGATGGTGGTCTTCAGCTCCTTCCTGTCTTCATTCTACTCTTGTCTCTGACTACCATTATAACACTTATTTTATATTCGTTTGACTGAAATATTAAATATCACTTATTTCGTGAGCTCTTAGATCGCTCTTGCAATTCATGGATGAGAAATATTTTTCATTTATTTTAAATTTGCTCTAAATAATGAAAGCTTCAATGTTGGTTCTTGTAAACTTTTCTTCTTTAATTTTCACGTAAGGCGTTTCTAAACTACGTGAATTTTCTACAGAAATCCTCTCGAAGATCCACTCCTGGAAAAACCCCGCATTCTTCTTCCTTTATATAGTTTTAAGTATTTTCCTTTATTAACCAGTACACATACAAGAAAATGAAACTATGCTACTAAGTACCTACTATCTCATGTCTTAATCCAAAACAATTCGCAATGGACATGCGTAGTGGAATTATCTTGGTTTACTCCAAATGTTTATTAAACCGGATTAGTTAATCCGCATTACAGACTTCTCCGCCGAACGTGTTTTTATCACTAAAATTAGATTTTGTCCATTTGTTATTGGGCGTAGCTTAATGCATGTGCGAACTGGCTAATCTTGTTCTGATAAACCGTTTAATTGGATCAAGCAATCACACCGTTTTACCAATAATTTCATTAAAACTAAAACTCTCACTACAGGGGCTGTTTTAGATCCGATACATTTCTTGGTGAACGCTGTGGTGAAGTTTAAAAGTAATGTTATATTCTTCGTTTTAAGTTTTCCTGAGGCGGATTTCATACTCATACTATTACATAGTCTGCAACTACTAAGTGAGTGAATATAGAAAAAAATTGCAGTGCAAATTCAAATCAGATTGCAGTGAGAAATGTTAATCGCCATACTTCCTTGTGTTTGTATTCTCGACTTATGAATGGGTAGACTGCGTAGTTATGCGGCTGAATGGGTAGTTATGCGGCTGACCACCCATAATATAAAAATTGGTTCACTTTGCCAATGTCACCCCTGTTTCAGGGAAGGACGGCAAGAGTTGCAAGGCTTATGTTCATTTGAGATTGGGTTTTTATATTGTAGGTCCACATGCGGCATGTGTTAGCGCGAAATTATACATATCTGCTTGTGGGAATGCATTTAGTATAAATCTTAAATGATATATATCTTTGCAGCTTAGATTAGATTAGATTAGATTAGACAAGAAACTCTCCAAGAGAAAAACAATATAGGTACATGCCGTCTATTTAAATAAAAAAACCTTTTATAAAGGTCCTGATGCCACTGCGCGTTTAATTTATAAAAAAAATCAGCCTCAAGGAGTTTCAAAGAAAATAATTTAGCATCTGTATTTATGTTTTCAATTTTTAAAAAGGTCCACATTAAAATTAAGCCCCTTATTTATAAAAACTACATTTAATTTATAATTTTGTGAATGAATTCAAACAAAACACTGTTTATTTTCACAATAAAATTTATTTAAAAAGATTAAAATCTTTAAAACAAATTACAAACGTTTTCGACCTAGTAAGTCATAAAAACTGTATAATTTTAAAACCAGCTTCAAGTAAATTTTCTCTTACTGAAAAGTGGGTTCAACTCTAGTATGAGGTTCAACCAAACTAATGAATAAGGCTGTGTCATTGTAAGATCTCGGACGGCTATGTTTTTTTAAGGGGTCGCATGTGGCGATTCGGGGCCTGTTTATTTTTTAAAGTAAAGGTCCGGCCTTACGCCAACCACTTTAGTTGAAGTGAGGATTTACCAGCTCCCGAGCGGGCTGGTACATTCATTCTAAAGCCTGAGTAAACCTTGCCGGTTTTTTGTTTTGGGCTTGAAATATACCTACACCAGAACGGGAAATCATTTCTGACACCCTCGGTGGGGATCGAACTCTTGTTTTCTGCATGGAATGCAAGCACTCTCCCAACTAAACTATCAAACGGACTTTTTACGAGTTTGGCCGTCGCTCAATCAAGGCCCAATTACTGTAAGGCTATATGGATCTCTTGTGACCGGTCTTTTATTTCACATTCATAATTTAAAATCGTCATTTTTGTTAAATCTAATTTCCTGTCCAGACACTCTACTAATCCCATGACTGATACTTATTTGTGTACCGAATGCAACCGCAAATGAAATAAATACTTTAAATTAAGTGATATAGTTGAAACCAAATTACTAGTTTAGAAAGTGAATAGAATGCAATGGCGCGCTGCAAAATATCAACGAGATATTTCTTATAGCACTCTATGAAATTGTACTTTCATTTTTTACCGCTCAATTGACAAAGTCATCCCAACACTGCACTTTTGCCGCCATACTTTTTGAGTTCCACAGGCAAAAATAAAATTGGCCACTACGGAAATCTTATCGATGTTATTAAAAAGTTGTTGTTGTCCAGAATCTCTCAAAAAATGTTAGATTGGCGGTGCACGGTGGTATACTAGTGCCAACCTTGATGTATGGAAGTGAAGCCTGGACGGTGAGTGAAAGGGAAATACGTAAAGTCCATACAGTAGAAATGGACCATCTAAGAAGTATGATTGGGAAAAAACGAAGTGACAGAGTGAGGAATAATTTTGTAAGAGAAGAATGTGGTGTAAGGGAAAGTGTGAAAGTGAAGATTAAAAGAAGTATGTTAAGATGGTTCGGGCATATGGAGAGAATGAGTGATGAAAGATTGACGAAGAAAGTATATGTTGCTAAAATAGATGGATGTCGTGGTAGAGGAAGACCGAGAAAAGTATGGATGGATCAAATTTCTGAAATAGCGAATGAATGGGATATCCAGAGTCATAATAAAAGGAGGACTTGCATGAAAAAGGTTATGACTCTGGATGAAATGAAAGAAGTGTGCAAGGACAGGAAGAAGTGGCGGCTAATCTGCAATGGTGATTTCTAATGTTGGTGTATTAATTTGCTACATTTTTTGCATAGGAAATTTCTGACTTTTTTTGTATAGATTTCTTTGTAAGGTTTTGTTCTTTTATAAATTTAAATGTAATTTTTTATTCATATTCCTTGACTTATAGGTTGGTATGAGGCTGACCACCCATACTGTAAAAAATGGTTCACTTTGCCAATGTTACCCCTGTTTCAGGGAAGGTCGGCAAAAGTTGTGGGGCTTATGTTCATTTGAGGTTTGGATTTTATTTGTAAGTACACATTCAGCATTTGTAAGCGCGAACTACACTTGTTGGTTTGTGGGCTTACATCTGAGAGCTTTAAATGAATATATCCTTGCAACTTAGATTATAGATTATTATTATAGTATAACCCTTCGTTACCTTTCAATTTTAAATAGTTGAAGACGGAAATACATTTTTTAACCATAGACAATAATCTGTAGAATCAAAATAATTATGAAATAGTTATTTTATACCTTACAAATCTTTGATTACCTATTACTTTCAAAATACAAAAAAAAGTTAAACCTATCTCGTACCTATGGTGTCTCTATCTGTAGCGGTATATTCAAAATACATAATATATTCAATCCCCTTCATAACGCACGTCTCTACAATTAATTAAATTATAAAATCATGAATAATCTAAATTGCAAAGATAGATTGACCTTTAAGGATCATATTTAATGCATGCCTACAAGCAGGCATTGTAAGTTACACATACCGCATGTGGACTTACAACATAAAACCCAATCTCATTTTTTTTTTTTAAGAAATCCTGTGCGGGAGACTTCCTAGATTCTAGAACCCCTAGGGGTCTATGACACTTGTTGTAGTGCCGCAGAGGAATACGAGTTTGGTCGTCACAACAATACTCAAGCACGATCCAGTTGCTATAAGGCTGGATCAACCCTTAGTGACCGGTCTTTGGTAAAGGTTTTATGATTTTTTTCAACGCAGCGAAGAGCATATTTGGAAATATAAATGGTAAATTTGGTGTGCTCCGCCCGGGTCCGAATCCGCAACCTTCCATTTACGAGTCCGAAGTGCTGCCACTGGACTACGGACCGGTCAAATGAGCATAAGCTCTGCGAATCTTGCCGCGCTTTCATGTGACATTAACAAAAATGAATTATTTCTTACAATATGGGTGGTCAGTCTCAAACATACTTTGTATTGATTAATCCCATTAGCATGCGCCTTTATTGATTGTTTTTTTTACCGTGTCCTACAAATTGCTGGAATGGAAAATCAATTTTTCGACCACATGTCCGTTCCATGTGACCGAGGCGAACCATGAAACATGTTGTGACACGTTATTGATTCACTGTGATGTTAAAACATCACACACACATACGGGCGATTTGTATTCGAGTGTGTACATGACACATTGAAATGATGGCAGACTGAAACAAGTCATTAAGTGATAGCAATTAGGTACTTTGTATGTATTTAACCCCAATTCCAATCATTTTTATTTTATTTTATATGAAAAAAAAAGAACTACCGGCTGACAGCTCGGTAAAAAACATCAATAATGGCGCATACTAATGTGATTAATCGATAGAATGTATGTTTGAGGCTGACCACCCATATTGTAAAAAATAGTTCAGTTTTGCTAATGTCACAGGAAATGGCCGCAAGATTCGCAGAGCTTATGTTCATTTGAGATTGGTTTTTATGTTGTAAGTCCACATGCGGCATGTGTAACTTACAATGCCTACTTGTAGGTAATCATTAAATATGATCCTTAAAGGTCAATCTATCTTTGCAATTTAGATTATTCATTATTAGATAATTGAAGTAAAATTGTAGAGACATGGGTTATAAAGGGGACTTTTACCAATGTCACAGGAAAGGTCGGTAAGATTTGCAGGGCTTATGTTCATTTGAAGTCTGGGTTTTTCTATTTGTTTGTGCTTTTGCTTATAAACGCATCTTACACGTATCTGTTTGCGAGCGTGAATTGAATGTGAACCTAGGCTTTGATACATATATTTCCCCGTAACATAGATTATGGAAGTGAAATTTAAAAAAATATATACATTATTATATTACACATAAAATATTTCATTAAAAAAATATATTTTGACCAATCAGGTTTTTGCATTTGAGAGGTACAAAAAAGTTTCAAACACTTCCGGGCTTATAGAGTTAAGGCTAGTAAATATTTTTTTAATGGTTGCTAAGAACAAATTTGTACAATCCGCACTTAAAACGTTACCAGTTTAAATAAATATACAAATAAATAGTCTCTTAATTTAAAAATAAAAAATATATGTGTCTCAAGGCAAAACATCAGAAAGGACAAGAAGTGAAATCTTAATCGATATTGTTCTACTTTCTATAAAACTGCCTTATTATTCACCTTTTATAACAAGATTAATTTGGTTCATGTTTGATTTGCGATAAGAAATTTTCAATTAGGTACAGACCTGATATTATCAATAATTGTTTATGTAAATAAAACACAGTTTTCCTTGTTTTTCTATCGGCACTGTGCTACGAGAATAGCTTTCTAGTACAAAAATAAAACTGGTTTAACCAAATATGAATCAATAATGAATTCACCTTGGCTGATCTAGCAAAGTAGGTGAAATGCTACAGTAATTTTCTTTTAAAGCAGACAGAATATACTGTTGTATACTGCATGAGGAAACTACCCTTATAGAACTGATATTGAAAGAAAAATTGAGCAAAAAGCCCGGTAGGAGACAGATTTCCTGGTTGCAAATCCTAAGATGACCTGTTCCGTGAAAAAACTTCTCCTCTAAAAACAAAAACTATGTGTTATGGAGTGTAAAACAGAGATAGAGGGGTTAAAGAAAAATGCTAACTGAAGGAAGATGTGAGAGTAAAGATAGAAAGTAATGTGATGGATTTGTATAATGGTACGATTTGGATATGAAGAAAGAATGGACGATGAATGTCTGACAAACAAGTATTTATTCAAAGGGTGAGATCAAAAATACAAAGATTGAGAAAGGTATGGTATATATTATATAAATGTGTTCTTGTGGAAGAATGGGATTTACAGTGTAAATGTAAAAGGAAAAAATGTATGAAGAAGACGATGGATTTGAATAGGTACCTGTTTTTTTTTTGTAGACAACAGGTTTCCTTAATTACAGTGTGCCCTCTCAGCCATCAACTCGCTGGGAAGAATTATCTAATTATTTTTTTAAATCTATTTAAATTGCAATTGAAGATGTCTATATTAGACGGACTCAAGAGTTTTATACTCCGAGTTACAGGATGCTGTGCGACGACATCCGTACTGCTTTTCGGTACATAAGAAGATAGTCAGTACAATCGCCACATGCGAGCTCCTTTGGGAATAACGCAGCACGAAGTTACACTATATGTGTAGCTTAGTTGCATTTAGGATCTTTGTTTTTTGAAGGTTAATATTCAAGCCTACCCTTGCTGACGCTTCGTACAGTTGCTCAAGCATTGTTTTCAGCTTTTTGCTGCTGCTGCTTATCAGCACAATGTCGTTTGATAACCTCAGATGATTTTTTAAAAGAAATCCTGTGCGGAAGACTCCCTAGATTTCGGAGACTTTTTAAGGGTCCATGACACTTTTTGCAGTGCCGCAGAGGTGTTTACGAGCTTGGTTGTCGCTACATAGCGCCAATATTCAAGTAAGAACAAGTTGTTGTAAGGTTGGATGGACCTAAGTGACCGGTCTTTGGTTAAGGTTTCATAATTTTTTCAACCCAGCGAAAAGTATATTTGAAAATATAATAGGTATGTTTTTTGTGGTCCGCCGGGATTCGAACCCACAACCTTCCATTTACGAATCCGAAGTTTTGCCACTGGACTACGGACCGGTCAAACCTACTCTGGCTGATGATGATGATTGAGGTGCTAAGAATTGCTTGTTTGACGTAATATAAGTTGTACAATAATGTCTCTAGGCATTTACATAGTCTCACGTAAATGTGATCTAAGTAGGTATTATAGTTTTTATAAAGTCTGCTATTAAATTTTACAGTTGAAGTAAGCGGTCCCATGCCAATCCTATTTAATGACCCGCTAACTGTGAGTGAAGAAAATTACACATATTATTAGTTGCGTCAGTTGATGTAACTATGTAAACCGGTGCGAGCAAATAAGTACTTGATGTAGTAGTAGTAATAATAATAATAATTGCAGTATGTGCAGGAATACTCCAGTTACCTGTAAAATAAACTATTCTATTAGTTCTTTAGGTCTTTAGATCAGAACAGAATAGATATTAAGATTTATGATAGGAAAATAATCAAAATATTATAAATTTATGAGACTGTTTCAAGTCTACAGCTCAGTTGGTTAATGCTTACGTTCAAAACCAGAAGGCTTGAGCTCGATACCCAACAAACGTGTCAGAAATTATTTCCCGTTTCGGTGCTATTTCAAGCCCAAAATAAATAAACAAACACTTATAAGGTTTACTTAGCCTCCACAAGAAATGAAAGCCAGCTCCCTCGGGAGCAGCGAAACATTCACATCCGCAAGAAGTGGTTGACGTACAGCCAGGCCTCTTACCTGTAAAAATAAATAAGTTCCACATGCCACATTAGATTTATTTGATTAAGAAGAAGATGATTCAATTCCTTAAGTATGAATCATTGCGTTTTTACTTAACAATAACAATTTCTATAAAATCTATTAAAACTTCACTTAAGTGACCGGTTTACTTTTGTAAAATGTTTGTGTTTGAACGCAAAGTTTCAAACAGGGGGAACATAACTTTTTCGATCACATTTAGATGTATCAATCGAGTACTAGAGTATTTGTGTTGAGTGAAACAGAACACTATATTGAAATATCTTTAGTTGTGATAAGATCGGCCTGGTATTAACATTTAAAAGTCATGCAACGCCCGGCCACGTACATAAATCGCTCTGCATTACCATTTTGAAATGTAAAATCTTTTTGGTTCACGTGTCCGTGACATTTTTAGTGTCCGACTCGCATAGATCACCAAGAAAGTGAATAAATGAAGACGTGCGGGTAAAAGTCAACACAACATAACGTGGTGTCGGTGTGAAATACTAAAGAACAACCAATGAGAGTCTTCCACATGGAAAAATACATCAGGCTGTAAAAAAAAACTCCGGAGATTTGGGGAAATAAAAATCTCGCTTGTGTGTATGTATGTGTGTATGTTCCTTATGGACTCGGAAAATCGTTAATCTGATTGTCATGAAATTTTCAAAACAGCTTATCAAATGCTCTTGAAACAGCTTCTGTGAGGTTCAGTGTCGATTGAATAAAAAATATAAAAATTTAAAAATATAAATGGTAAAACATTGTTTTAATTCACTTTATTCTTTTTTTTTTTGCTCGAATATTTTCGCCTAATGAGGATAATAAAAAAAGAATAAAGTGAATTAAAACAATGTTTTACCATTTATATTTTTAAATATATTTATAAAAATGGACTTTCACTGTGTCAACAGATCAACACTAAAAAATAAAAAAGAATAAAAAATAGTTTTCTTTTCTATCTTGATTTTCTAGCAAGATAATCAGTAAGTTTTAAAAGCACCATAAAGACAGAGGTCATATTCTTATGAAAGGTTTATCAATAGGTACCTTCGGATTAGCTTGTTAAAATTGATGAAGAAACGTCCTTTATTTTTTTATATATTAAAAACATCAACAGATTCCTGACTCTTCACTCCGTGTGACAATCTATTCCACAACATCGGTCCTGCAATCCGGTAATACGGTCCTCAAAATTAGTGCGTATTTGACGGCGAGGATGTATTACCCTGAAAGCAGCACTCATCGCTGACTTCAGTGTCCGCCGTTTTACATAAAAACAGAGCTCATCAAACAAACCATTAACAGTAAAAAAACGACGGTAAAAGTATCTCTATACAAAAAAAAAATGTTATTAGAAACTGAAGGTTACAGAAAAAACGTTCAACCAAAACGGCTGAAAATAAATAAACTCATATTCGCAGAGGTCTCTTGAGGTGTAATTGGCTGATGGCATATAAAACTAGCACTTACCAAATATATCGTTCAATTAAGAAATTTGAGGTCTTAAAAACTGCATATTTTTTTCTCCACCAAGAGCTTTTGGTCGTTTTACTTTATGTTAAACATTTTCCGGAAGCAAAGTGCACAAGAATCTTATCCAGGCAATATTATAATCTGAGCCATTTATAGAAACATGAAATGCTTCCATACACGTAAATGCCCTACATTCTAGAATGTACTGGAATTAAGAAGTAATTTCACCATGCATTACGCTTGAACCTGGGACACATGAGAGGTCAAAGCTTTGCAAAAACCTTAACAAAGCTACACATATAAGGTAACTGCTTGACGTGTTTTCCTCGAACAGGTCGTATGTGAAGTGTGCAACCTATTTATATTCACAGGTAAGGTTGCTGGCCTTCTGTCAACTACTCTCTAGCTTCACAGGGGGCTGGTTCTCATTTATTGTTGAGACTGAGCATAATTTAATTTATAAAGTTTTTATTTTGCGTTTGAAATAAACACTGAAACGGGAAATCATTTTGAACATGTTTCCCAGAAACTCCATAATTTTCCATTAAATCTATTTTTTAGTTGAACTAGATAAATGAGTTATATTTTCCGTAAAAAAATAAGCTACTATTGTTCAAATAAATCAATATTCAATGGCGCCCTAATATAAAAAGTTTTCGTTATTGAATACACACGGTTTCCCACTTATCTGGTCATTGAAATAATTTAAACACAAACGACAAAGTAAAGGGAGATTTCAAACAATTGTCTAAAATCATGGTAAACCTACAAGACTTTAAAATCAAAGCCAGAGACTGCGCACGTGGTATTTAAAAGTGGTTGGCACCCCCCTCCCTCCTCCCCCTATAGCTCAACAGCCTTCAGGGGGCGGGTGTGGGGGTGACCCGTGTGACGTCACGCCGGTCAAGCGCCGCCTTGTGTACCTTATGGTTGCCTAGCAACCGACTACGGAAGGCTTTGCCGGTGCGGACCCGAGGAATACAAGTAAATATTAATTAATCTTCGCTGAAAGCTTTTTCGCGAAGGCTGCCATTGCAAATTTAATCTGTTTTTCAATGGCTAAATAAATAATGCAAATTATTGGTTTGTAATTGATGTACTATATATACATTTAATTGATTTTATAAATAGAAACACCTACGAAAAGTTAAATCGTATATTTTAGATGATGTTGGTACATTGGCAAATAAAATATACGTTTAGTTTTTATTTTATTTATTCCGAATGATGCGTATTTAAGGGTTTTTCAGGGATTCATATTTCGGCTTGATAATATCAGTTTTAATTTAAAGCCATTTTTTCTTGACATCTTTTTCTCTTCTCGGTTCATTACCAAATCGATTTCACGGTTCTGAAATTTATTAATTAAAAAAAAACAGATACAAGACATGACAGCTCTAGACCAAATAATTATAATGTTGTCAAAAGGATGTAACAAAAGTAATATAAATCAATATTTTATAAACAAAAAAATAATCAAAACATAATATTGCGTTGATTCTATCATTAATTTACTAATTAAAAATATAAACCTTTGACCCAAAATTTGAGAATAATGCCTTACTCTTTCAGTTCAACGTTCCTGATTACAGTGAGATTCTCGAGGTGCAATATAAAAGGGAAGTCAAATTATCCCCCACCATGCAATTGTGAGTTGTAAATGAAATTTTCATACAGCACGGCCATGCTCAGCAGTAACTTAAAATTTCCATAAATGTGGTTCATCGTAAAAAGGAAAACGGCTGCCTTGGATACTGGATCCATAGAAGAGAATGCTCGCTATGGCAGAATAATATAATTGTATATGTGCCGGGCCGGCCATAAAGCAAGGTAAGCAAATGCCTTCGGCCATCGTTAGCTCACGCAACGCTTCATACTCAGTATTCCTGTACCCCAAGTACAAAAAATTACATTTCTACTAAGCCACAGCGTTTTACTAAAAAAGATTGGCAACTAAAACACTCACTGGAAGTGCTGTTTAAGTTTACAACCAGGATTTGGTTTGAGTTTAAACGTACAATTTTATACTGAGGTCTGAAGAAAAACAATTCTACAACTGAGGGTACTTACTCCAACAGTAATATTGAATAACTGGTAGGAAGAAATGCGGAGAGAAACAAACGAACTGTAAGTGAAATTATAGTGATTACGGGAAATATTTCCTTGAAAGTGTTTCCAAGGAAACTCGCAGGATTGCTTGAAGTTTTTGTTTTTCTGTCTGACTTTGAAGGATCAAGGTTTTTGCTGGTTAATAGCGTAGGTACACCCAGTTTGATGGACAGATGGCATCCACAGGGCATCCAGAAAGACATAGCTGAAGTGAATCTGGATTAGAGTGGCTGGAGGGGAAAATGAGAATCCTGTTTAACAGTGGAATGAATAAGGCTGACGAGGGTGAACAACAAGATAATTCTGTTCTCCAAATATGTACGTACAACTACTACATACATTTCATTTCATCCATTTTTTACATCGACTCCTCAAAAGTTGTACAAATTTTACTGCTCCTAAAATCAGGAGACATTGACTAATGCCGAAAAATATACACGTATCATATTCATAAGATGAGCAATATAATATGGTAAAACGTGCATTTAAACATGAATATGTTAATAGTCAAGGAAAATATAATTGATTGAAATACATAACCCTGGTGTGAGACTTAGCCACCTAGGTTCTGAAAATTAGTGATGAGCTGATAAATTCTGTAAGATAGCTTTATAAGTCCATACCCATGGCTGAAATTAACAAATTTACTATTTTTCTTGATAAGATCATTGTTTAATAACAGCGTACGTTTAAAAAAAATTATATTCCCAAGACTAGAAAATCTTTTTTACAAGAATGAGTTATCATCTAGCGTAGATAGAGCCAAGTCAACAGCTAACGATAACTAATATTTATCTATTTAAAACAAATGATACAATATGAGCCGCGGATGTCGGCTATTTGTTCTTACACAGACCCACCATTATTGACCAAGTCCTCGGGCAACGCTCTGCGCGCGTATGCGACGTGAATCACGACGAAGATCAAACAAAAGTCACAAACGAAATATCATAGGACCAACTAACAAATTAAGTTTGTACTATAAATCACCTTAAGGTCAGTCGGCCACTGTATCCAATTTTTGTAATGTACAGATGATCGCTCAACGTGAAACAACACGCATGAAAGAAGGAGCCTCAGCACGCGGACACTTATTCAAAACTGTTTTTATTCAAGCATCTGAAGGCCTTGACGTGAAGTTAAGAAACAATGTCCATGGATAATATTCACGGACAATCATGTGGCGTTGGAATATGGCTGTCACGTAAGTTAATCCATAACAATACAACAGTCATAAATTCTTTAAAAAAAAATCTTTAACCGTTATTCGGTTTTTTACCCTTTAAAAAGAAGATTATTGCAGAAATACAAAACAGTATCGAAAGATTGAGATTTCTCATTTTCATATGATTCTTCACCTTATTAACAACAAAAAGGACAGTGTAAGCCACCAGACCATTTGACAAATAGTCAAAGCAACCAAACCATTGGACTAATTATAGTCAAAACTACTAAACCTTTGGACCAATTGTCAAAACTACTAACCATTAGAACAAAAGTCAAGGCACCAAACCATTGTAATAATTCTAGTAAAAACTAGCAAACCATGAGACCAACATGTAGTCAAAACTACCAAACTATGGAATCAAAAGTCAATATCAGTAAAACATTGGACCGATAGCCAAGCCACCATAAAATTTAGATCGCCACCACAAAAATGAATTTTCCTCGTACGTTTGTAAAATTTCTTCACGCCCTGCTGGTTTTACAAGCAGACGTTCACGATCTTATGAGAGCCCGAAAGCACGTATTCAAAAATGTTGAATGCTGACTAATCGTCTGCAGTTGTCACAACGCGTAATTTGTAATATAACTGTTTTTTAGTGTAACTTTTTTTCAATGTCTTTTGGGTGATTTAGTTGTTCTGCGTAAATTATGACGTATTAAGATTGTGATGTAAATTGCCTCAGCCTACTCTGACGATCTAAATGTGAGGCTTGGAATTTTTCGTGTGAAAGCGAAAATAACATTTGAATCACAAAGAAAATCTGACCTTGTGAAAATAAATAAAACGTGTCTAACATGTAATTTAGATATTTTTCTACCAACACAATTTTTACAACTTGTTATACCTGTACCTTAATTTTTTGATGGCTCGAATTTTTTGAGAATAAAAAATCACGTTTGTGTATGAGATCACAGCGATAAAGCAAAATCAATTCCCCATGAAACAAAGATTAATGTTTAGAAACCTTTTTTGCCAACCCGATAATTTTTAAAATAGTTATGAGTTTGCTAAAATTTCTTTATAAAGCTTCTTTCTAACTTCCATGCAAAATTTGGTTTATTGTGTAAATCATACTTCAAAAGCGCCCTACATGCTTGTTCGTAGCTGGTCAGCGCGTTATTTATATTTTCAAATATGCTCTTCGCTGGGTAGAAAAATTGGTATACCTTTACCAAAGACCGGTCAGTAAAGGTCGGTCCAGCCTTACAGCAACTGGGTCTTGTTTGAGAATTGGTGCATTCTATAGCGACGGCCAAGCTCGCAGAGGGCTTTTGAGGTGAGGTTCACACAAAAACAGCGCTCACCAAATAAATCATCCTAAGATTATTGTTGTTAGATTACGTAGAAAACGAGAATGAAATTTTAGGCGCATCACTTACCAGCTAATTAAAACTAAAATAAATGGGTAATCAATTTTGTTTTTCCTACAAAAAACTAGAGGCGTTTCTCGAAAAACGGCTCAAACAAAAAAAACGTGAACCATGGAATATGAATAATTGATTTTGTATTCAGTATGTTGTGTGTGTTGTATATTATGTTTAGTAATTAGGCTGTTAGAGAATTAATCATTTCAAATGGGAACATTTCATTTCCGTTATTCTTCAACAACAATATCCCAGAGGCATCTTGTTACCCCATCATTACTCATTCTCACTTCATCAACTCGAATATACCATTACAAATCAGTATATCCTACGCATTGACGTAGTAAAATGTCTTACCACACCTGATATAAGATCGGCGCTATGGCCAATCGGTTCAAGACGGTTACTTTGATTGACGTGTTTAAAATAAAAACAATGCTGGTTCAACCTCCGTTGGCGATACCTTTGACCATGGTTAAACATATTATGTCATTGGTTAATTATATACTGTAAATTGCAAAGATATATTGTCATATAAGTTGCATGTGTGCAAACAAAATAAGCCCAAATCTCAGATGAACATACACCCAGCAACTCTTGCCGGTCTTCACTGTTTTAACAGTTTCAGTGGTTATTCTCAAACCAATCTATTATTCAAGGAACAACAATATAAGATTTATTCTTCTCAGCGTCGGTATCGAAAATAAGCGAAAATATGAAAATACCTTGCATGTATGAAGGGATTTTCATTACCCTATGATTGCCACATGATGGAACTAAGCTGATCTTTTATTGAAACTTCTTGCCGTGTTGTCTCGAAGGGTTCGCATTTGATCAAGCTCGCAGAGGGCCCTTGAGTTATGATGCATACAAAAAACAGTGCTCATCAAATAAGTCATTAAAAATTTATTTATTTATATACATAGAGAGTTCAGGAATGATTAAATACAAAACAGTATTTGACTTCCATAGTAATAAACACGGTAAATATATTTTTACTGTTTGGCTACGCCCATGGATTTCATAATACTTAAAAATATGAAAGATTTTATCTCAGTGTTACTTTAAGCGTTTACTAACATAAAGAAAGTATAATTCAATAATAAATATTTTACTTGAAAATGGTAAAATAAACAATAAAAAATACTTTATGAAGACGACGAATAAACGTCAAAAATATGAATCATGGTTTTATAACTTGAAATCTAATCTAAATCTAAGTTGCAAAGATATGTATCATTTAAGATTCATATTAAATGCATTCCCACAAGCAGACACGCATAATTTTGCGCTCACACATGCCGCATGTGAACCTACAATATAAAAAACCCAATCTCAAATGAACATAAGCCCTGCAACTTTTGCCGACCTTCCCTGAAACAGGGGTGGCATTGGCAAAGTGAACCATTTTTTACAGTATGGGTGGTCAGCCTCATACCAACCTATAAGTCAAGGAAAAAAAAATAGGAATTTATTTACGACTAGCTGTACCCTGCCACCCCTTGTGGTGGCTCGTCTTGTTGCCGTTACTGTATCATGCCGCCTTGGTTCACTTTTAACAATGCCACTCCGGTTCAGAGAAAAGTGACTGGAGTTGTAAGGCTTATGTTCATGTGAGGTTTGGTTTATTTTGTATGCGCAAACTTAAATGTGTTTCATTTTCTTTATTTCTCCAGTTTTTTTTATACCGAAGACTAATATTTTGTTATGTATACAATAACTCAAGTACATGTTTCATAGCAGTCTATTCAGTAGTTTAGGAGTGCATACAGGACAAATATACCTCCATTTAATTTTATATAATAGAAAATATTACAATTCAAGTTGTCAATACACACAAAAGCTGTAGGTGTAAGTTTGCGCTCGCACATGTCGCATGTGTAGTTATACAAGAAAGTCCGTTATGAAATGGAGAAATAACTGAGAGATGTGAAAATGCAAATGTATTCAAGTCAAATTTGTTTCTGAATTTGTTGAAAGTTGTTTCTGTTCAGAAGTTGATTCCGAAGAGCCCTTTGACACAAAATGACACATTAAAAATAGACTCCATCATCTATTTCATCAACTAAACATAAGCTCCGCAATTCGTCCTGAGAAGGGTGACTGTACTGTATCCTGCCGCCGTTCCACTAGGGGTGGCCGGTACCTCCGCAGATGCGTACCCCCTTTTTTCTGTCCTTATCTTTCATCTCTCAACATTAATCAATTTCCTCATTTGTACTATTTTCTTATTTTTACTCCGCAGGTTCCATTCTTTCGCAATCTCATCTATTTGGTCTATCCATTTAACGACATTTCCTCTGTACACTTTCTTCGTAAGTCGTTCATCACCCATTTTTTCAAGATGGCCGAACCATTGTGCTATTTTGTACTTTCATTCTCATCTTCTCTTTTATACCACACACGTGCATCACCCTATCATTGCGAACTCTATCATTCAGTGTCTTTCTAGTCATTGCTCTCAGGTGAGCATTGAGCAAGAGAATATTTTCTACAGAATGGGTGGTCAGATGAAATGAATGAGAATCATATTTTTGTTAATTATAACAATGTGTATGAAGAATGGATGGTATTGCGTGTTTGTCATTTATCTAAAAACCTACATAAGTGGTTGAATAAATGATCCCATTAAGCGGATGTATTAGGTAGGTGCACCATACATTGCTACGAGGTCTGCAGAAAATGGCGACAGCATCGAGAAACGTATGTGACGTGTCTATTCTCCAACTCAATGCATATGTAACAAGGGACAACGCATGTTGACAAGAACGCATCGACAGAAGAACCTTGGAATCAACAATGCCTTGGGGATCGAATGCTTTAGAGGTTGAACATCATAATGGTAAAGTAAGCCCAAGAAAAGGGCTGCTACGTTATGATGGTGAACGAATATTTTAATAGGGAATGTTGTGATGGTCTGTAGACTAGGAGTTAACGTTTTGGATTTATAAACGGAAGGTCGTGGATTCTAATCCATGAAGAGCACAAAACATTCAATTTATGAATATGTTCTTAGCTGGGTTTAAAATTTCATTTGCCTGTACGAAAGCCCGGTCACCCAAGGTACATCCAGCCTTACAGCCTTACTTGAGAATTGGCGATTTCTATTGCAAAGACCAAACTTGAAACTTTCGTTTTTACAAGGGCGCTTTCTGTATTAATGCAGCGAACAAGGGTCTCGATTCATTGTAAATCCTCAACTTGACTCGCACTTCTGGGGGCAGTCATTTTTTTTTTAAGAAATCCTGTGCGGGAGACTCCCTAGATTCTAGAGAATCTATGACACTTGTTGTAGTGCCGCAGAGGTGTACGAGCTTGGTAGTCGCTACAAAGCGCCAATACTCAAGCAAGACCCAGTTGCTGTAAGGCTAAATGGACCTTTGGTGACCGGTCATTGGTAAAGAGTTATGAATTTTTCAACCCAGCGAAGAGCAAATTTGAAAATAGAAATGGTATATTTTTTGTGCTCCGCGCGGGATTCGAACCCACAGCCTTCCCATTCAGAGTCCGTAGTGTTACCACTGAGCTACGGACCGATTTTTTTGACCGTCAATTCCAGGTGGCGACTGTCTAAAGCAAAAGTTTAATGTTTTTGGCTCTATAATGGCTCATTTACAATTTCACTATTTTTTTGCACAAGCAGTAATGCACATTTGAGATATCTCTAACAGGTTTGTTCGAATGTTGAGGTAATGCTTTGCTTTTATAGCAAAAATGCACCCAATGACAATGCATCAGCTGTCACTCAGCCGGGACAATGCAGTCGCTATGAAACGTACTGCCTTTCTAAAGTGGGCACGCTTTGTCTGCAACAACTGGTTTCATTTTTGCAGCCGACTCTCGTGTGCTATGTACGTAATAATTCACATTATAAAATCAATACATCAAATTAGAATATGTTGGTACAATCGATGCAGGCGAAATACTATTCGAGTAATTTATCTTCGAATGATGATGAATTGAAATACTCGTGTACCAACATCGGTTTGATTGTGTTGCGAAAGAAAATTTTGTGTACTCGCCCATTTTCAATTCATCATCAAAAGGTTGCTGTGGAAAAAAATCTCTTCATTAAAAAAATCTTCATTTTCTTTATAGACATCTTTCGATCTGAGATTCACGAAAACAATATTTTTAGCTCGTGTATCCTGAGATGAGGAAGTCCAGCTATCTTTCTACCTTTCAGGAAATCTTCCTGCTGGGCGTTGAACTATTGGTATCTCATGAGCGAGTCTTTTATGACTCATTCTGGAGACATGATAACTCATAAATTGCCTCCTGGATCTGCTCCTCTCACTATGTTCACTTTTTCACAGGTTTTTTGAGTTAAATGACTTGATAGAATATCGCACTTTTCTGCCTGTGATAATTCTCAGAACTCTCATTTGAGATGTTCTGACTTTGGTTCAGAAAGCGAGTAGATATAGAAGATGATGGTGATGAATGATGAATTGTGCAAACAAAAGTAATATTTTTCTTTTTATGTACGATTGTAATTTCAAATGTAATTAAAGATGTTATCATTTTAACCACACACGATAATTATATTATTTTATGCAAGAAATGACCCATATAACGGTCCAATTAAACTCTAAATATTTTTATTTACTTTTTTTTATAATTACCAATAAAAATTACGACATTCATACGATGGTTTTTTGTTGTTTAATAACACGTTATACAAGTGAGCTCTATTAAATATTGTCGATTAAATTCGGTCATCGGATATCCGTTCTCTCTCGTAAAAATAAAATGTAAAGTAATTATAATGGATGAAAGGAAATATATACAGATGATTTATTATTGTATTCATAAAGTCTGATGAACTATAAATGAAAATTCAAGTTTTGACACCATTCTTTTTCATCAATTAAATAATGTTGTTAATTTATAACGAAAAGGAGGCTAAATTACATAATTAAGTAATTATAAACACTACTATTTTCAGGGTTACAGAACCTCCATCTTCATGTGTGAAAAAACATTCAAAGTCTACCCAGCAAGAAAAAAATCAGCTTCAGCTCCTGATGACGTTGACTACGTGGCCAGTGAAATGTCGAGAGACTGAAAAAATCAATCCGGATCATTTCCAGTAGTTTAATTTCAGCACTAAATCCATAATCTATAATCTAAGTTGAAAATAGGTATATAAATATTTAAAGTTCATATTAAATGCATGCCCACAAACAGGCACGTGTAAGTTCGCGCTTACAAATGTGTAAAATGTAAAATGTAAATGTCTATCTATAATCTATAATCTAAGTTCTATAATCTAAGTTGCAAGGATATATTCATTCAAAGCTCTCAGATGTATGCCCACAAACAAACACGTGTAGTTCGCGCTTACAAATGCTGATTGTGTACTTACAAATAAAATCCAAACCTCAAATGAACATAAGCCCTGCAACTCTTGCCGACATTCCCTGAAACAGGGGTGACATTGGCAAAGTGAACCATTTTTTACAGTATGGGTGGTCAGCCTCATACCAACCTATAAGTCAAGGAATACGAGTAATAAATAACATTTAAGTATAAGAAAACAACAAAACCTTAAAAATAAATCTATACAAAAAAAGTAAAAAATGTATAGATTTATTTTTAAGGTTTTGTTGTGCTAATTAAAATCCAAACCTCAAATGAATATACACCCTGCAACTTTTGCAGATTTTCCCTGAAAAAGAGGTTACATTGTTAACGTGAACCACTTTTTACAGTATGGGTGGTAAGCCTCATACTAATCTTATAATATGCGTAGTCAGCCTCATACAAACAACACAACACTAAAAACCTAAAATGTCAATGAATTTTCACTCACATTACACACAACAAACTGATGCATTTCCAAGTAATAAAGAACCCATCATGGGAGATTTTATTTTTGTCTCGTGGCTAAGTAGAAAGGCAAGCAAACTCTAAAGCGCATTAGTCGTGTAAAAAAGTGTCGTAACGGCGTGTGCATGGCATGTGTGAACTGAAAGTCAAACATAAATAATTTCCTTTGAGAGAGCCGCCATTGCAGTACAAAATGGACGCTTCACATCGGCTTACGCAAGATTCCTTAGTTTTTACCTATACCTACCTACTTCTAGAGAGCATTCTTCAATTTTCATATTACAGCATTTTTTAGTGTTCCCTAACTTGTAAATTGATTCCAGGTGGCCATCCAACACATCCACACAACACAACTAAGCTGCACATATAGCGTAACTTCTAGCCTGCGTTAACTCCGATGGATCGCATGTAGAGATTCGGGACCTGTTTATTTTTACGGGTAAGCACGGCCGGCCTCACTACAACCACTTCTCAGCTTCCGGGGGGGCTGGTTCTCATTTCTTGTGAAGGCTGAGTACACCTTGCCAGTATTTATTTAGGATTTGAAATATACACCAAAACGGGAAATCATCTTGACACGCTCGGTGGGAATCGAACCCTTGCTCTCGGCATGGAATACAAGCATTTTACCAACTGAGCTATCGACCGGACTTTTCCAAATTTTTAAAAACTACTTTGTACACTCTTGGCAATGCTACTTCTGTTTTGAGGATAGAAGACAAGAATTGCAGAGGTTTTGTCCGATCGAGGCTATTTTTATTTATTTTATTAGTTTACTAGCTGACCCGATAGCTGACGCTGTCCTATCTAAATTGCAATAAATTAGGTATCGATCGTTTTATGAATTCATTACAGGTCTACACAAATCTCTCAATTTTAGTATCAATCGTACATTCGTACGCCAAAAATTTGCTTAAAAAGTAAAACGCAGCATGAACGCATTTTTTTTTTTTATTATTATTTGGCACTACGTTTTTCATACTAATTATTTACTTGTTATTGATATCTCCTGATTTCAAACACACATTGTTTATGAACGCTAATGCTTTAATCTTATTTAAATTATTTTTAAAAATAACTACCCATTTTAATCTCCGATCTGTTGAAGCAATAATAAATAAGACAAAACCATTATTGAATACTGATTAGTATTGAATTTTTTGCTCACTGAAATAAATTTAGTTTTGTGTTTTTGTATTATTAGTGCGATGTGTGTGGATTGTATAAAAAACTAGGCTAACGACATGGCTCGCGAGTTCCATAGAACGTGTTTCCAGTGGACGTCCTTGCCGCGTGTACTGGCTGATACATATCTGCTATCAGGAAATCATCGCGAGCATTGCCAATGCCTCATTTCATATGAAAATGTAATGAAAACTCAAATCGACTATGAAAATAATAAACGAAATTTATTTTACACTGAGGCACGGAGTTTTCAACGCTAGCATATGTGACTTCTGTAATCTATAATCTATAATCTAAGTTGCAAGGATATATTCATTTAAAGCTCTCAGATGTATGCCCACAAACCAACAAGTGTAGTTCGCGCTTACAAATGCTGAATGTGTACTTACAAATAAAATCTAAACCTCAAATGAACATAAGCCCCACAACTTTTGCCGACCTTCCCTGAAACAGGGGTGACATTGGCAAAGTGAACCATTTTTTACAGTATGGGTGGTCAGCCTCATACCAACCTATAAGTCAAGGAAGACTTAAATTTGATAAAAAAAACTACCCGCGCGATTGTCAAAATTGCGTCCTTCTAATTTCTAACTAACGTTGAAAATACTTTACTAAGTATGGTCCTTACGAGTACGTTATTATATGTATCAATAGATTATTCTGCAACTTAAAGTAAATAGTAGTTAGTTAGTATTCCCATTTGTTTTACGAAAATTTAACAGTACCTCTACAACTTGCATTACAAAATATATCATTTATGATAAGTCGACTCTACGGTCGAGCGGACAAGGCAGTGTCACTCAAATTGGCATGTTTGAAACAAACGCCGGTTCGAGTCCCGTCATGCCCGTTTGCAGAGCTTTGATACTGAGTTAATATAATATGTCATTTGGTAATTATTCAGTAATAAACCTTAAAAATAAAATACTCATTATTAATGGTTTTTATAAATACTTGTTTCTGGCTAAAAAAAAATGATTGGTGATTTTCATTCTTAGTCCAATTTTATTTAAAAAAAATATAATACTCATATCACTACCTTAGTTGGCAAAAAATATAATCAGACTTAGGGCGCAGGGGAAATATTGTAGGTAAGTTTGGTTTTTCTTCAAAATTGATTGAATTTATGTAATGAATGATAATCACATATTTTTGTATGTTAACAAAAAGTACTCCATGTTAGTCTTTTTTAAATTTATTTTATCTAGGTATATTGGAAAAGAGATGCAACGGTAATATTTCTTCCATTATTAATCATCAATAAGTATTGTTAAAAAAAGTGCGTTGCACAATGGATAGCATTTTTTTCTCTTGCCCATTTAGTACCAGGCAAGCATCAATCAAGAAGGGATAATAGTGTTCAATGCTTTTTTATACCTCTTTCCTTTGCACAAACGTCCAGCCCTCAGAGCCACGCATGCGCCTGAGAATGCAACCAACCATAATCATGTATCGATAATAATATACTAAGATATATTGTATAGTCACTCTATACAATGGATGCTGTAGGGGAAACCAGGGTTGTATCTACCTGATGCAAGTGTATGCACGGGGTAGGTAGAGACAAATACTCATGGACAAACGCAACTAAACAGCACATATGATGCAACTGCTTACCGCGTATTCACTAAAGGGATCGCATTTGATGTGTAGACTGCAGAAGCTATTTTTTTTACAGATAAATGGGCGGCCTTACGCGAACCTGTAGAGGTTATCCCCTGAGCCCCTATCCCGTTTTTTGTGAAGTCTGAGAAAACTTTGCCTGTATTTTGATTTTAAAATTTAAATTTCTGCCACTCTTTGTAGGGATCGATCCATACCCTTCTGGCATGGAACGCAATAATTCTAACAATTCCACCACTTCAGTTATCCAACATACATTTCTGAATAAATATTTTTGCGTTTGCTTTGAAAATAATATAGGTACGTACTAGAAATTAATTTGAGTGCCAACAATGACTCAAATTTAACTTTAATATATATATAATGTTATGCCTAAATTAATCAAGGTTAAATGTGTTAATTTCACCATTATATTTCGCCTTCTTATAGGGACCTACATATTCTGATGGTACCCCGAAACAAACTGAAATTAAATTGACAGAAAAATTGTGCTTTTGAGGTTCTTTAAGTAATCAGCGAAGAATTAGATCGTTATTTTGTTGTAATGACAGCTGTGACATACAACCCGAGTGTCAAACATACCCAGTCTCCCCTTCGAATGTGTAAATATATATTATACAAACATGTAAACCTTTAAAGGTAGGTACGTGCAGCATGCATTCCTACACATTGTCGACGCCGAAATTAAAACACTCGTATGCGGCAATCAATCACCCACGAAGGGATTTTTGTTCAACAATCAATTCTTACCTCCTTGTCGTTTTGTGAAGCCTGATACTAAAAAAGCGCTCTGTGAAAATTAACGCAGAAAAAAAAAACAAAACTTTACGTTAAGATTCACGTAAAAAATATATCCAAACTAAAATTGAGCCTCTAATGAGCGTTATAGTTTCTTTGTATTTTATTGTGAAGGCTATGACCTAAAAGGTTAATACTAGTGGTTTTGGATCCCAATCAAGCGGAGAAGGGACTTAATTATTTTTTTAGTTCCCGCCTACTAATATGTTTTGGCGGCTAAATGTTGTTACTAAATGTAATTAGACACAATGAAAATATTCAATGAATGTTAATTTACTGTTTTGTTTTTATTAAATACTTCATGTGTTCACGCAATTAAGAATATCGCTGATGAACTTTACAACTAAAAAAATGGACCCGTAAAAAAAACATTCAAATCAATATTGTGACATCACACGGCCGGGTTGCTAGGTAAACCACACAAAATGCAATGTTATGTTATTGATTGCTATGGACTCAGGACTCTAGCCAAATACAAGTAGGACGCCAAGAAAATAAACATATTTTCTAATTTTCTAAGCCTATTAGAATCCGCTATTTTAAATGAGTTAAGTAAAAACATGGTGTAAGTCTGATAACTTACCCGTAAAAAGAAATTGGTCCCACTCGCTGATGTTACCTTCAGAAGATGAAGTTTTTTTTTCAAACAGTTTATTTATTTATTTATGAATAAAATACAACATACGATACCTAATAGCGTAGAAAAAAAGTTGTGAGAATTTGTAAAAACTGCGCTCAAGAGGTGACCGAAAAAGATCGTCCAATGATGAACCAAGGATGTCAAAGCGGGTAGGAGGGAGGCCCCAACTGGGGTGGCTGGATGTCATCGAAAGAACTGCGGGCTTGGGATGGCTGAACACAGCAACTGATGGAGAGCAAGGGATGGAGAAGCTTGGAGGAGGCCTACGTCCAGGAGTGGACTGAATAAGACTAAGGAAGAAGAAAAATACAAAAACACGTGATTGTGATACTAGATCATCTCAAATGGTTATTTAATAGTAAATGCATTTTTTGTTGAACCTGATACGAAAAAAAAAGTACAAAAACATTTGAAAGGAATCCATGTAAGGCGATTTAAGTTATCAATGTATTTTTAAGTCCCCTTTTTTTTTCATCGACAATAATAATATTTTATTGATCCTCGTAAAGGGCTCGCGATCGCTTTAGAAATACAAAATAAGTCCAAAAAAAAAACTCGAAGTCCTCCCTCTCGCTCTGGTTCAACAAAGGCACCCAAAACGAAATCATGACTGTGTGTGTTTTTTTTGTATTCCCGGAGCCGGTCGGCTTATGATATCCGAGGTCCATCTAGGAGATTTTTATGCACTTGCTATCGCCTATGAGCCTATTTGAATCGTGACTACCTGCCAAGAGAGAAACGAAAATAAAAACTCTACCTTCAAGTCCAAGGGCCAGCTGTGTAACTAGTTTTTTCTTGTAAGTACTTGATTGATTTTTTCTACTCTTTTTTGTGATCGCAAGAATTACTATGCTTTAATAAAATATGTACTTTTTGATACGTACAATGAAATTAGCTGTTCACATAGTATTAATTATTACCCGCTTAGTTGGTAGAATGCTTGCGTTCCATGCCAGAAGGCTAGGATTTGATCCGTACCAAGAGTGTCAGAAATGATTACTCATTTTGGTGCTTATTTCAAGCCCAAAATCAAAATACCGACATGTTTTACTCAGCCTTCACCAGAAATGAGAGCTTGCCCCATCGGGAGAAGAGAAATCCCCACTTTAAGTGAAGTGGTTGGCGTACGTCAAACTGCCCTTGTCTTGTAAAAATAAAAAGGTATCAATCGCCATGTGAACTGATGAACATGGACTGATTCGGAAGAATACACCTAACTCCTACGACTGGTTTTTCATTTTTATCTTCATCGCCAACTAACTTCAGGAGAGAAATCTGTAGAGGCTCTGCCACTCCCAATGGAATGGCAGCAGAGTCACTGTTTCAGTTACTAACTTTTATTCATAATTTTTAACTTCATCAGTCTGTTTAAATAATATAAAAAGAACGAATTGACTTTTGAATGCTTTATGTTGTAGCTGGCTCTCGGTCTAATGGAGGCAATGATGGTGCTTTATTTCTCACTTTCGTATTTTTATTTTATTACGTGAATAATAATTATGTATTGTACAGATAAGAGGTCGGGAGAAAACACAAGTAAAAATAAACTAAAGAATCGCCCGGGATTAATCCGATTTCGTGCTCTCAAAAAACGCTTATTTATTAGTAAGGTTGTTTTTCGTTCTTTTTTATCACACCACAGTGTATTAAAATATTATGCTCATAAGCTGTTATTAAACCGATTGAATATTCATTAGTATCATATTTTATAAGTGAACTTTACGATAAGGTGTTTCAAAATGTTTAATCCCTTTGATTTACCACCGGGTGGTCAATATTTTACAAATCCTGTTCAAATGATGGAGTGAGCTTATAAATAATTTTGAAAGCAAGCGAATAAATTACATAAGAAACTCTAAAAAAAAATTTCAAGTCTCAACAGATATTTTCTAACCATTATTTGTAAAAAATAACAATAAATTGCGATCTTGTCAAAAAAAAAATTTTGTGGTAACTTTCATGCATACTAAGGGAAGATTAATTTGGAGAGTCCCGTTTTTTATGTAAACCAAATCACAGCTCAACACAAGATCAACGAGAAATATTTTTTAATAAGAATGAAAACGAATACACAAAAGTTTGTAATTAGTTAAAAATTCAAATGGATAAAACATAGTTTTAATTCATTTATTTTTATTAAGTATTATTTTTAAAAGTAAAATGGTATTTTGTTAAAACCTAACACAAATCTTTTCAAAGGTAAAATTCGATTTTCGGCAAATCATTTATGGCTCGATTTTTTACCAACAATTTCTCAATATAATTGTAAACAAACGACGAAAATATTACATTAAAGAAGAACTAGAGATAGTTGATTCAATAAATTTGTCCGAATCCTTTATCAATTTTACTAGATCCCATATATAAAAAAACTGTGGGGAAAATCGGGCTTTAGTCTTCCTATGATAATAATACTGTTAATAATATACCTCTGTAGCCCTTTGCCCTCTTAGTGGCCATATTTACACACGGTGAGAATCGCGCCCTAAGAAGGCTTAGTAGGAGAGAAGGCTTCAGTACTGTGCGCGCCCCATACCGGCTTCAGTATAACACAAGCGGTGGAACATTGTGGACGTATTCGCTCGGAGCGTAAACATAAACGAATATACTCGGAACTTTACGTTAAACAGATCGTATTTTTAAAACGTAAATATATTTTTGAATAATCGTGTAAATATAAATTGCAATAAATTTAATGTAAGAACGTTAAAAATTGTTAAATAAATAGAAAAGAGGGATATAATAATAATAATATTTTCTGTAGCTTTTTTGTTGCTAAAAATGGTACTCGTATATAAAAAACAAATTAAAAGCGGAAGATTAAATAAAAAAAATATTACAAAAATCAGTAGATAAAAAAATAAAGTTTGTTTTTAAATTAGTTGAAATTAGATGTTGGTTATAGTATAGCAACAAATAGTGAATAATTTTTTTGTGTTGTATTTCCAAATGAAAATATTCAAAAGCATTTTATATTTGACGTTAAACAAAAACGATAGTGAATCTTGAAAAGTGAGAGTTTGTGGTTATATTTTGTATTAGTATTCAATACACAAAACGCGAGGCCTGTAATCACCTCACATGAGATAGAGCCTCGTAAAGCATAAATGGTTCATGTATTATAATGTTTTGGTCGTATTCAAATGCCAACGCCGGGTTGTGAAATCATTTGATTATATTACTAGGCAGTGTCAAAACGTACTGTATGATTAATACCTTTGATACCACCGGCGATATGGACACATTGAATTAGTGGATTCGAACCCGAGACATTTGGGATCATTCCGCTGATCTGTCAGGCCACTAATGACTGATCAACACAATAGGTAAGCCCCGTGCAAATATTTTATATTGCGCAATATGTTTTTCGCCGGTTTTACATGCTATGCAAATTGAGAGCATATTTTGATTGTGTAACTAAGTACAATGGTCATTAATTCACAAAAATATTTTGTTGTTATTCCAGTCATTAGCTTAATACTTAATTTGTCTGCTTATCAATCATTTGTCCTGAGCTCATAAAAAACTACAATATTAACAATTCATTGCAAGAAACATTGGAAAAATGAAAACTGTCATTCATTAATTTATCTGTTGGTGGTTGTACCTTGATTTATAGCTTGTTATGAGGCTTACCACCAACACTGTAAACGCGGGTTCAATTCCGCCAATGCCACCCCTGTTTCAAGGAAGGTCGGCAAGAGTTGAAGGGGATATGTTCATTTGAAGTTTTTTTTTGTAAGTATGCAGCATCAACTTATGTGTAAGTGCGAACTTACATTTGATGCTTGTGATGAATCCTTAAAGTTAATACTTCTTTGCAACTTTAATAATAGAGGGATGCTGAATACCTATAATGCAAAAATAAATAGTTTCCACAATACATGCGCTTACTACAGAGACCGGTCTACCATGCCATCAGATTATCATGTCTCCATCATAATTATCTGATAAGACATAAGGAGGCGGACAAGCAGATTCTGAGGCGATTATGTTGCCGCGTAGATGCAGCCTTGTCGTCAGATATGCACTAATTTTGAGAACCGCGCATATCAGATGCCAATCTTGATGAAATTTAACAGCTGCAGCTGTGAGCAACGAGAGAAAAAACATTGATTAGATGTAAAGATATTGATTGCATAGGTTTTACAGGTTTGATTATTATAAAAAAAACGGCTTATACGCCATGTGTATGTATTAAAAAATTTCGAACCTGCCTTGTATCCATGACATATAAAGATGAAAACGATTCAAAGCACATTGTAATGATCATTTAAAGCATTTTTTGAATTTGTTCTATGGACTGAAAGAAGTGGCATATAATATACCACTTTATATTTATGTGACGCAACGCAACGCAGCTAAGCTACACACATAGTGTAACTTCTTCCCGCGTTACTCCCGAAGGGGTCGCATGTGGCGAGTTGAACCTATTCATTTTTACAGGTAAGGGGGCCGGCCTTACGCCAACCACTTCAGTTAAAGTGGGGGTTTCCCAGCTCCCGAGGGGGCTGGTACTCATTTATTGTGAAGGCTCAGTTAACCTTGCCGGTATTTTATTTTGTGTTTGAAATAAACACCGAAACTGGATCATTTCTGACACCCTCGGTGGGATTCGAACCCGAGCTCACGGCATGCAGTGCAAGCACTCTACCAACTGAGCTATCGACCGGTCTGTTGATGTGAAGTTGCCATCATATACTCCACTAAGGCCCGGTATTTTCAACGTTAGCATAGCGACTTTATATAGAATGAAAAAAACGCACTAATGTCAATCATGTGGGTAGTTTTTTTATCAGCTTAAGTCACATAATATTTGATTATACTAACGTTGAAATACCGGGCCTAAATATGCTACGATATATTTATATGAAGTTGCATTATACACACCACTAAATATGACACTATATACCTATGGCATTATATTTGCCAATAAATATTCTTGTGATTCAAAAAAACTTTGATAAAATGAAAGAAAAAATAAAATCGTTTTCCAAAATGCGTCACGTTAATTGATTGTTTTTTTTTATTTTTGCTCGTTCCTAAAATAGTTTCGCTAAAAGCCTAAGCTAATCTCAAATGTCCTCGTCGCTTCGGCTCATTGGAGCCTCACTAAATCCTCGTTTCCCACGGCATTCCTGCTCGCTTTTAAGGTTATCTTATCAAATTCCGCCGAGGAGACAACTCTTGGCGAATGCTGGAAATTCTGAGACGTTTGGCTTGCATAATTAATCCGATTATCACTATCAAACGTTTCAGATCTTGAAGCATGATGTGATGATAAAAGTAGCTTGATGCCATATAAAAGACAAGAGATTATCTCCTTGATTTGCTGTAAGAATATTAAAAAGTGTATATTCTATATAAACTATAAAATGTTGTAAAGATATTTGCACGTTTAAAATTATTATTAAATGCATGCCCACCAACTCAGACACGTAGGTATAAGTTCGCGCTTACAAAATATGCTGCATGTGTACCCACAAATTAGAATCCAAACCTCGCATGGACATACACCCTGCAACTTTTTCCGACCTTCCCTGAAACAGGGGTGACATTAGCAAAGTGAAGCATTTTTACAGTATGGGGTAGTCAGCCTCACACCAACCTATAAATCAAGGAAATGTATATTCATAATAAATTCTCTTTTTACGCACTTTTCAATGTTGTTTTCTAAAAACTAAATTGATTTTATATTTCATTTGAATCTGTTCAATCTTCAAACCACATTTTTATTTATGAAATTATACTTTCTAATTTCATTTAAATCTTTACCACAAAATCAAATTATTCAACCTTGACATCTTGCTTTTTTGTAACACGGCAAATATTTGTTTTTGTTTTACACGAGACAAATTTAAAACATCCACAATCCTTGTAGTATTTTTTCTCTGTGAAGAACCAACTTATTGACCATTTTATTTTAAAGGGGTTTTTCGGATTGATTATTTAAAAAAATATATGAAGTGTTTTTTTTTTATAATCAAATGTTTTTCCTACCAAGGCATCATTCGGAGCAATGACAATTGTTACGCGAAATCTTTCGAGTTTTATATTTCTTTTTTTAAGTAAAAATAATTATTTAGGGAATGGAAGCTTTATTAGAAATGAACTTTTATTATTTTGTAAAATTGATAAACATTTAAAAAAATGGGCTTTCGCTGAGTAAACCACCAAACGCTATAAAAACATAATTTATTTTATACCTGATTGATCCTAATTTGATTTTTTTAATTAACACAAAAGGAAAAGGTTAAAGATTATAGATTATTATAGAAAAGGTTAAAGGATCAAGAGAACCCTCTTTACAAATTCCTTTCAAAAAAGCAATTACAAAAGAATCCAATCTGTTCCTAATAGCTTCATCAGCAGTTTCGTTCTTTATTTGCTGGCAAAGCTGGAATCCACTCACTCTTTTGGTATTTGTTCCTCTTTTGGTTCGTTTTGTATTACCTGTTAATCTAAGCCCAGTGATCTTTGACTTCTTGGACTGCTCTTTCGAGAACAGGGAGTTGCGCAACGCGACTGCCTTTTGCCAAAAGCAATTAACTTTCGGTTGGAACGATCCGTCCAAGCCTCCTAACCACGATATACCTTATAGTACCTACCTATACCCGGCTGTTCTTATATGCATTTGTCCGTCGCAGCCTGAAAGTTAATTAAGAGCAAATTTGTTTATGGTTTGATTGATTTTTAATTACACTGCATTTTTGGCCTCGATAAAAACCAAACACGTTTCAGATTGCAAGTCAATATTTTTTGTATGCAATTTAGATGTTTCAATTTCAAACTATATTTTTTTAATCCTGTGCAAAAAATTGTTCATTAACAATGCTATGCTATTTTGTATTTTTTTTTCAAAGTAAAATTAAATAAGATAATCTATGATTTATTTCGAAAACGAGGTAAAAACATAAAAATGATGAAGAAAGGATTTTAGAAAAAAATCTAGATATCCGTCTGTTGTTCTTTACGACTCAAATAATTACTTGAAATATAAATTTCATTAAAAAAGAACACGTCAAGCTTTTTATCATAGAAAGGAATCCATTCTTCATTAGGTATGCGTTAGATATAACAGAGTTTTACTCTTCACTGCGAAGTGATTTTCGACTCTTAAAACCAGTCTACCTTTCTTTTACGTAAGTTGACACAAGTCGCATATTTCAACTTTCATTACTATGAGCACTTTCAACACACTACATAAAATGGGAATCCTGGATTTCAAGATATATCCGTAACTTATATTTAAGATTGTAAAATATCTTGATTTGTGATCGTTGAAATAGCTGACCATTATGATACCAGCACTCAACAGAAGTTTATGGGAGCATTTCAAAATAGGTTTGAAAATATGGCTACTTGTCATGGTGTAATGACTCTATCAGAGAATTGATCAGGAAACCGCTCGTTGCATATTATCTCAGCCCATTTGAATTTAATTGTTTTTCTGCGCTCAAGTCCTGTCCTCACTCTTACTTTTGCCCGCCACATTTCCATGATGGCCGCCCCGCCGGGTTATGGCTGTATCATTTTCTTTTCAAATATTAAGCGCGGGATTTGCATGAAATGGCCGGCATTCTTGCTCGCAGGGCCTCATTAGAGACGAGAGACAATGAATTGGCTCGGCTTGGTTCGGTCCTCCTTGATAATTGTATGGAATTTGTTTTGAAGCGGCCGCCACGTCCTGCATAGGGATGAGCTTGGGAATTGACGTCATAAAAATCTGCTATTGTTTTTGATCAAAATTATCACAATCCTCTTATTTTATTGCAAATTCTGCCCTGCAGTTCCACCATTGTTTCATTTGAAATTTCTTACAATAACTTAACAACAACAAAATTAAAATTTATTTAGGGAATTTATTTTTTCAGGTAGGTACATCAAGAGATTCTCTTATATAACTCCACTATTCATAAAAGGGTTTAATTTTTTTAACCAGCGTAATGTCGATTTTTCGATACTAATAAATGGGGCTTACATTAGTTTTGGGTTCAAACAAACTAATGTAAAACCGAAAATGTTTGCTTTCATCAATAAATAAATGTACCAACTCCATGTGGTTTCAAAAGTAATGTAGATAATAGTTATAGAAACGAAAAAAATGTTGAGACTTATTTATTTATTCATTACGTAAGTATCTTCTCTTTCTTTTCATGAAATTTCAAGTAAACCATTGTTATCACTACTTGTCTTAAGAACGAATTTTAATCCTTTTTTTGGAGCAAACACAACAGTAAAAAATATATAATTATGTCAATGAAATTTCCCAATTATTTCTTTTTATGTGGTTTACTTACTATCAAGTCAGCCCCAGATTCAAAATCACGAATTCTTAAAAAAACACCGACACATTTTGCAAACATTTTATTATGAGTTAGAAAGGTAAACAGTATTTTCAACTAAAAGCACTCAAGTAAATAGTATTTTTCGTTCAAAATTGTTGTTTTTCTCCGAACACAATGGTAGAATTCTCTGCGAAACACGTTGGAGCGCATCCCTAGTTTGAAGGAAACGAAGCCTCCACTGTATTTGCTCAGTCTTTTGTCAATTATTCCTCTCTGGCTGTTTGTTTCACATCGATTACGTTCTCGTACCGCGTAATCGCCGAGAGAATCGTGAGGCGGCCTAGGGCACTTTCATAATAGCCTCTCGGGCCTCATGTTGACTCGGTTCATTGGTTGGTTGACTTGGCTCACCTCTAGTGGTCTACTTGACTTGCATATATGGGTTGACTTGACTTGCATCTATGGGTTGACTTGACTCGCATCTTTGGGTTGACTTGACTTGAATCTATGGGTTGACTAGCATCTATGAAGTGACTTGACTTGAATCTATGGGTTGACTTGACCTGCATCTATGTGTTGACTTGTCTCGCATCTGTAGGTTGACTTGGCTCACCTTTAGTGATCGACTTGACTTGCATCTATAACCCTCAGATGTGAGTCAACCCGACTTGACTTGCATCTATGGGTTGACTTGACTCGCATCTATGGATTGACTTGACTTGAATCTAAGGGTTGACTTGACCTGCATCTATGTGTTGACTTGACTCGCATCTGCTGGTTGACTTGGCTCACCTTTAGTGATCGACTTAACTTACACCTATGGGTTGACTTCACTTGCATCTATGGATTGACTTGACTCGCATCAATGGGTTGAATTGACTTGCATTTATGGGTTGGCTTGACTTGCGTGTATGGGTTGACTTGCCCTTCATCTTTGGGTTGACTTGACTGGACTCTGTAGACTCGATGTTCGAATTTTTACTGAGAAAGTAAATGATAAAACTAAAGAATCTCTACAACTAAATAAAAATGCAAGTTTGCACATTATGAACGTAGTATAAGGTTCTTTTAAGTCACAGGATTTTCAATAACCGTCAGCTGTTGAATGTCGATACGTTTCAGAGCATACAAGTTTTGTGATTCCATTTGTTTACGACTACAGTTGAAATAATATAATTCATAGTAAATAAGAGGAAAGTAGCGTGTTATCATTGCGAATAAATACTGATCCAACGAAAATGGCATAATTTAATGGAAACACAGATTTCCTTTGTTCTTGGATGTAAAATCCATCGTTTTCGCCTCATAAAAAATCATTTCAAATAAAAAAAATACCTACCCCTTTTGGTCAGCTTTTAGCAAGGCAATTTGCCTGAAACTTTTTCGAACCTAGGTACCGCATTTTACTTGCCACTAACCACTTAATGCTACTTACTTTTTATGACTCACTACTAAGTTACTAACTAAACGTCCTGGTGTGTATCAGCTGCATTGGCTGCCTAGACTCCCTCCTCACTGAACGACTTACATGTGGCCTGTCCATTATTGATACACTTCTGCCATTACATATCTCGGTCCGCTGAGAAGCCACCTTATGAAAGCGGTGTTTCATCACCGTTAGGAAATCTTCGTTTTCTTCTTGCGCTTGTTACAGTAAATCAATTACAATAAAACAGTAGGATGCTGTGGCAGGTTAAGATTTTCAAATCTTCGTGGGAAATGAATTTATGTTATGTTGATTTATTTGGTGAGCTCTGTTTTTGTGTGAATCACACCTCACAAGCCCTCTTCAAGCTTAGTCGTCACTATAGTAAGCGCAAATGCTCAATCAAGACCCAATACAGTTTCAGAGCTTTTATCCTAGTAAGAAAATAGCAAGCAACAGCTAAAGCTTTGTCTCAAACTCTTTCAGGGTCATTCACAACAAATTTGATCCATAGCTGAGTCATGGTTTTTTTCTACTGAAAATTCACGTTAAGTGGCGGTTGAGCCATAGATTTTCTGTGTGTAAATAACACCGTTTGACTTTAATATTCAGTGGCGAGCATTCCATACAGACAAATGGAACTTTAGGTAGGTGACTAATGGTAAAAAATCCCCAATACCGCGTAAAAAGAAAAATTGTGTGAAAGAAAATCTCGCTGGGGGTGCTATTGTATCTTCCATACACTTTATATTTACAAAATGGTGGAGAATTTACGCAATGCTTTTTACTAGGGGTACAGATAACAAACTCAGATTTCTGGATTATTTTGTACAAATGCGGTTCTAGCACCCGTAACAAAGCCAGCACACCTTCTAAGGTAATTTCACAACGCCCAGTATCCCGAGTGTAAAACACTGCGTAAATACGCATCCATCGCGTAAATATTAATTTATATTGAAGATATAAAATGACATCTAGTGTGAGTGGTAAGTTTTCATACATTTTCCTGTTTGAGTATTTACTATTTACACAATGTTTTGTACTCGGGAAACAAATGTGGTCTAAGCTTTGTCCTTTGCGTGTGTGTTTATAAAAATACTGAAACCAGCTTTAAAACCAGTTTAACTATAAGTCAAAGTAAATACTATTATTATTCAATAGTTTCGTTTACCAGTTTTATGAGTTCTAATACAATGTGTAAGCGTTTCACTCTCAATTGGCTTTAATGTAATTTTCATAATATAAAACAATCGAAAAAGATTATAACTCTGCATGAAATGAGAGAACTATACCTACAAGGATCGAAAAAACTGCTTTTGATTTGTAGTGTTGCCGGTTAAGGCTTTTAAATTTGTATATTTAAACTCTTTTATAGATTAAAACAATTATTTCAGGCTTAGAATAAATTTTGTAATTACACGTAGGTACAACATGTTTAAGCACAAACTTCCACGCGTTAAATTGTGAGCAGGCATGAGATATAAGTCTTAAATGTTAATATTACTTTGCCACTTAAATGAACTCCAAACATTCAAAATATCCCTCGGCTATGTAACGTCACCCATGGTGAATAAAAAAATATTCCCAGTAATCCTGGATTTTTGTCGTTCACAGCACTGTCAGCACACTTGGCGGAAATGCTTAATGCAGTTCGGTGCACTTTAATTTATTTTAAAACTGTCTACACAATATTGTATTGAAATTATAACTCTCTATTCTGCGTCTACCCCGGCCAGGTGACATCACAAATATTCTGATTTCATTATAGATACTAATCATAGAGATTATTACTCTATGATACCCCCGTATTCACGATCAAAACTGATTTAAGTGCCTTACTCAAGCGCTACACTTACTCAAGGGTCGACATTCTGGAGCGTTTTGTTTCACAAAGAACACTCAAGCAGTAATCAACGTAGTGCCCAACCCCCAGGAGACGCACGGGTTTGTCATTGGCTCTCGAAAAAACCCAGCTCTGTAATTGGTCAGTACCTTCCGACCGATATTCGGCGTACTTCACTCTTATCATTGCCGCCTCTTTCAAATTTCAATGTCATATCAGCTTTGCATAAAACTTGACAACAAATAAGTACGTATAACGCAATTACTAATTTAAGTAAACCGTACGTACGAATTTGTTTGTGTACAATTTCTATTAGTTTTTAAAAATACATTTATGTAATATCCAATGTAAAGTGTTTTGATCGATTTCAGCGCCAAAAAGATGTTGTTTTCTCCAGCGGAAAAGGAGCTGCTGGTGGCTCTGATTAAAGAAAAACCTGTAATAGAAGATAAAATAACAGATCGAAGAAATCGTTGGCTTTGCAACCCTCAATGAGCAACGGAAAAACTGTATACAGAACGACGCATTTTTTCAATCAAAAACGTCTTCTAAATTCTTCCTCTTCGTAATACGTAAATGGGTCTTTACAGTCTCTGATATATTTTCTTGAGACACTATTTCTGAACAAAACAATGTTATTATTCTCGTTGAAGTCAACTGTATCGAAAGAATTCATTATTTTATGTAAATAATTCACAACCAAACAAAAAATGTGCTGATGAAATGCGGCGGAATATTTTGACAGTTCATCTGTCATTGCAGTATGGTCCTAGACCATACCGGAGAACAAACCCAATTCTGATGGTCAAGCAATGTAAATGAACTCGTCAAAACAATGTTAATACACTCGTAAAAATCATGTTTATAGAAAGAATTCATTTTTTCATGTAAATTCACAATCAAACAAAAAATGTGATAACAATGAAATATGACGGAATATTTTGACAGCGCTTAAGCGTTGGTTAATATACGTGTCGACCTTACTTACCTGAGTGCTAGTTTTTGGAGCGCTTAAGCGCTAATTTTACCTTAAGTATTGTTCTTGAAATGAATTTCCCCAATCTAAGCGCTAGCTTGCCCTTAAGGAAGTGCCAGTTTTGATCGTGAATACGGGGGTAAAAGAATGATACTTAATAAGGCAACAGAAAGATACAGAGGTGATTTCCTAACGCCTTTGAGTGACTTTTGAATAAAGAAATTCCCTACATAGATGTAATCTCTCCCACCGCGCGATATTGATCACAAAAAATGCAGATATTTTTACGTTTGGCATCTCTCGATCAGAAATGTATAAATTACTTTCACTGTGCGATACAAAAACAAAGACAGATCGATAACTGAGCTCTTTGTCGGATCGTTGGCTGTGGGATGAAAAGATTTTTTTTTGTTCTACACCTCAAAATAAATAATAGGCTCGGAACCTCGTTGTTTAGAATGAATTTATGAGATCTGAATAGAATTAGTTTTATTATTTCATCTTGTTATCTAAACTTTTTATTTATTTAATTTTAGAAAGTATACGCATACGCAAAATAAATTATTGTGGGCAAGTTTTTTTTCTTCAATTTGAATATAAATAAATGAATGTGAATAAATTGGACACTGTTGAATAAAAAGCCTAACCACAAAAGCCTTATTTTATTGCTAATTTATATTTTGGATAAAGACAATGGATTCGTCACACTCCATGTACAAAAATAAAGTGACAACACTTGGTTGGGTATGCGAACTTATGTTTTGTAATTGATAGCTAAGGTTACATTTATTACATGCGTAAAACCTTAATGTTACTTCTGTCGGAAAAAAATCAAACTTTAGGCCCAATAGATATGAAATAACCTAACCTAGGTGATTGAAAAACAGTACCATGGAAATTGTCAATCTATGTTCACCATTTTATATTTCAAAAACTTGTTGATTGCATTAATATTATGATACCTTAGAGGCCAAACTGAATAAGTGACATATTAAGCTAACATGGGTTTCTTAGAATAATGCACCGTTTTTTCCTATTTTCTACGAGAGAAAACACTAAGTAATTGTAAACTCCTGTAGTTTACAAGTTATTCATCAGTACTTCCTTATAATTAGTTCACTAACTATGAGATGTTACCCCCAATAAAATGTTTTATCCAATGTTTCTCAAATCAGTAAATAAGTACTTCAGTACATTCAGTTGTACCTTTAAGGTGGCGATTTGTTAAACTCCAAGAAAAAGTCTTACTCTGCGTAGACAGAGTATTTAAAAAATGTACACATTAGAAATCTATGATGAATGTATCGATAATTTTCCCATAGTCCACAATGATGATAATCAACGGAAAATGTCATTCTCTTAGTAAATAGTAAATACACCTTACAAGGGCTTAGCAATAGACATGTCAAGCATCGCCATAAAAAATCCTATTAATAACCAAGCAACGCGTTTTATTTCAACGGCAATAATTCACTCATAAAATGACTAACACTGTATTAGAACTTTCTGTAGACCAGAAAAGGTCTTACCTCATATAGCAAGCTTTATCTCTAAATGATACGGTATTACGTATAATCTGCAGGAAGTATAAGAGTTTCAACTCAAAGTAAACTGTAGCCTTATACCAAAAATGTACGGAAACTTAAACGTGCAATGGAAGCTCTGTTTTAGATTGTATACATTTTAAAGTTGGAGAACAGGCTCTCGTGATGGGCGTGTAGAGAAGTATTCAGAGCAAACAACGGTGACTTCCATATCTCGAGAATGAAAGTAAAAAGAGATTATATAAGTTTGCGTGTATGGATAGATGAATCAGGTTCTATCAACCTTTACAAATTACAAACGATACATTTTTAAATGTTCATAAATCAATGTAAGGAGATATAATTAGTAGGAAATGGGCGGAGTTAAGTTGATAATTAAAATATACAAGTAAGTTTCTTGACTTATAGATTGGTATGAGGCTTACCACCAATACTATAAAAAGTGGTTTACTTTACAAATGCCACCCCTGTTTCATTGAAGGTATGTTAAGAGTTGCAGGGCTTATGTACATTTAAGATAAGGTTTTTATGTTGTAAGTCCACATGCAACATGTGTAAGCGTGAACTTATACGTTTCTGCTTAAAGAAATGCATTTAATATGAGTCTTAAATGTTATATATCTGTGCAACTTAGATTATAGATAGATTATAGATATACATAAACCGGTATATACTTTTAAAACTTCATGGTTAATGGCAAATAGAGATTTATTATGGGACGTCAGATCATGTAATGGTTTTTGCAAAATATAACAAATAAACGCTAATAAAACTAATTATATCTTTAAAAAAAATCGAGGCATCAATTGCTATGTCACCAACACAAAAACGTCTACGGCACACCAACAAGTGTCAAAGACCTCCAAATTATTAGACATCTTGAGAGTTTCTCGCACAGGATTCTTAAAAAAATGTACCAAGGAAGCTGCTAACAAATAAACCTCCCTGTAATTTACGAGCTCACGAAGTTTCGTGTAAGTGATTCCATAGCCCTTTCATGTTTGATTTACTTTCAATTAATGATACACTTTTACAATTTCCTTATAAATACTTGTCTTCGCTTTCCTACCTATGCAGTAAAAGCCCCCGAGCGCTTTTAGGACGCCTATACCACAAGTATGAAAACTTAGCGTTCGCGTTTTACAAAAAATATATGGAAAAGAAAACGTTCACTAGTTGCGATGTTTTCGTTTCAATGCATTTTATTGGTTTGAATATTATGTTTGAGTTTTATACTTTAGTGAGAGTTACTCGTATGGGATAAACAGCTTTGTTCTCTTCTCCCCACTGTCGTCTGTATTGATACGACTTTTCTACTTGCATATACATACCTCAAAAAGAAGACTTTATGGTGTAAAATGTATGAAATTTTAATAAACGCATCTCGTGAGCGTTTCAGATTACATACACTTGTATTGTTTTATAAATGGTGTACTGTATCTGTGGCGGGCCGATTCTAACACGTTTCCCCATCGCTCTTTAAGATCTGTTGCAACTATTGTTGGCATTATTCCGTACTGAGTGGTCAAATTAACACTATCTTGAGATGAAAGTTGGGCTTTGTGCGTGAAAGAAATATGGGATTATGTGTGAATGGTCTTAAAATAACATAATTACGTCTTGTGAAATGATGTAGAGGAGAGTAACCATAGCAAAAAGCTCCAGAAGCGCTTTTCAGCTAAATTCCTTACACTTTGGATATCAATCCAAGTCGGAGCTTGCTAGCGCTTGCGAAAACTCCATGGATAAAAAAAATCACAGTACACCTTATTTTTAGACACGAATCGCTATCTCGTCGCCGGTCGTAATTTTTTTTGCAGAATAGCGCTTCAGGTTCTGGACGATTTTGTAGCTTATTGTTACCGGTATTCAAAAAGTAATCTACAACTGCTACGAAGCGTCGCATAAGAATAGGTTTAATCATAGCTTTGATTAAATTTGTAATTGAAACTACTGATTTCTCGCATAGCATTACAAGTTTGGCCATTGGCCTAAGTACAGCTCTTGTCTTCTTTATGCAGACGATTTGAAGGTTTACACAGATATTTGCGACTGCATAAATCTACAAGATGATTTAGATGCATTAGCAGCTTGGGCTGAGAAAAACAAGCTCTTCTTTATTTAAAAAAAAAGTACTAGTTGTATTTTTTTGTGAATAAGAGTGTCTACCACGAGTGACTCTGATATACCTACGCTGTTAAGCTTGACTGTAATGTAAACGTGATGTAACTAAGCTACACATGTAGTACAAATTATTGATGCGTTTTATCCGCCGGGATCGCGTGTGGCGAGTGGAACTTATTTAACCCTTGTCGGTATTTTATTTTGGGTTTGAAATAAACACCGAAACGTTATATCTGACACCCTCGGTGAAGCTCGATCCCCCAAGCTCTCGGCATGGAATACAAACATTAACAATTGAGCTATCGACCAGACTGACTTTAAAAGTCCCCTTAGTGCTTTATTGCCTTATCTCCAACAGAGGTAATTTCACATGACCAATGTATGTATGTGTACTGAACCAATACGTCTTATAAATACTGGATATTGATATCATAATTTTAAATATTTAAAACAACTCTCACATTATCGTGACGTACATTTTTTTCTTAGTTCAGATTGTGTAGAATATGATTCTTAAGACAATTTCATTCATCTTTGAATCAAATAGTCGATAAGCCAAACATGCACTGGGCTGGAAGTCTCATCACAACGGTAATTCTTACCTACCGAATATCTGTAATATTTGGATGAAGACTAATCAGCTGTTCACTTGCGGCCATCTTGGAATTGACAGGTCTTCATACAAATATTACAGATTTTCAGTAGGTAAGAATTACCGTGTTGATGAGACTTACAGCCCGGGGGGTATGTTTGCCAATCTCAGTTATTCAAAAAGTAAGTGTATGTGTGGATCTGCATTTAAAACCCCTTGTTTCTGGCATTGCATTGGAAGCAATACTACCCACTGTGTTATATCTTGCATGAGGAGCTCAGAATGCGCTGCTGGGACAAGCTGCGAGAGTGCCGCCGGCTCTTGTGCCCATTATGTGAGCGGGTAATGGCTGGAAATGGACTCCTCTCCCACTGTTATGCTCCCCCGATCATATCTAGCGGCACGAATGACATAAGAACTTACACGCGGCAATAAGTAGCGCTATAAAAGGCGAGGAGATGGCAAAGATTCGCCTCGAGGTGGACAATGCGGGAGATTGCGCGCGAAACTGTACCGGCCTGTGAGAACCGCAGGGAGAGATGTGAACAAAGAAGATGTCGGACTATTTCATGATATCTAACCGAGTAGACATAACTATAAACAAGCAATATATGAATTGAAACGATGGACTTTGCACAACATTCGAAATTAGAACTTTGTTCTCAGCGGGCAGTCCGGTCGATAGCTCAGTTGGTAGAGTGCTTGCATTCCATGCCATGTCCGGATTCGAACCCTACCGAGGGTGTCAGAAATGATTTCCCGTTTCGTTATTTATTTCAAGCCCCAAAATAAAATACCCGCTAGGCTTAGTCAGCCTTCACAAGAAATGAGTACCAGCCCCTTCAGCAGTTGGGAAACCCCCACTGCAATTGGAGCGGTTGGCGTTAAGGCCTGTAAAAATAAATAGGTTCTACTTGCCACACGCGGCAAGAAGTTGCACTATATGTGTAGATTAATGGCTTTTGCGTTTGGGCAAACGTCACTGTTGTATGGGACTACGGTCCTTAGTAACCCATAACTCAATATTACTTTGCCTTTTCACAAGCATGCCGGTCATGTAATGTTACAACTTTGTTGGCTTTTTTAAATGCACGGACCTCGTTTTACATGTGTTTGCTTGTAAGCATGCATTTGATGTGGATCAGAATGTTAATATATCTTTGCAACCACGTTGTATATTTCTTTCAATAACAATTTCTTTCCTCGGTGTTAATTTAAAATAAAAAAAACTATAAAAGGATATTCCTATGCGTAAAAAATGCCGAAGCGAACCTGCGCGTTTAATTTATGTGTTTCTAATTAGAAAAAAAACAATATTTTGATCTTCAATTGCAGATAGATACCTTCAGTTTAAGCATCATACACTTGAAAAAGATCATAGGTCGTTCCGTACTCCGCCTGCTAAATTTAATTATCAATAATTTTCATACGAAAATCATGATTAATCACTATTTAATGATTTGTAGACATAACTATAAACAAGCAATATATGAATTGAAACGATGGACTTTGCACAACATTCGAAATTAGAACTTTGTTCTCAGCGGGCAGTCCGGTCGATAGCTCAGTTGGTAGAGTGCTTGCATTCCATGCCATGTCCGGATTCGAACCCTACCGAGGGTGTCAGAAATGATTTCCCGTTTCGTTATTTATTTCAAGCCCCAAAATAAAATACCCGCTAGGCTTAGTCAGCCTTCACAAGAAATGAGTACCAGCCCCTTCAGCAGTTGGGAAACCCCCACTGCAATTGGAGCGGTTGGCGTTAAGGCCTGTAAAAATAAATAGGTTCTACTTGCCACACGCGGCAAGAAGTTGCACTATATGTGTAGATTAATGGCTTTTGCGTTTGGGCAAACGTCACTGTTGTATGGGACTACGGTCCTTAGTAACCCATAACTCAATATTACTTTGCCTTTTCACAAGCATGCCGGTCATGTAATGTTACAACTTTGTTGGCTTTTTTAAATGCACGGACCTCGTTTTACATGTGTTTGCTTGTAAGCATGCATTTGATGTGGATCAGAATGTTAATATATCTTTGCAACCACGTTGTATATTTCTTTCAATAACAATTTCTTTCCTCGGTGTTAATTTAAAATAAAAAAAACTATAAAAGGATATTCCTATGCGTAAAAAATGCCGAAGCGAACCTGCGCGTTTAATTTATGTGTTTCTAATTAGAAAAAAAACAATATTTTGATCTTCAATTGCAGATAGATACCTTCAGTTTAAGCATCATACACTTGAAAAAGATCATAGGTCGTTCCGTACTCCGCCTGCTAAATTTAATTATCAATAATTTTCATACGAAAATCATGATTAATCACTATTTAATGATTTCCGAGCGTTTGGCATAGCGATAAATTATATGGCAAAGACACCGCCGGCTTATGGCCTATCGAACATTTCATTTACCTATCACACAACATCCATACATCTAAAATATTGATGTTATTTATAACTGCACGTATTGAGCCTCTTTGATATTTTTTATAAACTTAATTTTGAATGATTTTGCGATTGATCTATAATCTGCATTCTTAACGCTGAATCGCTATTTTATGGATCCAATCTTTTGACTAAAATAGAAAACTGAAGAATTTTTGATTATTTAGCTCTTTTGAGGCGTTTTAAATATTAATTTATAAAAGATTTTTATTTGCATGAAAAGACTAGTATTTCTAAATGATTTTTTCGTTTTTTTCTATATAGTTTCTGATATAATGGAAACTTCAGATAACGTCTTCATCAATTAAAAAAGCAATATGGAAATTAAAATTTCAGATAGATACAATAAGAACTTTCATTTAAGAAATTTGAAATCATTTCTTATGTATTTTTTTTAACAAAACGCTTATGAATGAATACAGAACTGACCCTTAGTGCTTTTTTGTTTGTTTATTAAGTACGATTTTTGCATCTTATTGTAAATTAATATCTTATTCATTAAGTTGATTTATGAATTACAAAAAAAAAATACACACACACACATTCCTATTCTAAGGCATTTTTACAATGTGTTTGATAATTGATAATCAAATGTCAAGAAAGTAGAAAAACTTTGTGTATAAAAAACAAAATTAACAAAAAAACATCAAAATATCACTATTATTCTCTTAACAATTACATATTACAATCATCTTTTTACAGGTGTATCAGTTACAAAATATCACCAGTCAGTGAATACCTGTTATAGATATTAAATTATTTTATTGTCCATAATATTGAGTTATTCGTAGCCAAGTCTTCTGCAGGTATAACGTTTTATTCTTGCGGTTTTTTTGTGTAACGTTTGTAAAAACTACATACTGGCGTGCGGTATTTCTGCACCAGCGCATTTGTGTAATGTAAATAGTAATTTCAATTTCATATTATTATTATGACTGAGTATATGGCTGACCGATTCGATGCGGTCATCTGTACCCCGAGTATAAAGCATTTACATAATTTTAAGTTCCCCTCGATCGCGATAATCGAAAATGAATGGAATATACGACGGCACTCCTGGTGCGTGATTTAGTTTGAATACATTTTTTCGATTTAGGCAATCGAGAGGGCTTAATGCAAGGGGTACTGTGCCCCGAGTATAAAACATTGCGTAAAACTCACCTCGATTAAGTGAATAAAAAATGTATAGAGTTAACGATGGCACTCCTAGCAGGCGACTAACTTTTCATACTTTTTTCGGTTGACGCAATCGAGGTGAGTTTTACGCAATTTTCATGCTAAGAGCACTGTAATCCATACACAAAAGTGTAAGTTTAAACTAAACATAAAAAAATGTACGACTGCTTAAACAGCGTCTCGCACGTGCGTTTTAGTTTCCATGTATCTTTCAGTTCATAATTTAGTTTAAACTTAAAGTTTCATTCTAAGGAGAACTCTAGTTTCTTTGAAAATATTTTTTACGCCATGAAGAAGTCACTGAAAATTTTACATTAAAATAGGTTAACACCTCTATCATGTATCAAAAGTATTTCCAACAAACTTTGAAATACTCGATGACTTCCTTACGTCGTAAAAGTTTATACAAGTGTTTACTCGAGATACTGCTTCTCAAAAGCTTCAAGTATACAGTGCATAAAATGTATGTACCTGGTATTTTGCGTACATATTTTTTTACAGCGTCAATGAACAACATTTTCCATTGAAGAGAACTTCAGTAAAAAACAGGAACATATCATCGGCTTCAAAGCGAAATGTTTAAAGGTGTGACTTGCGAAAATTTCCTTTAATAAATGTTAGCATAAGGACTATAATTTTACATTCATGAATTGCAGTTTGAGCTATGAATAATTTTTTACTGTTAAATTTAAAAGGTTTTGATGGATTAATTAAACGATAAAGTATAAAAAAATGCCGTTATGACTTTGCATAACTGCAAAAATTTTAATTCATGTAATAAGATTTTAATTGCACAACATAAATTATATTTTATTATGATTTGTTTAACAAAATAAATTATATTTTATCTATGAATTTTGGTATCAAATCTTACAATCTTAAATTTTTGTTGTCTCATCAAGAAAATAGGCAAAAAAAACTTGATCTTAATTATCGTTCTACATACAATTTTTCTTTAAAAAAAAACCAAAGAAAGGTCACTGAAGGTCCATCTAGCCTTCCACAAAATGGGTCTTGTTTGGGTAATTGGTGCTCTTCATACCGACGACCAAGTTTTCAGAGGGCTCTTGAGGTGTGATTGATACAGAAACAGACTCATACCAAGCTATACGTCCAGGAAATCATTCTGATATATAATTTTTTATAGATTTCTTTAAGTTTATAAATCTTCAGGTGAAACTAAAGTTTTGATAAAATATTGAATCCGAAACGAAAAAAAAAATAAAAAAAATTTAAAGTACATTAAGTATTGTTTAGTAAAAATTATAGTTCTATGATTATTGTACGACATCCTGCGTGGTAAGCGTGCAAGGAAATGATAATTTTCATACGGAAAAAAAACCGGACTAATAAATTACAGCACAAAAGCACCTTCGGTAATGATCGGCCAATGCGGCTCGGCAAAGTTCGCATTCATCTTTAATATCGATCAATTTAATGTGCTGTCAAAGTTTTATTAATGCTTCGTTAATTAGGTACGTCCTACCTCGAAGAAAAAATCCAAATCGTGATGCCACAAAGCATATCGTCATCTTAGTGCTTGTTTGGCTTATCTCTGTAAACTGTAACTGTACAGTAACTGTACACTGTAGAGCTCTGCCTTCATTTCTTCTTACCCTTACATACCTCTTTCAATTCATTCATATCCGTTATCTTTTTTATAGATTTTCTTCTTTTACACTCACTTTGTAAATACAATTCTTTGACAAATTTCTCAATCTGATCACTCCATTCTTTTCTCGGTCGTCCATTACCCCTTTCCCCCTTACCTCCCACAGAGGAAATTTCACATTATCAATGTTTGTTTTTGTACCTACTGGACCAATGTGCCTTATTAAAAAAATTAAACTATTGAAAAATAACTAGAACATTTATATGTTTTGAGTGTTTTTCTTAGATCAGGTTGTGTAGAATGTGATTTTTGAGACAAATCCATTTCAATCCATTTAATCATTTTAATCATTTCAAATCCATTTAAAGGTCATCTATAACACTGGCCAACAAAATATATTTATTTTTTTGGTGCCGGAAATGTAACAACTGATTCTTAATGCTTTTGATGTGCTGATTCTAAAAATACCACCAGGTTTTTTCTATCAGCTCTAGTTTTTGAGATAGAGGTTAATTGATGTTAGTTGTGATAAAAGGCATAGTTGAAAAATAAACATATTGTTAATGGTCAAAATATAAATTTCTTACTTAAAAATTAGAATCAGAGTAGCCAAATATTAAACATAACTGGAATTATACCAGAAAAAACCTTCTTATACTAGATCTCACGTATTTTCCCCATCACCTATTTCCCGGCCCTCCCGACATTTCCTATTTTGAAAAGAAAAAAAAACGATACAAACAAAATTGTAACCTACAATATAAAAAAAACTCAACCTTAAATGAACATAAGCCCTGCAACTCTTGCCGACCTTCCCTGAAACAGGGGTGACATTGGCAAAGTGAACCGTTTTTTACAGTATGGGTGGTACACCTCATACCAACCTATCAGTCAAGGAATACCTAATCTAATCTAATTGGGGAGGCAAGTTGTAAATTTTGCCCCTCAGGGGGTATGTATATAAAATACAAAAAAAGAACAAATAGAGAAACTGTAACGTATTCTCCAAATGAGGGATATGAAAATTCTAGAGCTACTGCCTAGATATTTTCTCCCTCGAACAAACCGACCCTCAATAGGTGGCTTTCAATTTTGGACGACTATCCCGTACCAAAGAAGCGAAAATCAAAAGGATCTCCACTCACCTCAAATTGTGCTCTGGTCCAAGATGATGCTCGTTTCTCAGGATCCTATGGAGATGAGCTTTGTTCACGAACTGCCACACTTGCAAGTTATATGTAAAACAAACACACTCACTCACAGAATTTTTAACGGTAAATTTCAAATCGGTCGCGAGACATATAAAAACGTGTCTACTGCGAACAACGACGGAAAAGGAAGTCCTCAAATCTTGAGATTTCACGTTGGATGTCAAAAAAGTTCATACCGACATCTTGCGATTTTTATCCGCACTTTTTTCAGATTGTGAAAGTCCAACATGAAATTCGCTTCTTAGACTATTAATTAAAATTAAAAATAGATGACGCTAATCATGCGTCACCATACACCCCCCTTTGCAAAGACTTAAAGTTAAAAGCTTTGCAACACAAACCAGATATTCAAAGAAACCATGTCGATTTTTACAAACAATATTCGAGAAATGATACAAAGGTATAATTACAATCAATGTTTGAAAATCTTAAACTAGAGAAACTTAATATAATTAATATAATAAGTATGCCTACAAGTAAGCAGGTTAGACACAAAAATACTTAAGCCAATATAATAAGCTAGATTTAACATGTTCTAACAGATAAGCTTAGTAGTAAAGCATAAGATTAATTCTAAACATGGTACATATGTACAATGGTAGAGATCTACTAACTCAGTAGACGAAATTAAATAGTAATCTATTGTGTCGGCAATGGGTAGAGTTTGACGACCGGACGTTTGTAAAAACCTTGCTCAGTCTTTACTGTGGCTACTCGAATCACGCCATCATCCCCAGGGAAAACCTTGGTGATGATTCCCAGAGGCCAGGACAAAGGAGGAGCGTCCTCTTGCCCAATCAGTACAACAGTCCCTACCTGAATTGCATTAACATTGGTTTGCCATTTTTGTCTGACCTGCAAAGTGTGCAGGTATTCTACCCTCCATCGCTTCCAGTAAGATGACACGATTTGATCCAGGAGATTTTTACGCTGAGTAAGGTTAACTGGTGTGTCAGGTAGCTCAGAAGCAGGCAGATGTTTTAAGGGAGTGGACATCAAGAAATGCGCAGGAGTTATAACGTCAGGGTGAGGATCAGAACTGATGACACTTAGTGGTCTAGAATTCATGATACTCTCGATTTGAGTCAACACCGTTTGCATCTCCTCATATGTGAGCAACTGATTCCCTATCACTCGATACAGATGAGTTTTCAAACTCTTAATATTTGATTCCCATAAAGCTCCGAAGTGAGGAGCTCGAGGGGGAATCATTTTCCACTCTATTTTATACGCCTCAAGTTCTCGCTTCATTCTGACATTATGCTGTGAATTTTGTAAAAGATTATATATCTCATCTAATTGGGCACGAGCCCCAACAAAATTTGTGCCGTTGTCCGAATACATAAGGGAAACTGGCCCACGACGAGAGATAAAACGCTTAAATGCAGCTATAAAACAGGCACTCGACCGCCTTGGTCACTAGACAAACAAACAGGCAGATATATGCCTTTTGAGCATGTTGTCCACGTCGTCGCGTAAGAAGTATTTTTAAAGGCCCAGCATAATCTACCCCCGTATGCACAAATGCTTTAGCTTCTGTTATGCGACAGGCAGGCAAGTCCGCCATCTTTGGCGTAGGGTGAGACGGGTTCACTCGGAAGCAAATATTGCATTTACGAGTTTGTGCTCGTATAACGGTTCTGGCATCCAATATCCAAAACCTTTGTCGTATGATAGACATCAAAAGTCCTGGACCGGTATGACAGTTGGATTCGTGAAAATGTTTAATTATTAAGTTCACCACTGAGTCATGTTTCGGAAGTAAAGCTGGATGTCTAGCTTCAAAGGGTAAATCAGACCGTGAAAGCCGACCTCCAACTCGTAACGTACCTTCCTGATCCAGAAAAACCGATAAATTACGCAGTTTTTTCGATGGTAACTTGTTATCTTTTATCAACTTAATATCGTCCGAGAAATGAACAGTTTGTATTGTCTGTATTAACTTAACTTCAGCATGGGACATGCATTCAATAAAATGCAACAGTGATTTAAATTTATTTATAAAGCGAAGGATGTAAACTGTAATTCGAATTAATTTATTCCACGAAGAAGTTCGTTGTGCTAAATCATATAAAATCATAGAGTCGACATGTACTACAATGGCTGTCAGTACAGTTGCCTGTTCAGGAATTTCTAACGCATCGGACGAGGAGAATCTTTTAATCGGCCATTCATCCGAAGGGCGTTGAAGCCACAGTGGACCATTCCACCATAAACTATGAGAAATTAATTGAGATGGTAACATACCACGTGAAACACAGTCACTTGGGTTCTCGTCCCCTGAGATGTGATAAAAGTTCTGAGGGGGTAAATTCTCCTGACACTGAGCGACTCTATTTCCTACAAAAATTGACCAACGATGTGGAGAAGAGCAAATCCAAGCCAGCGCAATCGTTGAATCAGAAAAAGCATATACATCAGTTATATGAATCCGATCACGATACATCTCGATCACAAGTTTTAACATCTTTGACAATAAAACAGCAGCGCACAACTCTAAACGTGCTAATGTCGTAATCTTGGTGGGAGATACCTTAGATTTTGACAACCTGACAGAAATATTTCCATCCATGTCAGTTGTATGTACATATATGACACAACCGTAACCATTCAGACTAGCATCACAAAAACCTACTAATAATACTTTGGTTGAGCTAGTCACACCGATGTGCCTAGGAATTTTTAAAGTAGCGAGCAACGGAAGTTCTTGTGTTATACTCGAAAAACGTCGAATTATAGCATCAGGCGGAGAGTCATCCCAACCGATGTTGGCACGCCATAGCTCTTTGATGAGAAGCTTTGCAGCCAGTATAACTGGTGCGACTAAGCCCAAAACATCGAACAAACGAGCTACAACTGACAAAATAGATCGCTTCGTGCATTTTTGCTGAGAGTCATTCGAAGTAAAGAAGAAATTATCCTTAACTGGATCCCAAGACAACCCTAATACTTTTAGAGTTACGCCTTTATCATCATCAAATTTTATGGAACCTCTATGTGAGTTAGGAAGACTATCTAATAGATAAGATGAATTGCTTGACCATTTTACCAGATCCATGCCACCATACTTGAACAAAGCTACGAGATCTTTTGTCAGAGAAACAGCCGAAGCCTCATCTGCCACAGACTGAACCAGGTCATCCATATAAAACCTAGCTCCAGCTACTTTGGCGGCTTCCGGAAAATGTTCAGCCATGTCCGATGCCAACTGACGCACAGATCGCATGGCCAAGAAAGGACTACACTTTAATCCAAATGGAACCCTATTAAATTGAAAGGTTCGAACTTTCTCCTTTTCAGAAAAACGAAATAATATTCTCAAATATCTACGGTGGTCAACAAATACACCAACCTGCAAATACATCTGCTGTACATCTGCTGTCATCGCGACAGGAAACAGCCTAAAATCTAATAAAAGGAGAAACAAATCAGCCTGTAAATTTGGCCCAGAATGTAGTACGTCATTGAGTGACAACCCAGTATGCGTTTTCGCACTAGCATCTAAAACAATGCGAGGCATAGGTTTGTCTTGACGCACTACAGCGTGGTGAGGAATATAATATCCATGTTCACCAATATCTGACTCTGCCACTTCAGAGAGATATCCCTTTTGAATATAGTCATTTATTACCGAATTATAATTCTCCTGCAGACTCGGTAACTGCTTAAACTTTCTTTCTAATAACAAGAAACGCCGAAATGCAGTATTTCGTGAGTTGCCCAAATTTTCAGGATCAGCACAAAAGGGTAGAGCAACAGAGTAACGACCTACCTCGTCTTTAGTCACAGAAGATACAAAGGAGTTTTCGCACGCTGTCTCATCTGGACTTAAGAACTTTTTCACTGGGATTTCTTCCAACTCCCAGAACTTGTGTAATAATAAATCCGCATCCTTTACAGCCAATGCAGAAAAAGATTCGTGACAACTGTCTGCAGCTGAAACACTCTTTGGACAATCTCCCATCAATACATAGCCAAAGGACGTCAATAATGCAGGTGGCGCTTTCGACTTTGACTCTATTATTTTACCCAAATAGATGAAAGGGAACAATTGTGCACCCAACACAATGTCCACAACTCCAGGGACATTCCAGGATAAATCAGCCATTGAAATGTCCTTTAAATAAGTCATATCACTGTTATCAATGTACCTAGAAGGTAACTGATCCGTGATCTGATCCACCACTAACGCGTTAACCTTGTAAGTATTTTGAGGATTGTACCTCGATTGTATTTCAAAATTGACACATCCATGTATCGGTCGTGCAGAAAGACCGATTCCTCTAATTACTGAATTATTTAAAGGAACAATATGTAAATTCATATTTCTACAACATTCTAATGTTATCAAATGGTTTTGAGAACCATTATCAACAAGACATCTAACTATCATCTTATTTTTCTTGTAATTTGACCAGGCAAAAACCTGTGCCGTAGCCAACAGCACCGTGCTCGCATTCACCCGAGCATTTGCACTTAAAGAAACCGAGGGTACACCCGACCCTTGCATATCATCACCTGAATGCGACAGCTGATGTCCCTGCTCAGCATTCTTGACTACTCGTCTGGCCTTATTCTCATTGTCGTCAAAATGCAGAAGGGTGTGATGTCCCTTATTACAAATTTGACAAGTTCCTGTCTCAGTACAATGAGACCAGTGGGTAACACTCAAACAACGAACGCAACCCCGTTTTGATTTAATAAATTCATACCTTTCCTTAGGAGAATAGCTCTTAAATTTCACACATTTATGTAATTTATTATGGTCATTTCGTTTACACAAAACGCAAAAGAGAGTGTCCCCAGTAGACACTCTACCACTTGCGAGGAACGCACGACCACTCACAGATTTTGTCGTATTATTCCTCACGCGTGTATTCGAATGGCAAGCTTCGGAAACCGACTTCGATTCATTTACGTGCGATCTTTCCAAAATTTTGACCTGTTGTTGAACAAAACTGATAAGATTCTGACAAGAAGGTATTTCGATGTCTTTCAGCGAAAGCTCGAAGGCCATAACTGTAGACGAATTCAATTTACGCAAAGCGCAATTAAATAAAAGAAAATCTCCCACATCTGTAATACCTAATTGCTTTAATGCTGCAATGGAAGCGGCATACTTCTCAATAAAGCCATCAAGACAGGCAGCCGTGTGATCGGCCTTCTTTAAATCAAGGATATTATTTATGTAATATGTTCCTAGCGCACGTTTATCCTGATATTTTTTAACAAGACTGTCCCAGACCACGTTATAGGTTTCCGCTGACGGTACAATTCCCGAAAATATGTTCGCTGCCTTTCCCGTCAAGTTGCCTGTTAAATATTGCACTCTTTGGGCGTCTGACAATCCTGTATTTAGATGGACATTTGCCTTAAAGGATTCAAAAAATCGTGACCAATTTTTTGGATTCCCATCAAACAAAGGAATTTGTATGGGTGGTAATTTTACCTCATATCTAGGCCCACTTTGAGTCGATACATGTGGTGTTTCGGTTTTTAAAATTCTTTCCCTAACATCCATTATTTTACTATAAAGTTCTTCAAAGGCCATAAGTGATTGATAATTTACCTTTGCCTCTGGGTCTATCTCTAAAGAAAGTGCATTTATTTGATCTATCAAATCTTCGTACTTTTTAACCCAGCTTCCTGCTTCCTTGGAAGCCGATAAAAAATTACTATTCTCTCTGGATGCAAAATTAGAAACATTTTTTCCTAGTTTATATAAATTATTTATTCTTTCAAAATAAACCTTTTGTTTCTCTTTCAATATAACCAAAGTTCTTGTTAAAGCATCCGCCATGTTTACTATTTAAAATAAACAATAAAAAATGAAGAAACGGTAACAAAATCGAAAAAACCTACTTTCAGTTCTGAAAGAAGAAATCGATTTGACTCAAAGTTGAATTTATTTTATGTCAGTATGTATCACAATATTTACTTTCTCCAGACAGTTTATTTACTAATGGAAAAAAAACAATAACAAACTTGTAATGACATTTATATAAAAATATAAACAAAGGTAGGTAGGTACCTGTAGACAATGCTCAGCTGTATGAATACCTAATCTCTAATGGATAGGTATCATTAAAACTATAAATTTCGCACCAACAAATATATGTACCTACTGTGTATTCAACACTTATTAAAAAAATAACTACCTACATACAGTAGAATATATGACACTCGTTAATTTTTGTACAGAATATAAATCATGCTAGAATATAGATTCTAATACAAAGGCATATCATATTATGTTCTTAACAATTAACTATCGACACAGTATCCTTGAATATCCGTTTCATGTCAACCATTCTGGTTTCGATAAGGTTACGAAGGACCAATGGGGAGGCAAGTTGTAAATTTTGCCCCTCAGGGGGTATGTATATAAAATACAAAAAAAGAACAAATAGAGAAACTGTAACGTATTCTCCAAATGAGGGATATGAAAATTCTAGAGCTACTGCCTAGATATTTTCTCCCTCGAACAAACCGACCCTCAATAGGTGGCTTTCAATTTTGGACGACTATCCCGTACCAAAGAAGCGAAAATCAAAAGGATCTCCACTCACCTCAAATTGTGCTCTGGTCCAAGATGATGCTCGTTTCTCAGGATCCTATGGAGATGAGCTTTGTTCACGAACTGCCACACTTGCAAGTTATATGTAAAACAAACACACTCACTCACAGAATTTTTAACGGTAAATTTCAAATCGGTCGCGAGACATATAAAAACGTGTCTACTGCGAACAACGACGGAAAAGGAAGTCCTCAAATCTTGAGATTTCACGTTGGATGTCAAAAAAGTTCATACCGACATCTTGCGATTTTTATCCGCACTTTTTTCAGATTGTGAAAGTCCAACATGAAATTCGCTTCTTAGACTATTAATTAAAATTAAAAATAGATGACGCTAATCATGCGTCACCACTAATCTAATCTAAGCTGCAAAGATATATATCATTTAAGATTTAAATTAAATGCATTCACACAAGCAGATATGTATAATTTCGCGCTAACACATGCCGCATGTGGACCTGCAATATAAAAATCCAATCTCAAATGAACATAAGCCTTGCAACTCTTGCCGTCCTTCTCTGAAACAGGGGTGACATTGGCAAAGTGAACCAATTTTTTTTATATTATGGGTGATCAGCCGCATAACAACCTATAAGTCAAGGAACATACATGACAAATTACATTTTTTAAATCAATAAATAACAATATATACATGGACATAAAAAAAAAAAAAAAAACTAAATCATAAAACCAATTTCACTTTAACAAACCCTAGCCGCCAACATCACAGATCAACCGCCATTTCTTTCTATCCTTGCATACTTCTTTCATTTCCTCCAGAGTCATAACCTTCTTCATACAAGCTCTTCTTTTATTATGACTCTGGATATTCCATTCATTCGCAATTTCGGATATTTGGTCCATCCATACCTTTCTCGGTCTTCCTCTACCACGACATCCATCTATTCTACCAACATATACTTTCTTCGTCAGTCTTTCTTCATTCATTCTCTCCATATGCCCAAACCATCTTAACAAACTTCTTTTAATCTTCACTTTCACACTTCCTTTTGCACCACATTCTTTTCTTACAAAATCATTCCTCACCCTGTCACTCCGTTTTTTCCCAATCATACTTCTTAGAAAGTCCATTTCAACAGTATGGACTTTACTAATTTCACTTTCATTCACCGTCCAGGCCTCGGTTCCATACATCAAGGTGGGTAAAAGTATGCCACTGCGTACCGCCAGGAATACCAATTCTTGAAATAAATGGTAGATAAGCCAAACAAGCACTGGGGAGACGATATTGCTTTATTTATTACAATCAGTGATTGCTCTTTGAATTGAGATGTTAAGAGTCCACATGAGAACGCCCTCCTATTTTGAAAAAAAAGATAAAAACAGAATTGTAACCTCGGGGTCAATACTTGCATTAATTTATGTTTTGATGGAATATGCAACCTGTTTTAAAATTACATTATCGATTTTATATGCGATCCTTTTCAATATGACACGCAATGCTATTGAATTTTTATTTCATATGAACGTTACGTTAATAATGTGAATTTATTTACGTGCTTATCGACGCCCCCGTGTGTATAGAAATAAAATTTCGACATTGCATTGAAAATGTAGTAAACGCTGCTTTGTGTTGGATACTTTTTTAAGCATCGAAGGAATCTTAGTCGTGAAGATAGTTATTAAACAAGTTACTTATAATATATTTATCAGTAGATCGATTGTGAAAATAAAAATGCTTCGTGAATCTTTGTAACGAACAATGAAAATGAAAAAAAAAAACATACGTTAAATGTAGATAATTTGATAAGAAATATTTGAGTCGTGTTAAACCAAAAACGGCAATCTCGTATTTTTCCTAATATGAGATATGAGAATGACTACTCGACTACACAGGAAATCATTCCTCTTCATTTCGATACACTTGTCTAAGGTTTAAAAATCTAGATTATAGTTATTCAATGTTATACACATAAAGCAAATCAATGGCTTATCCGGTGCCTAAAGTGAAATTCCTTTACAAAAAATGTTAATCCATAGATAAGCTATGGATCATTTGTTGTTGTAAATAACACTGTGTGATTCCATACGACTTATTTATAAGTAAAAAATGCACTTCTCATTTCTTAAAATCAAGAGCTAATTCTCTAATAAGAGTATATACTTCTAATACATAAATTTAATCTCTATCGGTGTTATATTCAAACAGAAAAGCCATAGCTCATCCACAGCCTAAATTGAATATTCCATACAAAAAATCATGATCCGTAGATAAACTTTGAATCAAGTGTTTTGTGCATAGCACAGTTTGAACATGATTTGTTTTTCCTGTTTTAGTTCATTTTCATTTAATGAAGATAAATTAATTTGAATACGGAAAAGAAAGAGGGTGTATTAGTACATATACTATATCCAATACAATAAGCTTTGAGCTACGAATGGCATGACGCGTGGTAGGTCTACGTCAATAAAATTTTACAACACAATATTACCTTCATCCACTTTTAAATTAGAAACACCATTCACTGAATAACACGCGTAATTAGGGGCGAACCAAAACAAAACTTCAGCTACTCGGCTTTCGATCGAGACCTCACGATGCTTTGTGTGCCTCCTCCATACTTTGGTAACCCAACTTTATAACTGTGTTTACACTCAACGATAGTGTTTGATAGAGAATGTATCCAATTGTAAACGTTCACTAGAGGTCAAATATTTACTGCTACCGAAAGCTTCCTTGTGTTATCATAGCCACAGATTTCTTGAAGAATTGTTGGTGTATGAAAACAACCAGTAAGAACTGGCCAGGGTACTTTTTTTTTTCTTGTCCTGGATGTCAGAAATCGTTTCCGAAGGTGGATAAACCAATTCATAGGATGGTCAACGGCATCGGATCAGGAAGGTTACGGGAAAAAATTATCTTTGCACATATAGGGCACATTCTTATTGCGATGACTTCGTAGGAGTCGCGTGTTTGAAACATACTTATTTTCACAGATGACGAAGCTGGTGTTACGTCAACCTCTTCTCTTGAAGTTTTCCTTATATTGGTTTCCCAGCTCCCCAGGTAGCTGGAAAATCATTTCTGACTCACTTAGTAGGATCAAACGCTAGCCCTCGGCTTTGAATGCAAACATTCTACAAACTGAACTATCGACTGGACTTTTTCCCCGCTTAAACTATCAAGTTTAGTTTCAACGTAAAGTTCTATACTTGGGGTATTCGAGCCCTTGCCCTTGTAGCAAAGTTTGTTGAGACGCGCCCGCCACCCTGCTCCTTTGGCCCGCCACCCTGCTCCTTTGGCCCGCCACCCTGCTCCTTTGGCCCGCCACCAAAGGAGGCAATTTTAACGATATCGATTCAGCCTTTTCCCTGTAGATGGTCATGCACGCTGCTCCGCTATGGGACTCCACACCAGCCCCAAGCGAACCTTTCTTGGCAGTCGGACTCACAGTAATTTCCCCTATTTTCTCGGAGGCGGCGCGTCATGTTGATCGTTATCATTTTATAGTATAACGTGACTCACCTTAGCTTTTACGAGGGGAGAGAATGTCTTGGAGTTACAGCCGACGATATTAACTACACCGCGGTAGTTCTGCGTTTGGTTTACCGTATAAACAAGCCGGGGTTTTCTTTTGATTCTTTTTTATACAAACAAAAAAACACTCTTACCAGTACTTTGTTGTAGGAGGAACACTGCGCAGAGCCTATCGATCTACTGATACTATGTAATCTAAGTTGCCAAAATATATTAATAATTTGTGCATTTCCACAAGCAAAGACGTGTAAGATAGCATTTACACATGCTGTTTGTGTATACAAAAAATAAAAATAAAATCAATAGATTTGTAAATAGGTACCTTTACGGCCTAAAGGGTATTTTTATTATTAAGTGCACACTACACATAGAGCATGTGTACATTTTTATTGTGAGTCTTTGCTTGAGAGTTTACACTTGTAGAGTTTACTCTTGCTGACCTTCCTTAAGCAGGGATGACATTGGCAAATTTGAACCATTTTTAATAAGAGGGATGGTGAGTTTCTTACCTATCTATAAGTCAATAAACTTTTTTTATTCATTCTCTTAATAATAACGAAATAACATCGTCGAAAGCGCTCGAGATAAAAAAAACACATCAGTGTAAAGTTTGATTTTTGTTTTTACTTTAAATTAAAATCTAATATTAACTATGTGAATTAAACGCAAACGCAACTAAGCTACACAGAGAGTGTAACTTCTTGCCTGCGTTATCCCCGAAGAGGTCGCATGTGGCGCTTCGGGACCTATTTATTTTTACAGGTAAGGGGGCCGGCCTCACACCAACCACTTTCAGTTGAAGTGGGGGTTTCCCAGCTCCCGGGGGGGCTGGTTCTCATTTCTTGTGAAGGCTGAGTAAGCCTTTGAGATCGAACCCTTGCTCTCGGCATGGAATGCAAGCATTCTACCAATTGAGCTATCGACCTTTTTACGAGCTTGATCGTCGTCGCTTCAAAGCGCCAATTCTCAAGCAAGACCCAGTTGCTGTAAGGCTGGATGGACCTTTGGTGACCGGTCATTGGTAAAGGTTTTATGATTTTTTCAACCCGGCGAAGAGCAAATTTGAAAATATAAATGGGATATTTTTTGTGCTCCGCCGGGAATCGAACCCACAACCTTCCCATTCAGAGTCCGCAGTGTTACCACTGAGCTACGGACCGGTCTAGAAATTCATAAATAAATCAATATATTATACAGTAAAAATATTATATGTTACACATGCAGCAAAAAATCGAATTTTAGATTGTATTGTTGTTAAAGTAGAAGTGATCAGAAGTGAATCGATTTTTTTGTTTATAAATAATTGAACAAATTGTATTGCTGCCAACTCAATTTGCGTTTCGTGGTAAAAGTCGTTTTGGTTTCTTTTGAAATGCATTTTTTCTGCGCCAGTTGTGATACCATTGTTTTATTTTACACGTGAGCGGCTACTGGGCCTTGCAAAAAACAATTTGCCAACGAGATTGAATCTTCGGAAAGGTTGCAATCCTTTCAACAGGAAAATCTCATTAGTTATTACTTCATACAATGGACTCGGCACAAATTTCATGGACAAGAATATTGTGACGCCGCACGCGCCAGGTTTCAAGGGAAAAGGCAAATGAATATTTTTTTATTCAATAGATTTACTTTTTGCGTGCCTACACAGTTTGTAAAAAGAAAGGACAATGGAGCGACAATGTGTAAACATATTAGTAAGAATTATTTTCTCGTTTGTTTGACTAAACTAACTAGTGCTAACGAAACAGTAACAAGAATCGATGATCATTTTTTTTTTGTTGAAGGCAAAAGGTTGCACAGTTTTTAAAAAGTATTTCTCCATGTATTTTTTTTAGTGGTTTATTAAATAATGTTATATGGAAATGAATAATGACACACCAATCTTTTTAATATGATTAATTATGTACTAGAAAAAGAGAAATGTCAAAACACGTCATACGCTGCCTAGTTAAGAAGTTATAATTGACATTTCATATAAATATATATTTTTTAATAATCTAACACATGTAATAAGTAATCATTAATCAAAGTTATATCTGTGAATTATTCCATGTCGTAATAATCCAATGAAATTAATAATTTTACACTATTGCCATAATTAACTTGCCAAAAAATTATAGTATAAGTTTCCAAATTTGGCAAATCAAAGCAAACACATGCAATCCAATTAATCACATACAGAAGTCAAAATGTTGTGAAATCAAAATTCACAAATACACATGAAATACTTAAAACCAATAAATAATATTTTTGAATAAAAAAAAACAAAGGTCATGTAAGTTTTAGTGATTAATCATTTTTTGGTTTTAATTATTGGTTTGAGATCGCAAAAAAGGTCATTTTACAAATGTTAGAATAATTTGACTGTTTAATTACACGTCTCTACACGTATGTGGTAGATAATTACATGTTATTGAATATTGCTTTCAATTATAAAGATAATAAATAGTTTGGTACCAGGAATAATTTGAATATTGTTTTTGTTTTTGTTTTAAATGTTTCATTAAAAACTTGTACTAAGTTCTTTTTTGCATCAATAAAAAATTTAGATAAAAAAATTAACAAAATATTTTTAACAGCTTGTAGGGTAGAATATTAAAACTGTTCTGCATAATTTCATATAATATACGTACGAGAATCTATAAGAAATCCAATATCACAAAACTTTTTTCTTATTGTTACAAATTACCTTCAATCCTGGGGGTTATTTCGACAGCACCCCTGGCAGAGGTTAGATTTTATATACAAATACATAATATAAATGTTTTGACAAGTGCTGTCGAGAGTGGCTCCATTGTTATTCGTTTCTTCAAACTGTGTTCGTATGCAAAGAATGAACCTATTATGAGCGCTTCTCGCATTGTTATCTCTCTTGATTTCTTTAAATGCATGTGTTATTTTTCTTTTCTTTCCTTAAATTAATTAAGACCTTGGAAAAAGAATATTTTTTACTTAAGAATTTTTAATTTGTAAACATAGATACTGAACAAAATAATCGACTACGAAAACATTCGATAAACATGTGGGAAATCATTCTCTTACATTTGTAGGTTAAATTTGTACAAATAAGCTCTAGCTTATAATTTTGAACTAGCTCACATTAGTTAAAAAAAATATTCGTCCGTCGTTAGCAACGTCATTCATTTTACACATCATTGAAAAAAATCTGACATGGATTATTTTTAATGCGACCTTTAAAGCATCTCCTTGTAAAAAATATAACATTGAACTTTACTTTATCCTCGAGCTGAGAAACGATCGATAAGGAATCTCTGTAGCTTTTATCCTGCATCCCAAGTAAGAGACTTAATTTTAAACTCAACCAGCATTTCAATAAAAATGTACGGAATCTAAAACAGAGGTGTGGAGTGAGCGTTTCAGTTTGTATACATTTCTGGTGAGATTCAGTTTAAACGTAGTTTCTTACATAGTTTCAAGTTGCTGATTTTCTAACCGAGACTGCATCACGAAGCGGAAGGCCTCTTCCATTACTAGACCGAGATTAGACGTGTTCGGATAATGTCTGTAATCAAAGCTGCCATTATTTTGTAACATCGATTGTAATGTATTGGATCTCGACATGATGATTTTGAATTTAAATTAATATCGTTTATGTTGGGTATCTCTTTTATAACGATGCGCTCCTGTTATCTCTCAGTTGATTGATGTGGAATTATTTTTTAAGTGTTGTTTGTTTAAGTAAGACATTATTGAATAAAATACTTCCCGTATTTCTGGTTCAATCCTCGGAGTGGCTTGCAGTAATGCTTACCTATCTTTTTCACCATTTCTCCCTATCCAAGGCAATCCTTGATTGGTTGTTACCCGTAAGAGGTACAGAACTTTTCACTTTGTTAGTTTATGGAATGCCACTTAAGCCTTTAATGTGGTAGTTTTTCCTTTCTTTCCATGTCCTATGCAGTTTACTAAGAAGGTTCTTTAATCTTTGGAAATTATTTACTACTCCGGGACAAGGTGAGACGAAAGTTAGTGGTGCGCTAACTATGGTCTTAAACTTGTATAATGGGTTAAACGCAAAAAAAAAACGCAACTAAGCTACACATACAGTGTAACTTCTTGCCGTGTTATCCCCGAAGCGGTCGCATGTGGCGAGTTGAACCTATTTATTTTTACAGGTAAGGGGGGGCTCCCGAGAGTGCTGGTACTCATTTCTTGTGAAGGCTGAGTAAACCTTGCTGGTATTTTATTTTGGGGTTTGAAATGAACACCGAAATGGGAAATCATTTCTGACACCCTCGGTGGGATTCGAACCCGAGCTTACGGCATGGAATGCAAGCACTCTACCACCTGAGCTATCGACCGGACCATTGGTTAAATAAATAAATAAACATTTGTCGAAAGAAAAAAAGTTCAAACGGTTTACATGGGTATCTAGGATTTGATCTGTCGATTTTCAATGTTTTATATTGTGACTTATGACGTGTAGTACTTTCAAATCATGTAAATTCACAAAATAAAGATACTTAGGTCTTTGGGACAATCATGAAAATTTCATCTCGTACAACTTTGTTTTCACTTATAAAATATGTGTTTAGAAAGATACAACTTCAATACAAATTAAATTTCTCTGTAAATTTAAGAGAAAATAATATGTATGTACGCAACAAATGATTCGAAAGGTTCTTTACTTAGCTTGAAAGTGCTGAGTAACCTTTTTAATATTTCCTTCATCTTTTATAAAATATGAAAGTGTTTTCATAAGAAAACCATCACATATAAATGATTCGTTCAGAATCAAAAGCAGTAATCTAGTTTTTTTTCTATAATGAGATAAATATATGCAAACGATTAGAAAATGATTTCTTGTGTTTCTAGATATTTACATCACTTTCTAAAGAAAATCTTAGATTGCTGGCTTTGATTCTATACCTTCTCAAATGGGCTTGGCTATTTTTTAGATAGTGTGCAATTTTAGTGAGATAAACTTCAACTCGTGCGTTTTGAAAACTCCGAGTAAAAATAAATTAGATACTTGTAGGCAAATTGCGTTCAAATAGGCAACACGACACAATAATTGCGTTCATATTTTTTTACACAGAAAACTTTCCTGTGCGAAAGTGAAGTTGTTATAGTCACGTATAGAAAATAAAAGCACTTCTTCTCGGCTATAAAGCGATATGTAATTGAGGTGGTTTCGAATATAATGGGATCTACTTTTACATATTATTTTTCGTTACATAACCAGGTGTATTTTTTAATATATTTTTTTTCGAGAACACAACCTACTCGCAAATGCCTCCAGAGGCTGGGCAATAAATTTGAATAATTATTTCGTCAATTACTAACAATTAATGTAGGTTATGTGTAATGTATGAAATTGGATTATCGTGGGATTAATCGCTACAATAAAAATTTAAAAAAAAAATTATAAAGAAAAGGAAGTTCGCAATTTTTTTTGAAGAATACGTGAACGATGCAACGAGTACTTTCAAGTGATTTTATTTTCAAGAATATCAATGGTAAAAAAAAATCCATCATAATATTATTGTCATATGAATAAGCAATAGCCAATGATTTTGTAGGGTTTGTGTATTCACACAGTTAAAATTAATTTTTTTTAAAATAAAGCTATTTTTTGTTTAACGTAGTTTATTTTCACCAATAGCCAATGAGCTTTCCCTGAACATCAGATAATGTAACATTTTCAAAATATGTTTTAATACCTACGTACGGTTTCTATTTCTTATGTTTATGCAAATAAATTCCTCGTGAAAAGCAATGGAATTCATTAACCTATTTTTCCTGGCTAGAAACAGGTACATTATCAATAATAATTAATAATTAATTTAATTTGATTTTATTGAATTGTTAATTTATAATTATTCAATGAAATAATATGATGAACCGCATTCAAAGTTGTCGTCAATACGGCATGACGGGTCTCGAACCGGCGCTGATTTCAAAAACGCCAATATAATTGCCACCGCCTTGTCTGCTCAACTATAGCGTTGATTTATACTGAAGAGTTATTATCAATATACCAGCTTATAAAAATTATCAATGTAGTTTAAATCTTATTACAGACTTATTTAAAATAAACTCCTCACAGTCTAGCTTATAAGCCTCTTTGAAAAAATCAATTTACTTTTCATCCCGTTATACAATCATTCTCTGGAATCGAATTTTGGCTCTGGGTGCGCTTTGTACGCGCGCTCGTTGTGATTAAATCCAGTGTGAGATAATGGAAGCCGTGGCCATCTTGTGGATGACAGTGCACCTTCTATAATGTAATAAAATACGCCTCGTAAAATAGTTGGATGCAATTTCGAAACCGGTCAGCGTGTGCGTGCACACAACATATTCAAAACTGGAGGTCTATAACCCATAAACCTTTTGTCAGTGAGGCTTTCTTGCATCAGAAGCGTTCGATTGGTTATTCAGAAGCTTATGGTACGTACTTATGCCCGCAGCTACTGCTTTTAAGTAAAGTTTATACGAGACGAGCCACTCTGCGTCAATTTGAAGTCGTTCTCAGAGTTCTCAAGTGAAACATGTTTATCCCAGAAAAACTTGCATGAACGTGCAATAATTGGGGGAGAAGTAAACTTTCAATATTTGATTTAAAAACGGCATAATAATGCTAATCTGAAAAAAAAGAGTAAAACGTATTATTTTGAGAAATAAATTAATGCATAGAAGATTTATTTCGTGAGCGCTGTTTTTGTGTGAATCAAACCTCAAGAGCCCTCTGCGTGCTTACTCGTCGCTATAGAAAGCGCCAATTCTCAAGCAAGACCCAGTTGCTGAAAGGTTGAATGGTCCTTCGTTGACAGGTCTTTGGTAAAGGTATATGAAGTTTTCAACCCAGCGAAGAGCACATATGAAAGTATAAATGGTATATTTTTTGTGCTCCGCTGGGATTCGAATCCACGACCTTCCATTTACGAGTCCAAAGCGTTACCACTACCTAGACTACGGACCGGTCATATTTTGATACAAACTGCCGTTTACTAAGCGTGGCCTTTTTTTAATTTCCCAAAATCCAGCACGCACTGTTTAAATCAGTTCTTAGCTCGAAAAAGATTTTTAAGCGATTTAAAGCCGTTATTCGATGAATTGTTAATTTTGCCCTCTACTCGTTGTATAATATGTTAATATGAAAATAGACCAAACCGAAAAATTCCCTGGATTGCATTTCCAAGAAAATTAATCGTCCGATGTGTCCTTTAGATCTCATATTTACGCTCCCATATGGTACATACATACATACATTCCATTAACAAAACATTACGCGACATCATGTTAACTTGAATTATTCAACGTTCCCTGTAAGTTATGCACATCAATTTTCATTTGAATCACAGCCTACTTCTTTCTACACAGAAGGTTGAAATAAATAACAAAAAATGTAGTGTAAGTAGTAATTCATTACATACACATACACACATGACTGTCGTGATTTATATTGTTAAGTAAGAAATGTTATCACGAGACCGTTTTGTTTTTGTACATAACATTTTCTACTGAATAAATGTACTCGTAGGTGATCAATATTTAGAAGGTTGTATATTTTATTATTATATTATAAAGTACAAGCAATACATGATTTATTTCATTTATACAATCCATGTAATTTAATATTTTGTTTAATACATGCCAACTTACGTACAAGATGAAAAAAAATACTAAGGTAAATTATATGATGTGTAAAAAAACCTAGACGTTGTAAATTTTTTTTTAAAGGAAGCAAATAACTTTTATTTTTTTATTTTAAAAGATCTAATTAATAAATAAATCATATTTTTGGTAAGGATTAGATTTTCAGAGAGCCTGTGTGACAGAAATCTGCAGGAAAGTAAACTCAAGGTCTATAATACCCGCATCGCCTTTTTCCGTTGAGTTTGATTTGCATTTTCAATAAATATTTGCTGTAGCTCTTCTTTATTATATTATAGCCTTTACCGGTATTGATATTTGTAATGAAAAAAATTCGTTAAAATTTAGGAAATAAACTGCGTATATCTGCGTAGATCCTTTTTGAACTGGAGTTAGTGACAGAAAATGATCACAACAATATAAAACAAAGTTATTTTGATTTTTAAACTTTTGTTTTTTTGTAGTGGAGAACAAAGTAATAGAATAGAACAGTTCGATAAGATATACGAGTATCACCTTTCTTAGCAACACTTTTATAGGCAAAATCATAAGAGGACGACGAAAAAGTCTGCCAAGAACTTTATACTTCGAGGACTTGATACGTCTCATGGATGTCTCCTCCTGGGTCGTAGATCAAAAGGAAAGAGACAAATGTCTAGTACAACAATACACTGTTATTAGAAGTTGATGCCGAAATATTTTAAATTTATTGATTATGTCTGATCAAGATACTATTGGTATGTTAATATAAGTTTCAATTAATAAAAAAATACGAATTATAGATATTAAGTGTCTACGGTAGATACTCGTACAAGTTTTTTAAGATTGGCGGACTACTGCACTTTTACAATATTGATTAATCGCTGATATGTCGGGCACGACTCTTTCCGCGGGCTTTTGTTCTTATGCAACTTAACACACAATCAATTTGTATCTGTTTATTCTGCAAGGTCATTCAATTAATAACGCTATTGTCAAATTATACGAGAGAAAGCTAGCGCGGCTCTTACGTGTAAGCGGGCGAAACTAAAAAATGCCAACTCATTAAATTTTGCAGTATTGTTTTTTTACAGATCACGATAATCTCAAGTACCCATAGAATATTATGTAGGCACTAGTTAAATAGCAGTGATATTCAAAGACACAGACGATAACCAAATCCGGTTTTCTTCGTTTACGCCAGTGTGCCATCACTTCGTCCAGCCACCTTAATCTAGGACTTTCCACTGCCCTACGCCCCTTTTTGGTGGGTCGCTCCTCACAACCATCTTTTCCAGGCTCCGATGGTCCATTCGCTGGATGTGCCCCGCTAACGCATTCTGCAGTGTTCCAGTTAAGCATGTCTTCTTCATATTATTCTCCTTTTGCTGTTGATCATTAATGTGTCGCTTGACCAACAAAGGACCGCCTAACCTTTCTTGTTTTTGAAGGATGAACCATCTGGTTCTTTTAATTCTAATGACGCTACAGCCCAACTATAGTTTTTGTTCTCTTTTAACTTCTGCCTCCAACTCCTTCGACGTTATCCTTCTATTCGCAACCTGCAGAAGCTGAGCTGGATCCTTCTTCACTGGTTTCTGTTTGGCCGCTCTTTTAGCCACCAGCTGGTATCTCCTATGCATATTTTTCTGTTTCAATAAACTAATCTAAAATAAAAGTATACTGCTTAGTCTCTGACTACGAATACCACTCAGTGTATTTTGATATAACAGTTTAATATGGGTATTATAATAAAGTTCATGTTGCGTAAATATAAAAGGAAAGCAGACTGTTGAAACGGCCTTGCCTAATTGTGCAATATAATAATAATAATATAGAAAAAACACAGAGGTGTATGCGTCGAGTTTATACATGGAATTTAAGTTATCTGATCAACCTTCACGGAGTGGTTCTCTTGTGTTTTGGACCGCAGTTTCCGGCCATCTGACGAAATCACCTCTCCACACTCGTACATATCTGTACCACAACTCAACAACAGCGTTTTACCAAAAAATGAACAAAAACTAATACTTTAACCAAAGGCTTTTATTCAGTTTCTATAAATTATTCGGTAAACGCTAAATTGAAGTTGAAACGTAATGTTTTATATGCACGTGTGTTTTGCTCTTTTAATACATTTATTTAATTTTGTTTCTTTTGTGTTTACCCGAAATGTGTAAAATAGAGTGAATTTACATGTTTAGTGGGGCTTACACTTGACATTTGTATTTTCACAATATGTTTAATTCATACGTTTTTGTTTTGTTTATGTTCGTGGACAATGTGACCGACTAATTATGGTTAACATTAGGTTCCAAGGCTCCAAATAGCGATTTGATGCTCTTTTGAAGGCGTTCTCGGTTGTTATTTATTCAGACGTGATGTGCTTCGGCGATCTTAGTCCTTCTACCTATAAATCTATACCTATAATCTAAGTTGCAAAGATATATTAACATTCAACACTCATATCAAATGCATGCCCACAAACAGACACGTGTAAGTTCGCGCTTACAAATGCTTTACGTATACATTCAAACCAAACCTCAAATGAACATAAACTCTGCACTTTTCGCCGACCTTCCCTGAAACAGGGGTGGCATCGGCAAAGTGAACCATTTTTTACAGTATGAGTGGTCAGCGTCATACCAACCTATAAGTCAAGAAAGTTCGTGGTTGATATTTATTCAGACATGATGTGCCACGGCGATCTTTGTCCTTCTACCGGATTTTTTAAAAATTAAAAGAAGGCGGTATTTAACTTTCTTCATAAGTTAGTCAAGGCACATCAGCTTTCTCTTTTTAATGGTAAGTCTTTTGTATTTCTTTAAATTAATTTTTACTTTTGTTTTGTCCCCAGTTGACAGCCCCACGTCGATGCAGGGAGGCGGCACATTTAGCATCCCCCATCTCCAGGATGTCGCAGTGACGTCACAACCCACCCCGCAACATGGATAGCGGGAGAGCAAAGGGAGTCAGGAGGTAAATATCATGTTCCAGTCATAACTAACTCCTGTTACGCAATGTTATGTGACCGTATACTATGTGTAAAATGTATGGAATGCTTTGTACTTGCGAGATATAATTTACCCCTTCGGTTTTATGAACGTCGGATCATAATTCTGCGAATGAACAAGGATGCACCCCAGTTACGAGTCGTATTTAATCTAAGTTGCCATTTTCACAATTAGGCAAGTCAAGAACACGTAAGATCTTATTGAAAAATAGGATCCAAAAATTAAAGAAATTGAACAACCTTTGCCTCCTTTTCTTGTGAGTGTGAAATTGATGTTTCATAAGATTTACTTAAGTTTAAATAATATATTTTTATTAGTTAGTGTTGCAATACGTGCAGATATTGAAATCCCTATATTTATGAGAAGTTTCATAATTAATTATGATTTTGTGTTAATATTAATTGTTTTGACTAGTTTCCATATACGACCCAAAGGTATAAATTTACATATTTTCAAAATGAAAACACCAAAAAATTATAACGTGTCGTAATGGGTAGGTATTGTAACATATTGGTAACATTCTGAGACATGTATTTTAACTTATTTATAACATGTTGAAGGTATGTATTTAGGTAGAGTTTAAAAAAACGCTTAACACCATTTTTATTATTTACATAATCACATATATTTAATCCAGGTATAGAGCTGTAATCTATAATAAATGTAAGTTTACGGAATTTTTTAAAGACAAGCCAAAGCTACTTGAATAAATTAGCATTCCAGCGTCTCTCGACACGTTACTAAAAAGATCAATATCCAATCATGTTTACGCATTTATCAACAAATTACGCAACCACGTGAGCGATCGTGCTGTCACGTGAGCGATCGTGCTGTCACGTGAATGATCGCGTTATCGCGTACAAGAGACAAATTCAACAATTTGCCCTGATTCGGTGGAGTGGTTTTCCGTCATTATGGCGCCTATGCTATAGATATTAATTAACTAATTAATAAAGCTGAGAAAAATAACTATATTGATTATGGATGGGGATTTAATTAACACGTTGAAATAAGTTGCACAGAATCAAAGTCAATCAATCTAGGATTTTCCTAAAAATGAGATAAGTAAATGGAAACACAGAGTACATATTTATACCTTAAAGGTAAACTGAACAAAGGACATGTTAAGCTAGATTTTTGTACGACAGAAAACTTAGCAGTGCTCTTGCAGTGAATTCACAAACGGATACTTTTAAACTTTCCGATTTATTATTATTACTGATATTTCTATCAATCATAATTTGTACCAACATTAATTTCGTCACTGGCGCCACCATCTATCAGAGCTAGTTATTTTTCACACTAGACGTATTCTACCCAGTTTGTTATTTTTCTGTCCAGCGCCGGGCTGGAAGTTACTAGTGCATGGAAATGTATGAAAGCCCACACGCTTTGTCCGGTCATCCATAGACAATTCTGGCAGAAGGTATTGCGTCGTTGTTCTTACGCGTTTTTCATTCTAGACCAGGGGTTGGCAGCCTCCGGCTTGCGAGCCACATGCGGCTCTTAAGTTTCACACGCAAATATTATTTATTTTATCAAAGAAAGAATCTAATCTAATCTAATCTAATCTAAGCTGCAAAGATATATATCATTTAAGTTTTATATTAAATGCATTCCCACAAGCAGATATGTATAATTTCGCGCTAACACATACCGCATGTGGACCTACAATATAAAACCCAATCTCAAATGAACATAAGCCTTGCAACTCTTGCCGTCCTTCCCTGAAACAGGGGTGACATTGGCAAAGTGAACCAATTTTTACAGTATGGGTGGTCAGCCGCATAACAACCTATAAGTCAAGGAACATACATCACAAATTACATTTTTTTAAATCAATAAATAACAATAGATATATACATGGACATAAAAAAAACAATTTTACTTCAACAAACCCCAGCCGCCAACATCACAGATCAACCGCCATTTCTTTCTATCCTTACATACTTCTTTCATTTCTTCCAGAGTCAAAGAAAACACGTGAAAATCGTTCTGAATCGATTAACGAGAATCAGGCACCGATTCTATCTCTCAGTCACTTGTACTGGCTTTTCACCCCCCACCCCCCCCCCCGCCGCCCCTCTGTCGACGCTATTTATTGTTGCCAAGAAAACATTTTTGACTCTTTACAAACATTGAAATTTTGTAAATTGTAATTTTTGGCTCTTCAAACTCAAAAGATTGCCGACCCCTGCCATAGACGAACCCGGCATGTCGGGACTCATAGCCAAAGACTCGCGAAAATCTGATATCAATTATATCGTCGAAATTAAAAGAGTAGCATTATCACATAGTGTAGTACCATATTTTCTCCGATTGGCGCCACCGATCAGTGTGGTCTCTCTATGGCCCAGTCAGCGGGGGCCCGCCTCGCGGCTCCACGCGTGCGAGGGAGACGCCCTGCCGTGGCTGCCGGCGGTGTGACAAGGAGCGCGTTGGCAGCGCGGCGTCATTCCACCGCTTCCTAATACCAGGAGAACAGAATACTAAAGGAGATACAGATTACCACGACGATATTTGTGACGTTTTCGGTTAAAAATATGATTAGACGTTGTCGGTTTGGTTGGTACGTCGGTAGGTGGGTAACGCCGTTTAAATTTGTACCATAACTGTCGACCGGCAAGATTCAAGAAAACGAAAACATCGTGAGCTAAATTAAGGTCTATTCAAAATGACGGACAGGTTCGAAAAATTAGGTTTTTTTACATTTCGATATCTCATTTCTTTTTTCGACGACGAATATAAGATTTTATAGCAGTTCGTAAACACTGTTCAGTAAAAATATAAGAGCATCATTTTGAATGTCATTTTGAATAGACCTTAATTTAATTCACGATGTTTTCGTTTTCTTGAATCTTGCCGGTCGACAGTTATGGTACAAATTTAAACGGCGATACCCATATTTGGACGACGCTTTAATAAAAATATGAATACGCACATTTAATAACTACCTAAAATCGTTCGTTTATTGTATTTCAATAAGTTTCCTTGACTTATAGGTTAGTATAAAGCTGACCACTCATACTGTAAAAAATGGTTCACTTTACCAATGTTACCATTGTGTCAGGTAAGGTCGGCAAGAGTTGCAGGGTTTATGTTCATTTGAGATTGGGTTTTATATTGTAGGTTCACATGCAGCATGTTTAAGTACGAACTTAAAGTCTTAAATTCAATATATTTTTGTAACTTAGATTATAGATTATCATAGATTTAGATAGATAGGCAATGGTTTTTTTGCGTACATTTTTCACAGTATCCAGCACCGATATAAAAATTAGGTAGGTACCTCTGTGGTCCAAATTTTATTTAATCCGTTTAGCCCACAGATCACGGAATAAACCTTTTTGCTATTTTGAATAACAAACATCAAACGGTGCATTTAAAATATTAATAGCATGTAATAAGGTTGATTAGATAGTTTTATGTTTCAATTAGGTACGTAAATGTTATTTGTTAGTCAACCATAAATTAACGGTAAGTAGGTGTATTTTTTTAAGCCTACGTGAATACACCTTAATATGGTAACATACAGTAAAGATTGTAAATAAAAAACCGCCCGACATTACCTTAAACTTGTGCCATTTGAAAAATAATACTGTCAGCAATGATAAAAACATACAATCATTAGAAGAATTAATGGATCTAAGTAAAAAATATACAACTGACAATATATTCGAATACATACCTTAATAATGCCAAGCTAACTTCCACTCAAAACACCCACGACAAATTCCCGAGTCTGATGTAAACGTTCTCAGAAGAAAATGTAGGTATCGAATGAGTTTTTTTGTGTTGTCCACACTGCATCAAAGAGTTACCATACGTGAACAAATACTTAGGATTGCAAGATTTTTGTCAGTTCCAATGGAATTGGTAACATACTAAAAGAAAAATTTCGGAGCCAAAAATGGAGACAACCCTTAGCAATCAATATTTCGTGTTTAAATAAGTAAATATTATTGTGGCTAGTACAGAAAATGAAAGATACGTTACTAAGGTATATACAAAAGTACTCAACTTTAAAAACGTTTGACTATTTTGATCGTATCATGCCATCAAAGGGTCAAAAACGAGTTGCGGACATGTAAAATTTGTATGGGAATGGAAAAAAGGCGTTTTTGTTTTATTTTTTAATTACATCGCCACTTAATGCTTTTTGCAGTTTTTTTTTGTATTTCGATACGCTTTTTACTTACTTTACTCTGATAATTTTAGAATTCAGTAGAGATCACCAGTTTTTATGAAAAAGCTGAAAATCATTAGGGGACACACGCACAAGACAAAAGGTACAAATTTCGACGGCGATACCCAGGTGTGAAACTGAAATAAATTGATGATGAATGAAAATAAGAAAAGTAGAGCGTCGATTATCCGTAAAAAATGGACGATGGTGATAAAATCGATTTATTCTTTGACTTATAGGTTGGTATGAGGCTTACCACACATACTGTAACAAATGGTTCACTTTGCCAATGTTACCCCCCCTATTTCAGGGAAGGTCGGAAAAAGTTGCAGAGTTTGTGTTCATTTGAGGTTTCGATTTTAATTTACATGTAAATACACATGTACCATTTGTAAGCGCGAACTCACACATATCTGTTTGTGGGCATGCACTTAATTTGAATCTTAAATGTTAACATATATTTGTATATAACTTAGATTATTCGGATAATCAAAATGTATACTTTTATGTTTCAATAAAATATATAATTTTGAGAAACCTTTTTCATGAATAAGTTGTTTTTAAACTTGTGTGGAAAATGGGGACGCTGATGGTAACGGGAGATAAACGAGCGTCGAGCGAGCAGGAAAGAGCGTGTGCTTTTATTCATACTTATTGCAGCTGATCAAGCTTTTCACCATTTTTGGATGAAAAATCTGAGTAGGTACATTTATCTTTCAAGACAATATTATTAAGGCTCTGCTTTCAATAAATTAAAAAATATCTACAAACGAATGAAAAAATGCCGTATTCAGTAGATACATAGATGACAAATCAAGGGGATTCAGTAACTCATATAATAGGTCGGAGAAAAAGTTTTTTCGTATTTTATATGAAAATTCAGGTCTTTTTTTTTCAAAGTTAATTTACATTTGATTACAGTACATAATATGTGCCACTTTGTTCGTATATTATCTGCCATCTTGTAGGTAAAGACATGATCCCGTTGCTGTAGAAATTTTGGGACTTCTGATCAAAAAAACGCAACAAGTAGTTTTGGCAGTCCTCTCTTGATGTTAACCTGACACTGCCTAAAAAAATATCAAAGAGACCGAAACAGGTGGAAATCTGAAGGTGCAAGGTCAAAGATTGAAGAACCTATAAGAAGAGTTAACACAATGTTTGGAGAGCGTGCATTTGCAGTTGCTGGGAAAGTTCGGGAATGTACTGAAGACAAGCAAATTTCTGGCATCGTTTGCACAAGCGCCCTTGAGGTGATTACATCACGAAACGGTGCTATAAAGAAATCATCAACTCATCATCATCATCATCATCAGGGCTATATGGCGGACGCATTAACACCTCCCAGCCAAAGTCTCTTAATTTTTGCAACTTAGGTTATAGATTAAATAAACATTTTTGTACAAGTCGAATATATTAGAATGGTGTTTTCTTCGCTACATGTTTCCTAATTGCGAGGATTTTTTTTTAGAAATATATTAAGAGAGCTTTGGTCTGGAATCTGGATGAACACGGCAATCAATAATGGTGTGGAGACAATTGAAAGAGGCTAAGGAAGAGGAAGAAGACTACATTGTTTTGTAATAGTCATGTATGGCGGAGGTACTTAGTGCTCGCACACACAAAGCTATGTTTTGTTAGATAAGATTTGTTGGCCACTATTTCGAGATCCGGCTACCTCGCGTCTCAAGTCAAAGGAGATTAATTGCATCGATAGCGCTCGGACGTGTTACATAGATAAAATGTTACATGGAAACTGACATCGAATCCTGCAACACTCCCGAGCGGTTTTTCATATTTTACCAAGGACGTCGCAATCATGGTTTATTATCTCGCAAAATTAATGATAATTGATAATGAATTTTAACTTAAACATGTAATTTTCTACGATGGGTGGCCGTGTTAATTTATTAGATTTACAGCCTTACAACAGAATTATATTTAATACTCGGTTATTAACAGAAATATTTATGTTTTGCGTACCCATCAGCAGATACGTATAGCTTCGCGCGTACACATGCTGCATGTGGACCTACAACATAAAAATCCAATCCCAAATGAACATTAGCCCTGTAACTTTTCCCGACGTTCCCTGAAACAGAGGTAACATTGGCAAAGTGAACAGTTTTTTAAATATGGGTGGTCAGCCTCATACCAACCTATAAATCAAGGAAATTCTTCGCAATATCCTTACAGTCCAATAAAGGATGAAACACATACCGTAGAAGGTACTAATCTAAATTATTCGACATGTACCAAGGCGATGATATATTTTTTTTTTTTTTAAGAAATCCTGTGCGGGAGACTCCCTAGATTCTAAAGACTCTAGGGGTCTATGACACTTGTTGTAGTGCCGCAGAGGTGTACGAGCTTGGTCGTCGCTACAAAGCGCCAATACTCAAGCAAGACCCAGTTGCTGTAAGGCTGGATGGACCTTTGGTGACCGGTCATTGGTAAAGGTTTATGAATTTTTCAACCCAGCGAAGAGCACATTCGAAATATAAATGGTATATTTTTGTGCTCCGCCGGGATCCGAATCCACAACCTTCCATTTACTAGTCCGAAGTGTTGCCACTACGGACTACGGACCGGTCCAAGATGCCAACGACACGCGGTGTACCTGAGCTCGTAGTTATACTCGTAATCCATTCGATAAAAGTCAGAAGGCTGCATTGGCTAGGTCACATACACCGAATAGACCATCGCCCATCGAAACCTGTAAAATATGAGTATGAGGGATCTGCTAATCTTCAATGCTGATTTGTAATGTTGGTTTATTAGTTTTCTACATTTTTTGCATAAGAAATTTTTGACTTTTTTTGTATGGATTTATTTTTAAGATTTTGTTGTTTTTTTTTTATACTTTAATGTTATTTATTACTCGTATTCCTTGACTTATAGGTTGGTATGAGGCTGACCACCCATACTGTAAAAAATGGTTCACTTTGCCAATGTCACCCCTGTTTCAGGGAATGTCGGCAAGAGTTGCAGGGCTTATGTTCATTTCTAATCTAATCAAATCTAATCTAATCAAAGCTGCAAGGATATATATCAAATGCATTCCCACAAGCAGACATGTATAATTTCGCGCTAACACATGCCGCATGTGGACCTACATTATAAGAACCCATCTCAAATGAACATAAGCCCTGCAACTCTTGCCGTTCTTCCCTGAGACAGGAGTGACATTGGCATCATTTGAGGCTTGGATTTTATTTGTAAGTACACAATCAGCATTTGTAAGCGCGAACTACACGTGTTTGTTTGTGGGCATACATCTGAGAGCTTTGAATGAATATATCCTTGCAACTTAGATTATAGATTATATAGGGACCCAAAGGAGCGCAGGACATTGGGAAAACCCAGATAAATATGGCTGTGGTTGATCAAGGTGGTGAAGAACCACCCCAAGTTGTCATGCCAATCAATGATGACGATTATGTCGTACAACAATCTCAATCGTTGTCTTGCTTCTACAAAACCAAATGTGATTTGGTCCAATTTATGTAGGAAATATTTTTGGTAAAGTACAGCCAAGTTCAGGATTTCTTGACAAGGATTGTATGAGAAAGTATAAAAATGTTTAAAAAACCCAGAATTTTATTTCGGCAAGTTGAGCATGTAATTCCCCTCGAGTACTTTCGACTTGTACCTATAAGTCATTTTCAAGAGGACACCTCAGAGTCCTCAAAAGTTTCTATACCTTCTCATAAAAAAAAAATTCTCTATGTTTTTATTTTAAAAAGATTTACAAATATTGTGATAAAGAAGTGGATAGTTAATAATATATACACCGGGATAAAACACTGATATAGGTGAATCTAGAGGCTTATATCCAGAAGGGGATTAAATTTATATGGAAAGATATAATAAACATAATATGGTTCATTCTTCATGTATATTAAAAGCTAAATAAAAGTCAATTCAATTCAAACAGTATTGTGAAATATTAAAACATTGTTACAAGAATATAAAAGGATTCTAATTATTGTTGTTACCATTGTGCTTTAACAACAACAATACAAAGGTATTTCTTACAATATAATTTATGCAAACATTGCGAAATTGTTCATTAGCCGCGGATATTGTTATCATCTGAATATTTGCCCATTTGTAGAACAATACGCCAAGTACAAAACCTAACCGGAAACTAAAACGTTCTGTAGAAACGTTGTTTAAGTTTTAGTATATTTTTTGTTAACTCTATAGTTGAGTTTAAACAAGACGTATTGTGCTTGGGACACTGCAATCCTTTCACCAAACATGGCCGACAAGAAACCCTAATTATTACCCAATGTATTCTACAATAATATACAACAGAGTACACTGTGGTAAACTGTATTAAAAGCCTCCGAGATATTCAATTAACAAAGTACGTACAGCTTTTAAACATAAATAACGCCGTTGGATTTGCTAATACTTCTATTGGAACGATATTTTTACTCACGACTGTAATGGATAGGATGCTGTTGGTACTCTTAGTGCAACTTAGAACTGTGGATGAACTATTTATTGCAATTTGAATTCACTATAATTATTTATCTGTATTACCTAGATTTATTTAATATTTTGTAATCAACTGAAATAAAGGTGAGTTACGCATTTAACTATCAAAGCTCTTTTTATGTATCTATAATCTATAATCTAAGTTGCAAGGATATATTCATTTAAAGCTCTAGATGTATGCCCACAAACCAACACGTGTAGTTCTCTCTTACAAATGCTGAATGTGTACTTACAATAAACTCCAAACCTCAAATGAACATAAGCCCCACAACTTTTGCCGACCTTTCCTGAAACAGGGGTGACATTGGCAAAGTAAAACCATTTTTACAGTATGAGTGGTTAGCCTCATACCAACCTATAAGTCAAGGAATATCGATTGAAAAAAACAAGAGGAGTACTTAATTTACTTATTTTCACAGAAAGAAAAAACATTTCCTTGTTGGAAGTTTGCTTAAAGTTAAAGGAAACCAATGCTAGTCTTGGGATGTGATAACATTGAAAGATAAGAATAAATATTATATTTTCGTGTACTTCTAATGTAAAGCTTTTCCTTATTTTTTAGAAAAATATGAATCATGGAAATTTCTAGATCTCATTATTAAAATTGCTACAATAATAACCGCCTTTAAGAGTGGTCTAATCATATTTTACCATACCTTTAAATGCATGACATCACGTCTGATTTTCCCTACATGTACCCGGTAGCGCCTACATACACAAGTGGTGGAGATCATAATTAAGTATGTGCGAGGGGTACGCGGAAAAACGTTTCATTATTTTGTCGCAAGATAAATCGTTAATTTCACTTGGAAATACTAGTAATCTAAAAGCAGCCTTTGCGTATATAAAGTATCTGGCCATAATCGTAGATGCAACACACTAGCTGTTTACGAAAAATCTTTGTGAACGATGGAAGACAAAAAAACATGATTTCACATAGCCAGATTTTGAGGGGAAAGGTCAACAAAATATTTTGTTGAATATTTTGCTAAGTACTAAGTCACATACACCGATGACGTTTACCAGCCAAGAAAACAAATATAATTGAAAATAATTTTATCCCTAGCCTTTTTATCTCAGGGAATTGTATCTTTTTGTACAATGTGTATCTGTTCGTAGGCTCCATCAAGACCTTGCACTGAGCTCACAAAACGGCACTAAAAATATTGTCAAATTATTAAATTATTATTATCACTTAAAAGTATATTATGTATAATTTGAATTGTTGAAAGACTTTTCAGACACGATTCTATGCATTGAAAGCTTTGTTTTAATCGTCATTGTTGTTAAATGTTCTAACTTTTATTTAAATTTGATCCATCCATCCTCTTTTCAGCCTGAATACAGTCATTTTTTTTCTACCTATGTGACAAGAACTATTCAAAACATTTCAGAATTTGTCCAACAAGACTGCAGTGCGTCTCATAACGCAGCCCTACGCTGCATAAATTTATCGGTTCACTTTATTTCTTGGACACGTATAAATAATATACACGCATAAGTTTCTGCATTGTGGACAGCTTTAATATCGCGGTGCATTTTCATAATAACTGCTGCACTTTCTTGGCGACGCCAATTATTGTGCAATTGAATTTTCGCGACACACCTGGGCCCGCCATGGCTCCGCGTGGCCAGTTGCCAGCTTCATGAGGAGAGGAGGGATGTGACCATATTGCCAGCTTCATGAGGAGAGGAGGGATTGCGAGTATTGTGACCATATTGCGGCGCATGCAACTGTCTCTGCGGCCATGTACGGACGTTCACACGTTTCCTAAGAGATCACGCCAAAAACGGCGCATCAACAAAGCGAGATGCTGCGACTGTGTTCAGATGAAGGCAGTGTAGAATGCAAGTAGTTGAGGTCGGCTTGTAAAATTGTAAATGACGATAAGTCCATATGCTGCAAAAATTACTTGAAATAATGAAAGCAGTATAATATAGCACTACGACCCGTACATAATCCAAAACGACAATCTAGGTTTTTTTTTCAAAAATGAGATTAACATTATCATGGAAGTACAGAGAATGTTTTTTTTTGTGTTTTCATAATAGATTCATCTCATTTTCGAACCAAAACCTAAATTCCGGTCTTTGTTTCTATACGACTCAAATGACCATAAGTCGAGATAAGGTGAAAATAATATACTAGTATTTGAAACATGCTGTTTAGGTTAATAGACGAGAAAAGACACAAATTGTTATTTATAAAAATGTTGAAAAATTAAAAATCAATCCATGAAAAAAGCGCTGAGAATACAGTGAAATCTTGACTTTTTTAACAGACATAATATTGATGATTATATATATTCTCCTATACGTAATGTGCACTTATGGTTTTTGTTTTATACCGATGGCAACTCTTTACTTACCTTAAAAATATAAACAAATTTATTATTTATATTGTGTGGATTCAAATCCGCAACGGGCTGTACTTTTTTTTTACACATTCAACACACATTCAAGTCCTGTCAATTCTTGCTGGCTCCATCTGATCTGAGCGGTAATAAGCGCTGAAACTTGAAAGTCGTCCGCTAATGAAGGAGTCCCCAGGCGGTAGTGCACCAGCGACATATGGCCGACTTCTGCCCCGACAATGTTTACTAAACATTACGCAAGGTCGTATACAATATTTTGTCATTAAGCATTTTCGTAATTGTTTGAAAATGAGTAACTCCGTTGCTGAGCGCGCAGAAGTTACTGCAGCTGCAACCGTAAATGCCATTTTTATGTTTTGTAATTTGAGTCAGAAATTTGAGGCGTAATGAGTTTTCAACATCTTTTGTCTAATTAAGGTAAGATAAACATGCCATCTTTCATATTTGTCAACCTTTTACAATTCATTGCAGAACATGACACAACAATAAACCGAATAAACCGATCCACAGGATGTTTGACGGTATAGGGTCAGTAAGGACACAGGAAAGCACGCGATTAAAGACATTTTAAAATCATACTAAGAAAAATCGGTTTATCCGACTTTGAGATGGTTCGGACATCTCGAAAGAATGGATGATGAACGACTAACGAAGAAAGTGTACAAAGAAAATGTCAGAGGAAAGCGCGGAAGGGGAAGGCCGAGGAAAGAATGGTTAGACCAAATAGATGAGATTGCGAAAGAATGGAATCTGCAGAGTGAGAATAAGAGAAGAGTATGTATAAAAAGGTGATGAATATTGAGGAAATGAAAGTGGTTTGTAAGGACAGAAAAAAAGTGGAGGCGCATCTGCGGAGGTACCGGCCACCCCTAGTGGAACGGCGGCAGAATATAGTACAGTACAGAAGACGATTGCCCGTCTCAGAAGTTTGGTCTGTTATAATTGGGAAGCTGATTAAACAGACAGCTTTTCGGTTATGACGAAATAAAGCATCCTGCATTTTTCTTCAAGGGGTTTTCCTATGCAATTTCCCTTTTGCTGCTCTTTGGATTTTATGTGGATTTTATCTTGCCATTGAGGACACCATTTTTTTTTCTTCAACTTTCTTCGCCCATTTTTTTGCACACTTTTCTCGTGTAGATTATTTTGACAATAAAGCCTTGTCTGTATTCACAAAAATCACGAGAATCAAAATCGATGATATCACTTTTGATCTAATGCAAGGTTTATAAATCCATAATGTATTGATGATCGACGTGCTGAAATTTTAATATTCATGTAATCTTGAGGTATTGGAAACCAACAGGAATTTCCTTAGAAACGCAATTAATTTCTCGTTATCTTTAAGTCATTAATTAATTTACCAGGTTGTTAACGTATGTAATCTAAGTTCTCAGTACAAAATGTGACTTTGCTACAGAGTATCTGTGTTCAGTTATATATTGCCTTGCAGATGGAGAACCGGAATTAGACCCGAACCACAAGTTTTAATATTACGTTCAAACTCAAATTATAGCGTTTGGCAAATATATTTGAAAACTAAACGATTGCCTACAGTGAGAGTTTTAATTTACTTACATTTTGGCGAAACGCTTTGGAAGAGTTTAAGCGTTCAGTTTTATACTGAGAGCATTTGCAATGGACATCTCAGCGCCATATGGCTGAGAGATACATTTCTTACTGTATTGGATAATAATCTTACAAATAAGTGCGTTTACGACCAATTATTTATTTGTTATTATTAGCTGTGCGGAATTGCTCTGTAAATCAAAATGTATGTTCACATTTCATCTGTTGTATAACTATTCTACTTATTTTAGACATTTACAGTGTGATTCACTGAAGTGTACTAAATCTCGTTTCTTTATCGGAATTATCTTTAAATTTACTTAAGACAGCAAAAATGTATGATGCATAGTGATACTCTAATTAAACATGTATCTGAATATCTACTTACATTTTTGGTATCTCTAAAGTAAATTCAGATATGAACGAAGGCAAATATATAAGTTAGAACTAAGTCTATGACTCTGAATAGCCGGGTGTGTTGTTAGCTTCAGGTTCTACTAGTTTTTGCTTGAAATATCGTAAATATTTCATCTAAAAAACAATGACTGACAAATAAATCTTCAAAACAAAAACTTTCGATTTTTTTCGCTCGTTCCATACTTTTACTTTTGGACGTTTTATTAGTTCATAATTATTTTACGACAACGATATTGTTTTTCTGTAGGTACCTACCCGCTTGTTCGTTATGTATTTATCATCTACAAAAAATAATTACCTTTGAAATTAATGTTGTAAAAAATACTTCCTTCCTGTCGTTTATGAACGTCTGTACGTAACAATACATAGTTTATGTATCTTTGAAAGTTACATTGAGAAAGTTTTTTGAACTGTAGATACAAAATTTCCTATGTAGGTACCAGAGGCGGCTCGTCAATAAAACTTTTGGCAGTTCATAATTTCTGCAATTATAGTTTTTCTTTTATTTTCCAATTTGATTTGAATGGAAATTGTAAGAAATACGTACATATATAATGTTTTATTAAGCTATACACGAGTACATACCTACACCCGTTATTTTGCATAACGAATATATGTATTTAAGCGCGTACTAACAGTTATTTAAAATGGAAATCCATCCGCACAACAGCACAAAATTTAACAAAATAAATTGTTCCAGATAGGTATAATTAATCTGTTCTCATGCACTTTATCATTGAAATTTTTGATTGATTCTCTATAACCAACATCAAGCCATTGTGGAAGATCTGTTTGGCCTAATCAATTTAAAGGCATTACATGCTCAATGTGAGTTTACGAAAGTGCATGATGTTTAACTTCCTCAGTAAGGTGAGCGAGATCCATGACACATCTTCGCTCCACGATTTTTCACCACAAATTATACGACACGGAAAGAAAAAAACCATTCACAACCACACAGCCATGATGCTTAAATACCCTATTCACTGTTTTAAATTTAGCTTTACATTGCAACATTTTTTTTTTATTAAGTCCACGTCTGCTTTATTATTGAAATTCATAGTTAGAAAATTAATTAACAACAATCTTGTAATGAATTTACGATGATTTTTAAAAGAATGTAAAAAATATTCCCGCAAAATCAAAGGCCAACCGATGACTGTATATCTCTACGTCAACTAACAACTGAACGGATGTGAATCATCCAGAGTCCAGTTTGGCAATTATTATTTATAATCAACATTGTAATAACCAATGTTTTCTTTAAAATGCTAAGGAGAGTAAGACCCTCCGCACACTAGACGACAGGCTGCGGCCGACAGTTTTAATATATTTTGTTCAAAGCTCCGCACACTTGTCGCCGAGTCGCGCCGATCGCCGATTCGCGCCGACAAGTCGCTGTCGCCTGTCGTCTAGTGTGCGGAGGGTCTAACTTATGATGGTTTCATTGTTCATTGTTCATATAATGTCAACACACGTCGACTATTTCATAATATTTGGGTGTTGCACGTAGCAAGGCGTTTGCCATCTTTGTCTACCGCGTTACAGAAGCTATGATTGATCTGCTATCTCTCTCACAGCCACGGATTCGACAGTTTTTCATAATATGTATGGAAGTTTTTCAAGATCTCTGTGCATTGAGCGATATGCCCCGAGAAGTATAATAATTATACTATAATATTATGTATGACAGCGGTCCTTTGCGCTTATCAGGCGCTTCGTATAATTATTAGTGATTTTTTACTTCAGCGATCTTTTAACACTTCTTCCACACGATATATTTTTATTAAAAGTGTATACATTTTTTTGCTAAAATTATTACAAAATCTAGGCAGCTCACTGCACGGATGCACGTTAATAGAAACCGCCTCTGGTAGGTACGTATGTAGGTTGTTAAAAATATGTATGAAATACTTATAAGAAAAAAATAAAATTACTTTATTTTTTATGTTTAAAAGAAGTTCAATAATTAACAAGAATTTCAATAACTTATTTTTCAAAACAGTGTTGTCCTCTTGACAATGACGTAAGTCGAAAGTATTCTAGGTAACAAAAATAAAAAGTGTGGGTTTTTTTTTTTTTTTTTTATACTTCTAATAAAAAAATATTTCACTGTGTAAATACATAAACTCTGAAAATTTTAATTTTTCATTTTTCATACTTTTACACTTATAGAATTGAGATAATGAAGCTAAAAAAGTAATTAAAATTAGAGACAAAAAACATAAATAAATTATGAATATCTCCAAATTGAATGAAATGAATGTTTTTTTACATAACAACAATGTACAATATATTTTATTTAGTTTCCAGCATACTTATTTTAGAATGTCCATTTAAGAAATTGTTATTCATGATATTCAGAAATTAATCACGCGTTTAATGGTTACAACAAATCCGTGTTTTATGGAGTTTTAATATAGTTTTAATAGATTCCTTAGTTTCGTGACCTTTTGCTGACAGATTATTACACAATCATGCAACGATTTTAATCCAAGGTGGGCGTGAGAATCCGATAGTTCATTTTAATTTATTTTGTATGACCAATATATGAAAACATTTCAAATTTTTGAGGGTTTCTTTAGTATGAAACTTTGAAATCTGAGAATCCGTAAATACAATGATGAATGCATTTCAACAGCTTCGGAAAATAATAATAATAATACGAGTTTGTTCAAGTCATGTAAAAATAGCATTTTATACGTTATTTAAATCTTCTTGTAAGAATATTAAATGTATTGAAGTTATAAATAGCATGTTTCAATCCCTCTCTTTTCGATTTTATTGACGTAATAATAAATAAACAATAGAAGCATTAATTACTATTTTCTTGCTGTGGACATAGCTGAAATAAAATGACGGAAATTCGCCTTAGAATGGACGCAACTCTTTTACTACCAAGAGTGCATGTTACAAAAGGAGGTATATTCAATATCATTATGCACTGTCGGATCGCGAGTAGAGATGCCACGAATAGTGAATTGGCCGAATACCGAATACCGAATATTCGGCAACGCTGTCGGCCGAAGCGCCGAATATTCGGCCGCCGAATATTCGGCGCTTCGGAGAAGAATGCTGTGGCAAACGAGTTGGATTTTTATTTGAAAACAGTTCGCCTAGATCGGAAGGCCGATCCTTACAAGTGGTGGTCAGCAAACGAAAAACAATACCCGAACCTTTCGAAATTTGCAAAAGTTTATCTTTCTTCGCCTGGAAGTAGCGTTTATAGTGAGAGGTTATTTTCTGAGGCTGGTAACGTTTACGATGAAAAGCGCAATCGTTTGCTACCAGAAAATGCTAAAAACTCGTTTTTATCCATCACAACTTACCACTGATTAATTTTAAGTACTAAAATGTTGTAATTTGGAAATAAATAGATAATTTTTGAGTAAAATAACGTGTCTTTTTTTACATGATTTGCTATTCGGTATTCGGCCGAATAGTACGCACTATTCGGCCGAATACCGAATAGCAAAAAAGTGGCCGAATAGGCCGAATACCGAATAGTTGCCGAATATTCGTGGCATCATTAATCGCGAGTACTACAAGTGCTGATATTATAACTACGTACTTGATTGAATGAAGTATTACGCGCACTGTTTATCTCTTTCTGACTTTTACGTCCCGCCTCGAACGTCACAGCTCGCTATGAGCGATCAACGCGAGACCGCGCACGCGTCATGTTTGCCTGATACTCCGTTCTCGGCCATTTCATGACCTAGGTTAAAAAATAAATATTATGAACGAAGCTCAATTTAAGATACTAAAAAAAATACCCAAAGCTTTCCACACACACTCAAGGGAATAATGAAAAAAAAAATATCTAAGTTTTAAACAAAAGTAATTTGCTCGTTTTTAATATTTTGAACGTATGGCATAAAATAGAAAGACGTAAATTATCCTTTACAATAAAGATGCATCTTCAAGAAGTAATTATTTCATAGTTGAGCCTCGAATAGTGATGTAATTTTTTTTACTGAAATAGTTGAGACGGCGTTGTGCAATTTTAGTTTTCTTGATAACCATTTCTACTAAGGCAGCATAAGATAAAGGAACGTAGGGTAACTGCTCGTGGTATATTAGTACGAGAACGTCTTGGTATCACTTAACAGTCATGTGTCCCTAATAGTTTAGTTTCTGTGTAGATGAGCAAAAATGAAAAGCGGAGTGAGTGACAGACAAACGTAACTTGTGAGTAAAATGTTTGTTTGATGAAAAAACATATTTCTTAGAACACGTTACAAATGGATTATTTTTCTTTAATGTATTTGAAAAAAATACACGCTTTTTTATTATCTTGCTTAGATGAGATTAGATAAGTTTATTTTCAGGACATACTTACAATGTGTATTGGCATTCACATGGACTCTTCAGATTTGGATATTTTATCTTATTTTTGTATTTTACGTGTTATATTTCATTTGATTTTTATATTTTACGTGTTCTGTCTCCTTGTCTACAATTGAGTATCTATATTTAGGATATATGACAGACCGTTTTGAAATTGCGTCAATGAAGTACTTTATGAAAAAAAAAATTGAACAACCTCGTAATAAATCAAACAAAACATAAAAGAAAATTGTATCTAACGTTATATAAACACTAAACAATATTTTTTATCTAAAAACAAACGTTGAAGTATTTAACCAATTGAATTACACTTTCGAATTTAGATATGTAATTTCAAAACTTCAGACTACATTAACCGTTTAACATTTAATTGTTAAATAATCAGAAAGAAAGCATTTACAACTACCTACATAGAAGCATAGAGTAAATGATCTGATTCGTTTAAAAAGATACAAAACAATAAAACAAATTCCCATCCAACCAAAGGCGCATATTTCTTGTAATAATTTATTTAATATCCATCGTATATTGTAAACATCCTTTTTGAGGTATCTAAGTTCTAAGCAAAGGATGGATTGTGCAAGTATTATATTATACACGGTGGTAGTTAGTTCCCAGCAGCTATTGCATTTGCATCAATATGTTCTCTCCAGGCAGCAATATTGTTCAAGCGTATATTATATCATTTATTTGAGATGGGGAAAGGATCAGAATGATTTATTGATGTTCGATTTCTCAATCCTGCCTTGTTCGGTGTGAAGCCAGGATATTGGTATACCATCTCGTAGTGGGAGGAAGAGATGACGACCGATACAGGCAATAAACACTATTCCGCAATCTCATTTACCCTGTAAAAAGGCATAAATCCAACGCACGTAACTTCTCCATTATAAAATGTGACAGCTAATATTACTGTGGAAACGTATTTAAAAGAAATAAATAAAAATTAACTGTCAAATTATGCTTAAATGTTGATAAATGACGAGATTAGTATGAAAGTAATTAATGCAAGTTAGATTTATTTCTTACTTTGGTTTAGTGTTCGAAGTTCCCAATGCCTACTCATTTAAGTGAACATGTTTTTGTAAGCTGTGTACTACGGTTTTGACTAATTTTATGAATGTGAAATAATATGGTTTGTGTGGGAAACGCGGTAGATTTACAAAGAGAATAATAATTAGTGTTTAAAAGCCTACATGACATGCATTTGAGAGATTACGTTTTGTTCCAGTAAAACCTGAATACATTATGCAACTGTCGTGTGTACGTACTAAATCATGTGAATATGGATTTAGCTCGTACAAAATGTAGGCAATCCAATTATTTGAAGGGAATATTATTAATTTACCATCGCTGTTATATAATATTACTGGGTGCCGTGTGGTATACGAGATGAAAAGTACTAAAATTTGCAAAAATAAAATTGAACTATTTTTTCATACCGCTATGATTTTATTTTTTATTAAACTGCGATTTATTTATTTAACATGATTTATTTTGCACAATATACGGTTACCTACTTCTCTAGCTCTATCGACTTCGCGTCACAATGTGTCAAGCGTCCTGCTTTCCGCACCATTGCGGCTCGTTTATATAGGTACGAAAGAGACGATCCTTGCATGTTCTAGATTCCACATACATACTTCTATAATGGATTGTTCCACACACAAACTATATTGTTCGACACTATTCCGGTTACACAGCAGAAAACTAAGTGCATTTACAGTGTACAAAAAATATGCATATTGATATTTAAGGCATGCCCACAAGCAAGCATATGTAAATTTACGCTTCCGACACATGTTTCATGTCTACATACAAAATAAACCAAACCTCACATGAACATAAACTTTGCAACTGCTGCCGTATTTCCCTGGAACCGGGGTGGCATTGGCAAAAGTGAACCAAGTTTGTACAGCATTAAGGCCAGCCTCACACCAACTTAGTAGTCAAAAAACTTAGTTTAGTAAAGGAATTAATATTTTAATATAATTCGAGTTTAAAATGCAAATGTGAATATTTTTTAATTAAAATCACCGCGTAGAACAATAAGTTCATATTTTTAATTTGTGTTCTTGACATAAAGTGTCAGTTCATAAAATCTTTGTTCCGACCAATACCTGTCAGTTCGTTCACAAAATAAACTAATTACGAGTATAAGAGAATATTTCTATAAATGGATTAAAATACAATATAATTAATGAATCAGGAAGTTGTGTAAGAGTGCTTATCTAAGCCCGCTTGGGGCATTAAAACGAGAGATAACAAAGTACCCGCGTAGACTACATTACTGCGATGAAAATTTAATCTGAAGAATTTTCCTGGCTTGTACATATGTAGGCATCATCAAGTCGCATGCAGAAGAATGCGAATTATTTAATGTTATCACGGGGAAAGTTTTGCAGTTTTGCCAACTACGCTATCGTGCTAATGAAAACAAACTGTTGAGGGAAACTTTTGTATCTATACGTAAAATATATTACTTATACTGCATTTTCTATTTCATCAAAACGTTGAATCATGATTTCAGATACAATGCATTCGAAACATTTTTTAATGTGGAATTTTTTTCTCGTCGTGCGTCAGTCGTGAAAAATATTGTATTTTTCTAAGCAATCCGGCCGGGTGACGACACAATGTTGTCTATGCCAATTCGCGTGCAGACCTCATTGTAATTAATTAAATATGTATGTTCCTTGACTTATCGGTTGGTATGAGGCTGACCACCCATACTGTAACAAAGGGTTTATTTCGCCGATTTCCCCCTGTTTCAGGGAAGGTCGGCAAGAGTTACAGGGTTATGTTCATTTGAGATTGGGCTTTTATGTTGTTGTGAGTCCACATGCCACATGTGTAAGCGCGAACTTATACGTGTCTGCTTATGAGAATGCATTTAATATGAATTTTAAATGTAATATATCTTTGCAACTTTGATTATAGATCAAACGTAGGTACATACTTTATGTACAATTTGTTGTAAAAGATATCGATCAACAATTCAATGGCTTACTAAATATGTAAGCAAATTAAACAAAATTGTCTAACTTTTTTTCCGAAAATGAGCAAAATTTAGCTGTGTCGATGTGATAATATGGTTGTATATCATTTGCATTTATTTTAAAGTCTGTCATTCAATTTTCATGTACATATATATGATACATTTTACATTAGAAAATTCTCCCATTACAGTAAGGGTGCTAACTATACCCTCTACGTATTTATTTGTTAGAACTTACATTGATAACTTATAAAATCCCATTAAATATCAAAATCAAGGCCATTAACCATAAACCCAGTTCCAAGTTATTAATAATATAGCTCGTTTATTTATATACTTTTGTATGTACTTCCATTGCCTAGGCAAGAGTTACATATTTTACATAGGCTGAGAATTATGAACCCATCTAGGTGTGCCTAGACAGAAATTATCATTTGAATTGTATGATTCAGACGGGCATTTTAGTATATACTTACATACGAGTACATTAATAAAATCTGACATTTATTCCATCAAATAAAATGAAACATATATTCTGTTGTAGTCGTATTCAAAGTGATTCATAAAATAAGCATTCAGTTACCTAAACAAGTAGAACTCTTAATTTCATTGAGGTTGGAACATTGAAAAGGGCGCGAAAATTAACGTCATCATTCAGCCGGATTGCTCATAAATCTGATCGCCTGAGGCGCTAGTCTCTCATCCATACAATTTTTTTTTTTTTAATCTTTAACATACTATACGCTGTAAGCTCGTCGTTTTAATGCACAATAGGATAACACACCTACAAAATTGGTTGAATCTGCTAAATAATTAGAAGGGTATAAAATTTTGCTTGGGTTAAATAAAAAACAATGATTTTATTGATCATTAAAATCATCGATTTGTGTTTGACCAGTTTGACCACTTCAATGTAGAAAAAATCAGCTTTAAAAATGGTTGTGGTGCAAAATAATTTTACAACAAGAAATATTTTCTACAATTAATATCAGTATTAATGTGTATTTGGGTGTATTTATTAATGATATATAATAAAAAATAATACATTGTTGGTGCCATCTTTGCCCTATGACTTATGAGTACCGAATAAATGCTGTAAGAAAGAAAAAAATCCGAGGAATATTTTGAATATTCGGATCTTATTGAAAAATTAACGAAATGACTTAGAATGAGTTCGTCGTTAACAAGACACTTAAAAGAAAAGATAGGAGGTGAAGATGTTACTTAATTAAATGCTGGTATGCGGCTGACTTTGGATTTTCACATTCAGGCTTGCAAAATTCCCTTTAGTCGGCTGATAATCCACGGGTTTGCTGTTTCTGAATATCATTGACAGCTGTTATGTTATTTTTGCACAAGACATCACTCTTATGTTTCGTAACACGAAATGACGCATAGGTAATATTTATATTGTCCAAATCGATCGTAAATAAGATGGTGGGTGGAAATTCGTTTAAGATGCATTTGACATAAAGGATTTCGTGTTATTTAACAACACTGCTACATAAAACATTTTTTCACACCTTTGCATTGTCCATAGCGACAAAATGATGTAAAACTTTTTAGTTTTGTACAAGAGTGTGCCTGATTTATAGACGTGAGATTTGATTCAAACGAAATCTAGTTCTGAATAAAATAAATAAAATTAAATTAACAATAAGTATTGAAAAAAGTAGGGGATTTGTATCGCTCTACGCTTCCCCGTAACATTTTTATTTTTATTTTTGAATATTCAATTAAACAAGAAACATGATCTTAATTGGATATTAAAAACAATTTATTTGAATCTGCATGCGATAAATTATCCGTATTTATTTGCATACATTAAAATTGACACTACCAGTTTTTTTATTCTTTTTTTATTACATCAGAGTGTGAAATTATTTGCATAAATATTTGAAAAGCAAATTATTGTTATTGCAGCAACACGGAAGTACATTGACATTTTCAAAAGCTAACATTTTAATGGAAAATAAATACATGATGCGACAAGTTACTGCATGCGCGAAATTTTCATGAAATTTCATAAATATACGGAGGTTCCTTGAAAATGAATGAAATATAATTGTTGAACCGTTGAAAAGTAGACAATAATTAACATCATCATTACACGTGTCTACTTCTGAGCGTGCATTAAATATGAGGCTTAAATATAAATATGTCTTTGCAACACAGAATACACATCATTCTTGGTTTCACCATCACCACTTTTATCAATCAATATTTCTCCGTTGTTTTCCTTCTTCAATCCTTGATTTCCACTCTGGTTCTTTCCACTGTCTTGCGAATCCTGCTGTATTTGTTCTCGAAGAATTGATGGTCCATATACTCCAAGATCAGATGGTAGTCTATGACTGGTTAACATATTTGTTCGTTTTAATGAAACTCAAAATCAACTAAAAAATTTACTAAAATATTTTATCGAATAAGGTACTGAATTGAATCGAAGATCGAACTATCATTTTTTGGCTTGGAATTTTTCTTGGCCTTTCTTCCTCCATAAATATATATCTCCTAATTTCTTCCACGTCTTCCTATCTTGAGCAACCCCATTGATCCTCATAAACTGGTCAACATCATCCACCTATTCTTTTAACTGATTCCCTACGCTTTTTTAAATTAACATTAATTTCACGCTTACAATGGAAATTTCCCATTCAGAAGCATACATTAGAATAACATGATTTTGAAGTAATATTATATCCGTATGGTTTATTCATTTCGACTGAATGAATGTTAAAAAAAAACACCATTGGAATTTCGCATGTAATGCATGCAGCAAGCCAAAAAACTAATTTAAATTTATGTCACCCGGGAGACAGATGTCATTGACGGCAAACCAAATTAACATATTTCAATGACATCAAAACGCTTCAGTAAGTTATTAAGAACTGCTAAGTATGTACTACTTAATACAATATACGAACCTCTGTGTATATTATTTGTAATTTAAATATATTTGTTTCGATATACAGGCGCCACTAATTAAACCGCTGTCTGAACTGAACAGTGCACCAAGTAAACAACTTAACGTTTAAACTCAACAATAGCGTATATCAAAGAATATATAGAAATTAAAACGTTGGCTCTAGTGAGTGTCTTATCTTTTGCACATTTATATTACGTTTTGTACTTAGAGCACTGAAGAGCTTTAGAATAATTGTTGGAGGTATCAGGAGGGAATGCGGCCACGAGAGGTCTTCAAGGTTAGTTCGCATTTAATTATGCAGATACAGACAAATATAATTATATTGTTTCTATTCTTTATCAAATTGCTGTTCAAAGATCACAGAATCAATAGAATTGTTAATACACAAACAATCAACATTGTGATTTTATAGCTCAATATTAAATGTGAGGTAACACTAATAAACACGATTTTATTAAGTAGGTATGCAGAAATTGTTTTATGAATAATTATTGCTGCCAATGCTTTTGACGATACGTCCCATGTTATACGGGGCTGTCCCATTTTTAAACGATTTGTTTTGTCCTCAAGACCTCTATGTCTTAAAAAAATATTTTCTGCTTTAAAAACGGGGTAGGGTCAAGGTTTACTCAGCGTTCACAAGAAATGAGAACCAGCCCCCCCCGGGAGTTGGGAAACCCCCACTTCTACTAAAAAAAGTGGTTGGTGAGAGGCCGGCTCCCTTACTCGTAAAAATAAATAGGTCACGAATCGCCACATGCGACCCCTTCGGGGATAACGCAGGCAAGAAGTAACACCATATTATGTGTAGCTTAGTTGCGTTGCGTTGCTGTAGCTACCGATTTCTTTAAAAAAATATATTGGGCGAGAGATCGGAAACTCATTTTTGCTGATTTAGATCATCCATAATTTTTCAGAATTATAAACTGTTTTATGTTAAAAAAAAATCAAGTAAGTACAATACTGTGCCGCAGGGGTCTGTGTTGGGACCGATCCTATTTATTTTATACACGGCTGACATTGAGAGCATAGTCGAGAAATGGAGCCTTACTACACATGCATATGCAGATGACTGGCAGATTTACTCTCAGTGTCGACCACACATGGCGGGAGCTCTCAGTAACAGAATGGCAGCTTGCATTGCGGAGATCGGTGAATGGATGACAAGCAATCGCCTAATCCTTAACATGGGTAAGACGGAAATTATGTGGGCGGCTACGTCCAGGCGTGATCATCTCCTGACAACTCGCGTACCACTCTCCATTGGGGGACAGCTGATTCAGCCGTCAGATTCAGTGAGACTTCTAGGAGTCACACTGGATCGGAACCTCACAATGGGAGAGCAGTTGAATAACACGGTATCCTCCTCGTTTTTTGAACTTCGCCAGATTAAGGCAATCAGGAGATGTTTACCATCAGGGGCGGTCAGGACCCTGGTTAACGCTTTTGTGATGTCTCGGGTTGACTATTGCTCAACGCTGTATATAGGTCAGCCGAAAAAACAGTTCAGCCGACTACAATCTGTGCTGAACTCTGCAGCAAGACTCATTTTCGGGATGTCCAAATTTAATCATATTACTCCATTGTTGAAAGAACTGCATTGGCTTCGTTTTCCGGAGAGGGTGGTCTACCGTGTTTGTTTGATGGTTTACAAAGCTGTCAATGGTACGGCTCCTTCATACCTGTCTGACATGTTCTCACCTATTGAGATAGATTTGAGACGCCAAACTCTCAGATCTGCAGGGTGTGGGGTGGTTGACTTAGTCCAGCCGTCACGTCAGACACGCACTAATTTTGGGGACCGTGCTTTCCGGTTTGCGGGCCCAATGGAGTGGAACAGACTACCACCTAATGTGAGGAAGGCAGAAACTGTTGGTGTCTTTAAAGGAGCACTAAAGACGCATCTTTACAAAAAATCTTATCCGTGATTTGAGAGGGCCCTTGAGGTGTGACACACACAAAAACGGCGCTCTTCAATTATGTGTACCTTATAAATAAATTATCCTTGTATATAATACTATTATTTTCGATAAGGATTTTAATTATTTTTGAAATACATACCAACATATTATGTTTATTTTTATGAGTGTGTTTTTTTTATTGATACATTTAAAAACAGTGCAAAACTAAGAATAGAGCATAACTAATTCCTGTGTTGGTGAATATACTTAGATCTTAAGTTGGTAGACAGAAAATAAAATAAAATACAAATATTAAATAATACATATTTTTTACAGTCCCTTTGTCGGCAAGGCAGAACAAAAACTGGAACAAAATTCTCGCATAAAGCTATTTTTATATTTCTTGAAATAATAGCGTTCCAGGAAATAGCCATAAAAACAGTTGAAAATATTACCAGCTTCTTAAAATTGAAAAACAATAAAATAACAGACTCACGGTTCATATCCTTGGGCGGAATTTGATCCGTTAGAGTTTCTATACGTGAATTTTTTGACTCTCCAAAAATGCAGACGACCTTCATCTGTCGTTCCTAAGCGCTCGCATATATATTTTATCTTGGATAAATAATTTCATTAGAAGATATCTGCATCTATAATTTAAGCCATTATGTTTCTTTACAATGTGTATCTTATTTATCTTTTTAGCAAATTTTCTTCTTCTTTTGAAATTTCCCCTCTTTACGATTGGCCAGAAAATAACAACAGGGTATCTTTCGTCTTACAAGAATTTTCTCTGTTAGAATCATTTAAAAACTCGTGCGTTTCCTTTTTTGATCGCATCCCAAAATAACGTTCTCAGTTTTTTCCTTGACAGTATTCAGAACCTTTTCTATCTGCTTCGTTCGTCGGAAGAGGTTATCGTTTTGTAATTGGTCCACCCCAAAAAATTACAAATTTACATTTTTTTAAATCAGAGAATGTTCTTTGAGTTACCAGTATGCATTGAAAGTAGTTGATAATATTTAAAATGTTTTCTTTTTACAATTTGAATTTGAATAAACCTACCAGTAACATGTGTTTTATTCTGTTTTTATTTTTTTTTAAAACACAGTTTATGACGCAATTTAAAAATGATAATCTGAAAAAGCTTTTAATAAAGCTATATTTATAAAAATACCTTGCTACCATATCAAGATGGCATGATACTCAACATTCTTTATGCTGCCTTCAGGCGTTTTAATTGAATCCTCATATGCGCTATTCAATATCCAGGATATTCCTGCGAACGTTTTCCATAGCAAAATAGATTGCACGCATTTCTGCTCGGGGCGTAAATGAGGTAGCATTACAAACAATTACTGGATCTTTGATATGCGAGCTGAGAATATTTCACTTTTTATTTATTTCCTCTCATTTGATTTAATGGTCAATTAATTGGGTACTTATGGGCTACACACTGTATGACAGTTTGAATAATCCATGCAATTTAATCAAGCCTACGGCCGCTTGTATTAAGCATGTTAATTTAAAAGAGTATGCGTTATTGTAAAACTCAAGGCTTCTATTATTTTTTTGTTTAACAATATACATGAATTTTAGCATCAAATTTTACATGTAAGAAAAATAATAATCTGCCTTTAAACCCATTCCTTTTTTCGATGGCAGAAGCAATAGTTAGTTAGTGCGACTAATACTTGGATGGATGATCGTTTAAAAGATTGTAGCTGTATGTCTACACACGATATATGGTACTTACTGCCTCAAAATAATTCGTTTTTTGTGAAAGTTAAACAAAAATCTTCAATGTTTTTTATTAATCCGTATAAAATTTCCTCCTATATTTTTCTTGATCTTTATGTCCTCATTTGACCTCAGTTTCCATTATCTATATATTTTTTTTATCCTGTATCAGTAATCTTACATTTTTTTTATATATTTAAGTTTATTTAAAATTCGGAAACGCCAGCTTATTCTTGTTTTATTTATGGATATTCGGTACCACAAAAATTGAAATATTTTTAAAGAAGCTAGTTTGTTATGGTTTTTTTTTCATTATAGATCATGCTAATATTCCAGAATTCAAGTAGGCGACTAAACAAGACATAATTCATAAAAACCTCCATGCAAAAATATTTCAGATGTGTACGTCAATTTGTTGGATCGAGCATAAAAAATAAAACATTTTCATAAAAGAGTTCGTGTCACTTTTTGGATTCTGGCATCCCACGTGACTTATAATGATTTTATTTATTGCTTTTGTCCATTTATGGCAGACTAAGTATAGTGTGTAAATTAATTTATTTCAATTCAATTAGTGTGGCATTTATAAAGTTGTTTGAGGAATTATCCAACACTTATAAATCAGTTTTTTTTTTACAATTTATTTAAATTCTTCATCGCAATTATTTCTAGTTTTTTTTCAATATGAGAAGTTCTGAAGTTGCTCTAAGATTTTTTTTCATAAAAATGTTTTGAATAATTATAATAAATATCATATTTTAAAGATAATCATTAAACACTACTCTTCATCGTGCAGAAATGCATTTAGGATAAGATAAACTGTATTTCAGATGAACCTATGAAATTTAGTACAAAAACCCCTATATGGCGTTTTATGAAATTCTATGAGGTTCCTTTTTATAATATAAGGAGACTTATAGGTCGGTATGAGGCTGACCCCCCATGCTGTACAAACTTGATTCACTTTTGCCAATGCCACCCCGTTTTAAGGAAAGGCGACAGAATTGCAAAGTTTATGGTCATATGAAGTTTTTTTTATTTTGTATATACACATGCAGCATGCTTCTGAATTTGCCTGCATTTGCCTGCTTGTAGACATGCTTATAATATGAGCTTTAATGTCAATACATATTTGCAACTTAGGTAATAGATAGATTCTTGACAGTAATATGAGAATGGAACCTGCAGAGTGAGAATAAGAGAAGAGTATGTATGAGGAAAGTTATGAGTATTGAAGAGATGAAAGAAATATGCAAAGACAGAAAAAGTGGAGACACATTTGCGCAGGTATCGGCCATCCCTAGTGGAATGGCAGAAGGATACAGTAACAGTAAATGATATACGGATAAAGAAATATATTATATAATGTGTAATTAAAATTTATCAAATGCAATGTAAGTAGTGACCATTTTAAAAATTCAAGAAATGGCTTGAAGTAGAAGAATAACATAAAAAAAGGGTAGGGGCGCAAAGTGAGGGTGATTTATTATGAAGCATGATTTTCAGGTCAGCCATTAGAAATAGTTGGAATATTTTCGCGGGATCGATACGCCACTTATTTTTTATGGGGTCAGCTCCACGCTTGAAGGCTATGAATAATAAATACTCGGACAGAATGAGGCTCGGTCAGGCTAAAGAAAATCGTGAACAACTAACTACCCTTACCATGTGAGTAAATCTATTCTATCTTCTCCATACTTTCTTCCGCTTTATTAAAGCATGTTTTATTAAAACGTATTTATTATGTGTAAAATTATTATTAAAGAAAATCCTACTCAATATCAACTAGAACATAGAATAAAAATATTTATTAAATGAACAAGCGCGTGCATTGGCTAGGGTTAAATAAACTTCAGAATAAATATTTTCTCTTTTAACTTTGAAATTTATTTGTGTTCTAACAATGAACCAATTGAGATATAAATTTTAATTTGATATCTATAATCTAAGTTGCGAGGATATATTCATTCAAAGCTCTCAGATGTATGCCCACAAACAAACACGTGTAGTTCGCGCTTACAAATGCTGATTGTGTACTTACAAATATAATCCAAACCTCAAATGAACATAAGCCCTGCAACTCTTGCCGACATTCCCTGAAACAGGGGTGACATTGGCAAAGTGAACCATTTTTTACAGTATGGGTGGTCAACCTCATACCAACCTATAAGTCAAGGAATATATCGTTTTTGAAAAAGTTTTTATGTATTCTGAGGTTTAATTTTTGTTTGTAATTTCTTGTCTGCTTTATTGTAAATCCACGTGCCTGTTTAGTACCGTGAGTGCGAGTTGCAAAACTTGAGTGAAGTAAAGTTTACGGAAAGTATTAAAGAGTGGTTTTCCCCAAAATCTGCCGTTTTTGTTTGTTTGAACCTGATTTTCTTCATCACTGTAACTCTTTTGCTAAGACCATAAAGCGTAAGAAACAAAACGGCAGATTTTGGGAAAAAATCACTTTTTAATACTTTCCGTAAACTTTACTTTACTCAAGTTTTTCAACTCGCACTAAGGGTACAGGATGCACGCCCCTGCATTACAGAAGTAAAATACATTTGCAAACATCGAAAACATCGTCTTATTCCATGCACTCTACGTATGTAAGCACCTTGAAGCAGTCGTGTCTTTATAAAAAGGCTTCCTGGATGTACAAAAATTTCGCAATTGTCTTATCTTGCAATTAAATCCCTGTTTAAAAAGTCTTAAATAAATTCCTTAGCTTATTTTACATATCAGAAACACACGTTAATATTTTTTGAGTACTAAATAATTCGATTTCACCTGCATCGCTTCGTTCAATATTTTTATCGCTCTATATATACCGACGTACATTACTATGACGAGTGTTTTCATTTCGTTTTCGCTTTCGGCGCTCGCTTATCTCCCTCGTTCGCTTTGCATAGCTACCCACTATAGGTACCGCAAACATTTCCACGGACGCAAACACAGCTGATTCGTAAAAAATACATTCATCTCCTCGCCGCTCATGTTTTCCCAGCACTGAACGAACTCTCCACTGAAAACAAATGTTTTTTTTATTGCGATTATTATTTTCCATCTTTTTTTTCATATTGAACCTCTTTGGTTCATTTCTCAACGGATTTTTTCCCTTCATTATTTCATTTATATATACAAGGATGCTTTATTAGGAAGGTACACATAATTAAAAAGCGCTGTTTTTGTGAGTGTTACACCTCAAGGGCCCTCTCAAATCACGGATAAGGTTTTTTTTAATATGCGTCTTTAAAGTTCCTAGATACTATATTTTTTACTTAATATTGAAATGAGGTCCGCAAATGAATTGGCATAGACCATATTGTGTCGTCACCTAGCCACGTAAATAAATATTTTGCTATTAGTTGCTAAGGACGGGAGTCCGATACAAGACTGACGTTTGTTCGCCGAGAAAAAGTTTCATATTAAAATATGTTCGGGTAACATTCTACATATGTTTAATTCATGGTTATTTGCAGCGTTAAATAGAATGAATGCTAATAAAAAGGATTATGAAAAATAGAGCTACTCTATTTCTTCATTTAGATTTCAACATAGAAAAACATTTTTTAAGCCATCAATCTCTTTGAGTAGATGAAACATACATAGCTAGCTGGCGTACATTATGTTTACTCCTATTAAAAAGTATTCAAATAGGAAGTAAGGCTATTTTTATGGGAAAGGTTAAACGAAAACAACATGGGTGCGTCATGGGTATCCTTGATAATAAATAACAACTTTAAAAAGCCCAATTTCTAAGATAACGTGATTGAGTGCCGCGTTGCAAAATAAGCCCCGAAGGTGTTCCACGACAAATCGACAACAGAGCACCCGGTCACAGACAGTTCGGCCACTGAAAAATACATCAACGACATTTCTCGACCAGAGATAACTCGTCCATAGACACATCAGTCACGGACATTGCAGTTACACGACAGTTTGTTCACACGACTTTTCGGTCACATACCACTGATTCACAGATTTGAAAAATCGTGAATAAAAATATATTGGGTGCAACTTCTCATAGTGAGTGCACTAATTATAAGTAAGTGTTCATGAAAAAGTTCTCAACTACAGGACTTTCACACTTTTTTAGTGTTTTCTTACATAGAAAATAGGAAAAAGAGTATTTATCTGAGAAACTCATGCTAGCTTAATATGCAACTCATTCATATTGTTCACAAACAGCTCCATCAAAGAAAACTACAATTAAATTAAGACTACAGTAATATAAAAGGTTTTTTAGAGAGTAAGTTTTCTGTGATGTAGCTATCTGTCGACCTATGGTGTTTGTGACCGAAATGTCGTTTACCGAAAAGTCATGTGGACGAACTGTCATGTGACCAAATTTTCCGTGGCTGGTGTGTATGTAGATTAGTTATATGTGGCAGTGTTGTCTATGACTGAAATGTCGTTGACCGAAAAGTCATGTGGACGAACTGTCATGTGTCCAAATTGTCCGTGGCCGGTGTGTATGTAGACGAGTTATCTGTGGCCTTGTTGTCTATGACTGAAATGTTGTTGACCAAAAAGTCATGTGTACGAACTGTCATTTGACCAATTTGTTCATGGACACGCTTCTTTGAGCGAAAGTCGTTTGGCCGAACTGTTTATATTTACAATTATAATAACTTAACAGGTAAAAAAATATTCGGATATTAGAAGACCCGTTATAAGAGAACTTACGTTATTCTCGACATTTCGCTGGCGAGGTAACCAACGTCTTCAGGAGTCACCTTCTCTGCACGACGAGTGAGATTGAACTCATCTGTTATGTGACCGATTTGTCCATGGTCTGTGGACGAGCTATCTTTGACCGATTTGTTGTGACACGCCCCGAAGGTACTTTGTTATCACGTAAAACGCAAGTACGAGTGGTGTAGAAAAATGCTACTACGTGAGAGAGGTACAAACACTGGGCGCTATCAGTGAAATTAATCTAACGAAACAAGTTAATGTTTTATGCTAAAACGTACATAGGAAAAACTGAGTTACGTGACCCAGTTGCAAATTATTTTCACGCTATTCTATCCCTGTTGAACTTAATTAAACACATGTTTTTTTTCAGGTTGAAAATCTTCTTTTATTATATTTAATTTGGAAATTTCTATAGCCCCAACATAATATCGATTTTTATTAGATATTTTATCTATTTACATGAATTATTAAAGGTAATGCTCTACAACCAATGAAGCCATTTTTACACTCAAGTTGTTCCTAAACTCACAGATTGACATGAAATTGGCTGTGAAAATTGTTAAACTTTTACTGTTAAACTGTTCAGGTAGGGGCAAGAGTTGTAAGGTTTATGTTCATTTTAGATTTGTGTTTTGTGTAGCATTTGTAAGCGCGAACTCAAAGCTTGTAAACTGTCAGCTTGTGAGCTCGCATTTATTATGAATTTTAAATCCTTTTTTGTGGTTTCTCCTTACATAATATTAAACAAACATATTTTTTTACTCATGTACCTCAAAAGAGTTGAGCTTTCGTTCCATGGATTTTTTGTACAAATACATGGAAAAACTTACCTTATTTAGAAATCATCTTATTTCTATGAATGTAATAAAAATTAGGGGAAATATAAGACCCAGGCCTTTCACCTTCATGAACTAAATTCTTTTATCCAATATGTAAATTTTTCAGTCGAGTCTGAAAGTACGTCAGACGAGTTGAACGTTCCAAGAAATTAGTTTATTAATTATTCAGGCATAAGACAGAAAGCGTTTCATTGAGGGCAAGCCAATGAGCTTTTTGTTGTGGTCAGTGAAAAAAAGCTTACGTGACGTCACAGTTCAGCGAATACATTATTAATCGATTTCTGTCTAGAACTTTCCCTGATGAAAAGTATTTTCAATAATAGGGATTTAATAGGGTAAATGGTGTATTATTTTTTTCTTAACAATTGTTACATAATTTGTATGTCTGGTGAATTGTATCATTTCATCTTAACTAAAACATTTAAACTCATATTTAATGCGCGTCCACATGTAAGTTCGCACCTATTTAATATGTTCCATTTTATGTTCTTCAAAAACAAGTCGTAAGCCTCAAATAAATAAAATACCTGCAACTTCTGCCACTTTTCCCTGAAACAGTGATGATATTGGCAAAGGTCAACCAATTTTGACTTTGCTTTGAATACTTTCATAGACTCTTCGTAGAGAGCTTTTATCTTCTATGGCTGCAAAAAGTCAGGATTATATCACTCGTTTAAGTTATAGAGTTGTTCTTAATCATCCTTTAGCGTCATACTCCAACTCAGCGTACCTTAAATTCTAGTTAGGATCTTCTTTTTTGTCTCTTTATTCGAAATCACAATTAAACATTATGTTATTCAATATTTTTATTTATTAACAGACAATTAAAATCCAACTAAGCTACACATATAGTATAACTTCTTGATTTTTTCCACCCCCGAAGGGCTTCGAATGTGGCGAGTAGACCATATTTATTTTTCGGGTAAGAGGCCGGTTTCACGCCAACCACTTCAGTTGAAATGGGGGTTTTGCAGCTACCAAAGGGGTGGTACTCATTTCTTGTGAAGGCTGAGTAAACCTTGCGGGTATTTTATTTTGGGTTCGAAATGAGCATCGAAACGGGAAATCATTTCTGACACCCTAAGTGGAATTCGAACCGAAGCTCTCAGCTTGGAATACAAGAACTCCAACTACCAATTGAGCTATCGACCGGGCAACTTACGGACCGGACAATTAGCTGACCTATTTTAAAGTCTTGTTATGATATGAGGCTGACCACCCATACTGTAAAAAAATGGTTCACTTTGCCAATGTCTGCAGGGTTTATGTTCATTTGAGATTGGGTTTTTATATTGTAAGTCCACATGCGGCATGTTTAAGCGCGAATTTACACGTGTCTGTTTGCGGGCATGCATTTAATATTAATCTTAAATGTTAACATATCTTAGCAAACCTAGATTTTAGATTTTATTTAAAAAATTAACTGGCCCATTTCAGATTCGGTCTTGTTACTTTCTTGTAGATTCACATTTATTTTAAATGCTCATGCTCATTTCCTACCGTATTCATGTACACAATAAAAACATAACCCTTACAAAACACCAGACATATGAATGTACTAATAAATAATGCGACTTGTGCACTATTAGCGGACAATATGGTACGACTTACTCCGGCCGGCGCGGCGGGAGGACCACTAGGCGCTGCACGGAACTCCAAATGCATTTCAATAGAACCAGTTTGTATGTAAACAAGGCGCGTGTTTACAAAATAATACGCGAATGACTCACGACCAAGACAGACATTTTCCATGTTGCGAAATTCTAAGTCCACTCATAAGACGAGTTCACAGTGGCTTGAATTTCCATTGAATCGTAGACTTTTTTTGATGAAGATGATCTTGAAGTGTGTGACAATTTTTTTTTATCAAGATCATCTTCATAATTGATCAACTTTCACGCTGAAGAAGGCCGTTGTATACATGGGGGAAACGTCCGGAAGCTCCAGCTCCCATTGATTACGGCAACAAATCCCGGGAAACTTCTCTCCAGTATCGATAATCTAAAAATAAATTTAAAAGTTGCAAACATGTACATCATTTGAGATTCATATGAAATGCATTCTCCCATTAATTCGCGATAACACATACCGCATGTGGACCTACAATATAAAAACCCAATCTTAAATTAACATACCTAAGCCCTGCATGCAACTCATGCCAACTTTCCTGAAACAGGGGTGACATTGGCAAAGTGAACCATTTTTTACAGTATGGGGGGTCAGCCTCATACCAGCCTATAAGTCAAATAAATAATAATAATGATAATTTATTTCAGCGTATATAACGCGGTATATAGATAACGCGGAGGGTGCAATACGTGATTAGATTCTTTCAGTCGGGAAATAATGAAAATTATGATTTCGTCGGCCTACTTTTCGTATATGTTGAACAAATAATTCACATGTTTCAATACCACCTCTGCTTTACAGTTAAGTGGAAAAAATGGCCAAATTTATGTTTATTTGAGGTTTGGATTTTCTTTTGTAAGCACCCACGCAATAGGGTAGTTGCAGTGGTAGGGAAACGGTTGAAAATAATATGGTTCTGTAGAGTACATTTCAAGGATCACAACCATATATTTTTTGTGTAGTAAAAAAAAAAATATCATTGATAATTTTCAAAAATAAAATGCGGAGAATTTTAGTCGCGCCAAAACGCAGCGCGTTCGACTTCGCAAATCTTGACGTCAAAATGACGTCAAGATTCGCCACTGGGCCCGCCGATACCTACACTCCGAAAATGCATCGCCGTCATATCTACCTAAATAAACAAAATGACCTTTTTTCCGGAAATCGAGAAAACGCTAATTTTAAAGAGCTTTGGTTTAAAAACTAATCAAGATATTTTTTTTTTAAAAACGCAGATGCATTTTAAAAAATGTATTCTACCATTTTATACAATGAAAAAAATATGTGATACTTCCCTAATGCTTCTTTTGCAACCAGTAACAAAGTATTTATTTGCTTTGAAACTCGGCCGTATGACGTCACAATTCTTTTTTTGACAGTTTCAGTACAAATTTTATATGCTTAATTTGAAGGCCATTGAGGTAGGTACTATATTTTCTTGAATGCCACTTTTAACTAAGCATAGTATTGTCCGAAAGTGAGCAATACTCTTTGCCTCGATGCCAAAGCTTCATAATTTGTGTCGTACGCCATGTCCCAGATATCTCCATGAGATTTGTCCGCCTTACCTACCTAGTTACCTACCCACTGCTGGGTGTACAAATACGTGGGCGTTCCCTTTTAAACTACTCAATAATTTTGTATTGAATGCTGAAGAATTTATTTATGAAAGAATAAGTCATATCAGTGACAGCTTAGATTATGTAAATTACATACAATGGCGCCATACTATTTTAAGCTCCGACATCTGTATAAACCAACATAAAACTAAATAATTGTATTTGATTTTCAACAAGGAAACGATCAGAGTTCTCTATTCCAAAAGACGTAAATATTTAATATTTACAGAAAAAAAAAACAAAATATATGAGTGTGAGAACTCGTTTGAAGTACGATGGGGATTGTTATAATGTACGCAGCGCCTGAGCAAAGTGGAAGGCAGCTGATCTTTGTTATTATGGCGTGGAATTTTTGGCAGCCAATCAGCTTGAAATAATATCCATCCTGTCCATAAAAAGGAACAAATCAATATATTTGGCATTAATTTTATGGTCATAAATTAAGTAGTTATAAGATTAGGTTTATAAGAACTCTGATTTTTATGATAAAATGAAGGCTTATAGCACATAAGAAGGCGCTGTGGAGTCGATGGTATCCCTTTCTGATGATCGTATAACTGTGCTGAAGTAGACACATGAAAAGTGCATTTACATTATTACAATCCTTTCATTATCATTTCACTATCGTTATTTGCTATGATCATTTATGGTAACGCTAGCATCGTGACGCATATGAGCACGACTTACTATCATAGCAAATAGATGTGTGTATTGTAAGAAAACTTCGATTTAACTCCGCCATAAATAAAAAATGTAGCGAAACTAACACAGCACCTCTAATAAACGTTTTGCTTTTAGTATTTTTCTGCTAAGCGATGAGGTTTGGTTTATACTTATTGTAGTGTTGTTATCTCACGCTCCGTTTTAACTCAACTATATCGTATTCTTAGCAATGTACTCGTATGTAAACTAAAACAGCGTCTTTATTGAACGTTTTCTTTTTAGTATAACACTATGGTTGAGCTTTATACTCAAGGTACTGTTGTCGTCATCCTACTCACGCTTGGTGCACCTCCTCAGTTGCCGCTGGCTGCCGGCTGTGCTCCTGGTATTGGCGCTCTGCCCGCGCGACGCGGCGACCGGCGACCCCATCTTCGATCCTGCGACCCTGATGAAGCTCGTGGCCGTGCCCGCCGATGCCGCCGTGGGCTCTGTCATCTACCGCATCCGCGCGCACGACAAAGACTTCGACTACCCGCTACAATTCGATATGATAGGTAAGTCGCATACTCACTTCTTCTGCTTCTTCTTCTTGTGTTAGAGCTGAGATCTGTTTTCTACGGAGTGCGGAATCCCTCTTGTGATGCAGAAAACCATCTGTTCTTTTGGGTGGGTGGCCTGGTAGACAGACGCTGGCCCTGTGGTATTTCCTATGCGACGGTTCGGGTTATCCTATTTTCGCTCATGAGGCCTATAATCTATAATCTAAGTTGCAAGGATATATTCATTTAAAGCTCTCAGATGTAAGCCCACAAACCAACAAGTGTAGTTCGCGCTTACAAATGCTGAATGTGTACTTACAAATAAAATCCAAACCTCAAATGAACATAAGCCCCACAACTTTTGCCGACCTTCCCTGAAACAGGGGTGACATTGGCAAAGTGAACCATTTTTTACAGTATGGGTGGTCAACCTCATACAAACCTATAAGTCAAGGAATACGAGCAATAAATAACATTTAAGTATAAAAAAAAACAACAACAACAAAACCTTAAAAAGAAATCTATACAAAAAAAATCAAAAATTTATTATGCAAAAAATGTAGCAAACTAATAAACCAACATTACAAATCAGCATTGCAGATTAGCCGCCACTTCTTCCTGTCCTTGCATACTTCTTTCATTTCATCCAGAGTCATAACCTCTTTCATACAAGTGAACCATTTTTTACAGTATGGGTGGTCAGCCTCATACCAACCTATAAGTCAAGGAAAATGGTTTGATTTATGTTTTCCATCATCGATCTCCTAGTCCTAGTGTTTTTGCAGCAATAACGCGGAGCGGTTTAATCTTAGATGTTCTGAGTGCCTCTTGGTTCTTGAAGTTTCTGCTCTTGTCTTGACTCTATACTCTCATAATCATTATTTATGTAAAGAAACATGATAAGAACTGGAGCAAAATTTCAACAAGAAGCCTTGCATCGATCTGTGAATCCTACCTTGCTGGAAGTGAGACGGAGCAAATTTTGATTTCCGAGTAAGCTTTCCCGGTTCGAGGGTCTCGGTTTTAATCAAATAAAATAAAATACATACTTAACGGATAATCAAATGATGTCGGATTCAAGCCCAGGCCTCCCACTCAGCAAACAAATGAAAATGAAAACAACAGATTTAAATAAAATGATCGAGTGCGACTCTATTCGATTATTAACACCATGACTAGCCGTAACCAAATTGGGAACATTCTTGGGTGAATTCTTTGGAAATGAACCAAAAGGAAACTAGAACTGAGAACGTGTCGAAATTTCAAGCTGTCGATGTTTGTAGCGTTGTGACTTTCAATAATGAACAATTTTATGGTGTGATTGGCCGGAGTTTCAATTAGAATCGGTTAAATTGAAAAGTTAACTATTTATAAGGCACTCCGCGTCGAGACGTTCCTAGGATTGGCTATTATCCTGTGTGCCGTTGGATAGAGCGGGTGAGCATGTCCGATCGACCAAATTTCAAACGAACACGCGTTTCGTGTTCAATTTACATTTTCTGGATGACTGTCAAAAATTACACAGCCAATACGCAGAGTGCCTGCTTCGTATTACAGTTTCAATTTCCTCAATGACTGAATCTCAATCAATACCTGGTGCTACTATCAAAAACATCGCTGTACCTGTAAATGCCCACCAACACATACAATGTTCATTCATATTTTGATTCCAATATTAACGCTTCAAAGTTCGTAGTCGGTGTTACTAATTCAAAATTCTGCAACAACAACGAAGGTATGGTGGAAGGCTTTCCATATTTCTTCGTATCTAAGAATACTAATTACTGAGTACCTACCTACAATATGATATTAATGTTACATTAGCTACCTAATTACCCACCAATTTTTCCAGCAGATCGTAAATTGTAGTCGGTAGGTCGCCAATCTAAATTGCATAAAACTTACATGAAAAATACCTACCTCAGTACTCAAACAAACCCATTTATTTTCCTTCATCTATGGGTATTATGGATAATATAGGTAACGTATATTCAAACTAAAATTACTAGTGTTGAATCGCTCCCCGCTGCACGTAAACATTTTGTACTCAATATTCATTGTGTGGAATTGTACACGTAACATTTACGTTTATTTTATTCAATGTTGAACGGCCTTCGCTCATTATGTTGACATTTTTCTGCTCTGATTGTTTCAGGAGACACGGGACGGTCGGACGTGTCGGTAGAGACCCTGCCGTGCACTCGCTACAATTCTGTCTGCCAAGCCAACGTCATTCTTCAGCGTCGCTTGGAACCAGGGCGCTATGTGGACTTCAGGGTGTCGGCGCGCAACACCAAAGGCCGCACCAGCCGGATCTCCTGCACAATCACAGCAACAAATGCGACTACTCCCAGAGACACAATCTTCCCGCACATCCCGGCGCTCATAATGGTGCCAGAGGTATGTGTGTTTCAGTGCCAAGACGCAACACTACCCAAAGTATAAAATCTTACTCGAACATACCGTTTTACCGATAGTATAAGAAAACTGAAACGCTCATGAAAAACGCTGTTTTATTTTCAATATAGTTTCAGTTAACGCTAATAAATTTTTCACTTGGGTACACGCTCGTCTTGTCTTCTTCCATCTTATGTGTTCCTTGTACTAGAGCTCGCTGACTAGCACTCTGTGCTGGGCTGAGCGACAAGCGACAGCGATGAGCAGCCAGTCATAATAAAATTACAATAAAAAGTGAATTTTTACTTACTTACCTTAAAAACTATGTAAGTTATCTATGTACTTGAACTAACATAATCTTACTGACACTGAGATTGCGTACTTCGTACAAATATAGATATCGACAGTTATGTACTGGAGCGCAGTACGTGATAAAAATAATAATTGAAATGTACTCAGTAATCATTTTCATTTTAATTATTTTATTTGTACAAATACTTCGTAATTTTCTTTACATATTTTTGGAAGTATGTCAGCCTAGTGAAAGAAACCTTAATAGTAAAATGGACTTTTTACAATTATTTTCTAAATTGACTGGCTCGCAAGGCTTCTGCGGTGTATAGATAAAATAACCATAAATTCCTTTGTTGTAAGCTCTACAATTTGCAAAAATATAGACAAGCAACACAAACAGAGGCTTTCGAAGCAAGTGTTGTAGATACAAGACCTAATGACGAACAATAAGGATGGACGCTCCGAGAGTGCGAATTTGCATATTTCCCCGATCTCACACACGATCAAAATCACAAAGACCGTAATTTAAATTGCGGTATTATCGTCCGATTGCCAACAATCAACCCTGGTAGATTGCTAGCAGCTTGACGTATACTTACACAGTTGCAGCTTCTGTGAAGTTGCCTGAAGCAGATATTCGATACATGGCTATTATTTGAATTGCAAATGCATGCCACGATGTTGGGCGTTGGTGGATCAACAGAGTTCACTTCCCGGTTATTCTTGTAGCTCGTTTAGATACACGGCAGTTTGACGTGCGCTTAGGCGCATTGCATTCCGATACCCTTCTTTTGACGTCATTGTCTTTGTAGCACAATAAATTGCACGCTTTGATCCAGCATACATATTTCCTCACAAGCAAAATCATCTGGTTCATAACCTAAATTTAACTTTAAAGTTGCAAGGTTTTGCATTTTTTCAATGTTTCCATTAAGCCTTTATTTAAAACGCTTAGCCGAAAAAAAAACGATTTTTCATCCACGTAATTTCAACACTATTGTTACCCAGTTAATTTTTTATTCACCGTTTATCTTTTTTTTTCATTTGGTCTTGGTGTTTCTTATTTTTGATATAAGGTATTATGATTAAGATTATTTCTATGATAGCCTCTTTACTTTAAGTTTTTTTTTGGATCAAAAATAGTATCAAGTCACGGTTAGATTTAATTTTGTGTATTTTTTATTGCAGGAGGCCAAACGCGGCACGGAATTGGACTACATTGTCGCAAGAAAAAATCCATTACAGTCGAAACCCGTTTACCTGGAACTTTGGGTAGGTGATAAAAAAACACATTGATTAGATATTCTGATTCGAAACGCGATTTGTTTTTAACACACAAAGAGTTTTTTTTAAACATCTTAGCTCCTAAGAAAGAATTTCAAAGAGGTCTTTAGATTGATGTTTGTTGTGCTTATTTCTCATTCCAGGGGTCCCCATTATTTGCTATTCGGCAAAAAGTAGTCACTCCGGACAACACAGAGGGGACGATATTTCTCATAGGACCTCTGGATTTTGAAATGCAGTCGATGTATCACCTCACAGTCTTGGCAAATGTAAGTACAAAACTAAAAGTATCTACAAATTCTTCACTGAAACCATTGAATCTTGAATAGCTAATGAAAATTGCACATTTTCATGTGAGACACATCTTGCAGCCTTATTGGGAATCCTTTCTTGAGGACGACGCGGCAATTTTTTATGGCATGCCCATTTGCCGTAGGAGTGCCATAACATAATATTATTTTCTTTGATAATTAGATTCTGATCTTGGTTATTCAAAGCTTCTACAACTAGTATTTTCCTTTTGACCATAATCATGTCATTTCTTTTGTTTATAGAAACTCCATGACTTCTTTTAATTTTCTTTTAGAAATGTTTTTGGAAATTTAAAGGAAAACTTGTGATTTTGTCAGGACGCTTACGCCGAGCCTGGCAAGGATACCAGGAACATAGCCGGGATAGAAGTGGTGATCGTGGTGCAAGACGTGCAAGACATGCCGCCCGTGTTCACTTCTGCGCCCCCGGTCACCCACCTGCCGCCGCAACTTGTTCCCGGGGACATCGTGGTGCGGGTGCATGCTGAGGACGGCGACAAGGGGGCCCCGAGGCAGATCAGATACGGGCTGGTGTCGGAGGGAAACCCCTTCACGCCGTTCTTCAACATCAATGAGACGACAGGTAAATGGAAATAATATATCTCTGCAGACTTATAGTCACTTGGTAGTTTCAAGAATACTTTAGCGACTTCAAACAGTCCATCCACAGGGCAAGCTTGTGAAAATACAACTGGTAGTTTATAATATAAGTAGTCTATTAGATCAAAGTTTTCAACATAAATATATTTATATATATATATAAGGTACTTTCATTATAAAACCTTATCATGACAGTAACAATCTCAGCAATAAAGTAAAATTTAAGATATTTATTCAAACGTACTCAAGATTTCATTGTATTGTACGAAGTTACGTGGTCTGTAGAATGCAGTTATTCATGTCTAAGTAACTTTTTTTTCTCGATGATATTTAAAAGTATAACTCGAGTAAATAATTGAGAGCTTAGTTCACATCTGACACTGAATAAATAACAATTAATGCATAGTAGAACTTGTGTTCTTGTAATGTTTTATCCTTCTCGTACAATATGGTGCATAGCTTCCTGAATACAATATTTCTTGTACACAGAACACGTTGTAATGAATGGCCTTGTCCGTATTAATTGATAGGGCTAAATATAATTTATAGCCGCGCACTTTCTAAAGGGAGGGCTCTCCATAGTGGAGCACAAAGCAGTGTAATGGTTTTCTTCATTATTTATGTTTCCTTCCCCTGGGCGTCCGAGAATAAATTATTCTTCACTGACCCGCTTACATAATCAAGGAGTCGGTAACGTACCGAGGCTATTACCTCCTTGCCGTCATGTTTGTACGTACTCCCACCTCTGCAGGAACAGGGGGGCATAAGTAATGAGGAGGTGTTCCCGAAGAACGACGATAACAGGTCATGATAACATAATCCAAGCCGACTTGAGCTATTCAAAGGTATTTTCTTTAAAATAACTTAAGTGACTTTCTTGAGCAGCATTCCAATTACGCTGGCACATATACTAAGAGAATTTTCTAGAATCTAGATGACCTGCGAACCAAAAATGTGAATAAATAGATAATAGTATTGTGGGATCGGTATCCTTGGTCCAGTGGACCTGTTAGTTTTAGTCGTTTCGCCCTTATCTTTGGCGGGCTTCTTCTGCAATGTAATGAGTTTGATGAAATACAATTGAACTTTTTTTATTACTTTGACGATAATCTAATCGTCTTGGTTAATTAAGTACCTACGTTCTAAGCAAAATTAAAGCTCCGAGAGCATAGGCGATAAATACATTTAGTTATAGTGATAATTCCAAAATTATTTTCTTGAACTCACTCGAAAGCCTTCATTAGCCTACGTAAATTAAAGACATCCGTATGTACATCTTAGATAAACCACTGATGTAAATACCGTAGACAAAGTAAATCAATTGGGTGCATCCTGAAAAATGTAGAGATATTATAAATATTGAAATTAATAATAATTTCTGAAAAAATGCTGCCTTCTCAGAAAGACACAAAAACAATAGGCATGAAATTTGAACTGAAATATTAATTCAGCATACAAACTTACCGGCTAAAAATTCCATTATTTGACCTCAACGTTGGTGGCAACACTGGCAACTTTGTCGTAATTTGATATCACAAAACCACCCATTTGTAAATCCTATATTTTATAGGCCATTAACCAATAGGTCCAGGATATTTCAGCTTTAGGTATGTATTTTATAGTGAATAATATTTGAAATGAAAACATACATAAGTCTAAAACAGGAAATTGGAAACATATATGTATGTAAGTGAATTTAAAACCAACACATTAGCTGTTTGAACTATCGCAAATCGGTGACTATATTCCTTTGAGAATATTGAAGGATGGCCTTTGAATGTGCATAATACGTTAAATCACATATTTCTGATTTCACCATGAATGCTTAGCAAAGCTTTCTAGATACATCTTTGATGTGATAGTCGCCTGGTGATGTAAAACCGTTCATCATAAATATTTTATGGCAATCGGAAATATTTTACGGACACCAGAAGTGCAATTCTCGATGTTCGGTTGCACTAAAGATATTAGTTGCCGGTGGAGATTAATAGCCCTTGCGAAAGAGTTCCTTTGCCGTTTTGCGATTCTCGTTCCTACCGACCTTCCGACTATCCTTACAAGGGACAGCAATGGGTTTTGTATGTTTTTTCTCGATTGGCCAGACTGACGGATGATCGATGTGATAATCGTCCGACAGGTGCCAGCCCAAAGGGTAAATTTCCCCATATATTTAAAAAAAAATACTAAAACTTCATCAAAAAGTAGTAAAACAATAATAAGTGCAAATAAGTACGAAACAACGGAATGAAAATACATAAAACTACATTACAATGTAATAAAAAACTCAGTTCTCAACAATACAATGTTTGGTGAAAACTATTGTTTATATTGTACTTTTACTCCTTCAACTTGTTAAAACTAGCCCAATTTATTTTAATTAAAAAATTTAAGGTGATTTGTTTATTTCAAATATGTTAAAATTAGGAAATGATTATAAATAACATTTTATGTGAAATTATTTTTCCTTGGACTTTGGGGGCAATTCTCATAGTTCACAGCTCTCGCATAGCAGGCTGGCAAATCAGGCTAACTTCACGTCTGCTGTCAACTGACATTTGACAATTAAATCTATGCTTAAATCTTTGTAAATTGAGCGTTATAATGATTGAAAATCACTTGTAAATAATTATGTTTACAATTTATCACAAATGAAGATGAAACTGTGAAAAAATAACGCAATTTCTGTGTGCAAATTTATTGTTGTCAAAAGCATAATAATTATCTGCATGACGTATTTAGCGACGCGCATATTATGCCGTTCAGAATGCCAATTTTCGTAAGATCGTAATTCCTATTCTACGTCATAATTTCCTATAATAATGTCACGTGGGTCACAAATAAACATAAGGAATGAGTTTGCGAATACATTTATTTAGGTCATTAAAGAAAATAAGTCATATATTTGTAATAATCTACTGACAATTTCTGTCCTTCGCTGTACGGCGGGGTAAATCGGCCGCGCTATATTTTGACAGTTCCGGGAGATTCCTCACCTTTATAAGAAATAGCCTTCAGCCAAATTTTCAAACGAGAATCACAATTCACCTTTCATTCGGCAACGAATCGGTATCAGTCGCCTTCGGCCTCGCCTTTGAGATCCCGAATAGCCCTTCAGAGTGTTCCTGACCGTCGATAATCAATGCGTCTCACGTTGAGTAGAGATAAATCGCCATAGACTGCGATTACATCCTTTGTTATGTGATCGAAACAGTCAAACCGCTAACAGTGTTATTCGCAAAACATTTGATCTGCAGCTGATCCATGGTTCGTCTTTTTTTTCTATGGAAAATTCACGCAAAGTGGCGACTGAACCATAAATTATTTGTGTGTGAATAACACAGGAAGTATCTGGAATAGAGTAGAAATCTAGAAGGTAATGTCTACAGAAGAGAACATTTTTTGTAGAAATGTGTATGATAGAGTATCTAGAAGTGAATGTGTAGAAGAAAGTAATCGAAAAAAATATCTAGAAGAGAGAATCTTGAAAAAGCGTATAATACAAAGTGAGCGTAAAAGAAGAAAATGCATGAAAAAGGTGATGGATATGAATGAATTGAAAGAGGTATGTAAGGATAGGAAAAAATGATGGAGGCAGCTCTGCAGAGGCTCTGGCCACCCCTAGCGGAATGGCGACAGAGTTACAGTTACAGTAATGTGGAAAGAAGAGAATATAATTATATTATTGTAGAAGAACGTTATCTATAGTAAAGGATCTAGAAATGAGTATGTAGATGAGAAGTATGCTAAAAGTATCTAGAAGAGAGTATATAGAACAGAAGTAAAATAAAAGTAATTTGAAGAGAGATGTATAAAAAATAAATATGGATTGGAGTACCTAGAAGACAATATCTTTAGAAAAATTATCTAGAAATAGTATATCCTTTTTTTGTTAAGACTTGATCTCGTTCACACCAGAACAGTGTCAAAGGAATTCACAATGAAAGATTTTTGAGGCAATTTGAGTGTTGCCATTATTAGGATAAAACATAAAGTATGGTCAAATAAAAAATAAGCGCATATAAATATTTCATTCTAAATCCTGCTTCTATTTAGTATTTTATTGGATAAAAAATCTCTTTTTACCTAATGGAAAACTTTCTCGTCTTTTTTAGCATTATCTGTTTACATTGCACAATTTCAAAATCAAAATAATACTCATTACTTCTTTTGTATATTTATTCAACTTACTTCTGACTACTTACCAGATATCCCCGTCTGTAGCAACACTTACTATTCATTTTCTCGGGACCGGTTTATGTCGTGTTGCATTGGTATCCACATAAAAAACTAGACATTGGATTGTATAAATGCATATTTTGACAGCTCGTACAATGCATTACACGGCATTAAATATTATGCAAATACATAAATTTAAATCGAATCCGAATATAAACGCAGTCTATTAAATGTGTCACAAAAAAGTCAACCGGTATTAAAAATAAATTTGATGTATGTAGTATATTAAATTTGACATCAATATTTTATACGCAGGTTTCATTTCATACATTTTATTCCATTTAAGGGCATAATATCAGCTTGGGATTGGTTTTAATACCGGGCCTATTTGTGAGGAAATTATTATCAGATAGGTATATATATATATATCAGGCTAATTTATTTTAAATTACAAATGATAAGAGAGCGCCATTTTTGTGTGTTTCACACCTCAAGGGCCCTCTCCGATCATGGATAAGACTTTCTAAATAGGTGTGTCTTGAGTGCTCCGCGAAATACATCCATAGATTTGGAGTTCTTCGTAAAAATTCTCGGTAAATCAATAAATATAAGAATGAGATATTTGGTAAGCTCTATTTTATGTGAGTCACACCTCAAGAGCCCTCTGTGAGCATAGTCGTCGATATAGAAAGCGCCTATCACACAAGCAAGACCTATAATAATCTATAATCTATAATCTAAGTTGCAAGGATATATTCATTCAAAGCTCTCAGATGTATGCCCACAAACAAACACGTGTAGTTCGCGCTTACAAATGCTGATTGTGTACTTACAAATAAAATCCAAACCTCAAATGAACATAAGCCCTGCAACTCTTGCCGACATTCCCTGAAACAGGGGTGACATTGGCAAAGTGAACCATTTTTTACAGTATGGGTGGTCAGCCTCATACCAACCTATAAGTCAAGGAATACGAGTAATAAATAACATTTAAGTATAAGAAAACAACAAAACCTTAAAAATAAATCTATACAAAAAAAGTAAAAAATGTCTTATGCAAAAAATGTAGCAAGCCAATAAACCAACATTAAAAATCAGCATTGCAGATTAGCCGCCACTTCTTCCTGTCCTTGCATACTTCTTTCTTAATACTTTACCTAATTGCTGTAAAGTCGGATGGACCTTTAGTGACTCGGCTTTTTGTAAGGAATACGAATTTTTTAACCCATTTTATTTTGCACTTCGCTGGTAATCCATGCCTTGGATCTTCCAATTACGAGTCCGAGGCGTTAACCACTAGACTACGGACCAGTAAAAACTAGGGATGATTTAATAGATCCCCTTAAAAAAACACAAAAAAAAATAACACATACGACAATAATTTCTAGCGTTTTCGGGTGAAACAAAAAACAAAAATTAGCACGATAAAATAAGTACCTAAAAACCATCTATCATATTTTTTTGACAGCTTGATAAATCTGAAAAAAACATGAAAAATACGGTTCAAAGAAATGAAAGTGTACTAGATTATTTCCATTAAAAAAACATTATTTTGCACAAATATTTTTATTATAGGAGAGCTGAAAATGTCACATCTACCAAAACACAATATATTCAAGACAGTCGTCTATATATTTCACTCTTATTTTAGATTATAATGTATTATCTAGATTATAATATATTATTATGTATTCACTACCTACTCGTAAAGGTGATACGAGTTGTTATGCTTGGCAACAACACGTAAGGTTCGGTGAGAAATAGACGTAAAAGACAAAACGTATTTTATGAGGGTGATAGCAACCCGCGGGCAGATTGGTTACCTGTTTCTTATACCTACATTCTATAATAAGCCTAAAGTAAACTAAATCTATGTCTTTAGGTATAGCTCAGCGACGTGCACAGCATTTCAAGAATGGGTAGGCATCCATACAGTTTTTTTTTCTGATAAATTCCTGGAAAATCGTACGTCAATTCGTGATAAATTTAAGGTTTGGTTTATTTCGTAAATATGCAGCCTTTGTAAGCTTGAACTTACACGTGTCTACTAGTGGTTAAATATGAGTTATAAAATATGTGAACGTGTATTTGTAACTTATATTATAGACAGATAGATACAAATCTGTTCTAGTACAAAATTATGCATACTTTGCGCGTAAAGTTATTAAAAAGACTACAAGTTTAAACCCCTACAGTAAAATCTACTCCACGATTTGTTTGTGAGATTAATTTAGTACAACTTGGCTTTATGGAGGCTTCGCCACTTCATAAAAGGACTTGACCGTTTTTGAAAAGTGAGCAAGGCTGAATGTAAACACCCTTCTCCCACAACTCCTGCTCATGCTACAAGCGCTGCCCAGTGACTCGGACCAGAGCAAGAGCGATTGTTATTTGTCGTCTTGCTGCCGTCTATGTTATTTTAGACCATCTTTTTCTAGCAGCGACAGTTATAGCCTAAATATGTAAACGCTATATTTAGACATAAAGATCTATAATCAAAGTTGCAAAGATATATTACATTTAAGATTAATATTATTAAATGCATTACACATGCCGCATTACACAAGATAAATGGTGGAAATGCATTGTAAAATTACAGTTGAGATAAAAAAAAACTTTCACATATTCTTACATAATATAGTCACTTTTACACTGTTATTTTACAACAATTCATCCTAGATACTTTATTATTTATAAGTAGCTTATTCAGTGTGTAGTAAACACGAATCCATTTTACTTTACAATCTTTTAATCTCTTTAATTGTTGAATAGTTTTTTTTTTACCGGCTATCTCTCCCATTACACTTTTTTACGTCCATCTTATAATGGAAGTTTCTTCACGCAAAGCCACGTAAGTATCGGGCGATTTACGACCACCCTTTAATATAAATCTACCCGCTACAGCACACATACAAAGTAACAGATTTGTATACAATGCTAGCTCTAAGCACCTCGGGTAATTTATGCAACCCTGATACATTTTAAAAGGGCGTTTTTGAAATTTTAAATTTCTAGACGACAATTTTTATTTCGATTTAGTAAGTTATTATGTATTAAAAGTAACCCACTCCTTACGTGTAAAATGAATATGTTCTTTGTAATGAAAATTTAAAAGGAATAATGTTGTATTAAATTAAAAATAAGGATTTGATTAAAGGATCTGACAGTGGAAAAGATCGGACATGTGGAAAGAATGAATGATGATAGACTGACAAAGTATGTATACAAAGAAAGTGTGAAAGGAAAAAGAGGGAAGGGACGACCGAGAAAAGTATGGAGTGATCAGATTGAGGAGATTGTGAAAGAATGGGATATACAAAGTGAGCGTAAAAGAAGAAAATGCATGAAAAAGGTGATGGATATGAATGAATTGAAAGAGGTATGTAAGGATAGGAAAAAATGGAGGCAACTCTGCAGAGGCTCTGGCCACCCCTAGCGGAATGGCGACAGAGTTACAGTTACAGTATCTCATACTCAAAAAAAAAGAATAAGTATTATGTGTGTCGTTTTTTTACAATTAATTATTTGAAAATGGGTACCGACATTGCTTTTTTTACTTCAGATGTGATAAAGGTCCTGAGCAACCAATAACAAAATATTTTTATTTCTTTCCCCTAGCAACCCTCCCGTGTGACGTCACAATTTTATTTTTAATACGATTTGTTACGAGTTCATTGGATTCTGACAGTATAAAATTCGGAATTGCTCCAGTATTAAAATACTAAAACTCGTTGAAAATAAATCTGTTGATCCTCTATTGTTGCCTATCTACTTCCGAAATGCTGTTCACGTCCCTAGTGAGATATAAAATCAAAAATGTTTCAAGTATTTTTTATAGTTTTTGACCGGTTGCGGAATGCTCAAGTAATTTTATGAATGATCCCATAAATACATGAGTACGCACTTATGATCTCAGTTACCTTTTTCAATAATAACTTCCCTTCAACCAATCATCTTCCTGTGCTATTATTTCTTCCATATAAATCACAGAGTCAAACAGGTCACGTATGCGATATAGGCAATCTGTACCCCAGTATAAATCATTACATAAATACTCTACTATCGCGTAAACGTTTATGAAACGAGCTACCTGTATCTGTGTTCTCACCCCAATTTAATACCGTCCTATTCAAAACCAATATCAATCGCCACTTCCTTCCAGTGTCTCAACAGAACAACAAAACAACACTAAGCAGCAAACAGCCCTGCTATAAAGAATTAGGCCATCAACCGCCAAATCACCAACACCTCTGCGGCACTACAACAAGCGTCATATCAATAGAGATCATCTGAAATCTATAGAGAATCTCTCGCATAAGATTAATTTAAAAGAACAGGAAAAATGTATGAAAACTAACATACTCCCTAGATTCGCTGTTGTGTATTCTATTCGTGTTTCTGTTTACGCAATGGTTGAGTAGGTATTTATACAATGTTTTCTACTCGGTTAATAAGACTTAGGCCCTGTATTTTCAACGTTAGCATAGCGACTTTGTACTGAATGAATCGGACGCACTTATGTCAATTGTGTGGGTAGGTTTTTAATCGGTTTAAAGTCACATATGCTAAAGATGAAAATAACGGCCCTTAGCGATTCACGCACGGAGTACAAAAAGTTAAGCTCTCAAATGAAATCAATGCAAAAATCGATTACAGTGTATTAAATCTTTTTTGACATTTCATCCGTATAGAACCAAAATTGAAAATCTAAGATTGTTTTCGAAAATGCGATAAACATTTGGAAATTATGAGAAAATGATTTCCTGTGCTTCTATATACGACAAGTCGATCCAGCCTTACAGCAACTGGGACTTGCTTGAGAATCGGCGCTTTGGAGCGATGACCAGATCGTAAAAATTTGGGTCCATAGCTCAGTTGGTAGAATGCTTGCATTCCATGCCGAGAGCTCGGGTTCGATCCCCATCCAGGGTGTCAGAAATGATTTCCCGTTTCGGTGTTTATTTCAACCCGAAAATAAATACTGGGAAGGTTTACCGAGAACCAGCACCGTCGGGAGCTCGAAAACCCCCACTTCGTCTGAAGTGGTTGATTTGAGGCCGTCCCCTGTACCTGTGAAAATAAATAGGTTCCGAATTGCCACATGAGACCCCATCGGAGATAACGCAGGCAAAAAGTTACATTATGTGTGTAGTTTAGTTGTGTGGCTTTTTTTTTCTATGTATATACTGTTACTGTTCCTTGACTTATAGGTTGTTGTTCCTTGACTTATAGGTTGTTGTTCCTTGACTTATAGGTTGTTATGTGGCTGACCACCGATACTGTAAAAAATTGGTTCACTTTGCCAATGTCACCCCTGTTTCAGGGAAGGACGGCAAGAGTTGCAAGGCTTATGTTCATTTGAGATTGGGTTTTTATATTGTAGGTCCACATGCGGCATGTGTTAGCGCGAAATTATACATGTCTGCTTGTGGGAATGCATTTAATATAAATCTTAAATGATATATATCTTTGCAGCTTAGATTAGATTAGATTAGATTAGATATATACTATTTCATTATCAAAAAAATCCTATATGACTCCTTTGTTTCCATACGGCGCGATTCTTCCCAGCTTCACTTAAAATCCACGTAAACTAAATAAAAACATGCTCCACTAGGTTAATAGTTTACTTACTTTCTTTTACCGTTTTTTTTTCTATTTCTATCCAAGTCATACGAAATCAAATTAAGTACGGAAATAATCGATCCATTCACGGCATCCACAAATTTAAATTTAATCTAGATACCCGCTGTATTTCGAATCAGATCCGAGTGGAAATTTCGTACGACGTAATTTTTATTTATTTCCGTTTGGATTTTGAAAGCTGAAAATTGGTTTGTCTGCTAGCCACAATGATTTGTATTGGACATGTTCTACTCTAGATGTTTCTATTCCGCAATATGAGAAAAATATCTAAAATTGCATTTTTTTTTTGTATTGAGAAGATACCATATTCCTTGACTTATAGATTTGCGTGAGGCTGATCCCCCATGCTGTAAAAATTTGGTTCACTTTTGTCAATGCCACCCCGGTTTTAAGAAAAGGCAACAGAATTGCAAATTTTATGGTCATATGAGGTTATTTTATTTTGTATATACACATGCAGAATGTGTAAGCGCGAATAATAATAATAATTCATAGGTATGTTTATAAATTTTTCACCCAGCGAAGAGCATATTTGAAAATAAAAATGGTAAAATTTTTGTGCTCCGCCGGGATTCGAATCCAGAACCTTCCATTACGAGTCAGAAGTGTTAACCGCTAGTCTACGAACCGGTCATCAAAAATTACATGTGCCTTCTTCTTCTTCTTCTTGTGCCACTTCTAACGAAGGTCGGCGATCATCATAGCTATTTTGATTTTTGATGCTGCGGCTCGAAATAGGGACTTGGTGCTTCTGCCGAACCACTGTCGCAGGTTCTTCAGCCACGATGTCCTTCGGCGTCCCTGAGATCTTCTCCCCTCAATCTTACCCTGAATGATAAGATGAAGGAGACGGTACTTCTCATTTCTCATAATGTGACCGAAGTACATTAGCTTTCTCTGCTTAATGGTAGGTAGGAGCTCCTTTGTAGTGCGCATTCGTTGAAGGACTTCTTCATTGGTGACTCGATCACGCCAAGAGATCCGAAGCATTTTTCGGTATAGACACATCTCGAATGTTTCAATACGTCTCTCCAGTGCCTGCGTGAGAGTCCATCCCTCCATACCATACAGAGCGATTGGAGCGACAACCACATGTGCCTTAAATGTCAGTATATCTTTGCAACTTAAATTATAGATATAGAACTCAATTAAAAACTTTGACATCAAAATTATAAATTTCATCATTGTATGTAATTAAGATTTCTTTAATTATTGCGGGGGGTACATCGTTATTTAAATATTATTAAAATCTTCCACAAGTTAGCCGCTAAATAACTAAACCCCCTTATCACACTTTGCATACTAATAAACTCGAAAAGTTTCAAGGAAATTTCCTTGTGTCACGGCATGTCAGAACCCAAAGAAAGCGGCTCATACCATGTCACGACAAAGATAACTCGTCCACACAGCTCATCCATGGACATATCGGTCACACGACAGTTCGTCCACACGACATTTTGGTCAACAACATTTCGGTCGCCGACAACTCAGCCACAAATAAATCTTTCACAGACACACGAATTGTTTGTCCACACGATTTTTTGGTGAACCTCATTTTGGTCTTATACAATATAAGCCCACAGACAGCTCCATCACAGAAACGTGCTCTCCAGAAAAAAGTAATTGCTGTATCTATAATCTAAGTTGCAAATATGTATGAATATTTAAAATTCTAAATAAAGTGCATGCATACAGACACGTGTTATTTCGCGCTTAGGTACATACGCTGTATGTGTAGGTACTTTTAAAAACAAATTACAAATTAAAAACCAAACCTCAAATTTACATTAACCCTGAAACTTTGCAGACCTTCCCTGGAAACAGGGGTGACATTGGCAAAGTGAACCATTGTTTACAGCATGGGTAGTTATCCTCACACCAACCTATAAGTCAAGAGATTGTTGTTTTCTGTGGTAGAGCTGTCTTTGAACCATGTATTGGATGTGACCAAAAACCATGTATTTCAGTATATCGTGTGACAGAATTGTCCGTGGCGATGATTTATGTGTGGTCGAGTTGTCTGTTACGAAAATTACGTTGACTAAAAAGTCATGTGGACCAACTGTCGTGTGATCGATTTGTCCATAGCCGAGCTGTTTGTAGACGGATTGTCTGTGACCTTTTTTTCGTGGAACCGGCTCATACAATTTGCTCCAAATACTTCAACCCGCATTAAGATCCTTTGTGTTGGAAAGGAAAATATAATTTATTCTAAGGCTTTCATTACCTAACCTAATATTTATTGCGTTACATTTAGTTATGTATTATTTTTACCGAAATATATTACAAGAAAACGCTTTTAATGTTTTTCAAAGTAAATTTTAATGTGGGCCAACATTTTTGTTTTTTTTTTCAACTTATTTTTTTTTTTGAGAATTGGGTCAATTTTAATGGTAGAAACCAATTAAAATTAAAATTTACATGTAGACATTAATTTGGTTTAATAGGAACAAGGTGTTGAAAAAATGATTGTGGGGCATGATTGTTTTATTTGAAAGTATTAACTTTGTAAAATTAATTTTTGCTCTATGTAGGTTAAACAAGCATCTACTTTTTAGATATTTATTGTTTTTTTCTTTCTTAAAAGTAAATATACACATAAATGGTTGAAAAAAAACTAGAGTTGGGCCAGGTTAAAGTTATTTGCCTTAGTATATGTCGATACCTCTAAGGTAAAACTGAATAAACTGCATATTAAGCTAAAATAAGTTTCTTAGATAACTAAACATTTTAAATATTTTCTACGATAGAAAACACTAAAAGAATGAGAGGATCCTGTAGCTTAGAACTTTTTCATGAACACCTCCTTAGATTTAGTTCACTTACTGTAAGAAGTTACACCCAATAAAAGGTTTGATCCGCAATTTTTCAAATCAGTGCATCAGCATTTATTCATGTTTACCTTGAAGGTAGCGATATTATAACTTAAGTAAATACTTCTTTTAAAATTGTATATTTTGGAGATTTAGTGCAAAAAGTCGCTTCATTTCTTCTTCCTAAAGTAGGCCACTTTCATTCCCCTGTGTATTTTTCTATCATTCTCTATTTCCATTTTACAATAATGTTTTCCTTTCGATAATAATTCTTATTGTTATTTGACTTTCTTCTCAAACTATTTATGCTTAAAAGAGGTAATCTTAAAAAGCACATACTTAAATAGTTATTTTCATAAACATTGCCAACACATAAAATAATCTTACATTCATAAATTCATTGCTCTTACATAAATAGGTACTTAAGTAGATTTTACTTCTATAAGTATTTTTTAACAACGAGTGAAAAGGCATTTTCAAGGAGTTTTGTAAGCACTTTAGTACATACGTAGTGTATGGTTGTTATTATCATGTACAAAGAAGCGTCGTTATGTTTTGTTGAAGTTGTTATTTAATCACACAAAGTGGAATGTTGGGAAATTCTCCTTCACTATCACAGCATCGCGTCGGAGTTGTCAACTGTTTAACTTTTAACAAGAATGGAAGTTGTTTACCAGTAGGCAGTAAGGGCCTACATGTGCTCGCCGCTTACCCAATACTGAGATACTCTTTAAGATCGTCGCATAAGCAGGAGCGTGCAATGCACAAAGGCAAATACATCCCATAATCAATAATCAGATGTCAAATTATATCAAATTCTTACGGCTGGAACCGTGTCCTATTCGCAGTTATTTCATCTGCCGACGTTTTGTTTCCACGAGCAGGAAGCATTTTCAAGGCTTTCGAAACCTCAATATTTGTGTAATTTTTATAATATTGTTTTTCATTTTTAAAAGACCAAATTGTCTCTGAATACATATTATCATAATTATTTCTTAGGCAGCTATTTTTGAGCCACATGTTTTTCATGAAAATGCTCAAAATAATGGATATGATGTTGTATTCATTTATGTCTCCAAAAGGGCAACAAATCTCTATTTTTTCTTTCATAGCAGAGTATTTTTCCTTTACCCTAGTCTAGAATATTCAGGCAAATATTTTGATTTACAATTTATTTATAGAGCTTTTACGTAGACTCTCTTACATATTAATCGTGTAGAAACAAAGACAGTAATCTAGGATATTTCTCTAAGATGCGATAAATACAATAATTCATCTCGTGTAATAATATTTCTTTCATTAAAAATCCTAGATTACCACCTTCGTTTCTATACGACTCATATCTTGAATACAATGAAATCTTTTACGAAGTTGTTTAAAATCCCAAAAAAATACCGATTTTTATTTGATTCGATGTAAAAATCTCATGTATAGTGTGCACTCGTCTTAAAGTTAAGGCTATGTAAATTTTTCTTCCTCTCTTGGAATGTTGCGGGGCTATCTCTCCGACAAATCACAATCTTACGTAATTCCATAAAATTATTTTAAGCTTTTTACAATAAAAGAATGTAAGTAATACGTGTTTCTACATAAAAAAAAAAGAATCACTGCGTTTTCTCCGATGCATCGTTATTTATGGTTATTTTTTCTGAAGAAAACAAAAAGTTTACCAAGAAAGTAAAAATAACTTTGATTTTATTATTGCTGAAATTGACTCTACTGAGTTGTAAAAATATTGAGAGAACGTTAGTAAAAATAATATTTACCTACATTAAGGGTCTGTTGCACCAAACTCCAATCAGACTACAATCAAAATGAAGTGCGATTTCTCCCATCAAATCATATATTTGGTTGCATATACGTAAATCAGCTGATGTACATCATCTTTCCTGTTCAAATTCCATCATATTATTACCCTCCCGAGAAATGTTTAACCGAGGCCCTTACCAGAATTAGCCATCAAATATCGATTGGAGGTTGGTGCAACAGGCCCTATGAATTTTGGCCTGCAGAAAGTACGTAAATAGAGGCATTTTACGCATAGAAGTAGAAGCAGATGATATTGTTTTTTTTTGTGAAGACGGATATTTCTTTGATACTACGTACCCTCAAAAAAATATGAATTCATACAATAGCAAAAATAGAGTGTTATTGCGAATGTGTCGTTACTGAGCTTCCGCCACTGAATAATAGATGGCGTCCAGATCATTATACGCTATTCAAGAAAATTGTGGGAAAACTGGAAGGCGTCGCAAACGGGAAAAGTTTCTGATACCAGGGCGGCATGTTGTTGCAGGAGATGTGACCTTGGAGCGGCCGCTGGACGACATTGCCGCCATCTCTCACGCGGGCGCTCCTGTTCTCCTGACGGTCATAGCCGAGGAGGTCAAGCTGGGCAGGGACGAGCCCGAGGCCATGTCAGCCACCGTGCAGCTGGCCCTTATCATCCCGGAGAGGGGAAACTCCCCGCCCTACTTTGAAAACGACAAGTAAGTTGGTAAATTGTGTAGCCACCTGAAGATGCAAACGGATTGTTTGCGAAACCGAGTGTGAATTTGAAAGTACTCGCTGTAATCGAAAACAAAGTTGTTTTTATTTTTATCTAGTAAATTTTCTGTTATCTTTTTTTTCTTTGTGCATTGCTCTGTGCAGAATATTATTTGTATTTTTTTTTGGAAGGTTGTAGATCTAATACCTACCTAAGAGGTGTCTAATAGGTGTTGGTTATTAGTTGGTGCATTTTCTTTGAGGAGAATTTAATTAGTACTTTTTAAATTTCGTTTAATAAATAAGTTTGTAATCTTTATGGTTTTCCGATTTTTGATGTAGTGTAGGTAGCATACAATGTGGGTTCTAAGTTGCAAAGATATTCATACTGGCATTTCAGGCTCTACATTTTGGAGCTGCACTTAGAAAAGAAAATCTGAAAAATGTATGCGAATTGTACAAATAGCCAATACAGCTTCATACTATTTATAAATAAGTTAAAGAAAATACAAAAATTAAAAAATATCAAGAAGTAAAAAAAAAATATTCTAAGAACATCTTTAATTATCAAAAAAATTATGAAATTAAAATTGCAATCTTTTGAGGCTTATCACTTTTTTTCTGCTTCCAGTTATATTGCCCGGATTGATGAAAACAGTCCTCAAGGAACTGCACTCTTCTTTCCTGATCCATACACCCCACAAGTCAGCGATAATGACTCTGGAAAAAATGGAGTCTTCTCTCTGACTCTGGTCGGCAACAATGGAACATTTGAGATATCACCCAGTGTGGGCGAGAGACGCACCAACTTTTTAATAAAAGTCAGGGACAATAGAATGCTGGATTATGAAACCAGACAGGCTGTTTCTTTTCAAGTAAGATATTTATCCGCATACATTTTGAAAATACTTACTAACCAAGATAAATATATGTACTTTACTTACTGATTAAATATCTCTTTGTAGATTCTTGCTCAAGAGCTTGGTCCAGCTACAAACCTCACAGCAGTAACAAATGTCACAGTATACATCAATGACATTAACGACAATCCACCTGTCTTCTTGGAAGAGATGTATGAGGTGGCATTAGCTGAGAATGCAACCGCTGGAACAAGAGTAGTGCAAGTAAAGGCCGAAGACATTGATACTGGAATCTTTGGAAAGATTCAATACACTTCAATAATTGGATATCTAAATACTTCATTACATTTAGACCCCAAATCTGGTGTCATCACTGTTGCGACTAATAACCATGGGTTTGATAGGGAAGCAATGCCCGATATAAGGTTCCTAGTGGAGGCAAGAGACAATGATGGAACTGGGAATAGAGGAACTGTTCCGTTGATTATCAAACTTCTAGATGTCAATGACGAGACACCAGAATTTGAACGCATTGTGTATGAGTTTATACTGCTGCCCAATCTAAGTAATTTTACATCACCAGCAATCATAAAAGCCAACGATAAAGATGCTGAACCACCAAATAATGTAGTGCGATATGAGTTGATCCATGGAAATTTTGAAAATAAATTTGCGCTTAATGAAATCACAGGTAACACATTTGATTATATTTTGGTTCTTCAAAGCAAGGAATTCGTTTTCATGTTAATCTTAATAACTTGAGTTTTTTATTTGACAGGTGAGCTGTATCTTTTGGAACCCTTAAAAAGATCAATTTCTCAAACGAAAAGACGACAAAAACGCCAATTTGACAACGACCAAGAATCAGAGTTCTATGTACTAACAGCCAGAGCTTATGATCTTGGAGTACCACACAGGTATTCAATGACTACAATAAGAGTGTATCCACCAGAGAGTAAAACAAGGACAATGCTATTTGTTGTTCCCGGTTTGAAGCCTGATAGACAAAAGACTGAAGAAATATTAAGTACCATAACGGGAGGCAAAGTCTCCATCATAGAAATAAGACCTTATAAAGGGACTGAAGTTGGGGTCACTGATGTCACTGCTGGTAGTGGCGGAAAAGACAGGTAAACAAAATTGAATCAAATATGCTTTGATTTGTTTGTGAGCAAAATATGTTTCCAGAATTATATATTTTTATTTTATTATTCACAGGAGTGTGGTTGTAGCAACCGTTCTGTCAACTGGGAACTCACTAGTCGACGTTAGTCATATCCAGCAACAATTGAGCAATAACAAAACAGTCTTAGGGGCAACAGCTGCAGTAAGTTCAGATGATGCAACTGTTGTAAGTTGATAATCAATCAAAAATCAAACAGCTTTTACCTTTCAGTATTTATTGTACCTACTTCCTAACAACAACAATTATTTTTCAGACTATTTACAAGGCTGAAAATAAGGTCCTCTTCTGGTTGCTCATCTTTTTGGCAATCTGCATTACAATGGCCTTGATCTGTCTCATCCTGTGCTGCATCTGCGATGGATGCCCTCTCTACATGCCCCCCAGGTAAACACCCAGTAGACTAACATCCATTTGAGAGTAGTTATTTGGTTGAAGTATCCGTAAAGTAATAACAATATTCTAGGAAAAGAGTGATCCGTGTCAACTCCACAGACGACGACGTGCATTTAGTGGTCCGGGAAAAGGGGAGAGACAAGGAAAATAAGTCAGTGCAAGCAGCCGAGTGGTATGGCAGGAAGGAGGCGTGGAGCGCAAACCAATCTGACGGCAGAACTAAGCCCACTCAATGGAGGTTCAACCGACGCAATAACAGATCTAAGGAAATAGCTGACTTCGCCATACACTCTGCCAGTATCAAGGGGAAAGGGGAATTCTATACTCCAACTGCTGCTAATGACATCAAAATTGAAGAGAGACAAACATACAAATTAAGGTTCGTACAATTATTTCAAAATTTAACCAAAAAACAAGTTAATACATAAAATGGAAGAAGTTGTTACTAATTGCTTTTATTTTCTTTACAGGGATGGACCAAATATAATATACACAAAGAATATGCAAGATGCTGATCATGTTATTGAACGAAACGTGTACATAGAGGATATGGATGGAGAATATCGTTTGAATGACCACCGAGGATCACATAAGAATATACAACTGCAAAACCAAGAAGATATTGATGCTGACTCAATAAGAAGACATGAAGTGGAAAGAGGTTCAGATGTTGAATATGGGAAAAATGACACTGAGAGAATGAAAAATGGAAGCCGTCGTAGTTTACAAATAGATGAAACGCACCAAGGGAAAAGAGGGATATCATCATTTGTTCAAGGAAGAGATCAGCTATTCATCAAGGATGGAAACACAGAAATATTACGACTGGTGACAAGAGATGGCATCGAAGAAGAGCGATACGTGAATCTTCCAGCCAGGCGACAGCAACCCCAGATGTCCAGACAATGTGTGGTTGTGGATAATGGGAAAGATATTTTAATGCAAAGGTACATAGAAGACCAAGGTGATGAAGCAAAAAACATAAGAGCAAAAATGGGACGGAATAATGATCTTCAAGATATGAACTACAATGAAGACACTCAAAGAATCCATGTTAATAATGAGAGCTATAAACTGAGTCATGTAAATGGAAATAATCCAGAATATCAAAATTTAGAAATGCACGTGCCGGGAAGTGTTCAACAGAACTTAGAAGAAAATGATATTAGGAATTCCAGGACTAATTTCCAAGTCGGGAATTATTCAACTTCGGTGCATTTACAGCACGAGCTCCTTGAAACTTCGCTAAGACAACAGAATGAACTTCTAAGACAAATTCTTCTAGAGAAAAGCAATAGACCAAGTCATTACCAAGATGCATCTTCTCAGTTTGAAGCTAAACTTGAAACACAAAGTTTACCTGGTCATTCTGTGATTGCCACACAAACAGACTGCCACATGAGCACACAGACTGAGCCATTGCACATGAGACCAGCAAGAAGAAAAGCTAGGAGTGATATTGATGAATCATTTAGTGAAGAAGAATATGAAATGGTGATCGGCCACAGTCCAAGGAAAATCAAATGGATCAAAAGAAAAAAGCCAAAGAAAAGAAAAGCTAAGTTCAAGATCGAAAATCCTAGAAGAAGTATTAAAGTTGATGAGGTCAAAAGAAAAATAAGGACTCCAATACTAGAAGAAACTGAAACAGCTGTTGACATGGATGAAAGAAATGCTCGAAAAAACAAAGATGACTACCACAAAGTGTATGGCGAAACAAGATCAAGTATGTTGAGAAAAAGTAAAACAGAATCATCAGCTACTAAAAACTCTGATCAAACCAAAGAAAATAGACCCGTGAGATCTGCTCTCAAAAAAGAAGTTTTGTTAGAAATATCAAATTCTTTAGACAATGATTCAAGCTTAGGGAGCCAACGTCCAAAACTGAAAAGGCAAACTGCAAGTACAAAATATGATGACAGCGATGATTCAGATTATGAAATTATCAATGAAAACTACAAAATAAAAAATAGAGACTCAAATGAATTTACCGATGATAGCTTAGAGAAATATGATTCCCATGAGCAAGAAATAATCATTGTGAGCAGGAAAAGCACAGGAAGAAATGACAAAAGGAATTTGGTGTTCTCCAGACAAGGATCATCGACTGATGCAAAAGATGAAGTACATAATGGAGATGATGAGAAGTCAATCAAATCTCGTGTTTCGTTATCAAATAGTAAGTCGTCTTCCATGGAAAAAGACAAAGAAAGTGAAAAAGAAAAATCAAATGTTATTGAACTAAATCTTAGAAATTTATCAGCTTCTGATTTGATGGAAGAAGAGGAATCGCAGGCAAAAAAAAATCACAAATCAAAGCACTCAGAATCAGAGTTTAAAAAGAATTTAGATAAAAACATTGATGTGAGTAAAAGTGTGCCCCGATACATGCAATGGTATAACAATAAAAGTAACAATAATCAAACCAAAGCTGACACCAAGGAGCAAAAAGTTATTCCTCCTAAACCAAAAAGGAATATCAATAAGATAAATAAGAACATCAAAGAAGAAATTGACGACAAAAAGGTCAACAACGACCATAGTCATAAGAAAAATGTTGAAAAACAAATGCAAGCAGAAAAATCTCAGAGCAAAAGTGACAACAGGAAAACAAAAGGTGATGGAAAAGATCGGGAAGTCAAAGCACCATCAAGAATTATGAAAGAAGAAAAAGTGAAACCAATCCCTGAAGGACCTTTACCAGATAGTCATCCCTTGTTACAGCACTCAGAACATAGATACGAACATGAATATCAAAATCAGAATCCAATGTGCTTTGTCCAGCCAACACATCTTCCTCAATTTCTAGGAATGCAGCCACAACTAGTTATTGCTCAGAACCCAATTCCATCCCAACCCCTCTACATCAACCAAATCCCAATAAATCCATCTCAACCAATACATACTGTCACATCACTCGGAGGACTTCCCACCACTGTATATTTGAGCCCACATAATGACGAAAGCATTCAAACAGAAAGTACAAAAGTAAACAATGAAGCAAATAAAAAAACAAATCAAACCAATCCTGCGTCTCCAAAAAATCAACCAATCAAAGTGAATTCATCAACGACTATTACCGATAGTTCTAGAACAGAAAGCAATGTTTCAGTGAAGCATTTTAAAGGTGTGGAAGATGATGATTCTGGGATAGCTATGACTTCAGTCTTGGCAGGTCAGACGAGCACTTCGAACCCAAATCGTCTGCCGATAACTGAAAAACAAAGTGTCTTTACAATAGCCTATAATGATATACAAACTAAGCAACTCCGCCCTGACAGTAGTACACCTTCATTTTGAAGTGCTACAATAATGTATGTAAATATTAAAAATGAGTACCTAGTGATAAAAAAAATATGTTGTATGTTTTATTTTCTGGAAAGTCCATATTATATCATAAAGATATATTTTTTTGTTATCAGTTATCCAAATCAGATATATAAATGTGTAATAAATTAATCTATTTTTATAAATACTAAGTCTTAAAATTTGACATTTAAATTTTAGTAAATAAAATACCTTGTATTTATTGTACATAGACACCTTCAGTACCTAAATAAATTAAATTAATTGTGTACATAAATATAAATAAAATTGCTAATTTTGTAATAATACATAATAATTTTGCCTTATATTCAAAATTTATTGATTAGTAGAATAACATTTTGTTATGTTAAAAAAATCATATTATATTTTAAATATTTACTACAGAATTTACTCAATTATCTGAACTTTTGTTATTTTGTTCATTTCAAACCATGCTTGTTGTAATTTATTATGTAAGTACTGCATAAAAAAGATATACACTAATTTTTTTATTGGTACAATGAAAAGTTCAGGAAATGTAAACTTCTATATTTTGTAAAATAAAAGCAAAAAGCCGTCCATAAATATTGTGATCATATATTGTATAATAAATATATTATGATGTAATTAAAAAAAGTATCAATATTTTTAACTGCCTTAAATATTAATAAATACAAAATAAGAAATAAAAACAAATAAGTATTTGAGAAATGTTATTGATTCTCGAAAAAAATATTATTCCGATAATATTTTGTATTTTTTTAAACATGAAAAAATAAAAATGTTATAAAAATAAAATTGACTTTCATTGAAGCACAAAAAGTGAAATGTGATTAAAATAGATGTTTTTAATTATTTTTAGTTCTTGACAGTAAATTATTTTTAGATTTTGGAAGTGAAAACCCCTTGTAGAAACGTAATGTCTGGCAGAGACATCTACACAATTTTTTTAAAGGTAATAAAAAAATTACAATGTTGGTCGCTAGATGTCAGGTTACGTTCTAAATTGCCGAAATTTAAACAAATTTATGGTATAATATCAATTCAGTATCCTTGAAAGAATATCAGGATTTCTTACTCCTTTTTATTTCTTTTACACTTTGCTTATTTAAACTATTTTTTAAGTGGCCATAGTTTATTCTTTCTTCAAAAATATGTTTAACTAAATTTTAAAGCTCTGGGATAAAAAAATAAAGATAGTAAAAGAGTTACGACATCTCTTTTTTTATTTTTTCCGTTCGTTCCCTTGTCATCATTTAATCATTTTTTAGACTTAAAGTTTAGAGAAATTATATGTATGTACTTATGTACCTTGCAAGTGGGTTCAGCTCTTTTTACGAACTTACCAACCCATTTCGAAGCTATTCTTCCAAAAAGACACTGCAGCAATCTTCATTCCTTTGTTCATTGAACGAAGATCTGACAAATTGGCAAATGCAAGTAAAAAATGAACCAATCGACGTAAACAAATCTATAGCGTTTTATTCTACAATTGAGTAGAGGCATTAACTTTGTAATCGTTCATCTTAAAAGATAAAAAGTAAAAACAACTTTGTTTTCGATTACTTTGAGTATATTTTAGTTCCACAACCGGTTTCGCAAACATCCGTTCGCATCATCAGGGCCGTCCTGCACCCCCTCCCTCATACCCTCACACAATGACACCCTCTAAGATTGATTCCGTTTCTAAGCCATTTAGTATTAATTTAACCACCTGATGATGCGAGCGGATGTTTGCGAAACCGGTTGTGGAACTAAAATATACTCAAAGTAATCGAAAACAACGTTGTTTTTACTTTTTATCTTTTAAATCTACAACGACTTGTAGATCTTATCTAATTTAATCTAAGTTGCAAAGATATGTAACATTGAGGATTCACATTATTATGCATTTTCACAAGCAAACTCGTACTCATTCGAGCTTGTCAGCTACAATACACCAACATACCAACCTATTACCAAGTCAAGGAATACAACAAGTTACATTTTTTAAAACACAGATAAGTAAGTATAGAAAATACATAAAATATCATTTTCTTAGTACTCCTTTTGTGCTTTGTATGTTTGTACAAGCGAAACACTCAAGTAGATCCCAAACGCTGGATTTTCAAGCATCCCTCTGTGTCGATTTTATATTTCAGTAAGGTAGCTTCACACATGCTAGTAGTGTAGCATCATCTATGGTGTAGTATGTGTACACTTTCATTAGTGTGTACGTGCATACCAGTATGCTCACAAATACATACGAATGTAAACGTCACACGTCAAATCTCTCACATATTGTGACTTGCGCTGTACGCACACACATGCCAGGCCCCGCCCCTAGCGTGAAGCCGGTAGCTCGCACGTATGGCCCCATATGTAAGTTTACCTCCTGCCGTTTCGTGCACTCCTAATCGGATTCCCACATGTCCCGGATTCAGTGATACTTACTTGCTCGCTCCCTCCACATTCGTACCATGTGAGGTGTTTTGACACAACAGGTAGCTGGGATGTGTGAGTGTTGTGTGTGATCATGTGGAGTCAATACTCATGTGAGAAGTTCACATACTCACCAATATGTAAGAAAGAAGATAGTACATGGATACCAAATGTGAATGGTATTTAAACATGAGCAAATATGAGTAAGTATCACTTGGTACATTTTTTTAAGCGGCATAGCACCTCAGTAAGTAAGTAAATTATGATCTCGGTAAGTGGATTAATAATTATGACCTAGTACTGACTGGGTGTCCCTTTATTTTATGTAAACATCCTTTCTAAATTACATATAAAGATACTTATATATTTTTTAATTTATTCCAATTTATTCATATTTCAATACATTTTTAAATATAACTTACAAGTTTAAATAATTGTAGAATATATTCTATCAATACTACAGTACCACAATAATAAATCCGATACGCTGAAAGTTACAATAAAATTGTAATCTGTCAATGGTGTGTTTGCTCAGTTATATACTCAAATAGTATAGTCTCTTCACATTTCAATACATATCACTTTTTAGATTCCAAATGAAAAATATGGCATCAATAAAAATTCAATTGTTAGTACATATTTTATTGTTAGTACATTTCTTACAAGAAAAACATCTGTACCCTACGAAAGATGCTTTTTACTGATATTATCAATGGAAATTATACGTCATAACTTAGCTCAGCTAAAACCTGAGTAAGAGAATACCACTCAACTGTTTTCCTCCAGGCACAAGCTTGCTGTGTGACACCGGGTATCAGGAGCGCATAGAGAATAAGCAGGTCAGAGCTGTATGAAGAGTGGTTACGACAGTTTTCTACTGGCGCTATTTCTGCCCCGCGAGAGTATCAGGGACACACGAGCTATAGGAAAGCAATGAATGCGCTGTGGAATGTTATCCAAATTGTTATTATCAAATTCATTTTTTTAATAATAAGTCGGTAAGTAAATTGACATTGATAATATTGTGCCGTCACCCGGCCGGGCAGCTAGAAAAAAGGCAAACATATATTTTATTAGTTGCTTAGGACGGCAATCCCATACAAGACTGACGTTTGCTCGTCGACAAATTAAAAATGTCCCGGCCTAATTATCCATCAAATTGAGTATTTAAAAAATAGGTGAGACTAACATCATTTACATTTTTATTACTGAATTTTCAAATTTTCAATTTTGCTACTCATCTGTTATCTTCCGCAGTACGGTGAAGTAGGAAAAGGAAAGAGTTATGAGCTGCAATTGGGAGAAAAACATGAATAAATACTTTCATAAAAAGATACATATTGTAGACATTGATGCATTGAATTATAATATATAATATCTCAATGCATTGATAAATATCTACAAAACTCACATTTTTAAATGTTGCCAAATTCAAAACATAAAATGGTCCTCCAGATAAGAATGTCACCTTCTGAACTCTTTGCAAGATAATGCATATCTTTTGTCTCACAGCCTTATCACCATTTATCCAATTGGAATTGTAAATACCGTCGTTGATAGAGAATAACTGAAAATGAATTAATATGACAAATCATTGTAACAAAAGAGTATTGTGTCAGTATAAAAAATGAATGTTTTTATTTGGTTGGTCCTACAGTTCAAAGACGTACTAGAGATTCCATATACCTACCTCAAAAATTTGCATTTTTTTCTTATCATTTTAAATTATTATTATTATTGCAAAATTTTATCAGATTACAAAATATATTTTTCACAATGTGTTTTCACAGCCTTCGTAATTTCGCCAATAAAGTAGGAATCGTTGGGTAAGAATATGAGTTGAGCTCGTTAGAAAAATTCACAGATGTCGCATCCATTTGTATTACCTGCGCATATTTACATATTTATTAATATTTTACTATCTTACAATATAGAAAAGAAATAAAAATGTTCGAAAATAGCTAATAATATATCTTTCTTACCAGAACATGGACGGAGTTTCCATACCAGCAATATAGTAAAATCTGTACAGTCACACATGTCAAGTACTCCACACAGCTCCATACTTGCATCGGTGAGCTGATGCCCAAGATCTACAATATTTCATGTAACCCTAATAACATTTGCGCACAATACGTGTCAGCGTCGTTACAAAGTGATACTACAAATCTTCACGAGTAAAACTTGTAAATAAGGTATAAAAAAAATGCTTACAGCTTGAAAGGCGACGTTGCACAATGCTAGCAATGTTTTGAAGACTTGGAAAAAGATGACAGGCCAGAACATTTGTTCAATTTGATCTATAAGCCTAAAAACATTGATAATTTATTTACAAATTCATCGTAATTAATCTTGGAATATTTCATAATATGAAACACCAGTTTTAGCATACTGGACAGCAAGACATTTAATCGACACACATCACTAGTTGGAAAAAATAATCTAATCTAACACCAAAATCCTCAAAAATAAATTTAAATTATGTATCTCATAACTTACCCTAGAACTTTTTGGTGGTGCTGATACATAAATGTAGGCGATTCTCACGGTCAGTACTTGGTTGACATTCAAATCTAGCCCTTTTGGTAGCTGAAACAGACTTCTTCATTTCCTTTGGCTTGATTGCATTTGGATCATCCAAACATATTTCAAAAGACATTCGAAGATATGCGATTTGAGTACAAATCATCATGAGAGAAGACACGTAAAAGCAATCAAATGAACTGCTATGCAAGAACTCAATGCTCCTACACTTTGGACGTAGTAAATAAAATAATATCCAAAAAAGTTACTTTCGAGAGAAGCAGGAGACCAAGCAAAGTAAGGTAGACTAAACAAACGATCTTCATACGATGAATCTTTTGATGCAGTGCCATTTGACGCCATAGACTCAGACGAGCTTGTGAAATGCGAAATTAATGATGTCACTATCGGATTGCAGCACCAATGGGAAACTCCGTAAATGCAAACAGAAAACCAAAAAAATGAGAATTTTTTGGACCTCTCAGCGCATTTCTTTAACGATTCAGTTAAAATTGCATGGTCATTAAATTTATCAAACGTGTTTATTTCATAGCAAAGCTCAATAATTTTTTTGATTGAGCTTTTAAAATTGTTAATCTTTTTATTATTGATCACAAAGGCTGCCCACTTGCACAAGCCTTCTGTGTGCAAAAATACTGGACCAACCACAGCAGTAATGCCACTTATGGAGAGATGTTTCGTTGTGATGCATAAAATTTCTGATAGAGTCAGAAGCAGCGTGTGGAATGCCATCAAGATGGACAAAATATAAGAGATTATCATGCTTTTGTTTTCAAAAGATGAACTCCTATACATGCCGATCAAAGTTAGCAGACGATATTGATTATCCATTTTGAAGAAACCTTTTCTTTGCCAGATTTAACTTTGAAAAAAAAAAGGCTATCAGTCAAATTCCATGAACGTTTTGTTTCAAAGGAGCTTGCCACCGCATTTATATGGAAATTAGGGATTCATAAATGTGCATGTTTTTGATGATGACTTTGGTTTTTAATTATACCTTAACAATTAACAAAATTGGCATGATGACCTACACAAGTGTTCAGCTTCTTTGAAAGACGAAATTTTAAATTACACACTATTCGCCATTGATACCTACTTTTTGACTTATAATTAAATTTTGCACCAAAATTACAAGCAAGTGTCGTTAGTTGAAATAAAATCAATGTGACATTGAAGTTCGACTTCTATTTCATTTTTACTCTAGGTACAGAGAATCTTTGCAGTTTCAGCTGATATAATTTGTTCGGATTAGTAATTGGGTTTAGAGGAGGCCTAAAATATTTTTGATCCCTATTACATAATATAATTAGAGATTTTATAAGCTGTTGCACTCATATTTTAGGAAACATAGATTATTCTGTGGATTCAACCAGACTTATTTTTAAATTTTGTGGGCAAAGAAACGATGACAAACGCTTATGCCCGCTTTCCACTGCGAGCGGAGCTGACTCCGTACGGACTCCGCTCGACTAGCAACAGTAAATTTCATAGAAGTGCTTCCACCGACAGCGAGTCAGCGGAGCGGACTGAGCGAGTACAAAGAGTTACGAAAGTGGTCGCAGAGTTGAGCGAGTTTCCAGCGGACTCCGTACGGACTCCGCTCGACTAGCAACAGTAAATTTCATAGAAGTGCTTCCACCGACAGCGGAGTGAGCGGAGCAGGCTGAGCGAGTAAAAATGACTCCGCTGTGTCATGGTCTCGGCCGCTAGTTTTCAACTGACTCAGCTCCCCCGTGCCCCCCGCGCCAACCCGCGCAGTTGCGTGACAGCGATAAAACACACCATACATGATTTACAAAAACACATCATACATTATTTTATAAATTTGAAAATATTAAAATGTATGTTTTATTTCAAATATCTACATTTTATGTTTAAAGCAAAATAATACATTACTTTTTATGTTTCGAAACAAAAAAAAACTCTTTTATTAATAATTAAAACGTTTGATCTGGGCGTAGGCTGCAACGAGCTGTCACACACTGCACATCATACATTATTTTATAAATTTGAAAATATTAAAATGTATGTTTTATTTCAAACATCTACTTTTTATGTATTAAAGCAAAATAATATATTACTTTTTATTTTTCGAAACAAAAAAAAAAACTTTTTTTACTAATAATTAAAACGTTTGATCTGGGCGTAGGCTGCAACGAGCTGTCACACACTAGTTGGCTCCGCTAAGCCAGCTGTAGATGGAAGGCAAACAACTCTTTCATCTGACTCATCTCATTTCCCGCCTAGCTCACTCCGCCGAGCTCGTTGGCTGTGGAAGGCAAATACCATTATTTTTTAAAACTCTTTCGCAATGGAAGGCCAAAACTATTTCACTACGCTCCGCTCAGCTATTTCCCGCTCCCGCTCAGCTATTTCCCGCTCGCAGTGGAAAGCGGGCATTAGTGTGATCGTTTCAACTAATTAGTCCGCGTGGACTGTGAATGCGCTCCGCCAGCTCGCGGGATGTTGTCCGAAATCTAGTCGCCTCTCACAAGAGAGCAGAAAATACAACGGGTAGAGTTCGGGTAGAGTAAACAGAGCTGTTAGAGGGGCGGGGCTTAGTGAATTCAAGCGGTTGTGTGAGAGAAACAGAATGATTCACCGAAGCGATTCGGTCTCTATCGTACTGCTTGGAGCTCCGAACGTTCTTACTTACCTCTTCTGGCTTATGTTTGCTTGAACAATCGTCGGTTAAATCCTTGGTTAGGATCGTTGCACCAGCGACTTTAATTCAGCGCGTAAGTCCTAGGTAAGCTGCTTTAATTCCGCCAGCGACGCGAATTCATTGTTTAAATATTTTTTTGTGGAACAACAAACAACTTGATGAACATAATTTGTTCTTAGAATACTTTAAAAATGTTTTAAATCCGTGTTCTTGAAGATTTCCTTTATATTCGAGGAGTGGCTTGTTGTTGATGAGTGATTTTAAGCTACAGCCAATTTAAGCTGTTAGTCAAAACATAAGCAACAGTCTTGCGGCAGAATAACTATCGGTTATTGGGAGAGAAGCACATCACAGGAGATAATAAATACATACCTACATGGGTTGTAAAAGCCTCGGCTTATTTCGCGGTAATGTTTGCCACACTATTGTAGCAAAACCATTGAGCAAAACAATAACATTCAATATACATTCCATGCCAGCTTTCATTCTAAAAAGAATTTAGGAAAGTACATAGGTACCTAGTTCTGAAAATATTATATTTGTTGATAGATTTTTGTTAATTATTGATAATTCAATAATAATGATGTGCTTAATTAATTACGCTGCTTCATAATTAAAGAAAATATAAATAAATTGCACAGAATCTGTACTCGACTTTCTTGCAAAAATTAACCCACTGTATGACGTATGTAAAGCTAGAATCATCTACCAGCTAATGCCGTTTCAATAAAAATATAATATATCAATAATAAATCAATTTTATTCCACCGCGGTGTGTACCTGCATACTCGTACAATATGGATATAGGCATATAAATACTTAAATGAATATAAATATTTTGTTGATTTATTTGAAAAAGTACCAATTACACAAGAAAGATCCTCGACTCATAGGTTGGTATGAAGCTGACCTCTGTACTGTACTGTACTGGACTGTATCCTGCCACCGTTTCATTAGGGGTGGCCGGTACCTCCGCAGATGCGCCTCCACTTTTTGCTGTCATCACCTTTTTCATACATACTCTTCTCTTATTCTCACTCTGCAGAATCCATCCTTTTGCAATCTCACCTATTTGGTCAAACCATTCTTTCCTCAGCCTTCCCCTTCCGCGCTTTCCTCTGACATTTCCTTTGTACACTTTCTTCGTTAGTTGTTCATCATCCTTTCTTTCAAGATGTCTGAACCATCTCATCGTACTTTTTTGTACTTTCATTCTCATATTCTCTTTTATACCACACTCGTTCATCACTCAAGCATTACGTACTCTATCACTCAGTGTCTTTCCAGCCATTGCTCTCAGGTAAGCCATTTCAACCGTACTTACATACTTTACTCAGCTCACATTCATTAAGCCTCACTTCCACCAACCAATATGCCATTGTGGACCGCCAATCTCATATTCTTCGTAAGTTTCCTATTTCTTGCAATTCTTCCAATCGTTTTCATTACATTTCTTCCTCTACTAGCGCGCTTTTCCAATTATTTCGTCATTTTCGCATTCGACTCAAACTCGCTTCCCAGATAATCAAATTCTTTCACGACCTCCACTCTTTTTTCATTCAGTCTTATCTCAATTTTCTCGCATTTCTCAGTCCTCCCAAAGTGTAAAAAATAATTCAATTTGTCAATGTCACCCCTGTTTCAAGGAAGGTCGGCAAGAGTTGCAGGTTTTATGTTCATTTGGATTTGGTTTTAATTTGTAAGTACAAATTCAGCATTCGTAAGCGCGAACTTACACGTACCTGTTTGTGGGCATGCATTTCATATTAGTTTTAAATGTTTATATTTCATTGCAACTTATATTCTAGATTATTATAGATGGTCATTGAACCCTTCTGTATGCAAACTAGTACTTTGTATGGTGGGTAAACTTTTTAGTTATATTTTGAAAAAGTAACGACTGATTATTATTGGTATTTATAAAATTTTAAGAATCGCAGCCTTTTATCTATTTTTAACCCTTTGACTACCCAGAAAATTGCTATTACATTTTGTATGGAAAATTTTCACTTTGTATGGCGGCTATACTTTTGATTCACTTTTTGGAAAAAATAATGATGGCAATATATAGGTTATTATTATTATTTTACAATTTTGCTACATTACTTTTTTATTAACCCTCTAACTGCCGAGAATTTTTCCATTATTTTTTTCTTTTATATGGCAACTCCCTAAACCGAGATTATGATGAAGAAATGATTATAATTATTAGATAGCACTATTATATAAATGGATTCACAAAAAAAATAAGAAAAATCGTCGGAGCCGTTTTTGAGAAAATCGCACTTTAAATTTTCAGCTCTTCGGAAGCCATCTTGAATTTTCAAAAAAGTAAATAAAAAATGGTTACGAATTAAAGTGATAAGCTTGTTCTTTCTATCAAATCTAAAACAAATTTAAATATCTTGCATTTTAATAGGTTTTTGTAATATTTTCGATTTAAAATTTCAGGTCGTGTAAACGGTGCTTTATATTTATTTTTTCAAAATTTTTTTTTTGTAAATTTGTAGAAATTTATGCTGTCCATAATATTGTAGATCATTATTCTTTTGTTGACCCCTTAACTTTCGAGAAAATCACAATCGTTTGTTTTTTTCATATCGCAGCCCATAGACATAGATTAGTAAGAGTGTTGCCATAACTAATTTATTAAGTTTAAAATTAATTAGTGGCAACTTTGAAAATTTAAGAAAAATTCTTGGAGCCGTTTTTGAGAAAAGTGCAATTTTATGTTTTTTTTGTATGGCAGCCATCTTGAATTTTCAAGTTGGTGTAATGCCATGTTATTCATACTTAATATATGTCCAAAAAAGTTGATGTAGCCAAAATTTGGTATCTCTAGGTCTTATACTTTGGAAAGTGACACACACACATACATACATACATACATACATACATACATACATACATACATACAGACGGACGTTTTTGAAAGATAGTGTTTTTTGGCATGTCCTGCACCAGGACAACTCATTTCCGTGAAAACCTCGAAATTTTTTTTTCACACCAAATCATAACTTTCTTTATAGCCTTCGGCTATAGCAAGAAAGTAAAAAGAAGTATGTATACTTACAGTACCTACTAACATCTTATTTCATTCCACATAATATTAAAAATACTTTGATTTATTATTTAATTTTATAATTTTTGGATGAATTCAAACAAAACACTGTTTATTTCCACTATAAAATTTATTTAAAAAGATTAAAATCTTTAAACAAATTACTAACGCGTTTTCAACCTTATAGGTAATCATCAGGTATGATTGATTTATTATTTTTTTTTTTTTTAAATGAAAACAAAACGTTTGATTCTACTTATTTTATATTTTATTTGTTAAAAAAACAAACAAATAATGAGTTTGACCAATTTGGGGCCTCTTGGCCATCTTCAGATTAATATATATATATATATATATATATATATATATATATAAATATATATTTTTAACTCTTCTTTTTACCTCTGCGGCACCCTTCCAGGGTGACATAGACCCCCAAGACTCTCAAGAATTGGGGAGCCTTCCGCACAGGATTCCTTAAAAAAAAAAAAAAAACTTTTTCCATTTTTTTTTCGATTCGCCCTTGCAACATGCCGTAGACATGCACTGGAAAAATGTGATATCTTTCGGCCGGGATGCTAGGGAAACGGTTAAAAAATGTTGCTTAGGACCGTAGTTCCATTCAAGTGCGACGTTTGCTCAAAGCGGAAAATAACTAAATTAAAAGTTTCTTTTTCGTTATCAATATTCAATAACATTTTGCTTGTCCAATGGCTTTTGCTTCAACGGATACTGGTTTATTTTTTTTATTTTTTTAAGCATGCCGTTCCCCCAATGCTTGTTTAGCTTATCAATCATTTGATTCAAAGATGACGAAACATATTCTACACAATCTGAGCTAATAAAAATTCGGAAAACATTATAATGTGAGAGCTGTTTGAAACATTTAAAAAATCAATTTCTAGTTTTCATAAGACACATTGGTGCAGTACCTACACAGACAAACATTGCTTATGTAAAATTATGCTCTGATGGACATAAAACAAACAAGCACTACGTCTTCTATACAGGCCTTCATCACATAAATAAGTAAATACATAAGGTTTTCAGAATTAGAATAAATTACATTTTCTCATAAAATTATTATCTTATTTCTGTCCCGTATTTTTAACTCCCAACAGTGTATTTTTAGGTATATGGAATTTATTTATTTCGTAGGTATATGGAATTGGACCTACATGGATTTTATTTTTTTCAACAACAACAAGACTTGCTGACGGTGCCTTGCTGAAAAAGTCTGAAAATAATTTCAATTGAAAATTTAGCACGGACACATAACAAGAGTGAAGTGTTGATGCTTTCAGCGCTTATTGTTAGATGGCAGTAATGTATGAGTGAAAAATTCAGGATTAAATTTTCTTGTGTATCTACCTACGCATATATTTTAAGAAAAAAACGTTTTCGAATGCCCAAATATGAATGAATCATAAAAAATAATGTATGAAAATATGAAACATGTAGTTTGTAGTCCATTCTTCGAAGATTATTTTCTATTTATATTTCCTTTTATTCTTGACACATTACTTAAAATAAAACTAGATCGAATCAAAAACTATTAACATTACATTGAAAATAGACTAGGCACTAATTTCATTTACAAAAAATGTGTCTATATACATACCTGGCCGGGCTAAGGTAAACTAATATTTTGTTAAACAAATTCAATTTGGTTATAATTCACTTTTTGAGTTTATTATGTACCTACACGATCAGTTTCGAGAGAAGCAGTACCTTCCATTTTCAGTGAAATGAAAAAAAAACTGTTCACAAAGTTACTACCGAAAATCTAGATAATTTAATATTTTGCAATTGGTTGCTAAGGACCCACGTTACACATAGACCTACATGTGAAGTTTTCCCATTGAGAAAAAACCTTATTTCAATTTTTACACCGAGTTCATGACTCGTCAACCGGTATTAAATGATTCGTATGTGGAATCAAATACAAGATTTATTTCTTAAAAATTTCTTTTTCTATTATTGCATGATATTCTTTGAGTTTCCATGTAGGTATACATTGTTATATCATTTTGGGATATTTTATTTTATACATGATAAAAGAGTGCCGTTCTTTTTGTGTATCACATCTCAAGGGCCCTCTCTATCACGAGCCTGTATCTTGAAAAAAAATAAACATCATGGTACGATTGTACGAACCACAGATCATAAAACAAAAGAGATGTGGTGTGTAGGCGTTACCCTGTCCGCCGAATATGCCGAAAAAACGGCACTATTTTGTTAATGGTACCTACTAGCCTTTTGTCATTCTTTCTTTAGCTCAGCGATTAATTCTCATCCTGTGAGGTGGCTAAGCAGTCTTATAATAAGTTTTCATTCCTTCCCAAGCCTCTCAATCACTTGCTTCACTTCATTCTTCATTCACCTCATTTGCACAGATCGCTCAAGCGCGAAATTATTTCTCTTACTTTACTCTTGTACTTACTGCGCCAATCCTCAAGTATAAAACCAGCCATGGGGTTCTAATAAAAAATGTACGGAAAATAAAACGTTGGTAGAAGGTGCTATTTTGATTTCCTTATAATTTTAGTGACGGTAAAGTTTTGTACTTGGGGTGCTGAGTTGTTCACTAACACAAGCGAGCCCGCCGCTTTTTACGCGATGAGTAAATATGATTTTTCTTTTGTAAAAATAGGAAGACCAAGGAACGGCTATAATTAGTATTTAAAAAAAAAACAAATTTACAAAAACAAGGGAATTAATTATCTTGTACAATTTCCAATTATACTCTTCTTTGTATATGTAGCTATAAATATTTTTATTTATTTAAATATATTTTTTTAAATTAAATAATAACCTAAGAGTTGACACAATCACTTTATTCGGGCTATGTAGCCATGCTCTGGTTAATTCTTTCCGGACAGTTTCGCCCATTGCTCCGATGGGCATTATCAGCGGTTGGCTAGTCGCTGTGATTTTCTTACAGGATCTGCTGTATTAGAAAGTCCGGAAAGAATTAACCAGACCATGGCTACATAGCCCAAATAAAGTGATTGTGTCAACAAGAACCGGCCGTGAAAGCTTCAATGTATAAATTATAACCTAAGAGCTCCCCGCGGGGAACCATACGTCATCCATTACCAGACAGAGACATGTTTAGGTAGGTGGTGTGAATAGAGCACATGATTTTTTCACAGGTCTTCCTGATCCTTTCCTGGAGCGTTTTGGATGGAGCCTTTTCAAAGAGGTATCAAAAATTTAACATATTTGTAAACAGAAAAATGTATTGAAATTACAGCAGCACCCCTAGTGTTTTTCTTTCATTATATCGGCAAGAGTTGCAGGGCTTATGTTCATTTGAAATTGGGTTTTTTATATTGTAGGTCCACATGCAGCATGTGTAAGCGCGAAATTATGCGTGTCTGCTTTTGGGAATGCATTTAATATGAATCTCAAATGATACATAATCTTTGCAGCTTAGATTTAGATTTAGATATATTTTTATATTGTTACGAACTATGAGTTTGTGTAGATGTTTCTAGGTAAATGCGCCTAAGCACGATGGTGTGTGTCGAACAATCTGAAAGTGTTTCGAAAAATCCATTATAGAAGTATGTGGAATAATCTAGAACATGCAAAAATCGTATCTTTCGTACCTATGTATACGAGCCGCAATGGTGCGGAGAGTCAGGACGCTTGAAACATTGTGACGCGAAGTCGATAGAGATAGAAAAGTACTGTGTAACCGTATATTGTGCAAAATAAATCCTGTTAAATAAATAAATCGCAGTTTAATTAAAAATAGCTCAAGTAAAATCATAACTACTATATCTACGCGATGGCGGGGAATTTACTCGATGTGCACAAAGTGTGAAAGGAAAAAGAGGGAAGGGACGACCGAGAAAAGTATGGAGTGATCAGATTGTGGAGATTGTGAAAGAATGGGATATACAAAGTGAGCGTAAAAGAAGAAAATGCATGAAAAAGGTGATGGATATGAAGGAATTGAAAGAGGTATGTCAGGATAGGAAAAAATGGAGGCAACTCTGCAGAGGCTCTGGCCACCCCTAGCGGAATGGCGACAGAGTTACAGCACGACAACCCGTGGTGGGTCCTGACCTTCTTGATCAACCTCAGCCACCGCTGCACTTTCTCCTTCAGAGTCACGCTCCTACCCCACGGCAGTCTGCCAACACATCCTTCGAAATTAATGCATTTTTTATTTATATATTTCCAACCATTGAAAGATTGATTATCTTGGTCACACAACACGAAAGTTCCCGAAGTACATTATTAGCGCGTAGAGCAAACAATGTTAGGAACGATTTTTAAATAAGAGTTTTGCCTAAATACACTTTCGTTTTTATTCAGACATTAAAATAAACAGCAGCGCTCCGCGAATTTATTTCGCGAATACATTATTATTTTGTGCGAACAAATGTTTGCGATGAGGGGGTGAAAACACACATCTATGTGGGTACTTATGTTACTAGTCACTTCCCTTAACAATGACTAAATTATTTGTCAGGAAAATAACAGATATTATAAAGCTTTTTTTAACCAGATTATAAAAAAAACAAAGAACTAAAACGTTGTCTAGGTATAATCTATCCCTAATCTAAGTTGCAAAGATACATTACATTTGAAATTCATATTATATGCATTCCCATAAGCAGACACGTATAAGTTCGCACTTACACATGCCGCATGTCGACTTACAACATAAAATCCGAATCTCAAATGAGCAAGCCTTACAGCTCTTACTGACCTTACCTGAAACGGGGGTGACATTGGCAAAGTGAATAATTTTTTACAGCATAGGTGGTCAGCGTCATTTCAACTTATAAGTCAAGGAATAATTTCAGTATTTCGATGTGCTTTCCAAAATACTTAGTTTTTTAAAAACACCTACTTTGTGTGGGTGCTTATGGCAGTGCTTAATTTGACAGCTGCGCCCCCTGGAGGGGCTGATTTTGTTCTCTGTGGGGGCAAGACGGCTGCTATAGGACATCACAAGAGCGGGGTTCACACCCCTAGCCCAGGCTCACGGTCCACTGAACTGATCATAATAAAAACGGCGAGCGAGAAGAACAAGTTTGACCATAAATCCGTAGCCTATACCCTTAGTATAAAACACAACATTTAAACTCACCCACAGCGTTTTACAAAAAAATATATTTAAGCTCAATCACCCTAAAGAATCGCTGTTTGAATTCTCTTATATTTTTGCGAAAACGCTACATTTAAGTTGTATATTTGGGGGAATATAATAAAGGAGCAGGAGGAATAGACGGAAAAAAGTTTGTCATAATTCTTGCCCGGTCGGCAATAATAAGATGCAGTGCTTCTTTGTACGTAATGTATGCGATTTTTTATTATTTCTCTGGAATATCAATGTATCACATTATGCAGATGACATACATCCCTACCAACTCTAATATAGGAGTCAGACGTATTTCGATAGTATGGGAAATCATTATATTTGTGTGAACGTCAGTAGTTCACGCGGAAAAACCTATACACGTCGATGTCATTTGTCATGACGTCACGTATTTTTTTGTAATTAGTTGCTGAAGTTTCTAGTAAGATACGGTGCTATTCTTAGACATTTTAGTCGTCCGTTGAGCCCACGCTTTGACAAACTTATGATGCATTTCTATGAACACATGTCAATACAAGATGGCCGCAAGTAAACAGCTGATTTGTTTTCATACAAATATTACCAAAATTCGGAAGGTAAGAATGCCCATGGTGATGAGACTTTCAGCCCAGGCATCTTTAGTATGTCAAAGCGTGGGCTCAACCGACGACTAAAATGTCTAAGAATAGCCCCGATAGGATTTATAACGTTTGCCCGCTGACAATAAAACCAATTTGAAAGTCCATTCGGAGTCTATAATTTTAGGTAGGTGTCAAATAATTAATCAAATATTTTCTTATGTTCTTACTTCAATAGTGGATACTGTGGTCGCTCTGTAATCTCTTCACCTGCATAGGTATATTGTAAATGGTACAAGGTTTTCACGACCGACTTCTGGCGCTTCATATTACTCTTCCAATCTTGAACGATGTGAATTTGCTTACATCTTCTTCTTTCTTGCTTACGTTTCGTTACAATAAATACTATGTGGGACTTCTTCGGAGCAATGCTTCTCAACGACTGAACATTTTCGAAGTGTATTTATTGCTCTTGTAATCAGGGGAGCGTGTTTTGAAAAATATATTTTTATACCTTCAGCTATGTTTGCCAACGAAAATTTGAAATTCTTAATAAATTCAATTAAGATCAGAGGATTTGTAATCCAGCATCTCAACTCGAAACTTTTACAAGTACAATTGAAAAGCGAAAGGAAAAAAAAACAGCTTTAATTAAAACCTCTTATATCGGGGCGGCTAACTAACATTGCGACAGTTCCAGCACTTTGTTTGAAGGTGGGAAATTTCGGGGGGAATCGGGCGACAAAAAATGTGTATGGGGTGACGCGGCAATCGGAGATGGGGGGAGATGCCGTTTTAATTTGGTCCTTGGTTTCTGTTCTTTATAAGTTGGTTTTTCTTTTCCCTTTTTTTCATTATAAACGTCCGCGTCTTCCCAAAGCGCCGCCAGCTCCTCGACATTTATTATTTTTGGACCAGAAGGGGGCGGGGCAAATAGAAACGTCAATTCTTTTAGCCAAGTACTGACTTAACGATTGTATAGGTATGCTGTCTTGGTAGATTATTTTAAACCGTTTGAAGGTTTTTAACATTTTTCGAAGACCAAATAAGTCTTTAATTTAAGGTGCAGGAAAATATCAACATTTAGTTATTATATAAAATGTATGCCCACCAGCAGATACCTAAAAAGTTGGATAAGATTATTTTAAACCATTTGAAGGTTTTTAACATTTTTCAAAGAAAAAATAAGTCTACAATTTGCAAAGTTGCAGAGAAATACCAACATTTAGGAATCATATAGCATGTATGCCTATCACAGACACGTAAGAAATTGGATGAGAATCTAACTACACAATAAAAAAATCCAATCTCAAATGAACATACACTCTGGAACTCTTAACACACTTCACACAGGTGTGAAAGTGACAACGTAGATCAGTTTTACGGTATACGTGGTCAGCCTCGTACTAACCAATAAGTCAAGGAACTAATAACAACAAAAATATTTCTCCTGATGATTTTTCTTTCTACCCAGATTTTGATCTTGCTGTTTGCAGCAATATTGATTATTACACTTATTTTTATCGAAGGTAAAATTATTCAACAAAATAAAATTTGAAATACCAGATCTCCACCCCTTCTTCTGGGGTCGATTTTTCAGCCACATTAAAGGCTTTAATGGCCGCTTGAACCCTTTCAAGTCGCGATGCGGGGCTAATGATCTCCGAAGAGAATGACCCTTGAATTAATATTGTTACTCTGGGTTCAACTGACACAAGTAAATATGAGTGCAAGGATTCTGCCGATCGTTTATTTTAATACTTTGAAGGGTTCAACTGCCATTGACGGACACTCCAACCTTTATTAAATTGACAAAAAGACTTCAATAAATAATTACAGTATCAAGAAAGTAACTCCTTGATTTTTTAATAATATGAGAACATCTTCCATGAATGATAGACAGTAAAACAATTCAAAGCGACATGTGTGAGGTGCTGCTTGGTCTAATATACTTGTACCTACATTTACTTTTACAATTTTACAGAAAGGGTGACAAATGTTTAAATATCTGTAAGTAATAAACAAGAACCAACACAAAAAGGTCCGTATGTTCCACAATGACGAAAAAGTTGTGACGTCACATGACCGGTTTGCTAGGGCGAAAGTATACTGATAATAATTCGTCATGTTTGCTATGAGCTGTAGTTTTGTTACGTGTGACGTTTAGCCGCCGAGAAAAAATCACATTTGGAACAAAAACGTTTCGGCTCCATTACTAAAAAAATATAACTTGAGATTTCGATACACTTCAAAATGCAATATTAATTTAGGTGACGAAAATACAAAGAAAGAAAAATAAATTCATCGTGTATTTTAAAGCCAAGACAATGAAACACGTCTACATTGCTAAGTTTTTCTTTCCCTTGTATACATTGCGTATTTTTCGACTAACACAATAAATCTGCATCTAGAGATCGAGCTAGGAGTACTTACCAAGTGTCAGCTCACACAATTTAGTCCTGGCGCCACGCCACTGGGAAGGCATAAAACAAAAGGGTTGCTGCAAGAGTAACGATCACCATTAGCCGCAAACTTTCTGATTTAGGGAGGACGTAAAAAATTCACAGTGATTTGGCATCAAGTCTAATGCCGAATTGCAGCTGTCCAAGTTCTTGATTTGGGAGAGGACCGAGGAGCCGAAAGGGCCACGTAATGAATGCCCAGTAATTTGTATTGCGTTTTGAATTGGAATTCCTAAATTGGTGAGGCTTGGTTTTATTTGTTTGATTAATGAAAGCGGTCCCTTTATGTAAACTACGTACAAATTATGTTGGTTGAATGTTAATCTTCTTCAAGCTTAATCTTCCAGATATCGCAGTTGAGACTGCTCGATCTATTGCTGGAAGACCACTAAGGTTGAGTTGGCAGGACGAGGTGAAGAAGGATGTGGTGCAGCTACTAAATATACCAAGCTGGAGGATGGTGGCCGAGGACAGAGGCGGATGGAGACTCAAGTTAGTGGAGGCCAAGGCTCGATATGTGCTGTATTTTCATTGACGCAGAAGGAGAAAAAATAGCATCTATATTTGTCTTTACTGTTTCTGTTCAGCGAGAGCAAGCTATTGTATCTGCTAAAAGTAAGCGATAAAACATTGTCGGTAGTGAATAGTTGACCTGGAAGTCAAATATTTTTCATACTGGGTTGGAAGTTATTTAGGCAGCTATTGCATTGTCGTTTGCTTGAAACCAAAAATCAGTGTACTGTGTATGCCTGGAGTGACTCTTGGCAAAACAATGCATTTATTCTGAATCTCAAACTGATAATTCTGGCTATGCACGCTATAGTCTACCAAAGAGATTAACCTGCGCAGGCGAACGGAGCACATGGGCACGCACACAGAAACGCGGTGTCACCGCTGTAGGAGAACTTAGATCATTCTAGACGACTTGTTAACGTCGTGACCAACATATTCAGGAGACATTTTCATGTGAAGTGATCAAGGGTAAACTATGCAGCTGCATTTCTTGGACAACATATGTCTGTAAATATTTCACCGATAGGATAAAAAAGTAATCTCTTGAACTCGTCAGTCAAAAGTTTCCACCCTGATTTTCCCCATCCCCTAGTGGGGTACATCCAAAATAATTAATCATGGCGCCCTGTCCAATAAATTTTCGTTTGATAATTATTTTCTTATTATTTTATTTTTGCCCTTTTTCGCCGCCTAAATCCCTTACTCGGGAGATAAGTCCCTCAAAGCCTCCCGCCATTTTTCTGCCACCCTGTTCAATAAATGTCATCCCATTGAAATCCACTTTTAATTTCAGTAGAAATAATTAATATCAATTAGTACAACGTTAAAAATTAAAAAAAATCATATCGTACTTATAGCAGGCGAGACTGAGCTCTGACCATCCCGAAGTAAATAGCGAGAACTTATTGTTACACTTAGTCATAGTAGTGTTTATTTATAATGCGATTATTCCATTGCATATTTCTAAAAATTTAAAGGGTTAACAAGAAATTTATAGGAAGAAAATTTGACGAAAATTCCATTTTTTAAGGCATTCTGTGTTCACTCGCTAGATTTCAGAGAATCTTAAGGTCTATGACACACGTTGGAGTACCGCAGAGATGTGGGTGTTGGTGAGTGGCAATAGAGCATGGATGGTGCTTTCATCAGCATACGTGTGAATTGATGCACATGACAGGAGTTTGTTGATGTTCAGAAGAAAGAGTGACGGAGATAGGACGGAACCTTGTGGCACACCGGAGTTGATTGATAATTGACCTGATGTACCTATAAACATCTACATTGAAAAATGCATATAAATTGGTTGGTCAGAATGAAAACTGTTTGTAATAACTACTTACCAAAATGAGAACATAAGCACATGGCAGATTTTCATTTATATGTATCGAAAAGGAGGTCGGCTTCATCACCCAAATATTTTCTCTTTAAATTTATCAACAAAAAAAGTGTAAATGTTTTATCTCTAAAAAGCCCTTTTTTGCATAAATACTTTGTAAATAAGATAAGATAAAAAAACATAAAATCATAGAAAAAATAAATATCATTAGATCAATGTAACTTGAAAGATAATTCCAAGATGGAAAGTAAAATGAATAACAATGACTGAGGCACACTTGTGACTTTATTAAGTTTGAAGAGGTTATCTTCTCTTCGCAAGGCGGGAGCTTCTTTTTAATTAATAATTGAGGTGAAATGTCTTTCAAGATGGCATGGCCTGCCTGCGTGTATAATATTATATTATAATCCTAGATATAACTTTATGAAAAAAAGTTGGGCAAGATGGTGCTTTGTTTAATTACAATGTATAAATGAGATGATATTTTAGACACCCAAAATAAAATATGATTTAATTTGTGATATAAATAATAGCAAGGTACGAAAAGGTTAGTATTTGGTCGAAAGCTCGATTGATAAAGTATGAAAAGAATACAAATTAAAGGACACATTTTTTGCGTTCAATATTTAACAACAACAAAAAATGGAATAAGCAAGAGCAAAAGCAGTTACAGCAACATTGTCAAAAAAATACCACCCCACAAATTTGTGAAACCTTTTAGTATTTTAATTATGCGCGGATACTTTGTGAAAAACCAACCATAAATTTAATGCGGACGTCACCTTTTATTTTTTCGCATTTACTTACTTCTCTCACAATCATCTTGCCGGGGGTAGGAGAGCTTTCACCCCTTTCTTTCTAGATTCTTTCCTTCCACCCGCTTGTCTCGCATTTTTCGCTCAGCTCTCCTTGCCGCCTGTCAATATTAACTCCGCGAGAGAACCTTGAAATTACGAGACCGTAATTGACTTTAAGAAATTGCATGAAAAGATTGTGACTTTAACCCTTTTCAACTCCTATAAAATAATGGTGCGCACATAGTTTTTTTTTAGCATGAAAATATTTTATTGACGAATATTATTCATTCATTTTGTATGGAATTAAAAGCATATTTTGCCAACCGTGGTATAGAGAAGAACAGGTTTCTTAGTGTTCTGTCGGAGTCGTGTATGATGTCATCAAGAGACTTGTTTCTTCTCCGCCAAAAATACACTTATTGAATTGTCTGAAAAAGTTTTTTGTCGCTCGTGGTCTTGACTTGGCAATAAAAATGACCAGAGGTGATTGGTAGTCACCGGTTGGCTGGAGGGGGAAAAAGGTAGAGGGATAAAAAGATATCCGCCACGATGGACCGATCAAGTGAAGATAGCAGCAGGCACCTCGATGGTTAGAGCGCTGCGGGCAGCGTAATCAAGGGAAAACAAGGGAGAGTAGAGTGATCGCTTCCACGAGCGCCCTTGGAGTGACTACATCACGAAACGGCGCTATAAAGAAATCATCAACTCATCATCATCATCATCATCATCACAGCCCTCATGAAAAGGAAGAAGACGTTATCTAAGTTATTTAACAAATTAACTGGTATGAAGTTGATCCCCATCCTGAAAATTATATTATTTAGACAATACTTGTTTCAGGGTCACACATCTCGAGAATGTACATTTTTACAGATACACCTGTTTATCAAGCAATGAGAATGTGCCTACATTAAATATTAATTTATTTATGCAATTGACTAAAGCCGAAAGGATGATAGATATGCAAAAAAATGCTTAGATACAAGCAAACAGTTATTACATTTGTGAGGTGAAAATGTATTGGTGATCGAGAAATTCCCATCGCAGTCAATATTAACGGAATGAGACATTATCTTACGAGAAAGAAGAACGATAAAGAAAGGTAAAACAGATAGGAAGAAGGAATATTTGCAATGCAAATGGCGGGCTCTGGTCGCAGCGCGGTACAAATTTTAATTACCACCTTAAATTTAAAATCTCCTTTTGCGGGTTCGCAGTTCAATTCGTGGACGTGAGATTTTCACTAGAGGACTGTCAAAGAAATAAAAAGTTAAACATTGCAAAAAAATAAAACTTTGAATGAGCGTCCACTAGGTGTGGGTCATTCTAACAGATTCATGTGTGACAGGCGTGTAATCCCTTTTCCCTGTGAGACGAAAGAAGGTGGATGGACCTGGTAAGGCAACTTAAGTAACTTTAATCCAAGGGTAACATGCGAAAATCTCCTTCCTTCCTTCCTCAGCCATTCTCAGTTCATTCCTGGGCGTAGACCTCCTCCAATCCTCTCCATTTCTGTACATTTGCTGCTGTTTTCAGTCATCCTCTGCCTGCAATTTCCTTGATATTGTCCAACCACCTCAGTTGCGGTCTTTCCACTCCCTGCTAGGACATTCTGGGCCGCCACCGGACGATCTTTTCACCAGCTGTCATGGTCTTGCCTTGTGACGTGACCAGTCCAGCGACACTTAAAGCAGGTCATGTATGACATCAGTGACACCAGTGCGTCTACGGATCCCCTGGTTTGGAACTTTGTCTCTGAGGCTGATTCTCAGCATCCTTCTTTCAATGGCTCTTTGGCGCGTCCTCAGTCTGTTGGCGCTATACTGAGTGAGCCCTTTTGTTTCCAAGCCACAGGTTAATACTGGAAGCACGTATCCAGTCACCCACATTACCTTCAGTTGCCCAAACCAAAAATATAAAATGAAAAAAAAAGACTTGCATGTGAGATTAACCGATTGGTATACAAGCTTAACGTTTCTCCCTCTTTTGTAAAGAAAACGTACAAGGACTAAAACAATGTTAACCCTGGCAGTGAGAAAATTCATATTGTTACCAGCTTCTTTCAAGGGTTCCCAATGGATTGAATAATTCGCATTCCTTTTCAATATCAATATTCCAAGCCACCTTTTTTAATTTCTACACTTACAAAAATGTCAATGTTAAGAACTGTTCATTAAGAATCTGAATATTTTTTTCTATTGCGCAAAGTGTACACTGTCTTTACATCCCTAATTAGCAAAGGCAGTTGTCAGGGCGGCGGGAATATCTCAGTGCACATCTTGTACCAGCGCTGCAGAGGGTAGTGATGGTACCAAACGGAAAAAAGCCATTCCAGTTCGAAATAAGAAATCATCGGCCGCTCGCCTCCTGCTCAGATAATGAAGCGAGGAGATGACTCAGACGCGGGATGAGATTTGAATATTAATTTGCCATTGGGAAATGAATTAACGTTTTTGTTTTCAGCCCTGATTGCGGTGTTGGATGCGGGAATAATCCTACATAAACTTTTTATGGAACCTTTTTAAAACCCTGTAATTTGCATAAATTTATCGTGGACTACACCGCTAGGGGTGCGGGTGTTGCCTTTTATACAAAAAGTGGGGTGGTTTGAATTTTTAATTTGTGATCTTGTATTGAGCTTGAGGCAGTGACAAAGCTGATGTAATAAGGAAACCATTGGAAACAGGAAAGTCTTATAGATACTTTCGAAAAAAAAAGTATTAGATCTATCTCTTGTTTTATTCAAATAACCAGTTGTTCCAACCCTTGACTTATAGGCTGGTGTGAAGCTGACCACCCATAAACTGCATCACTTTGCCCATGCCACATCTGTTTCAGGGAAGGATGCAATGATTTGCGAGGCTTATGTTCATTTGAGATTAGAGAGAAGCAGATGCAGAACGTACGATTGCGAATTCATACGTTCCTTTCTGACAAGAATGGAGTTTAGCATTCCATACGACCATGAAGGCCAAAAATGGGATGGATGGACGGTGACAAAGAAGATGCAGCCAAGGTAGATAAGTGGCTGGAAAGCCAAGACAATGGGCAGGCGAGAGTGGAGGAGAATCACGGATTCAGCCAAGGCCCACCCATGATTGTGGAGCTCATGATGATGATGATGCTCGATAGTCACTTATATCATGTCCAAACAAGGACTCACATTCAGAACTGAAAATTTTAGTAAAATTATATAATGTACACTAATGTTTCATCGGTGCTATTCGCTCACAGCAAATCCATGGCTCATTTGTCGTCTAAAGAGAAATCTCCATTATCTATGGATTAATTGTTCAGTTAATAGCACTGCATGCGTTTATAAATAAGTTAACTTCGGCATATATTACAAACCATTTACACTTGAAATTTAGACAAAGAAGCCAGCGTTCCCGATGAATTTGTCGTAGCTATTTTACAATTTGGCATTGGGCAGTGTTGACTTAGGACTGTCCACTCTCCCTCACCCCCCACCATCCCCCCCGGCACTTTCTCATCCCCTGTTAGTCGTCTCTTTAACACCTCACTTGAGACACGGCGCACTTGCTCGCGCGCTCCATACTAAGCAGATTGCGACCAAGTTTGAATGGAAAATGCACTCCTTTTCGCATGCTCATTTCTCTCATGTAGGTATCACAGTGTCAAGCTTTGTTACAAAAAAAATGTCGTTACTTATCTGCCATGATAAATACGAGTATATGATTACGTTTTGCGGTTTTTATTTAAATTGAAATACGTCAGATACTAAACCTGCTGAAATCTTACCATCTACTTTTAGAGCATCAGTCCAAGTACTTACCAAAGTTTTCTAGTCTCATTATTGGAGAACTAGGCAGCCGGCTGTTTGTTTTTTATTCGATATGTGTAAAGATTGTTGGCGTGATCGAGTCACGAATGAAGAAGTGCTCCGACGAATGCACACCACAAAGGAGCTACTGCCTACCATTAAGCAGAGAAAGCTCAAACCCTCCTCGTACCCGTCCTGTATGTATGTGTCAGAAGGACCCACAGCACATGGACGCTCATGCAAAGCTATATATTTTCTCAAGTGGCGAAAGGCCTTCCCGTGAAGTGAAAGCAACGGCACGACAAAACAAGAACCTCTAGGTCAGAGGCGTGCTCATGACTCTAAAAGTTGATGTACTTCGGTCACGTTATAGGAAATAAGAAATACCACCTTCTCCATCTTATCATACAACTGAGGGGAGAAGATCTCAGGGACGCCGATGGACGTCGTGGCTGAAAAACCTGCGACAATGTTTCGGCAGAAGCACCAAATCCTTGTTTCGAGCCGCAGAAACCAAACTCAAAATAGCCGTGATGATCGCCGGTCTTTAATAGCAGTGGCACGAAAAGTAGAAGAAGATTTCTTTTTAATCCAAGTCTTTTAAAGTAATCCTAGATTGATATAAGTTCAGGTAAGTAAAAAATTATAGTTTCCATTATTTACTTCATTTTAAAGTCTCACCCCAACTAAATGGAACATCTAAGTGTGCCTGGTGACTTCCAGTGTCCGTCAATAGGTACCGGGAGGGCTTCCCTTATTTGCAAGGGCCGCGGAAGTGACCGGGCAGATATTGAAACTGGAATACCCCGTGGGGAGGGAGCTGGGTGAAGACAATGGAATAACAAATTGATGTTTATCCAGCAGAGGGATACATAAAAATGTATCACCAATTTTAACTGAATATGGTCGTGTGCTTTGAATATATTTTTCTAGTAGGCACGTACGCAAAACAAAAAAAAATACTTATCTTTATATGTTATAGTTTTTGATATAGATGCAAGAGTTGCAGGGCTTATGTTCATTTGAGATTGGGTTTTTTATATTGTAGGTCCACATGCGGCATGTGTGAGCGCGAAATTATGCGTGTCTGCTCGTGGGAATGCATTCAATATGAATGTCAAATGATACATATCACTTAAAACACCATATTTTAGACTTGTGGTTCCTTAGATCTAGGGATACAAATTATATAAGTAGCTACCATATGTTTTGAACAATCAAACTTATTAGCATATAAAGTGTATGTTAAAGTATATTTCAGATGTTAACTCGTGTAATGGAATACTTAGTATCAAAATAAATATTCACATTACTGTGTCAACAATTCTCAGGATTGGATCATTTTAAACTTGCAATCTAGACATACATTAGCAATGGATTTACAAATAGACCCTTATAGGAGCGGACCCAAGGGCTGTCGGTCACGCTATGAGGGGGTGGTGGTAGGAGGGTTGTTTTAGCAGGAATGGAGAGGGGGAGGGGGGTGGGACATCCGGTCAAGTAAACAATGAGAGATAATGGACTACGTCTTGCCCAAATACCGACAAGTGAGTAGTTACCTAAAATAACAACATTGAATAAGCAACCTGTAGCTTTGACGTCATAAGCGTTTTCACAGTAACTTTTTTTATAACACTACAATGAGAGCTTGCATTCCATGCCGAGAGCACGGGTTCGATTCCTACCGAAAGTATCAAAAATGTTTTCCCGTTTCGGTTTTATTTCAAACTTAAAAATAAAATACCGGTCTTCACAATAAATTACTACCAACTTTCTTGGAAGCTACAAACCCCCACTTTAACTGAACTGGTTGGCGGAAGGCTGGCCCCCTAAACTGTAAAAAAAAGTTCCACTCGCCTCATGCGACCCCTTCGGGGAGAAGGCGGCAAGAAGTTATACAATATGTCTAGGTTAATCAAATTAGATACGTCACATTATTTTAACCTGCCAGTCCAACAAGGAGGATGAATGTGAATGAGTGGCATTACTGTATCTTAAGTGCAGCCTTTGATACAGTAGATCACAAATTTATTATCACCAAAATGGAGAAATGACTAGCAGTGTCAGGTAAAGTACTTGATTTTTTTGTCGTACCCTTCTCATTGGAAGCTAAGCTTAAATTGTGTAATGGTCAATTCTCATATTTTCCACGGATATTAGGAATTCGATGAGACTATTTGAAACTACAGGAACCAAGAGGTGGAATGAAAGTAGTTTCACAATGTTTTAATCCGATGGTTAATTACCCAAAAAATTAAAGATCTTTTACAAAAATAAGTATTTTCAAAATTTCTTAATTCACGAAACATTATGAAAGAATCATACAATCTGAGATAAAATCTCGAATAAGTAAATAGAAGACAATCAAATTTTTTTTTTTTATTCTTCGTCTTTCTTTTTATTTGGCAAGTCTTCTTGTGAACAGGAGCACAGAAAGTGAAGAGGGTAATACTTCCTCGCACCCACCACCTAGCTCAGTACGAAGCTGGTATAAAAACAAACAAAACTGAAAACCAAACACACGATTCTCACCGCAACCCGGCCCGGCAATGATTTGGAATTCAAATCGCGAACGTCGCCTTTTCTTCATATAATAATGCCAAAAGGGTGACACCTACGCTAAAGTAAAAAGCTTTACGTTTAAACTCAACCATAGCGTTTTACCAAAAAATGCAAAGAAACCAAAACACTCACAGCATGCGTTGTTGAAACTTCCATACATTTTTTACTAGACACCTAGCGTTGAGTTAGAGTTTAATTTTTATTCTTGGGGAATAGGCGAACAATTCGCAGCCAAAGAGGGTGCACTTATTCCCCATCCCTTTATTTTTCATTCGCTCCTATTAGACAGTCAAATTTTTCGATTGTGAAATGCTGGCACGTGGCTTTTAAAATTTGATTCAATTTTGGCAGGTAAATAAAAAAATGTTGCCTACCTGAGAATATTTATTTAATTCTCCAAAAATGAACTTTGTTTTTAGGCCCTACTAAAATTGATGCATAGCCTTTTAATTATGTCACGAGTATTTAGTACTTACTGCATCCGTAGGTTTTGGTCAATTGTTCGCGTGATTTCTAAGACCTCCCATGGTTCTCTTGAATATTTTCTTTTATGTTAGTGCAAAATAGCCTCGAAAAATACAGATATGAAAAGAATACTTAACTTACTTATTATTTTATTAAAAAAATTAACAAAGTTCAAATTCACTTTTTATAATTTTATTTCTGTCTAGCACTTTCGCCTACAAGGCATCATCAGGACAATCAAATTATTGTAATATCAATACAAATATTTGTCCTGATGATGCCTTGTAGGCGAAAGTGCTAGACAGAAATAAAATTATAAAAAGTGAATTGGAACTTTGTCAATTTGATTAATATACAATGGACTTTCACTGTGTAAACCACCAAACCCTTAAAAATATTTTTAACTTACTTAATTTGCAGTTGAAAAATTAAATGAATTTTAAAGTTATGTTTTTAGTCAACCTTCAAACGCTATCGGATCTGAAAATATAAATTAAGCATTTATAAAATTCACACGTCTATGTGACATTGTGACGTCTATGTGACAACATCAATTTTGTTTGTCCTTAGCAGCCCAGCCATTTGACGTCACAATATTTTTTGTTATGGAATTTGTATCGAGTCCATCATTTAATACACAAATACTTACACAACAACACGTTTTTAGTTTTCTTGCTTTATAATGATCTGAAATTGGAAGAGTTTTGTTCTTAGACATGGTTTCTTCTACGTTCCTGTTTCGGCGTAGACCCGTAGAGCGGGAATTCATTTTATTTCCCTTATAAAGAATGTGTGAACTGTGAGCTGTATGAGTCGCTACCGGATGATATACGACAACTGGCAACCCTAGCAAGCTTCAAGTTGATAAAATTTGAAAAAAGTTACATTATTTTTAAAGTTACCGTTACAATTTGACTACTGGAAAAATCCGGCAAGTACGAAATGCAGTTTAACAATAATAAACTCGACACGAAATAAGAATATTTGTTCAGTTTCTCAGCGAGCAAACGTCACAGGTTTATGTTTATTTATCTATCCTTAGAAACCAATTACAAGCTAGTAGTTTGCATTCTGCCTCACTATTGTGTCATCACCATGTTTTGTCTATGGGATTTGTGTCGAGTCCGTCAGTTGTTTACCTACTTCATTTTTTATACATTTTATCATTTTCATGGAAAGCTGTTTTATTTATGAAAACTTATACATGGTTTTAGCATGAAAAATAATTGCATAAAAATTAAGATGTTCATTGATTTTCGAGAATAATGTAATGAATATTGGAAACATAATTATTTTCTAGATTTTTTAATGGAAGTGTCTGTAAAAAAGACAACGCTGAATCATCATTTTATTAAAAATAATGTTCAAAATTCCAACACCCCGAGGAGGCGCGACATTTTCCAGCCACCCGCGGCAATATATTGCAAATCCTGAAAAATCGAATGTCTAAGTAAAAATGCGCGCAAAAAGTATGTGGGGGTACAAAACGTAGAAAAAATATGCAAGTCATGGAAAAAGTATGGCGAGATAAATTTGATATAAACACACCAGCCACCCGAGATTTTCACAGGCCCGTGAGCAAGAGATATATCGACGCGTGTGTCACCAAAACCCAAAGTATAAAAGCTTAAATGTCAACTCAATCATAGCGTTTACAAAAAAATGCATGGTAACTTAAACAGCAGTTATAGTGATTTTTTTAGTTTTCATGGATTTTTTAAAACTTACGAGACTCTTACTTGGTACGAGTACCAGGCGAGGAGAAGGAGGCGAGGGTATTGTTATTCCGCGATTGTCTTTGAATATAAAATATTATTATTGGGTTGCATTAGGGGCGGTGTTTTCCTTACACCTCCTTGGGCCGCTGCCACCCTGGTAGCCGGCTGTGAGGGGTGGAGAGCGTACGGTTGGAAAAATCAGGGGGTCGCACCAAGGCAGTTTTGCATTGTTTTTTAATAACACTATTCTTTAACTTCTATTGTATAAACAATAAAAAATACACAGTATATGTAATCCTTCCTAATCAACTTTAATCTTACCATCTTAATTCTTTTCCATTATTCCTTGACTTATAGGTTGGTGTGCGGCTGACCACCCATGTTGTAGAAAATGGTTCACTTTGCAATGTCACCCCTGTTTCAGGGAAGGTCGGCAGGAGTTGCAAGGTGTATGCCCATTTGAGATTTGGTTTTTATGTTGTAGGTTGACATGCGGCATGCTCAAGCGCGAACTTGTACGTGTCTGCTTGTGAGAATGCATGTACTCGTAATGTGAATCCCCAATGTTACATATCTTTGCAACTTAGATTAGATTAGATCTAAACATTGGGTGATTTTTGACGACTTAGTTTTTATAAATATCTGATATTCATTATGATTTCATGACAAGAAGAGACTGCTTAGAATTTTTTACGTTTCGGCAGATAGTAAAAGAGCTGCTGACAGTCAATCGAAAGGCAAAGGAAAAGACCTTTGTGAATCTCAAGAAGACCTTCAACTCGGTGGATAGAAGTATGATGTGGTATGTAATAGAGAATTATGGAGTAAATAAAGCATTTTTTTAATGCAATTCTGTTTTCAAGTATATAGATTGAGAATGCAGTAAACATTTAACTAACATTTAACTTATTCATTTACAAGTTTTTCATGATTTTTCTTTATCTATACTTATTCCATGTGTATTGCAAACAGTATGTGTTTTATTTTTTTATTTTAATAAGAGCTAACAATGTGTGTGCAAACAATAACAATAAAATGTTCTCCCTCTCTCAATTAAGGTGGCGCAGTCATCGGAGACGAGAATCTTTACGAGAGTGGAGGAACCAGAAGCTTAAACAGCGCCCCCTTCTTTCTTGACGTATTTATTCGCGTTTAAGAAAGTATAAAATGGAGACACACTTGGCTTGTACCTCTACATACAGAGGATAAGGGTAGTCGGAGTGAGTACAGAGTTGTCGCCTTATTCCCCTATGAGCGCTTACACATAAAGCTATCAAGATCTGAGATAGAAAAAGCCAAAGAATAGAGATGTGTTTTCAATAAAGAGTCTGTGTTAAAATTTTACAATAAATATGTGAATACAATGTAGACAATATGTTTTTTTTCAATTGTCTAAAAATCACAACTTTTTTTCCCAGTTTATTTTCTTTCTTCCATCAAACTTCACAGTGTATTTGATGAGAGAGATTTTATGATCCTTAGTTTGAATATGTGAGTATGCATTTTTAAGAAATGTATGTCACAAGAGTAATAGCTCAATATTTTATCCCCGTTGCTTCAATATTGTAATCATAAGAACAATGGGAGCTTATGAATCATTGAATCCGTCCACTACTGATTAACATAACCTTGACTACTTACTTCGACATATATACATATAGAAATGGTTTGGAAATTCCGTAGAATTTGTAAAATAATCCCAGTCTCTTTTGTCTGCATAACATCTAGTCTACACATCGTATATATGGCAAGGTATTTTCTTGCCACCTAACAGGGTTACCTCTCCTTCCTTCGCGCACTGAATTTTACGATCAAATTAATATGGCAAATTAATGTGTTTCGCGTTGGAATAATTTGCGTATAATGGCCGAATCCCACCTCCTGCTCCCCTGATACTCTTTACCCGTCCCCATACAAAATATATTCTTAAAAGTGGGGAAGCAAGAAGCTGCCACGCTCTCCTGACTTCTCATACCCTAGTCCTCAAGTATAAAACAATACGCTTAAACTCTACCAAAGCGCTTACGAAAAAAGATGTATGGAAGTTAAAACAACGTTATCGTTTTCATGTATTTTTGGGGCAAAACTGTGGTTCAGTTTGAACGTAAAGTTTGATACTTGAGGTAGTGATATCGGGGTTTTATTTGCCCTCCTCCCGATAATTACCGATAGCAGTCGTTTTAATGTTCGGCCCGGGGAAAAGTTAGCAGTCTTAGGAGCCGTCTGCGGTTTTTTCATGGCATTCAAAGTGTTATTACCGAAACGTGCATTGTAAATTTGTCACTGGAAAGAAAATTGCCGCAGGCTTCCCGCCACTTCCTTGTACTTGGTATTTACATTGTCTTGTCCCTGTTTGTCTGATCTTCTGTGTTTTATTGCCCCCTGATTAAGCTTCCTAGAGGTGGGTTTTATTGAACCGGAATTAGCATACCACAAAGTCTTTTATTTTTTACAGTTTTTTAGAGAAAAGTTTATTTTTGAGAACCTAACCGTTCCTTACTTATAGGTAGGTATAAGGCTGAATTCCCATACTGTAAAACATGGTTCACTTTTTCAATGACACCCCTGTTTCAAGGAAGGTCGGCAAGAGTTGCAGGACTTATGTGCATTTGAGATTGGTGCTTTATGTTTTAATTTCTCATGTGGCATGTTAAGTGCGAACTTACATGTATCTGCTTGTGTGGATTCATATAATATGAATCTTTAATGTAATATATGTTTACCACATAGATGAAAAATCATAGATTTAATCATAAAATTATACAAAGAAAATAATTACTTTCTGATTTTTAAGTAAAAGTTTAAATATAATTTATCCACTTCGTGATTTTTCCTTAATACAAGAAGCCTTCTTCATTTCTTTACTCATATTATTTTTGTATATCATTATGCGTATTCAAATCCACATTCCGCATAGGCAAAATAATGTTTGCTTTGCTTGGCATTGATATTGTGCAGCATTACAATATCAAATTGCTTATTATTTTAGGCAATATAAGTCGGCGTATATTTCACATGCAGCATTGTTCATTTCCATACAGCGCCACGCATTCCGTCTTCAGAGTTGCTCTCCTTCGAGAACAATACAGAAATTACCTTGCATACATTACTGAAGAGCAAACATCGCGGGCACACAACGCATGTATGTACTTGTAATATAAACTCAGTGAGCGTAACCCAAGCACCTAATAGGGGTCTGAAAGCGCTACGACAAAACTTAACACGAGTCGTATTTTCCAGTAATTTTAGTGGTCTAGTTTTGATTAAACTCACTGAGTAACATTTCAAATGATCTGTTCAATCTAAATATCAAAATTAACATCATTTAACTTTCAATTAACACTCAAAGGTTCTCTTTTTATCCATAATGAAGAACTTCATAAACCATAAAGGAAATGAATATTTTTCTTTGGATTTGAAACAAGTTTCTTAGTTTTAGTGTACCGATCAGTGATCTTTAAGACATTTAAAAAACACTTTAAAATTGATTTTTTTATCGCAAAAATAAGTAGGTACTACAAATAAAAGGCCATATATACAATCCTATTCAACAAACATACATACATGCCCCGTTTTTTACATAATTAATATTTAGTTACTCAAAAACTAAAAATATATTTGTTTGACTAAAAGCTTACATAGAGCCTGATTATTAAACAATCAATCGATTTTATATATATTTTTAAACAAACCAACTTCTTGGCTTTTAATTTCCGACGGTAGTTTGTTATAAGGGTGCAACCAGAGTAGGGTGGGAATACCAAGAAGTATTCCTGCATACGTTGCGATATTAGGGTACAAGGAGTACATACACATGTGAGGGTAGGAGGTGGATGTAGTGCCACATACGTGAATTAGATAGTAGCCGTGGAACTAAGAGTCTACATCCAGCGTCTTAAGAAACTAGAGGTAAACTTACAAGGTAACCGGGGGCTGAATGCCTTGTAAGCGATCCCTGATATGCTATAAAGTTTTGTACTGCGTGCTTACAAATTTAGGACCTAGTAAATATGTAGGTACCTAACGTACCCTTTTGTTAAATACGTTTAATCCTCGTTTATGTGTTACATATTGGGGATTTTTCCCAAATGGTGTAGACTTTAAAGAATCTGTTCATTTGAATTATTTAGTATCAGAATTATCCAAGGTGCAAAATATTACGATTTCATACCTACAAAATTTCAGATTTTTTTCAGGAAGATATTGGTAATCTCTAGGTTGATAGTCCAGTTGGTAGAGTGTATTTCAAACCAAAAGGTTTGGTTTCGATTAACTCCGAATGCTTGAAAAATGATTTCCCGTTTTGTTATTTCATTCAAAGGAAGATTAGCCCCGTTACATATGAAAATAAATAAGTTCCGCTCGGCAAGTGTGATCCATAAAAAAAGGTAAGAAGTTGCAATAATGTGAAGCTTAGTTGCGTGCCGTACTTGATTTGGCATCAAAATAGTTTTGATAAGCTGTTTTATTGATTCCAGTAACTAAGCTAGTGAAACAAAACGAATGTAAATTCTTTTCAAGATCTCGTTATAATAAATAATATTAAGCAATCCCTAAAATAAAATACTTCAAAATAACTATACTTCAAAGTATAAAGTTATTTGTTGCAAAATTAATCTGAAATTACTTACTTCACCTCCAGCTAACATCTACGATCAAGAATACAGTGGATAAACCAAGACGCAGCAGGGATCTTACAAGTAAAACCCCACAAGCCGTGTTCGTACAGGGCACTCGTATAAAGGGAGTGGCCCCCTGGGACCCGCCAAACAATATTGAGAGATGAGCAAACAATTAGATGGTTACCTTGCTATGGGGGAGAGAGGCGTTCATTACCTATACATATCACAGGCGAGCCTACGCTAGCTGCTTCACAGGCAAATTTTAATATTGTCAATATTGTTGGAGCAAGGAAATTTCGCGGTGGAGAAAGATATTAAGGCCCGGACTCAGCTTACTGGAGGCCCAGGTGTGTGGATAAACATGGGGTGCTCACTGTTTTTTTTTTTTACTAATTGAGAACCGAAACAAACCTGAGTACCAAATACGGCGTTTCGAGTGTGGTATTAAAGAGAATATGAGAATGAAAATACAAAAAAGCACGATGAGATGGTTTGGACATCTTAAAAGAATGGATGATGAACGACTAACGAAGAAAGTGTGCGGAGGAAATGCGAGAGGAAAACGTTGAAGGGGAAGACCGAGGAAGGAATAGATAGACCAAATAATTGAGATTTCGAAAGAAGGGAACCTGCACAGTTAGAATAAGAGAAGAGTATGTATCAGGAAAATGATTAATGTTGGAGAGATGAAAGAGATTCGCAAGTACAGATAAAAATAGAGACGCATCTGCGGAGGTCCCGGCCACTTCTAGGGAACGACAGTAGGATATAGAAGTGGAGTAAAGTTAAAGGTAAAATATCACTTTTTGGTTAGATTTCATGTACATGTAAGACAATTTTCAGATGTGTGTTGGCATATGGATGTGAAACACTATCACTGACACTGAAGGGCCGTCAATAAGATTTACCAAGGTTCAAATGTTTTCTTTTAAATTTCCTATTAGAGCTTTAATGGCCAAGTAAATTCCAATGAAAATAAGATTCAAATAATATTTTTGACATTTTTGAAACTCCCTTTAGACTCGGGGGCCCTCGTGCGGTCATACAGATGGAACCACCCTTAATGCAGGCTCGCTCGTATTATATAAGTAAGAGCAGTAAAGCCACACCGATACTAAAATTGCGACAGAATCCTCTTAAGCGAGTCGCTGCTAATTTGATTAAGATTTGACACAGGACAGATACCGCCTGGTAAGCGCTGCTCCCCGGATATTTATGCAGCCATTGGCATCGGAAAACTTTGTACTTTGGCTGGGGAAAGTTGAACGATAAAATTTGGTGTGTTTTCGGATTGAACGATTCGTACAACAGGGGCTCTAATTGTGAGAAACGATCGCGAGAAGCGGTTTGCGCGCGTGTTTCAGACAAATGCCTCTCGTTAAGTAATTTATTTGTTTTTCTCCTTGACGCCCAATCAGAGAAGCAACTTTCTACATTAAAGCCTTTCTCTGCTTTGTAACGGGATATTTATCTCCTTGTTATGGGGTATTTTTGTTTTGTTGCTTTGACATGTTTATCGTTCTCACACCCTCGTGGGAGATTTTCCGATAAAACACCTCTCCTTATTCATTGTGTTACTTAGAATTACAAAGAAAAAAAAATAGTTACGATACAAATTAAATGCATGCCATAAGAAAACACGTGTTAGTTTGAAATTAAACATGCTGCATGCGTAATTGCAAAATAAGATCCGAACGTTAAACGAATACTTTAACTTTTACTAAAACAGGGGGGATATTGGCAAAAGTATGCCATTTTTTTCAGTAATGGTACACATCTTTATTTTAACGTAAAAATCCAGGCATTCACGAGCATTACTTACGAATATCTCAAAAAAATATATATAAAAACAATGAATGTACTTTGCGAAATCAAAAAATAATAATATAACAGATTTTTTAATAACTAAATAAATATGAATTTTCACAGTGTTAATGCACCAACCATCCAAAATATTAAAAAAAAAATAACGCACATCTTAAAACATTCACACCTACATATGAAAGTAGGTACCAGTAAGTACCTACTTTAATCTGTCACTAAAATATTTTAATGTAACTTGAAATCTTTCTTTTTTTTTAATCGGAATTTAATAATCAAGGATGTACTACATTTAATTTTAACTGCCATTTTATTCAGATACCCTGGTATGGCTTGGCTATTGAAGTGACCACTTGGCCAGTAATGAGGGTTGGCTGCCGTTAGCCGCTGCGCCACGCCCAAAGCTTGTTAGAGAAATGGCCCACCAGTACTGACCACGCTCTGCGGGGATTTGGCTAACGTCTTCGTAATGCCCTTCGTAATGTAACGAATGAGCCAAAAATGTATTTGTTTAACAATTGTTTTTCTTTATAGATTTTTGAAGAGGAATACAATTCCCCACCTCATTTTGCCTATCCGTCTTCATGCGAAAGTAGAAGCTTGTGTGTATACAATGACATCTGTTGAACCAGGATCGAAGTTATGGTCAAAGGGCCAAGCGTGATTCGAACCAGCGTTATACTGTTCCAAATACGCTTGTCAAGAATAGCGTCTTCATGCCTCGGCCATAACACCGACTATATATATTATTTTAACGTTTGTAAAGTATGAAAATATTGAGTAAGTGTGGTGTTATTATTGTGTTTGGTAATTACTTTATGAATTCAGTCTATTATCAATTTAAATTGCAACATTTTTTCTCTGCAACGTAAAGCTACAAACTCAGTAGATAATAAGCCTACTATTATTTCCTTTCAAAACATATTGTAACCTCTGCATTGTAGCACAACGAATGTATATTTGTGTGTCTGTGTGAGTCAGTGAGAGTGTGTCTGTGTAAGTCTGTAAAGTCTCTAGATGTTGGTTCTTAAATAATTATTGTACTTGTATTTGTTCGAAATTGTATGATTATTTACTCGAATATTCTAAATCGAATATTCTGTTGAAATCTCGCATGTTCCAGTTCCCAATTTTCAAGAACAATCCTTAAGTCTGCTATAAAAAGGGTCAAAGCTGTCTGTAGCGTTAGACTTTAATCTGAGCCGTCGAGATAACAGTTCAAAAGTCATTCTGTGTACGTACTGTACTGTATGTGATTCGTATCTTAAAAAGAATTGTGAAAAATAAATTACCGCATTTTTTATTAAATTGAACCCAGTAAAATCATAACAGTACGAATAAGTATGATAAATAGAAATAATGCCACCAACTCAGCTATTGACCGGACCAGAAAATACTTTATCGAATATATTTATATGTTATTTAAGAAAAAAATAAAATTAACCAAACTTTTGATCCACCCACTACAGTATTGTCGTAGAGGGGTGTCGGCGCATTAACGGTCACTAAATGCCCCGCCGGGATTAAAAGACTTGTCCCCGAAGCGCAAGATGACCGCAGCCTGCTCCACCCCCCCCCCCCCAACCACATCCCAAGGGCGCAGAAATGATGACGTCATTGATAACATTACTGCCTAAGGGTAGTTTCAGTGACAAGTTAATTTAGCACTGAGGTTCAAGAACAAAGCTCATATCGTAGCGTTTTGGTGCGTGATTAACGCACAACGAAATAAATACAAAGAATTTAAATAGAATACACAGCATGTAGGTATTACTTTTTGAGATGAGAAAATAGTTAACTTTGTTGTCCATTAGATTATAAAAGATTCTAGCAGAGAATGTGAGGAATATTTAGTTTTCTTGAAGTAAAAAAAATGTATTTGAAATACTGATTACAAAGGATTGAAAAAATTAAGACACTAAAAACTTAAATAGGAAAATTGAAGTAGAAAAAAAAACAGATTGTTTAATATATTTTACCTATTAGCAGTAAACTTAACCTTTTTAGGTCTATGTTTTCAGATATCAACTGCGTTCACTCGACACATGCAACTTCATCGGGGATAACAGGGCAAGAAGCTACGCTGGGTGTGTAGCTTAGTTGCGTTATTAGACAAAGATTCATTTGAGAATTATCGTAAAATATTTAAAGGTATTCTTAATTTAACAACTATCATAAATACAATGAATTGTTATATCAATGGCTACTCAAACAATTAATAAATGAAGTCAACTTTGAAACTTATCAAAGCATACAAACAGGCAACAGTGATTTGTAAGGCGCACAGAGTAGACTATTTGACCACAAAGCTTGCACATACATACGAGAGTCAAGTCGCCGTGTAGAGGAGACGAAACTATCCCCCGCGCCGTGACAATGGGCGGACGTCCATAATATATGAGAGTTAATTCCAACAAAACTGTCAATTCGTTCCACCGATGTCCATTCCTCATTCAGCGTCTGGACCCTGCCAGCCACCCCAGCGGCATTGTCCGATAGAGATTTGGATATCGAGACACACAGGACGGTTAAAAACAAGAAACTATTGCGGGTATAAAATTTTCACCAAATGTCATTCTGTTTTACTTAGGACTATAACGTCATTTCGGCAAGGGAAATCAGGATTGTTCCAGCTCCATTACATGTTCTTTATAATGGTTTTGTTTGATCTGGTTTTTGTTCCAATGTGCAGCATGTATAAAATGTTTGTTTGCTCAACAAATAAAATAAAAAAATCATGCGTGAAGATTTAAACTAAATAATATGACAAACATATAAAACTCTAGAGAAACTACTCCCTACTACGCTTTAAAATATAAACTTACAAGAATTGCAATTCAATTCATCCTTGGAAACAGCGCTCCAAAGAGGTCATGTGTATTCATCAAGTCGTGTTATAGCCGCGGGGGCCAAGAGGGCTGATCTTTCTAGCGTGTTTCGAATGGAACAACGTTGGTTCGATCCCCGCTTGGGTCACTTGACTTTAACTTTGACCCTGGTTCAACAGATGTTATTGGGTAATTATTATTTAATAATTCATTAATAATAAACAATAATGAATTATTAAATGATGATATTAATACCTGTTTCTGGCCAGGCAGAATAGGTTGGTGAATTGCATTCCTCTTCACAAATCTATTTTTATTTAAAATATTAAAATATTAAAATATTAAAATATTAAAATATTAAGTCGTAAGATTGACATAAATATAAATTTCTGCCCTTTGCTACAATGTTTCTCTTTTGTTCTTTTTAAACGAGGAGTTCTTTAAATATCCGACAATTCTTCGATTTGGTTCATTGTAAAACGCATTGAAGGCTTTTCACTTCCTTAAAAAAATATTTTCCATTGTGTATTATTGAGTCTCAGTCGGTTCGAACTTTCGAGTATTACTATCAGATTTAGTTAATCAACACTAATGAACACAATTGCAGCATAAATAAACACAAGATGAAAGATTAGGAATACAATGAAATAGTGCTGTTTGTTGTTTTTCTGTTGGAACAGTAATTTTATCGCATCAAGCTTGATGATGACATCTGGCATACTGTTTACTCCTGTTATCGGAGGTCACCCTGTATGGGACGCATTTAACATTACCCTCGTCCTGGCTGTGTACTTCCTTTGTCTCATTATTCCTATTCTGTCTGCAGAACGAGCGGGCTGACTTGCACAAAAGCTTATCTCAGCAAGTCTGCGCCCCAAGTCTAAAACTACACATTATCGTTTCACCAAATAACTAAGAAAACTTAAACTCTCACTAGATGCTATTTTATAGTTTGTGCACATTTTTTGGCTGAGTTTAAACTGAGTGTTTTATACTTGGGACACTGATGGTGCGGGTTCGACTCCTAACACTGTATTATTACATTTTATTGTAGCTTTACTTTTGATCCGGAATGTAGTGACCGCGAGTTGGGACATGCTGAACTATGCTTTCTGAAGATAGCGACGAGGTTTGCGATTTCACACCCGTCTTTTTACATCCTGTGAAAATCTCTAATGCATTTATTTTTATGTACGTATTATTCTATTTATGTTTCGCATATTATATTTTGATAGCACTCATTCTGATGGTGTATTACAATTTATTTTCCTCAAATGTGTGTATCCATAATTTTGGGTTCTGTTTTTTGTAAGTATCCAAAATCTGTTAAGATATACTGTGAAAATTTTAGATTGTACAAAATGAAGAGGAGAGTGAATGCCCACCAGTTCAAATATTTTTTTCAGACAATCTAAAAGCGTCACAAATCGTCGTTTTCCAATAAAATCCTCATAATCATAATTATCAAATGTTCTTCTTTTACCAAAATGATTATTATAATGACTTTAAAAGCCATTTAAAAAAGTTCTTCATAAATGGAATGTATAAAAGAAAACAGTCTAGTGTAGGAGATTGTTTTAAAGAAAGATGTAAATACGTTTAGGTTTACAAATTCACTTAGTAATTTTCATGAATGATAACAATGATATTTTATGTTTGCTATAAGAAGACCCCCGCTATGAAATAAATGCGCGGAAAGGTGGGAGCTTAGTCCCCTGATTCGGGGTTCCAGTATCAGGGGAGCATGAGGTGCTAAGGGGGGTTCAGGGGTGCTCTAAGACCGCTGGGAGGGTGGCGGATGATCCGGTGTGCGGGTAGTCCGCACCCGAAAGATAAGTACTGACCAGAATCACTTGTCAGCCGCTGATAAATGCCCGCTACTGCAGGGGCATAAAAACGCTCAGCGGTTTTTTGTAACATTATATTTTAAACCTTTTTGTATGAAATACTTTATCAGGTGGTAATTAAAATGTTGAAGTAGGGTATTTAAAGGTAAATTATGAGCGACATCCAAGAAAAAACAAAAGGCTTTGCGCTTTTTTTTTTTTTTAATATGTATTTACAACTTTTCTAATATATTATGTTATCAGGTGGTAATTAACAGTTGTGAAGTAGGGTAGTTAAGGGCTACAAACGAAGATTTTTTTCAGTTAAGGGTAATTTTTCAATAGTATTTGTAGTCGCAATTTAAAAAAATCACGCACAATATTTAATAGAAAATGATGTATTATGTATCGTGAAACTGAATTTATGGTCATAAAAAAACCCATAGTTTCAGGATTTTAAATGTAAAATAGGATTATCTGTATTTTTAACCTTGTAAGTTTAGGACTTTATTTAAATGTACTGTCATATAATGGTCTTCATGAAAACTGAAAAAAAATGAAGCGTAAATAGAAGATATTTTCCAGTAAGTCTATAGATGTTCCCTGAGAAAGGTCCATATTAGGCTTAGCGTGTATCTGGACTTAGCAGTCCGTTGAACACGCTTTTAGTACTGAATTATGGAACCCCCGGAAAACTCTTTATTCTTACTAGATACCATACAATCCGGTACAATAAAATATTTGCATTGAATTTTAGTGTTTTATTTTATAGCGTAATCCGTAAAAAAGGGTTGTAAATGGTCATAGATTATTAAAAAAATGATCATTATTCTTCTATCTACGCGTTGACAGACTGAATTTTTTTCTCAAATAATCATATCAATAAAAAAAAGTACTTCTTTATGTGCTAGTTTAAAATTTAGTAATATTAACATACCAGCTTATTTATTATCTGGTAATTTTTTAATTCCATAAGTATCCTTGACTGATAGGTTGGTATGCGGCTGACCCCCCATACTGTAAAAAATGGTTCACTTTGCCAATGTCACCCCTGCTTCAGGGAAGGTCGGCAAGAGTTGCAGGGCTTATGTTCATTTGAGAGTTGGGTTTTTTATATTGTAGGTCCACATGCGACATGTGTAAGCGCGAAATTATGCATGTCTGCTTGTGGGAATGCATTTAATATGAATCTCAAATGATACATATCTTTGCAGCTTAGATTTAGATTTAGATTTAGATACGAGTTTTCTCCTTGTGTCCCAATCTATATATTTTTTGGTGACATCACAGATAAATCCTTCTGAAAAATGTAGGTTACATTATGAAATCTTCTGAAATGTGAGCTTACCGAATCGTTAAGACTATTTTCGAGAATTCTTCCTCAGAAAAGTGGCTTAAATTAAATTCCTTTCCATGGACATTAACAGACCTATTAATACATACATAAATATATAGAACTATTCATATACACATAGAAATATCTTAGTATGGATTATTGACTGATTCTTGTTATACAAAGTGCCACGGTGGGCAGTTTCCTCAGTTGTCCGAACTATGATTAATAGAGTGGAAAGATATCGCAGAGCGTTTCCAATCCGACAAACAAATCCCGGTCAATTATCTAAATGGCGATCTGCATTTTCCTTCGGCCGAGTCGTTGCATTTTATGACCGGCGCGGCGGTCAATTTGCTATTCTCCGTATCGTACCGCGTTCCTTCCCCGAAACGGATTCCCGCAACGAAAATACCTCCATCAGGCATTTATCGAATGAGAGTATATTTTTATGTTAGACGAATGCTGAGTTAGTGTTTTTGGAATTATCTGTGATGGGGTTAGAGATTTTCAGTTTTAGCAACAATTTTATTGATGTACAAAAATTGAAACGTTGTAGGTATTAAATAAGTGGATATCAACAAATCTGATTTTCATTCAGCCCTTTTGACTCTTTCTATCCTCGATCGAAAGCTGAAAAAATGCACCTTATAACTTTCTTTCAGTTCTCATTTTTCTACGTTTAAGATGTTGTTTTATTTAGTTGACTAGAAAATCTTTAACTTTTTTTAAAAAAACGTCCAGAACACAATGAAAGTAGTTTTAGCCCAATAAAACTAAACACCACTGATTCAATGTACATTGATATTATGAATTCCAGGATATTATGAATTCCAAAGAGGTATCCGATTTCAATGCGAGCTCGCAAACGCGAGAATGATTCCCGTATCACGTAGGCTTAACTCTGAAGAACACGTGTATCTTATGCATGTTCGATGTAACGAGCCCCCTAACAGTATCGACCATCATTTCCTTACAAGTTGTCTATCAAAATGGGGAAGGAGGTAAAGACGGGCCAGGCAAACATCTTTGGGAGGAGGTAGGCGATAAGCCGAATATTATTGCGCGGCGCCAGATGGTGATAAGGACCCAACTTTCCTTGCAGCTTCGCATTTCACCCCTTCGAATTTCTGCTATCCTATGTTAAAGATTTTAAATATTTTCAGTTCACAGGGAAAATGAAGAATTTAAATTAGAAATTAAGGTTTGTTTCTGAGATTTCATCTGAAAATTGATAAAACTTTGAAAACTTAAAATTGAAGTTTTTAATAAAAATATCCCTCTCCAAGATTTTGGCAATACAGACACGAAAAGATAGATATTTTTATTTTTTACATAAATATATCAAACAGATTTACCAACAACTAAACTAAAATGAAAGCATGTGAATCTACAATATAACAAAAGATACAACAACAAAACGTAAACTTTAGGTGCAAATATATCCAAAAAGAAAAATAGAAAAACTTCCTTTTTTGGAGGGTAGGAAGAATAAAAAGATGCAATCAAATTTTTGTCAACAATGTTTTTGCATATTGGACTTTTTTGTATAGGAAATCATCACAAGGGGAGGTTCCTGTCTTTCATAACGCAGTGGACATAACATAGCCCCGTGGGACCGAAGCATTGACGCATAAAATTCATCGCACGGAATTGCAAAAGGGCACTCTCTACCCCAAGTTACGTTTAAACTCAACCAAAAATGTACGCTAACTAAAACGCTTACTAACGGTGCTGTTTCAGTTCACTTACATTTTTGTAGAAACTTCATGGTCGTGAATAAACGACAAACTATGGGGTACTGGTTTGTGTATAAATCGGGCGAAAGGATTCGAATCATTGCACCTGTCACCTTCCATAATTCAGGAGTCGGACGGCTCTATTAGCCGTTATGGGAAGTTATTGCAGTGGACAGAAAATGCATTGGTTTGGATGATACGCAAATCTTGTGTCCGTGGAAAAATCTGTTCCCTTGGGGTTTGGATTATTTTGGAGAAATGTAAAAAAAAAGCGTCAAATATATAAGAAGAGCGAATATATCTTAAATAAATAAAATAACACTATTATTGATCAAAATCCCGTTGAAAAAAGAAAAGGGTATAATCGTGGAGGTCCAGTACGAACATGAATTTACTAATATTTACCTTCCCTGCAACAGGAGGACATTAAATAAATAAATTGGACAATTTCTTTAGCGCCGTACTGTGATTAATCACCTTAAAGGCGCTTTACATAGTTGTAAAAACAGGAAAAAGAATAAATACAATTTTTTTTTTTTTTAACAAAATATAAAATCAAAAGTACATTAAATTGACAATGACAAAATGAACCCTTTTTTACAGCATGGGTGGTCACTGGTCAGCCTCATATTCATCCTAAATTCTTTAAAAAATTTCATCGTTTTTTTTTTCAATTTTGGATACTGAACATAAAAGAAATAACTCTCAGATTTAAAAAAAAAATACAGACTTCGTCTTCAAATTTTTACATGTTTTGTATCGCTACTTTATTTTGAAAACCTTTATTACAAATCCATACGAGGCAGATCCGTAACACACTCGTAAACATGAGTGAGAGCCTACCCGTCCCTGAAAAGTTTTCTTTTATTGCTCGGCGAATACTTGCAAGCACTTGTACGTTATTTACTGAAAACTGTCGAACTTCAATCGTTACACGTTCTTAAAGGGTAGTTTATCGATGAATCGTTTTCTAATACAAAAATCAAATTAATGTATTGCTACGAATATGTAGTTGTGTGTTGTGGATAGTCTGTGTTTATCTCTGTTAATAAAGTCTGTGAAGTCTTTCTAGAAATGAATATATGCTAGGTACTGAGATAATTTGTATTTGATATTGATTTGTGTTGTCCGCGACTGCTCGAGTGTTGGTTGGATGTAAAGTCTCACATGTACCATTTCTCAATGATTCGAGAATGATCCTTATTCTTGCTATAAAATAAGGACCAAAGACTTCTTTTGGAGAGAGGTAAATTGACCGTTGTATTGTCAAGGTGTAAAGTGACTCTGTATGTGAATCGAATCTGAAATAAATTATGTAAAATAAATCACCGCAGTTTTAATTGAATTGATCCCGATTAAAAACGTATTTTGATGTGCAAAGTTAATTTAAAATTTAAAAAACAAAAGATATTAAAAAAAAAAAAAAGTATTAGCAAAAAAAAAGTTAATTGAAGTTGATTTGCGCTCCCGCATAATTAAAACTAGATGATGATGCTTGACTGATAGGTTGGTATGAGGTTGACCACCCATACTGTAAAAAATGGTTCACTTTACCAATGTCACCCCTGTTTCAGGGAAGGTCGGCAAGAGTTGCAGGGCTGATGTTCATTTGAGATTGGGTTTTTAATATTGTAGGTCCACATGCGGCATGTGTGAGCGCGAAATTATGCGTGTCTGCTTGTGGGAATGCATTTAATATGAATCTCAAATGATACATATCGTTACAGCTTAGATTTAGATTTTAGATTTAGATGCATTGAGATCTCAGAGGTCCACTCAGCCCTGTTTAGACGTTAAGTGAGGGTAGTGAGCAAAACAGAATGTAAACGCGCTCCTTCCGATGCTCATGCTAATGCTACACGCGCTGCCCAGTTATCTGAGTTATTTTTAATCACTTCGCCCATTATTTCTCGCGGTGGCAGAAGCTAGGGCAGTGGACTAGCAAGCGTAGTATAAAAATATGACCATTGTTTAAATACAATTATACGTATAATATTCTGTAAAAATATTCACCAGTCTTTATTATTGGACTCCGGCAGGATGGTCATGAAGGTTCTATTAAAATAAAACTACGAGCTCTATACCACGATTTTTCATGATTTTATTATTTTGACATTTGAAAGCTTTTCAAAAGTACCTATATACAAAGCTGAATAAGTAAATGACACATTTTTATCACTTCAAAAAATTGAGTTCAGGTTTACATAAAAATATTATTTGATCAATAAGTAAAACAAAGCGATGGCTTATAAATTATTAAAGTGCAAAATAATAACCATCTATTGTGAACAAAAATATTCATTCATATTTTCGCACAATGGTATTGACGCATTTTTATTATCCTTGATAAATAAATACTGAATAATGGCGCCGGCAGGGAGCGTTTGCATTATTTTTATGTGTTTTTTTCTTACCACAACACAACTGAAAAGCAACTTGAAATTCATAATGCCACCAAATAAATCAACCCAATGCGTGGGTCGTGCATCTCCTACTTTATTGTCTGAATATATTTTATTTTGATCCTCTTTCAAAAACCGCACAAAAGCGTCTTATAAAATAATCATGACTCTTGTAAGGATATTTTTATAAGAATTTACTGAATTTGCGAATTTTTTTTTTTGAGTTGGATCATACACTTTTTGAAATACTATATCTGTCGACGTTTCGTTTCTACGAGCTGAAAGCAATTTCAATGCTAGTTATAAAAGCGACACGGTGGCTTTTGTGTTAACTTTATGTTTTGTAATTGAATGCGCGTAGGATGCGTTGACCTTTTCTCCATCACCATTCTGATTGGTGGAAATTATTTTACAACATTTAATAATTATCGACCTGACAGTCTTCGAACAGGTACTGTTTTTATTTCATACGTACGCTAGTTAAATTACCGCAGCAAAATATATTTACTTAGGCCCGGTATATTGAACTGTACTAATATTTTAGTTTACTATTACTTGAACTTTTATTCAAAATACGCAATCTCGAGTTAACTAAAACCGAACATTGCCGAAGAATGAAGCCACGCCCCCAAATCTTGGAAATAATTAAAACACCATTCGGAAGCTTTTAAACAAACAACTATTCATAAAAATCATATCCCTTACCTTCATTAAGCTAGAAATCGAGATAAAAAATGTTCAGTTTGCAACAATTTTGATGTATCCTTACATTAAAAAAGAACAGCTGCTGTCAGTGAAGCGCCGCCATCTTGAAAATCGAAAGTTAAAGTTACTAAATATTTACTGCCGAAATTCGGTGAGTGAAATATTATGATGATTTAACTAAAATTGCATTTTAGTTAACTTTACGATACTTCAAAATACCGGGCCTTAGGCACGGTATTTTCAACGTTAGCATAGCGACTTTATACTAAATGAAAAGGACGTTAGTAAGTCAATCGTGTGGGTAGTTATTTTAAAAACACGTCATATACTAACGTTGAAAATACCGAGCCTTAGTACAAGGAGTAATCTTTAAATATTTTTTATAAATTAATATCATAGCTTCATAGCTTTAATAAAATCATAGCTTTAATAATTTTTTATTTTTATTTTTATTTTTATACCTGAAGATGATTCTAAATCGAAAACGTTTGTAAATAAAAAAAAAATTATAGAAGTGAACATAATACAGTGTTTGATTTGAATCCTTAATATTAACATATTATTAATCAATATGAATTTTCACAGTGTTAATACACAAACAATACAAAATATAATGTCCAATTTGTTTTTTTTTTTTGACCCACCTTCAAAATGAAAGTAACGTTGAATATAAGATTGTAGATATGCTACATAATAAGTACTTTTTTCTAATGTGGAAGATACTGCGCCTCAGATATATTGTTGATGTTTCAGTAGCGTTCGTAGGAAATACGCGCTGCGTATGCAAATTTTCATTTTTTATTGCCCATTTATATAAGGCGGCTTACCTGAATGCGAACTTTATGAACAATTTTCGAAAGCCTACTTCAGCCTCCATCAAAGATGATCGCGAACAATAATCGTAAAAGTAAATTAACTTTTACCATTTTTAAGCTAACATGGCTGCCATACTTGCGAGCAGTAAAATATTTTAAATGAAATGTTTTATTTATATTAATTGAATATTGTTATTTATTTAGATTAAAACACAGAAAACTCTCAGAGATAGGGTCAGAAATTCTGAAATGAGAGACACCTGTCAGGCAGAGGACATTGTGAGATGGGCTGAGTAGAGTCGACGGTAATGAAGGAATCACGTGAATAGGATGGATAGTAGGAAATCACCTTCAAAGAAGACTGCTAAAGAGATGCAGAGATAGCTGGTGCTCTACTTCCCAAGAGGATAATACCCATTTGACAACAGCCCATTGATCTACAACAATAAAAATTAGAAGAACATTCTGCTTGAATAGAAAACATAGCAGCAGTAGGCACACCAGGTAGCAGACTTGCTGGTAGACCACCAAAACAATGGAGGGAGTGCTAGAATCTACGTTCCAGGAGCAGGTTCTGAAGACAACAAACAGGATACAGCCCTATATAAAGCAGCAGAAAATGGATTATTTAATGATAAACGGAGAAAGGATATATTGTTTTGAATGCAGTAAAGATGGCTAGCAAGTGTTCAAGAGATCACGGCGAGGACATAAAATAACAGATAGTTTCCTTTTTTTTAAAGCTTCTTCTCAATCTTGTTCCTCATTGCTGAGGGTTGTGACACGTGTGGAAGCAACCATTTTTCTCCGGTTCGGTATTGACTGCCTGCAGCGTTCCAACCGCCGAGATGCCTTCTACTGTCGTCACTTGATCAGTCCATCGTATGAGCGATCGTCTTATTCCTCTCTTCCCCTCCAAGCTGCTGATCACAACCAGTCGTGCCAGGCTGTCCTCATTGCCACGGACAAAGTGTCCACAAAACTGAAGAATACGGTGTGTGCATATATTGGCCAGAGTCAAGCCATCTAAACGCAGCTTCCGGCGAATGGACTCGTTGGAAAGTCTAGCCGTCCATGGGAATCGGAGCATGCGCCTCCAACCCCACATTCCAAAAGCGTAATTTTTTCTCTTTTTTGTCCATTTCTCAGCAGCATTTAAAAGCTATATCTGACTTAAAATATAAGCACCCATGAAGCACAATATAAAAAATCTTGATCATTTGTTTTTTAGATAAAATGTAATGGCGCACGAAACGGTGCTCAGACAGTCTGCGAAATAATTTAAAAAGCGTGACATTCGAGTATGGGCTTAGTTAAGTATTCCTTTATGGTTTTGGGCATCTTAAAAATTTACTCTCCGGCCGTTTCTTCGTTACTCCGTCCCCTTTCCGCCCACTTGCGCCCCACAAAATGGATCCCTTCCGGTGAATGTTTTTCTCGCCGTAAAAGGGAATCAAGAATGAATCCCGACAAATTTGATGTCGCTCTAAATAGGAGTGCACTTTTCTGCCAGCCAGTACAGTGCAGTGACGCTACGTGACATGTCTATGGGGGAAAATGCCTTCTTAAAATATATTTTTCTTTTTTCAAACGAGATGATAGTTTCACCATTTTATTATTTTTATTATTGAAATCACAAAAAAAGGTTCATACTGATTTTTCAAGCGTTGATTTTTTTTCTAGAATTAACTTTTTCTTTCTCTTTCTCTTCTCGTCTTCTTGTTCATAACTATTATTCTTGGCATGAAAATCTTAAGTGCGTTCTCACCTCCTTTATTACCATCAGCTGTAACAAAAAGAGTATGGACCATCATCCAAAGTGTATAGTAGCTGTTTTGAATGACGCTTTACAGGTATATATTCACCGAGGTGATCGCCAACGTTGGAGGGACCTGACAGGGTGCATGAAGAAGAAGAATAACATCTATAAAATAATAATAATATCTTCCATATAACCACTTTTATCTTATCAACTTTCACCAAATTCTGGTAAACTAGAACGTAGTGCCAAAATAATATTCAAATATTCAATACCACGCGACGCCTTTGATAGCATTATGATCTGCGAAAAAATCATGGTATATTTAAGTTCTGATCACGTATTAGGATCCTGAGGCGGCGGGGGGTGAAGGAGATGGAGGGGGTGGAAGGATATTTTCCGTCCCGAGGGTATTTTCACTTCACAATATACCTTTATTACACTTTGTGTAAAAACTTTTCATAAAAAAGGGTAATATTATGCAAATTAGAATATCCATTATTCGGGCGGAAAAATAAACGAAATCATTCGGAATGACAAAGTTTTTTTTTTACGTTTGTCGGAAATGAAATTTGTGATATGGAAAATGTATTTTTGACATCGTGAAAAATAATAATCTAAATGATAGGAATTTAACCATGATATTAAATCTAATAAAAAAGCTAAAATGCATAAAAAAATAAACGGCAGTTTTCTACTGTTATGACCAAATATTTAATTTATAAACAAACCGACAATAAATATACGTTCACTCCGTGGTACTCATAAACATTTTAATGCTAAGCTTATGCAAAGATCATCGTTTTATTGTAAGGAAAAAATCACTTTAGGCGTCGGATGACCCATGAGTATTTGCTGAATATGGCTTAAATAAACTTGTATATGTGTCATGTTAATAACCTAAAAATTGAAATTATATTCAATTTACACCAAAACTCAAAAAAATTAACCAAAACACAAGATTTTCATTTTATGAATCAGCATATGGCATTTTATGGTAATTTTTGTACTTCAAATAATAAGTGGTAGAATAACCCTTTAGCGATGTAATCCTGTCCTTTAAGGGCCATTTAATCACTTATTCAGAGACCGGTTAATCTCCAGTTAAATCCGGTATCTTAGCAACCCTCCAGGAAAGTCTGCAACTGATCCCTCGCTAAGCCAACCCTGAAGCCACTAAGCCCGGAACAAACATTTTATGCCCGATTAATGAATACAACTTTAGATGACATCATAACAATGAAAGTTAACGTCTAATTAGTGACAGAAATATGATTAGGAGAATGAAATAAAAAGGTTTTGTAATAGTCGAGAAATGTTAGTTTGAAACCATGTATTTGAATAGAGTTTCGTATGGGTTTTTGAGTTAAAAATAGTCACTATTTTGGACGATAGGTAGATAATGTTATTTGTTAGCAGGAATAACCTGTGTAGAAGAAAACTAAAAAAAATGTTTTGTTAGACAACATTTCAAAACACATTTCAGCCATTTGAATGTGAAAAAGAGTTTGTTACTTATTCATCAATTTTTAAAACTTTAAATGTTTTCTTTTCATTTAAACCTACAAAACGAAAAAACAAAACGAATTTGTACAGTTTTTTTTATTCAAAACACAAATGGAATAATAAAAGATAAAAATCAATCCATTTTTTCCTGTGATATTTTTCATAGCATGTAGATACACTGTTGGATAGGTTTTTCTCCATATTAAATTTACGATCAGTTTTGTTTCACCAATCGTGTATGGGGGACTACACCCCAAATACGTTAAATTTCAACTTTTGCGTTTTATAAAAAATATATCAAATAAAAACACTCACAAGATGCGCTATTCTGGTTTCAATTCATTTTTGGATAAACGCTATGGTGGAGTTTAAAGGTACAGTTGAATACTTGGGGGTACTTGTATGGTCGTTGGATTTTATGCCAAAACTTTCACACGTGGAAATTGTAAACATTTTAGCGGCCCCCTTGCGAATCACATGCAGTAACTCTCTTATGCAATAAAAAAAACTGCACAATTGATAAACAAACTCATAAACAAACGTAAAAAAATATCTGCAGAAGGAGATGTATTGCAATCGTGTTTGGTTTTGTTTTTCCAAAAATCAAAGGTAGGCAGGTACACAAAACAGACAATAAATTAAGTCATATAAAACCAGGATAGTCGTACCTACATGGAAGTACAGGAAATCGTTTCTCATAATTTCCACACATTTTTCTAATTTTTTACAACCCAAGATTGTCGCCGAGATTTTGTTGTATGTGAATCTTAATTGTTTATTTATTTTTGCAACATGAAAAAATAGTCGATAGTTCAATCGGTAGAGTGGTTGCATTTCATGCCGAGAGCTCGGGTTCTAATTCCACAAAGGTTGTCAGAAATGATTTCCCTTTCGGTGTTTATTTCTAACCCAAAATAAAGCACCGTCAAGGTTTATTCAATCTTCACAAGAATTAAGTGCCAGTTGGGAAACTCTCATTTCAAGTAAAATGGTTTGCGTACACCCAGCTCCCCTTACCTGTAAAAATAAATAGGTTTCACATGCGACTACGTAGGAAAGAACGCGGCAAGACTGTGTACTTTACATAGTTGCGTTATTGCGTTGCATGTATTGCAAATTTGGCTAAGGAATGTAAACAAAGTCCGTATTTATTTTGTTTACCGGAATGCGTTTCCTCAAGACATTGGAAATTTAATAAAAAAAACAGAAAGGATCAGTTTCACATCGCTGCATTTCAACTGTCCCAGCGTGCACCAAAAATGAAAATAACAGAATATGATGAAAAATTCTGCCTTTGGCGCTACGCGACGCGTTGCCAGTAAAAGTATAAACCTCACATCTAGATTGAACCATAGAGCTTACCCATAAATATATAGAAACCTAAACATCACCTCAATAGAGCGTTTAAGTTTCAATAGTTTGTTTGGTAAACGCTATGGTTGAAGTTAAACGTAAAATTTGAAACCAAGAGTATAAAATATATGGAAACAAAATCGATCAATGGGGTTGCTCTTGTACATTTCATATTAACTTATTTATATTTACGCGATCGAGGGGAGTTTAAGTAATACTTTATACTTGGGGAGCGGTTGTATGGGACAACGTAGAAAACAAGGAAATAAAAATAGTACAGCAGTGGGAGCTGTAATGACAAAGTTCGTGGGATTTTGTTTGCTCTGGAATGTTGACCCGACAAATGTTTTGGTTAACAGTGTCTACTCCATGACCGCTGAATTGTATCCATAACGTGTCGGTTTGCTTTGGTTTTATTAAATTTTATTGTGTTTGTGTTGAAAATTTTTCTTTTTGGAGCTTTGACATCCGATTTGGAATGGCTGATTTAACCATCCAACGCGATTACGTGTCATATTTTTACAGTCCATCCTTGCTCACTACACAACAAGAGTGTCTCCTAAGGCCGTTGGTTATGACATAAATAAAACGCCGAGGGTAAAAGTAAGTTCTATTGATATAATTAAACGAGACTATAATTCCAGTAATAATTTTTTATCTGACATAGTACATTATTTACATTATGTTGTTTAATATTCCGAAATTGTTTTGGTCGTTTTTATTTTTATAACAAACATCAACCAGATTGATAGTAGGCTTACTTAAGTAATATAAAACATCGAATTGTAGAATTTTCTCGGATCTTCTTTGCTAACAGATGTGATGTGTTTGTGATATGTGATAAATGAGTGTACCTTTTATTAAAATATGCATTCAAAAATACAAAATAAAATATGAATGTGGACTGAAATGGACTAAGTTGAAATGAAAATGGACTTTCACTGTGTTAATAAATTCACCCTAAAAATATATTATTAACAATTAATTTATTAAGAACCAAATGCCATCTTGAGTAAATAAGGTCGTCAGAACGGATGAGAAAGAAAGAAGAAGAAGCTGTGATTCCTTTCATAGTTGTAACTTTGGTCATTTGATGACAAATTTAAGCAAAGAACACGGTTCCCGAACATAATAAGAAGGTAATTGAAGGCTAACAAATAAAACAAAAAAGACAAACAACATCGTTACCTTTCGCTGTTCACTTAGACTTGTTTTTTTCCGTAAATCTCCTTGTTTTTGAGTTCTCCTACGACTGAATCCCAAGTCTAAAACATTATGCGTAAACTCAAACACACCGTGCATTAAAAATGAATGAAAAATGAAACAGCGCTAACAGTGAGCGTTTTAGTTTGAAAGAATTTTTTGGTGAAATAAAATGGTTGAATTTAAGCGTACAGCTTTATACTTGTGGTACTTATTCGCATTGATGTTTGTTCACACAAAGATTCCTTTCGCAAGTTTTCCGAGTGCCGCCTGAGACACAAGACAAACACTCATCGTGAAGCTTTCATCCCCGGGATAAGTTGGGATTCGCATCTGGAAAAATTTAGATGGATCCCCCGACTAATCAAATATTATTTGCACAAAGTTGGAAAAAAGGAATGGTAAGAAACAATGCAGAAGTATTGAGAAAAGTAAGGATTGAAAAAGTAAAATGATTCATATAAATATTTAAAAATATAAATGGTAAAACATTGTTTTAATTCACTTTATTTTATTTGTTTATGCTCGAATATTTTCGCCTAATGAGGCATCTTCAAGAGCAGAATGAAGATGCCTCATTAGGCGAAAATATTCGAGCATAAACAAATAAAATAAAGTGAATTAAAACAATGTTTTACCATTTATATTTTTAAATATTTATAAAAATGGACTTTCACTGTGTTAACAGATCAACACTAAAAAAAATATTAAAATGATTCATGTTGAAAAAAAATACTGATGTTTGTCAAAAAATACATTACGTTCAAAAAGTTAAACTAGTACCTTGCATGCTATAGTTTTCTTTGACGAATGAGGACAACAATGAATGTTTTTCTATTATTTGGAAAAATTAACTGTATTTTAAATCAAAAATCAGATAATTTCAGTACTCAAAAAAAATGTTTGTGGGACTTGATTGAGAAAAGATTAAATGTGTGACATCTGTGACAATAAGGTGTTGCACCAAATTCTAATCAGACAAAAATCAATATTACGTGTGATTTCTCCCAACAAATCAAACATTTGGTTGCATATACGTAAGTAAGCTGGTGTACATCATATTTTCTGTTCAAATTTCATCATACTATTACCAACTTCCGAGAAATATTTAACTGATGTCCTTACCAGAATAAAGCAATCAAATTTGATGTGCCAATCAAATATTGATTGGAGGTTGGTGCAACATATGAACCAAAAGTCAGCTTTTGTCTTCTATGATAGCAAAATATAGAATGACGAAAAAAAAGTTCTTAGAAAAGGATCACCGATATTATAATTTCCATTACCAGGTAATGGATAATTGATAAGGAAAGAAAGATTTCAATTGCTAATTAGAAGTACGAAGGTACAAAGCACACTGGCTTGCTATTTCATACAAAAAATAGTCAAAAACTAAAATGAGTTTGAATTCTGCCTAAAATAAGTACCTGCGCTGTGGAAATAATAAACCCCGAGGCGAGGAATTTTTCCAACGTCCATTTTAAATTTGGCCACTTTGGCATCATGGAATATCATAAAATCCTTTTTTTCCCGCCTTCCAGGCCATGTTGACTTAGGATGCGCACACCGCGGTCCGGCCATACAGTTAGTTCCCTCTGAAATGCTACTTTACGTGTAAACTCAAGAATAGAGTGCACAAAACAATGTGTAAAACTAAAACAGCACCTACAACGAACGTTATAGTTTGCAAACATTTTTGGTACGTAAGGGTTTTATACTTCGGTTGGAGCTCCCGCTGAAATACCCGCCACGCTAACTCTTCCGTCTGTTTGAATAGTCTCTCAATGATTTTAATGGAAACTATGAGGTTCGCTAATTCATCAGACATTCCTGAAGCGATCTGCATACGTGAAAGCGATCCGAGAGTCAGAATAGCATTCTAACTCATTTTTGGAAGAACGTTTAAAAAGGCCATTTTTTTGATTGATGGGTTATACTTGTTGTGTGAATTCTATGCTGAAAGAGATAAACATTATTTCTTTCAATTCGTTTGCGCATTTACGGAGGGAAAATTAATCTTTAATTTTAATTAAAAATAATTTTTTTTATACAACACGGTTTTCTTTTCACATTTTTTAGTTTAATTGCCTAAGCGTTATCGGACTTTGTTCTTATTGTTAGCCGTTACTTTATTTTTATTGCCTCTGAAAAAGGTGAAAATAGTATTGTTAGCTTCTGAAGGTGGACGAAGGAAGACCGATAGCGCATCTAGGTAATTTAACTTAAAAATGTGAAAACAAAGTTGTGTTGTATAAAATAAGTATATTTTTATGAAAATTATAATTTTTCTGCATTTCCATGATGAAGATTATGTTGATGTTTTAATTGCAAGCGTTGTTTTGTGACACCTTTCCCCTCCAAGGTCATTTTTGAATAGACGTACTAGAAAAATATGTATTCATTTTCTTCATCAGTTCCTCAATTTTTAACGATCCAGAAACATCTAGTAACAGCTGATTCCACGTATGAGAGCCAGGCATTGCAAAAGCTAGGTCTCTAGACACTGTCTTGATGACACATTCTCAAGGGATACTGCCCCATTTTTTATGACACCACACAACTTTGATAGAATTTTATTTTTTTAAGAAATCCAAAAAAACGAAGTACCAATCCCTATATTGCATTTTTTTAAACACATAAAGAAATCAAACTATGAAAAAAAAATATTCTCATATCTTTAAATTCCCTTTTTCGCGTTTTTTAAAAATAATTTTTAGTCATTACAGAAGCACATTACATAATTGATTAAAAAAAATATATTGCGAAAATTTCACATACAATGCTTTTTCTATGAGTATTCTCCATGAGTATGATGATAATTTAACCTCTCCAAATGATCCGCTCCTCTCACCATCTCATATATTTTTCACATCTCTTGGGCGCTTGGTTTCACCGCCGCGGAGGGAGAGAGGGGCCTACTATCGTAAAAATAATTTATACTCTTAAAAAAAATCGATCCAATTATGTAACTTTTTTGTTCTCATTTCAGCTTTTTGGCAGTTTCACGTTTTTAGCCGAAAGTGTTAAATATTTAAGCAGGACACGTAATGGCTATAAAGGTTTTGAAAACCTGGAAAATTTTATATTTATAGTTAAAATCTGAAAGTAATAAAATTTCAGGAAATATTTTATAATGCGCATACTTAAAAATTTAAATATTTTACATTAAATACACTATGGAAAACAATAAAATATGGTAAAAACTCAAGATATCTTTGATAAACACAATGGCAAATAAAAATCCTTGAGTTGATAAATGGATTAAGAATGGTGAACAATAAAGATTTTCTAGTTGTCTATGGCCATATCTTCAAGCAAAGTCGTAATTGATATTATCAGCGATTTTGTGAGATTTTAAATCTTAATCTGTCAGTAGATAGCTGAGTTGGTAGAATGCTGGCATTCTTGCCGAGAGTTCGGGTTTGAATTCCACCAAAGGTGTCAGCAATGATTTTTGTTTCGGTGTTTATCTGGCAAGGTTTACTCAGCCTTCGCGAGAAATAAGTGTGAGAAGAGAATGAAAAATGGTTGGTGTAAGGCCGATCCCTTTACCTGTGCAAACCCTTCGGAGAGAACGTGGCAAGAAGTTACACCATTGCGCAATTTCATTTTTACACTAATATTTGATTTACAAATCATTCTTACAGCAAGCAACTAATAATAATTGTTAATAAAAAAACTTTATTAAATTACATTTTTCAAGCACATCCATTTCATTATTAATTAAAAGGATCAGGGGAGAAGAAAAGCTAGAAGTGTCGTCGCAGGCGCTTGTGTTATTTTAATACCCGAGCGGTCTGTATTATTGTAGCCCAGCGTCTCTACAGCTGCCCACCGCTAAGACAAACAACCCCCTCCTTCCTCCACTAATTGCATTGGGCGATTCCCAACCCTCACCTCCAAAACATCGTAAGCGCCTGATACCCTGCAATGCGGATTCTACGCCAAATCTAACGTTGCAGTCGCATCGATTTGGAAATTGTCTTTGAATTCGCATAGGGGATAGATTTCCTTGCTGCTTTTTCGGCGGAAAACTTTACAGGCAATAACTGTTAAATATATTATCGCTATCGGGAAATGAATGGCTTGTTATTCTTCAATTTGAGCAATCTTTTATTTGTGCGCGGAATGAATAACTGAAGCTACTGTCGCTAAATCAACACACGAATAATTGTAATTTTTTTTCAGTTATTCACCTTTTTTTAGTAATGTAAAAAAATCTACGGAAATGACAAATATTTTTTACATTTATCCATCCAGATTTTTGTTGCACCATTAATTTTCTTTGTTTAATTTTTCCCCAAATTACAAATAAGAAGGTCTGATAAGATCTTAGAAAACAGAAAATCATTTACTTACGTTTTTAGTTTGCGCGCAAGCCTAATTTTCAGAAATCAGAAGCTCTTTCAATCAAACTCTCAACCAGAATATAATTGTCTCGATTATGTATTCAATGTGTTGTACAGACAATATCCACCTTTGTCTCCTAATAATTCAATCTTGCATTCAGGTACAAGTGATATAAATTACCGCCGACAGCATTCGGGAAATGTATGCTCTGATTAAATAGCATTGTAGGCTGTAAATCTGCCCCAAGATGCGGGCTCCTTCCACCTCTTCTTGCTTCGTCTTCCACCTCTCTGGTTGCGTACACCCTGGTACATGCCCTTGCCCCTGGTAGACTGTTGGAGAGTGTTTATGCAAATGTGCGGGTTTTATCGAAGATTATTGTTCTGGATGGGTGGGGAGGATATTATATAGAGTCCACCCCTTACAAGAAAGGGAGATGCCGGCCAAACTCAGAGGAGGGGATTTGGGTGCTTGTATAGGGTACGCATGGACCTTTGGGGTGTTCCTTGGACTATTCCCACATTGTGTTTTCCAATTGATATGGCAGTGAGTTACCATTGAGCGATGATCGCAATGGTATGCCTTTTTTTAAAGATTGTATAAAATACTATATCAGTATATGACGGGCTATTATAAGCTTGCTGACTTATTAGTAAGTACCTACTTTAGTTTAGTTTTTTTTTACTTTACTTTAAAAAAAGTATTCATAATACATCAAAAAGTTTACGAGTATATGACATATTTCATATTAACCTGCTAATTTTCATACAGTTGCATATTTTATTCCCTTCAACATACTTATTTTTTGCGATTACCTCGTATCAAATAAATCGAATTTTAGTGAAACCACATTATTAGATCAAAACATTCAATTACTACCAGAACTAACACAATCATTTTCAGAATACAACATCAAAGAATGAAATTAATTCTTTAACATATTGAGTTTTTATATTATTTTATATTGAATCAAATGTTCCAGACATTCAAATACCAACAACTTCATCACAAAACTTTAATTACCAATTCTCATCTCTGTCCAAGGCTTATGGACCCTCACATCCCCCCACCACCTCTCAAGTCCCGCCCCATCTATGTCCATATGAATATGTCTCCAATACCCCAAGCACAAAACTTCAAGTTTAAACTATTTCACCAAAATACATCAAAACTAATTCGCTCGATCTAGGCACTGTTTAAGTTTTTATACATAATTGGTAAAACGCTATGGTTAAGTTATACGATGTTTTATTCTTGGGTTATAGGGATCCCTTCCCTCTTCTTTGATGGATGTCTCCAGGCTTCCACTCCTGGTCCGCCTTCCCTACGTTCAGATTAAACGAGCCATTTATTGCTGGCGTTGTTTATAATGGTCCTAGATTAGTCCGTGGACCACCTTGTGCTATTAATTGAAATTAATTCGCTTATCGGCTGAAGTTGGGTGATATTTGAAGGGATTTGCATATTGTATGATGCTGATTTGAGTGTGATTGTTTACAAATACTTGTAACTAAAGTACACTTGAATTAAAGTTATATTATAGTCAACATGCATACCCTAAGGTTACTCAGAAGGTTAAGAAGCAAAAAAAAATCATCTCTTTCAGTGAGATCCCTCAAATATTGTTTCCATTGTCTTCCTTTCGACTTTTAGAAATTTTCTTTAGCAGTCGTAATTATACAAATTTCACAAATCGTACTACGAAAAATGACAACACTTGTAGGTAACCTGATTTCATACAGAATGTTGCAATTTAACATGAATTAACTAATTCAAATAATTATATGAACACAGTATATAGTTAAATTTTTTAGTGTTTATCTATTTACACAGTGAAAGTCCATTTTTAATTATTTAAAAGTGTAAGAAATTGCTACAAGTTTTAACATGGTTTTAATTCACTTATTTATTTATTTTTTATTCTGCTCCTGAAGATGCTTCATTAGACGAAAATACAGTATATAGTTATTACAATGTACAAAAACACAAAGAATCCAAAAATATGTAGCAGATAATAATGATCGTCCATTTATTGATTCTTGGCGGGATTTGGAATCGGATAATCTGGAAAAAGTAACAATGCTGTATGTTCCGTACAATTATTATAGGTAAACATATGTCATTGTTGCTCTCACTACGCAGAACTAACCTACCAAAGGTTACGACTGTAGGGAGGGCAAAAGCTATACTCAAACGGCCTTATTCATTAGATTGGTTGAACCCAAAACCGGAGTTAAACCAACTTATTAGTATGGGAAAACCGACCTTATACTCGTTTAAAAATTAAAACCTTTTTATGAATAAGGCGGAATGAGATCTCCTCCTCGCCTGATTGAGAATTACTTTAAACAGAAGCTTATGCTTCTGTCAATTTACCTTTTCTTGTAAAAATAATCTTTTACAAATAACGCAAAGCTTTTAATGTACCTATATTACTATTTTTTTTTAAACAATTTTTGTTTATTCTCTCTATTTGTTCACAATAAAAACCAAGATTTCAATGAAGTAAATCTTCAAAATATGTAGATACGTAGTTAACCCTCTTTGTATTATGAATAATTGCTGGGGTTACGAGTCAACTTTTGCTGAAAAATATACGGCCGCCATTATCTTAAAAGGTTCTTAAAACACCTCCTTGTAACTCGTTCACGTTTATCAAGTTAACATAAGTACACAACAAGTCATTTCCAGCCCATAAAGCGCGGGCACTACGCGGAATATCTTAGACAAGGACTCTTCATAACTTTTTGGAAATGAGCCCGACTGAAAACAAATTCTGTGAACTACTTTCTACATTGAAGAAAGTGTTCGATTTTATTCCTTTAAATATAGTTTCTTGATTTAAAGATATAAAGCTGTTAGCTGACCACCCATACTGTAAAAATTGGTTCACTGATGCCGCTGATGGGTTGCAGGGTTTATGTTCATTTGAAGTTTGGATTTTAATTGTGTAAGAACTCATACAGCATGCGTAAGTGTGAAATTAAATGTGATGTTTGTGAGCGTACATTTATAATTTTTTTAATGTTAATTCGTCCTTGCAATTAAGTTATAGATAGATATTCATTGGTCGATAGTTCAGTGGATAAATCTATTGGGACTTTGAAGAGACTACTAATGGGGCATCCACACGCTTGCGGCAAGCGCCTTGCGGCAAGTAGTCTAATGGGGCTTCCACACGCTTGCCAACCCATCACAAGTCAAGCGCACAGTGTGTCGTCTAGAACATGCTAGCTGGACAAAATTTTGTCTAATGGGCTAATTTTGTCTAGCTAGCATGTTCTAGACGACACACTGTGCGCTTGGCTACAACCCAAGCGCACAGTGTGTCGTCTAGAACATGCTAGCTGGACAAAATTAGTCCATTAGACAAATTTTTGTCCAGCTAGCATGTTCTAGACGACACACTGTGCGCTTGACTTGTGATGGGTTGGCAAGCGTGTGGAAGCCCCATAAGAGCTAGACGTATGAAACCTTACCTCATCCACTACCAGGCAGAGACATGGTCAGGCTGGTAGTTTGCACCGAGGACATGATTTTTTCACAGATCTGCCTTTTCCTATCCTGGAGCGTTTTGAATTTGTGAAAAAATCATGTACTCGATGCAAACTACCAGCCTGACCATGTCTCTGCCTGGTAGTAGATGAGGTAAGGTTTCATACCTCTAGCTCTTAGACTACTAGCCGCAAGGCGCTTGCCGCAAGCGTGTGGATGCCTTATAAGTTACCTCACATGCATTAATTTTTTTCGTACCTACTGCTTGAAAAGTATATTATGATTCCATAGATAAATACGTGTATGTGCCCGACTTATGAAGTTGCTCCACCTTCCCTATGCTCCGGTTTTTTTCACTAAATACATACATATTCTACTTACTGATTCACTTTCTTTATTCTTATATCTTACTTGATGTTTGCTCCCACAGCTTTTAATCTGAAACTCAGTACGCCACATAGCATTTGCACTTCTTGTTCTATAACAACCGTAAAAAAGATTTGTAGAAACATTTTTAATCACAAACTCTGAATGAACATCTTCAACGGAAAGATTAGACCATTACAATTTCCAGAACCAGTCCATCTCAGGAGATTCTTATCAAATGCGACTCTTAAAAACTTCGCGTCTTATCTTTATTGAGAAGTGGCCCTCTTAAGCCAAACACAGAAGAAAACTCAATCCCTGGATTGTTAGTGGAAAAGTCTAGGTGTCCGTATATATTATGCGCTTTGAGAGGCAATCAATGCCTTTAAATCTCTACCAAGGGGTGATCGGAAAATACCGAGAAGGGGGCGTTATCGCAGGGTAAGGGCATAAACAAAAAACGCGACGGGAAGGCAAAAGTATAACGAGGTATGTGCATTGTACATCTACCTGCCAGCGTTAAAAATACTATTAAACTCAACCTTAGCGTTTACCAAGTAATGCGCTAAAAATTAAACAGTGCAACTGGTGAGTGTTTTCGCTTCCATCCATTTTTTGGTGAATGCTATCGTTGAGTTAAGGCGTAAAGTTTTTTATACTTGGGGTATGGAGAGGTAGCTTTAAACAAAGGTGGCGCTAGGCGGATTGCATTGTCGTAAAATATTCTTTTCATCGTATCGGCGACATTTCGAAATTGAAATCGAGCGCTTTTCAATTGATGGCCCAACTTATATGGAATGGATGTGCTTTTTTAATGGAATTTGAATAAGGTAAGCATGATAATCATGACTTTATTTAAAACAAAAGAACACAAGAATGTAAAATAATGTATTATACCATTTTAAAACCACTATTTATTCAATATAATAAAGTGCGTAATAAGACATGTAGATCTCTTGATGATTTTCATTGTGCATTACATATTGGAGTAACAAAAAACTTTTGTAGGAAGTTTTTAAAACGCATCAAGCCAAAGTAATTCCTATACGGGCTTTATTCATTAGATTTGTTAACAAAAAATTAGGCTTAAAAAATTAGCAACGTTTCCTCGATTTAATCGATTTGAGAGAGTAATTTTCTTGTTTATACATACACTACGTATATAACTGTATTTTATCACAATTTTAACATCCATCTGAAAAGTGGAAAGATTGGTTTACAGAATTATTTAAAAATATCCGTCAATTATTTAAGTCATAGAGTGGGATAGTGATAGCTCAATATGAAAACTTTTATGCTCTTATCGAAAAAGACCTACATTGTTAATTTATCATTTTTTATTCTATTTTATAAAAAAGAAAGATTTTGCGATCGAATAAAAGGGTAGATTTTTAAAGCTAACTCAACAATCAGCCATGATTAAAAGTCAAAGTTCCTTAAAGTCATTTACGGGACGTCCAATTACTCAATGTTAATTTTTTGAACGCCCAGAAAGGGTTGGAACTTTTCTGGGCAACTTTTCACCAACAAGCCACAAATGATTAATATCAAGAATTTATCTTATCCTTTCAAACAAAACTAATTTATTTTTGGTGATACCTGCAGCGAAACATTTTTAAAGAGACCAAAAACTTTTAATTTAGCTACTTTATTATCCGGTCGATAGCTCAGTTGGTAGAGTGCTTGCATTCCACCCCGAGAACTTGGGTTCTAATTCCACCAAGGGTGCCCTCTGATGATGGACGGATAAAGTCCGATAGCGCTTAGGCCTTGTTAACTCAAATAAGAGAAAATTAAACTATGTTTTTAAAAAAAAAAAAAAAATTTAAGAAATGATGTTTCGTTTCGGTGTTTGTTTCAAACCCAAAATAAAATACCCAAAATGTTTACTCAGCCTTCACAAGAAATGAGTCAGGAGCTGGGAAACCCCCACTTCAATTGAATTCGTTGGCACAAGGCCGGCTCCCTTAACTGTTAAAATAAAAAGGTCCACTCGCCACATGGGACCCCTTCAGGGAAAATGCGGCAAGAAGTTAAACTGTATGTGTAGCTTGAAGCATTTTTTCATTAAATATATTTTATGATTTTTGAGTGGCAATAGATAGATTATATTATTATCGAATGCTTGAACTAACAATCCTCTTGATTCTCCCATACAAAGTCCTTGCACGTTTTTCATCTTAAAACGTCTAGACATTCCCGCGTTATGAATCTTCATTTACTGTCTATTTGAATTTACCGATCGGTTCTCATACCTACAACGCGGGGACTTAATCCGTCTGATGGATTTTTAACAAGGGAAATTCCACTTTTATTTACTTAGAAGATTAACCATCGATATGTTCTGTTACTTAACGTAGATGGGAAAACGACAGAGACTGAAAACTGAAAAATTAAAACTATAAATATATCGACCACTATCACTTGCGCTACGCTACACAAGAAGTGCAACTTCTTGCCACGGTTTCCCCGAAAAAGTCACGTGTGGCGAGTGAAACTTATTTATTTTTACAGGTAAGGGAGCCGGCCATGTGCCAACGGCTTCACTTGAAGGGGGGCTTTCCCCACTCCTGACTCATTTCTTGTGAAGGCTGAGTAAACCTTGTCGGTATTTCATTTTGGGTTTGAAATAAACACCGAAACGGAAAATCATTTCTGACGCCCACGGTGGGAGCTCTAACTCAAGCGTTCGGCATGAATTGCAAGCTCTCTACCACCTGAGCTTTCGGTGGACGAATATTACTTTTAACGTTTTTTTTTCGATTTTTGGAATTCTACTTTGCCTGCTTAGTACACCTACACAGGTAAGTATATTCGAACTGTTGAGTGTATGAGTGAAGATTCTAAATAGGCGTTAAATGACTCTAGTATGTTCTTTAGCGTTAAATAGTATAAAAATATTTTTTATGGGCTTATCAAAATTTATGTGAAACAAATTCGTACAATAAATCGATATAAAATAAATCAAAATCACAAGTATCTTAAAAAAAAAAAAACTGAAGAATCCGATAACCCAACAATACCTTCGAATAATAGCGTAATTTTTATCAATCGATTTTTAATTAAAAAAAAAAATCTAAGTAAGCGTTGACGCAGGTTCTTTCACAATTTATTTTAACAATACTTCGTAGCTAATTGCAGAAGAAAACTAATGAATGGCGCCCCTCACAGATTATGTATTTATTGTTGGCGAATAATAAGCGCTTAAATCTGCAAAGATGCGACAGTTTTAATCCAAAGGCAAATAATTTTCTTTATGCGCGTCACAATGGGCAATGTGTGCGAAATGAATCTGAGATTGAGAGAGCCTGTATCTCCAGCAGGCAGGCAGAAAGAAAAGGAAATGTTCCCCAGACGGCTCATTGTTCAATATTTCCATGGCTTTGTCTGTTAATTTGAAGAGTGTGTACATTTTATCCCACCAAGAACCTACGAGCCGCTAGTGATGGAATTCCCGTCATAAAATATCGAATGTTTAAAATCATTAAGCATTTAACCATCTATCTATAATCTATCTATAATCTAAGCTGCAAGGATATGTAAACATTTAAGGCTTATATGAAATGCATGCCTACAGACAGGCACATGTAGGTTCGCGCCTACACATTCTGCATGTGTGCATACAAATAAAGAAAACCTCACATGGACATAAACCTTGCAACTCCTGCCACCGTTCCTGAACCGGGGTGGCATTGTCAAAAGTGAACCGATTTTTACAGCACGGGTGGTCAGCCTCATACCAACCTATCAGTCAAGGAGCAACCATCCTTTTTGAAATATTGAATTTCATTGTTTTAAGATTTCAAATTGATCAAGTGAAACACTGTGGTAAGACATTATAAAGGTTTATTAAAAAATAATAAAAAACATTTTACAAAATTAAAAATTACAACCTTGTTTTTTACCACTTGAGTACATTTATTTCAAGAACGTTTTCAGTATCTCTTCCATCTTCGGTTGAACTTAAACTAAAACTTAAAAATAAATACATATGGGGGGGGGGCTCAGAGCGAGGGTTGTTGAGATTTTGTTCTTCCGTGGCGTCATTTTCTCACTTTAAAAAGTATGACCTTGAATGAGCACCAACGAGTGAATTACAAAATATGTGCCTTCTAGACTTAGCAGCGCCAGTAATTGTTTTATTAATTTTTTGGTTTTACAAAAAGTCGCTTCAATTTATGACATTTTCATGTCATAAACACACATTTTACTTTAATGGGGATTTCCCTGCTCCTTAAAGAGTAAACTCTACAGTGAAAGCTACTGCTAAAAGAAAAAAAGTATAAGGTTTCTGGGAGTACCTTACTGGAGGAATCGAACCCAAGGCAAAAATTAAAAGTTTTTTTAAGTAGGTACCTGGCATTGATTTAAATAAAATATATATTTATATCGATGGTACCTGGTTTATGGTCAAAACCAACTTCTGTATGAAATCCTTCATTGTTCTTCTAGTAGTGGTTTTAAATTTTGTACTTGTATTTTATCAAACACGAAAAATATACCATTTTCGACTTTAGAAAATATTCGAAATTAAGTTTTCGAATATTTGAACAGCCCTTGTAGTGACAGCTCAAGGGAATAATAACACTGAGTCTCATTCTGAGATTTTAATTGAGTAAACAACAAAGAAAAATATTGTGTCTTTCCTTATTAATTATTATTATTACTTTGAGGGGATCTGCTCAAACAAAGTCACGGTGAAAATTGTTCTGGCGGTCGGGAAACTTTTGTTTGTTGAACAAACATAATCAAATATGGTAATTAAGTTCAGGTATGTTATGTACCACCACATTTAAATCTTGAGAACCGAAAAACGCTACAATGTAAAGCGAAAAAAACGTTCAATTGGTGTCTACTTTAAGTGCAAAATAATTTTATTTTATTCGGTAAAATTAGAGGTTTTTTTGGAATAAAAAAGTGAACAATCATTGGATGATACTCGTATAATCAAATAAAAAATATATTCCAGTGTTTTTCATACATCGTTTTTCATCAAACACGAAAATATAGGAATCTTTTCTTTATCTTTTATAACCTTGACTAATAGTTTGATATGAGGTGACCTCCTATGCTGTACAAACTTGGTGCACTTTTGCCAATGCAATTTCAGGGAAAGGCAGCAGAAGTTGCAATGTTTATGTTCATGTTCGGTTTGGTTTATTTTGTATGTACTCATGCAACATGTGTAAGTGTGAAGTTACATGAGGCTACTTGTGGACATGAATGAAATGTATGAGCCTTGAAAGTTTATTTATCTTTTCAACTTAGGATTTTGGATTATTGATGTATTAATTGATGTTATGAAAAAATACTCCGCGTACTCAATTCATTAAAAATTTTCGCAGCTTAATTTACATGCAACTGTATCAACGATAAAAGTCCTGCTAATTAAATAAACCCCTGCGAGTTTATCTCGTAATTAAATTGGCTGCGAACAAAAAACTCCGTGAATTTTTCAATGAAAATTTCATTTAATTAGCCTTCAGCAATGTCGGAAAAAAATGTCAGCGTCTATTCAAACAATGTACGATATGAAAAATGTCCATCGGGGGATATGTGCACTTTGTAAATATGTGGAGACGAGGCTGTTTTTTTTCAACGGGTGAAATTTTAACGAGGCAGAAAAATTCTTCGCCCGTCGGTATCAGGGTGGCAGGACAAAGCCGAGGGTGTTGTTTTCCCTAAACGTGTTTTCGGTTTGAAAGACAAATGGTTTTAATTAACAGATTACAAGCTGGTAACCGGAGGAGGAGGTGGGCGCGTGGAAAATCAGACTGGCCGAGAGATTACGCGCCGATTTCGGGGATTCCAATTGAATTAATATTCTAGACTCCCTTTACCACACGATTTAAATTCTTTGTTTTGTAACCATATAATATTTTAAAGGCATACAATATTATCTTTTCTTTTTAGAATTATTTTTATACCCCACAAAACAAGTAATTTTTAAAGTTTATACCTGGGGTGGAAGTCTCGTCAACCGTCGATAAATCTTACTGTATCTTTTTGAAGATAAGACAGAAGAAAACATGGTGGCGTATCAACAGCTGATACATTTTACGTGGAACATCGATCAGCCGTTCAGGCACCACCATGCTTTATTCCGTCTTATCTTCAATTAGGTACAGTAAGATCTATCGACGGCCGTCGAGACTTCCACCACTGGCCTTGAAGTCTAAACAGGGAGGGTAGATCTGACCTATCTATTTGAAGTAATTAGCGGATCGCTGTGCCATACGAGTACAAAAAATATCAGCTGTTTAGACGCTGCCATTTTCTGTTGCGTTCTATCTTCAAATAGATGCACCGACGCCTGTTGAGACTTCAGGTCAGTAACTATCGTCATCTTGATTTGTAATGATGCAACTATAAGCATTTTGAACAAAACCTTATCGTTTATTTTGAGTGCAAAAAATTATGGGGGAAAAATTTCCGTGACTTCCCTGCATCGAAAACTTTGCAATCAAGTGAAATTCGTTAGTCTGCTACGAATTAATAACAGGTAAAAAAGAGGCATGGCGTCACAAAAGGTCCTGCGAATATTCACTTTTTCAAGTTTGAAAAAAGACGGCCTGAGTTATGCCTACTTCGCAGCACCTGCTGAGGACTTTGACTAATGACGCGAATTAATATTTCCTTGCAAATGCAAACGGTCAGTCGGGTGGAAGCATTTAGACTTTGCAAATTGCCTGCCTTTAAAGTTTTCCTCATTAGTTTAGTGAAGGAAACTGGCCTTTGCCCCTTTTTGTGAGGTTTTGTTAGAATCATTCAATTACTTATACTATGAATAAACAAGAGACCTGATGTTTTACTTAAAGAATGAATTTATTGATGAAAGTTAGTCAAAAAAATTATCAATAGGTAAATAACGCCATTGCTCTTTTAGGGCTACACTTAGAAACTCTCTAGACGTGGAAAGTGACTAACCTTGAAAAAACTACTTTTATGGGCGTAATTTCCGTGTATCTGTATGATGATTGTTTCTAATTTTTGGTTCATTAAAAACATACATTTCATTACTGTTCATATTGCACCCTACCTACAGGTATTATGTTAAAAAATCAAATCTTAAGTTTTCCTTTCACTCTTAGTCGCGATATGCGAGTATGAGACATGGGGGTTGAAACTAGACCGAGTATTTTTTCACATTTTTTCTTGTTCAGATCTGAACATGATTCTTCCATTCGCTTCTTTGAAATACGAATAAAAGATGCAGTTTTTACTTGTTGTCTGTTCGAACCAAGTAAATTACACATGAGTTTAAGACGTCTATTACAATTGATTGACTATTTTCTCACTTCTGCAAAAAATGTGAACTCAGCAAAATTTTAATGAAAATCTTGTAACTTTGTCTCATTGTGATCGGGGGCTCATGGGAATACAGGAGGTCCGGGAAACCACACCGATCGCCCGAAGCGCCCTGGTACCCTCTCGCCACGTCAGCCAGCATCCCCACCTAAACTGCCCGCGGGTGGACGTTAGACTAATGTACAAAAAATAAACCCAGTGAAAGTAGAGAAAGACTGGTAACAATCGATGATCGGTTCTAACAGATTCTTAATTTTTGACAGTGACATACTTTGAATTGATAAAAGAATATGAGATTGCTTCTCGATGCATTCAGAGTGCGAGCAGAGTGTTGAACAAAATACGCTGCAGATCATCGGAAAAACTTGCAGTAGGTGGATGGATCCTAAGAAAAAGAAGAAAAATGTTTAAGCTTCTTCAAAAGCTAGTTAGAGTTTGCTTACGCCATTTTCAAGAGAACACTGTTACAAAATTGAGCATACAAAAACCACAAAGAAATGAGAAGGATGAGTTACGAAAAAAGATCTACAATTAGGTAATAAAAAGGCGAAGCAGCAGGAATTTGAACATTATTGAACTATTACATTCTATGCACTGCCAGTCTACATTTCTGACCTCTCCCATCCACCACTTATGTCTCCCTGATATTGGCATGGTATGCCCTGGTACCTCCACGCTATCGCCTCTTGCTGACGGCTATTTTTTCAGCGCACCGGCCTATTGTTACGCTTTATGTTGTCCGGGCACAATGAATTGATGGACATCGGTTGCCGAATGCCATTTTCCTTTTCTTTTCTTATTCCCTCCATACCCCCTCCCTCCATCTTCTTCCGAATATTTACGAATCGATAAATTAGCTGTCGCAAAATAAATAAACTCTTGTGTTGCGACAACAATCTAGATAAAAACAGATTCATTTAATTGATAATTTTATGGGCCATTCAAGACATTCAGATAACTTCTTAAAAAATGTATGGAAGAAACAAAAATAGCACTTCTATTTTATTAACACGATCCCAAGTTTATGTATGTAATTTTTTATACTTGGGACTAAGAAGAGAAAATCTGCATGAAATTAATGAAAATATATTTTTTAAATTATACTCCATTGTTAATCCGGAGGTCTGCACTTTTTGCTTACCTTCTCCTTTTTAATTCCGGCTTTGTAAACTTTTTAATGAACGTTTTGTGTAACGCCGCAGTTGAATAATATTATCATCTTGATCCCTTGTCCGTCATCATTTGCTACGTCAATGTTTTTTTACGAAAAATATCAATGAATGATATTTTTCTGCTCACGCAATCGTAGGGAATTTCCAAAAAGTTGCATCTTAATAGATTAAAATAAAAAACTTATTTGTTACAATTCACATGAGCTTTTATTATTTTTTAAACACTACCGGTTTCGGGAGAAGCAATACCTCCCATCTTCAGGTGTAAATATAAACTAACATACAAATACAATACATTATGACGTGAGGATTTGAATTACTGAGGGGGAGGGGGGGGAAGTGTTTAAAAAATAATAAAAGCTCATGTGAATTGTAACAAATAAGTTTTTTATTTTAATCTATTAAAATGAACTTTCACGAAGTAACTGCCAAAAACCTAGATAATATAGTTGCATCTTATCTAATCTAATCTAAGCTGCAAGGATATAAATCATTTAAGATTTATATTAAATGCATTCCCACAAGCAGACATGTATAATTTCGCGCTAACACATGCCGCATGTGGACCTTCATTATAAAAAACCCAATCTGAAATGAACATAAGCCCTGCAACTCTTGCCGTCCTTTCCTGAAACAGGGGTGACATTGGCAAAGTGAACCATTTTTTACAGTATGGGTGGTCAGCCGCATACCAACCTATAAGTCAAGGAACTTTACATACTTTTACGTTTTTACTATTTAGTGACATTTGCGTCGGTTACTTAGAGAGCTTCGTGAATCATACTAGAACTTTTCTTTGAAAAGGTTTAAATATCTAATAAAGATAATAATTGGCAAATTTTATACAGCCCCGTTTAATGGCACTAGACACCCCAATCCTTATCGATCGGTATCGAACCCTAGCCCTCTGGTATGGAACGCAAGCATTCTACTAGCTTAACTATTGACCAGACTAAAAATTAAATGAAATACTTAAAACAAATAAAGGTACACTAAATGTGTACCAATATTATTTGATTTTCCTACAACTTCTAATGACAATTGCTTTGAAAGGCATCAAGTATCTTTGAGGTTGAATAATGTGTGGGGTTATGCCAGCATTAAAGAATTCCTGCTGAATTTACATGAAGGCCTTTGAAAGGCGCGCTGTGCGCTTGAAAGACAAATAAAAAGGCGATCACCATAATCGAAGAGGGGAAATTAGAATGCCAGCTCACTGGCGCTGCACCATCTATACAGTATACACTGGTAGAGCTTCACGTCAGTAATCACACTTCTGTGATGCAACGCGAGAGGTGATGGAGGAGGGATCATAAACTTTCTACAAAAATTAAAAATCAGAGAGAAGAGATATTTCTACAGCCAATGCTAGCGCTATGCTCTACTAAGGTAAATGTCGTATTGAAAATTTATTGAACAAATGCTTTGAAATTTAGGTGGAATAACTGTTAGATTACACTGTTACCAATCTTTTCATTTTAGGAATCCTGTGTGGGAGACTCCCTAGATTTCAGAGACTCTGCGGGTCTGTGATACTTGTTGTAGTGCCACCGAGGTGTTGGTGATGTGGCAGTTGATGTCCTGATCATTTGTTAGGGCTATTAGCTGCATAGTGTTGAAGTGTGTGTTGCATTGCGTTGGCTTTGTTTTGAGACACTGAAATGAAAACGCGATTGATATTGGTTTTGAATAGGGCAAGGTTAAATTAGGGTGGAAACACAGATACCGGTAACTCGTTCCATAAACGGGCAGCTTAGAAAAAGAATGAGTCGTGAAAACACTAAGCTCTCAAAGTTTTAATATCGATTGCAAAGGGATGAATGTGAGCCGTTCTACGAGTTGCTTTTGCTGAGACGAGAGGAAGAGGTACAAGTGAGGATATTTCATCAGAACAGACATAATGATTATACATTGATTACTATCTCTGATAGCTTAAACAAAATAATCTGAAAGATAGCATGTAATTTACACTTTGCTTGACTACGCGGGAAAAAAAGTTGAATTTTATTATGATTATATTTTTATTGATAAAAATGTTTCATACCACTACACCAGAGGATTTACTCTAATTTCTGCCTTTCTTATCTTTTGTTGCAAGCGGTTTTTTTTTCGTCCGCGAGTACATCAGTCGTTCTCTTTATTTGCTACGCAGGCTGTGGGGGTGAAATGTATGAAAAAATGTGCATGGGTATCTCCTCCTAGCGCCTGTCACCCTAATCCTCGGCGTTTAATGGATGCTCCTTTAAATACCCTCTGAGCGCTGATGCGGGTTTGATCGAAAAGTGTTAACGCGTGATTTTATTTATCCCTGTTCTAATTGGGGATGAAATCGTAGCGCTGCGTAGCTTGTAAAAAAAAAGTGCAATTACATATGCTTTGGATGTAAGATACTGCTCTTGCCATTTATTAGTGTGGCCAAAACTGACAAAACACAAACAAAACAATTTTTTTTTTTCCATCAGTTTTTTTGTAATGATTGGAATCTAAAGTGAATCTGAAAATTGGTGGATAATCATCATCATACTTAACGCAATAGCCTGGGGTACCTACTAGCTTTTTTCATTAAGGCATTTTGAAAAAATCATTTTTTTATATGTCTTTCCACATTTATACAAAATGGTAATTATTACTTCTAAAAAAACTGGGATTTAAGAATCATATTCTTATAATCTTTAATCTAGATTGCAAAGGTATATTACATGTAGACACGTATAAGTTTGCGCTTACTCAATCCGCATGTGAACCTATAACATAAAAAAAAATCTCAAATTTTTAATAGCTGATTTCTAGAATGTACTGAACCAGCTGTTTTTTTAACAAATATTAACAACACATCGTATTTCATATTAATAAAAATACTGTAGGTACAAAGCTACAACTTTCACTAACAAAACAAGAAACGTTTATTTTCATTTTATTGCTTTTAAATTAAGGGAAATTAATTTGTTTAATTTAATAAAATATTCATTTATCGATCAACCGTCCCAGGTTCGCGATCATCTTGGCGGCGATTGTTGAAATTTTTCTGATTGCATTTTTCCTTCCATCTGGGACGGCGACTAATAAATATTAAAGCATACTTAGCCCCTCCCCCCTCTTTCCACCCTCAATCACCCCCTCACCCCTCCACCCCCCACCCACCTTATTTGTTTTGGGTGCATTGAAGAGCAGAGGGGAAGGGAGGGAGAGATCAGGAGATCAAGAAAAATCGCCTACGACCCAGTCGTAGACCTTTCATTAAATTTTTAGCAGACAAAAATCACAAAACATTTTTGGTCCAAATTTTGTTACGTTAGGTGGTCATCATTTTCATGATCAGCAAAAGCACGAAAACCCAAAGTGGGTCTTGGCCTCCTTGATCAACCTCAGGCACCGGAACCAGTCAAACTCCTTCCTTTTTTAGTCTCATATGCCCTAGCGCACGGCAGTGTGCCACCGATACATCCATTTACCTTAAGTGGGGTGGGTCTACGCAACTAGGCTACACATATAGTGTAACTCTTTACTGCGTTATATCCGAAGGTTTTCACACACGTTGTGAGTGGAACCTATTTATTTTTACAGGTAAGTGTACCGGCCTTATGTCAATCCCTTCGGTTGAAGTGGGGTTTCCCAGCTCCCGAGTCAGCTGGTACCCTCTACCAACTGAGCCAATGACCGGACAAATAAATCTAGTATGTCTTGTCGTACCTGCATTAAAGGGTTTTTGTATGAATACGAAGCGTGTCCAAAAAGTTTTCTGAGGCTCTCATGACCAGATTTTATTTTCGACATGCTACTTACAAAAATGGCTTAATTATCACGTTGAAATGATATATAATATTTATGAATAACCAGGAAATTATTACTTGAAATACGTAGTTTTCAAAGTAAGTTTCAATATGACCGAGGCAGTTGTCAAACAGAGCCAGTAATGAGGACCTCTCGGGGTGGCGGAATACGAAGTCCACCCTTATAAATAAAAGGAATATTTTTCCCCGCGAAGAAAGCCGTAAGACTTAATCAAGTAGCTGACATCAGCTTTAGACTAAGTCTAAGGGAATATTTCAAGAATGGCAGAGTCGAGATTAACCAATGCAGGGACTGAGTACCAACGGAAGAGAACTTGCCAGTCTAAAGTACCTTTATAAAGAGAGTAGAACCTAAGGTGAAGTACTATTAAAGAGTGTCGAACGTTAGTAAAGTTTCGCACTTTTTTTATGTGAGATGGTGAACATAGGGGGCTTTAGTTTGAGCAATAATGTATGCAGAAGTTTTTAGCATCATGGTAAATGTATAGTCAGAATAAAAGAAGAGCTTGTATGAATAATTTTATGACTCTGAATAAAAATTAAAGAAATATGTGAGCACCAAGAAATTGGCGGTTGATCTGGAATATTGGAGGCTTAGACATTTTTTTTTTATTGACATAGTAATTTGTAATTGGATACTAATGTATTTATATTTTGAATTGTTTGTGTATTAACACTGTGAAAATTCATTTCAATCAAATAAATAAAATATTACTAATGTATTTTATAACTAGTATTATCGTATAGTTTTTTTGCATGACTTATAGGATGGTATGAGGCTGAGAAAGTAGTTCACTTTGCCAATGTTACCCGTTTTTCAGGGAAGGTCTGCTTGTAAAAATGCATATAAAATGAATATTTAATTTAGTATATTTTTGACACTTAGATAAGATGGAACTACATAAATGCGAATATTTTTTTTAAAGAAATGTATAAAATATTTAAAGTAATTAAATTTTTAAATTGTACATGATACATCTTTATGTACATGTACCTTATATTCTTATACGCAAACAACATGCATGTTTTAACAGTTTTGAGGAGTATATTTAAATATTCCAAATAAAGACAACATCAGTATTCAAGAGCAGAAGTGAGAAGTAGAATAAGCTGAGTAGATATAATTCATGTAAGATTTTCCGTGTCTGGTTTTTCTTCGTTCTTTCAATTTTCAGCAGACAAAGAATTGAAAAAGAATGCAAGACGCTAAGGAACTGTCATCGCGGGAATATGGTTGTCTGATTGTGCAACCAACTTTTGAATCCAGAGTAGCGAATGAAAAATAATCAGAATAAATATGTACCCAAAATTAACACTTGAACCAATTCAAACAATCTGGCAACACAATGGACTCGGCACATTAAAAAAATATTCGGCTATGTGACGTTAAAAATAAAAAAATGATTACCGACAATCAAGGATTTTTTCTAGATGACAGCATTGTTGATATGTGTGCAGTTCAAGGTGATCTCAAATGCAGTACGTAGCGTTTTAAATGTTTTCAATTATATTTAATTTTGTAATGAATTTATGACACCATGTCTTGCCAAGTGACATCAACTTTTTTTAGCACATTTTAAATGTGCTTAGTCCATTGTCATTAAAATTTCACGTTCACATCAAATGGGACTGAAAATAATTTTTGCAATTGATATGAAAAGATTCATAAAAAAGAATATTTTACAATTGATTTCACACTGCAGGCAGAAAACATAAAAAATAAAAAAATTTAAGATGTTGCGGATTATATTAAAAATTAAATTGATCAAAGTATTAGGGTGCCATAAAAATGTCCGGATATTCTTAAGACTTTATTCCTCTTCACAAGTGCAGGTACATGCCCGTATATACCCTTCATCAAGAGAGATGGAATCAGACGCCTAGCAAAGGTGGTGAAAGAATAATTTTTGATTTGCGCACAAAAGGAAATTCAAAAATCAGAAGAATGCAATAAAGAACAGAAGGGTCCGATGTATCCTGGAAGGGGGTGGGAGGGAGGAAGGAGGAAATCAAATTAGTTCCACCCAACAACCACCCGGGGATCATAAAGCCTTGGGAGGTGGGGGAGAAGGGGAAACGGCAAATGTTTTGGAAACTATCCGCGCGTTTAAAAGTTTTAATGGTCATTATAATTTTCAAATCTAAGCAATTATTATGTTTAGCTATCATTATTTATTTTTTGAAAACGCAAAAAAGTAAGTATGCCATGATTTTATGAAGTTCCAAAAATGCATCGATTTATTCGACTCAAGATTTTGTTTTTGTGGGAATATCAATATGTATAAAAAGATACTGAGTGTTTACTTGGCTTTCTGAACAAATTATAAAAGCCCTTTGAAAAAAACGTATTTCGCATGGAGGTAAATAAATCTAAACAATAGGATGAGATCTTTATTAATTCTCATGTAATCACATAATTATGCCTAGGTAAAACACTCCTATAGGTATTTAAAATACTGTAAGTATTTATAAATATACATTTATTTTTTATGAAATCTTTCAGCGGAAACTTTGTAGAACTTCATTTTAAAAAATATACATATGTGAAAAAAACCACTGTTTAATTCTACTTATTTTTTTTATTTGTTGAAATCACAAATGGTCAGTTAGACAGTTTCGGCCTCTTGACCATCTTCAGATAATTTGTATAAATATTCTGGTTGTTTGATTGTTGTTGATTCTGCAAAATTCAAACGAAATTAGATAAGTATAAAACATTTTTAATAAATACTTTTATTAAAATAAGGAATATTTTCATTCAGATGAAAAAACTTTAAATGCAAAGACATTTCAAAGAATCGGGACAGCTTGGTTCAAAATGAAAATTGTTTTTATGTTTTCTTACGCCTGCCTCTCAGAAGGGGGTACAGAGTACGCAGAAGGGATGAAATAAAATAATATTTTCCAGAGACAGATATAAAAACACCGCCCTGTCCATTTTCTACCCCTTTAAATATTTTTGGATAATGCTGAAATGACTAACGACTGGTCGTAAATTTATCAGGTAAACAGAAGTAGTAGAGAGAAATATATAAAATGTATTTTCTGTATGTGCTTTACAAACGAGCACCCACATAAAACACGCTTCAATTAATATTCAACCACCAGAGACGGCACGTGGAGCATGTGCGAGTATTAATTCATATTTGTACTCGGGCATCTAGAAAAGTGGACGATGAACGATTGACAAAAATAGTGTATAAAAGTAATATCATGTAAGCTGGGAAGGAGAAGACCGAGGAGTTAATAGATTGATCAAATAAATGACTGAAATCTGCACAGTGAGAAAAAGAGAACAGCATGCATAAAGAGAGTGATGAATGTAGAGGAGATGAATGGAGAGGAGATGAATGGAGAGTTTGAGGACAGAACAGAGTAGAAACTCATCTGCGGATGCACCGGCCAACTCTATTGGAATGGCGGCTAAACACAGCTAACCGTCATTTTTTTGATGATAAATATATTTTTCATGATTTCGTTGTTCTCAACATTTTGTTTGATAAATACATATACATTTGTATATAGGCCAACCAAACTATAAGGCAAAGAATGCAGGAAAAATTGAAGTCTTTAACTATAAAACATAGAAAATGATGAAAAATTATTTTACAATAAGTCACCAAATGGTTTAATTATGCATAAAAGATACAAAGTAATCGCCGGGAATATTATCATAATAACCAACATGATGAACTAGCGATTCCATCAGATATTACTTACTGACGAGATACTTATCTTTATAAGGTTCACAATGTATTGTAGAGAAAAAAAAGATAAATCATTCTTTTAAAAAACACCTAACCTACGTCAAAAGTAATCCTAGCTGTATTGAGCCGAATGCGAATATAAAAATGACGATCTCCTACTTTTTGTGCGAATCCTCCGCTACTGACCACCTAAGTCCACCCCCTCCATTCTGACCGCCTTGCAGGCCACCCCCTCCCCCATCTTTCATAAAATGCCCAGCGATGTTTATTCTAGTCTTTCCATTGTAATACCCTTTTCTCTTTATGTTTCCCTAGCCTAAGCAAATTTTCGCTGATGTTTATATTCCGGCAGATCCACGGCTCCTCTTCTTCCCTTGGCCGGGGATTCTTTCAGCGAATGCGTGGATTGCGTATGTCTGGGTAAATTAGTTGATGTAATATTTACCGGAAAGCCGCGATAACAAGCCGCACCCCTTCCGGCTTATTCACTTGAAAGGCAAAAATGATTGTATTCAAGAATAATAAAATAAATATTTGGACACATATTTTAATACTAAAAATACTTCTGCAACGTATTTTCTCCACAAGCTAAAATGAATTAAATAGGTGTTTATATTGTTATATTTTGACTTCTTCACTTATTTTTATTTACTTACTTAATCACAAGCCTTGAAGGCTCAGGACCTCCCGCACCACAATTCACCAGGGCTGTCTGTCTTGTGATGCTTCTCTCCATGACCCTCTACTCCCAGGACTTCCGCGTCGCTCTCAACATTTTCTGTCGATCAAATCCTGGTCTGACACCGGATATCACACCGCCCAAGACATATTTGATCTTGGGGCACGTACTACATATTTTTATTTAGGTTAGTTTTTTGGGTTATACAGTTTTGTACTTGTATGGTCCAGGATAAAAATATATCATAGACTGTATTGACAATAACAAAGAATAAACCTAGAATATGAGAGCTCAATCTGGATACGATAATTTTGATGATAAACCGTAAATGACAGAAGTTAGATAAAGATCCTGAACAAGGTAGATTGGGGGAGTAATAATGGACAGCTTTGCAAGAGATTAGTGAAAAATCCAAGGCTCACAGCACAGGATTTCACAATAATATATCACATTTTTTTTACTTTTGGGTACCTAATCTACTTCTAACCCAACTCCAAAAATGTTAGAAAACATCATCAGGACTTGCCTAGTTCTCACTAAAGATATAACAGAACAGAAGCGAGTTATCTTCTGTGAGAATTATCTTCCACGAGAGATATCTTCTGTGATAAGTATCTTCCCTTATTAGATTGCGCGCCGCAGGGAGGATATTTACGATGGCAGAGGAAACTTCGCCCGCTCTCACGGTCCACCGGCCAGGGGAACATCTTTGCAAAGAAATGCTATTATTTTAAATGCATTATGAAGTTTCCACAGAGAATTTGCATGAAATTCCACTGTGTCACAACGCGACCCGTGAAATTTTCAAATATTCCAGTAAGTTTCATTGTTCATGCTTTGACCCGAGTATTCCTACATAATGCATGATCTGATTTTTGTACAAGAATCTTCGCAAAACGGTTTAATAGTTAATACATAAGTATGTAATGTAACCTTTTTATTGAATTTGATTTTTACTGAAACCCTAAAATAAAACTGTTGCACTAAACTTACTTTAACACTTTTGGGATCAACAAGTGTTTTGTAGAGTTGTTTTAAAGTAATTTTACAACCAATAATTCCTTTTTTTCAGTAAAAAAATTGTTGTTTCAACGGCAGTTACGCTACAGAATTCTTCGCAACGTGTTGATACTCAATTTACTTTACTTTAACACATACTATTGATACTTCTAGTATTTTTTTAAGTTTACCATACTTTATATTTTTTATTGTACAAACCAACCCTATAAACAAGAGTTTTTAAGCCCCATTAGAGAGGTGTACCTACCTACATATGTTCATGCATATAGAAAAAGTTAATATATATTTTATATCACAATAAAAAAAAACGTTTTTTGACACAATTCTTTTTTTTTTTAATTCAACACGTCTCGTAAAAATCATGTAATTTTCCGTTAAAAGAAATGAAATGAAACAACCGCAATCTATTTATTTATACCCTAATAACATTATCGTATTCCTACTTTCAAAAACCCACCCCTACGGCATATTATTACACTATATTTTTCCGTTGAGAAAAAAAATGGGGGTTTGCTTTTTATCGAGGGAAAAATAACCATCAGAGGCGCGTTTAAGTCAAACTAAGTGGCTGAGGTTAAGATATAGGAGCCGGCAATATGCGAGGTGGATAACTCACGGGGATAAGTGGTTTCTGATGCCAGACATAAATCTAGGCGGGAAGCGCACTCTAAACTCACATAAACTCGAATTAAAATTATCCCGCGCTCTTCCCGGATATCTAAACGAGAGTACAGAGAGAATTCACATTAAGTCTGCGCTATTTGTTTGGATTCAATTTTGAATTTGCATTGAATTTTTATTAGTTTGAAATTCAGTGTATATTACATACAATGTTAGTTCCTTGACTGGTCGTGATATGGTCGTCTAAGGCTGACCACTCGAATTGCAAAAATTGGGTCACTTTGCAAACGTCACTCCTGCTTCAGAAACGGGCAATAAATCTTGCAGAGTTGTTTTTAATAAAAAATAAATATATTTATACATGCAGCATTTGTAGGTAAGCACGAGCTTACGTGTGCTTGTTTGTGCGTATGTATTTAATATGAACCTGAAATGTAGAATGTCTTTGCAACTTAAATTATACATTTCTAATATTCTTTGTGGTTTTGATTAAATTATTTTGCTTTTCAATTGCATGGTACAATTCGTTTTTAGATTGTGACACATAAATCTAAATCTCATTATTTCCATAATGAGTTTTACATCCACCGACCAGCCTTGGCCAGAAATGGATTTCTTTACCTTCCATTTTATTATGTATCACAAAATTACCAAGATAATCATCCTTCACGCTACGTTTAACTTACATTCTCTCACTTTTGGTTAACGGACTGAAATTACCCCCAAAAATCCACCCCCCACTGTCCAACCAGCCCCATTTATTCTCTTTTATTCCATTTACCATCCCCCGAAATGCCATTCATAGAAAGAAATGTCTTCGTCTGCTGGTTCAAAGCTACAATTCAAATCATAGCGTTTACCAATTCATATAAATAAACTAAAACAGTGCCTCTAGAGAGCGTTTTATTTTTTATAGATTTTTGGTAAAACGTTATAATTGAGTTTAAGGGTAGACTGGGGTTCTTGTGTATTGTCTTTTGAAGGAATGCTAAGTGAGGCTAATTATAATATTGTTTTGGTTTCGAATGAAAAGAATCGTCTTCCCCAATGTGAGACGAATGCTCTGCTACCCCATGCTGGGTATTTTAAAACTCGTAAAAAGATAATAATAAAGCAGTCTTCTCATTGTCCCGTCTTTTACTGTTCTGACGGCTCTATGCAGTACAATTTCTTCATTTATAAATTCAGTATTTAAAACTCTAAAAACTAAGATGATGTACTTGTAAATGTCAGTTTGAAATGAAAATATAATCAGCGTCTTAAATGATTTCTAAGACCTACTTATGTAGTATTACATATTTATTATCGATCAAAGTTTTTTTTCATTTATTCACTTGGCATTTTCTTAGCACTACTATGGATTATTTAAATACCTAATAATAAATTGACTGCCATAACCAATTTTATTGCAATAAAATAATTGTTGAACTTATGTTCACACACACGCTATGGTATTTTTTTTTAGAAAGTAACAGAGCAAGCTTCTCGGTCCTGGGAAGGTCTGAACCGCTCTTTTTTAGCCCTCAGCCCCGTCCAGAAATTATTCACCTACCAGATTTTTTTGGACCCTCTGGTGCAAATTTTTTTCTTCTTCTCCTTTTAGCACACGCTTCAAGTAGGACACATTCCAGGACATGTTATAATATGCCCGCGTAAGTTTTGGTTTCATAATTTTCCATCGATTCATTTTACCCCACATGTAATGCCAAGCATTTTGGATTTTGTTGACGAACAATGATTACCTTCCGTCATTATCCAACACAAAAAAAACCTAAAAAGTCTACAATTCAGTTGCTTACAACATAACATCCATACAAATACATGTTTCAAACGTTATTTATTATTTCTCCGAGATCAAAGCTTAAACGCGTGAAAAATTACCGCGCAGTTTGTGAGTGAGACTAAGGGGGGCGTAAAAAGAGATCACCCGTCTTAATTTTTCCTGTGGCGGCTTTGGACGGAGGGGCGGAGAGATAACAATGGAGGTTTCACAAAAGGAGAAACCAAAAGGCGAAGGAAGAAGGCAGTATAAATTATTTCGGGTCGTAAATTGAACGATTCTTTTCTGACTGCTCTCCTGATAGGTTGACCGAAGTGCCCCACCCTCCCCCCTTCTGGGTGCTCCACCGCAGCAGTTTGCTTGCTTGGGTGGTCGATGTTTTTTTCGAGACTGTTTTTCTTGTATTTGGTGATTGCAATGTGACCTTCTAGTAAAGAGCATTTTTTTATCAGTTAATATATTTTCAAATTTACAAAATGTCGAATTTTTTATAGTTAAAAGTATATCTTTATCACAATATGCAAGACTAGATACATAAGTAGATGAGTGATATCTCATTTAAAAGGTACAACGTTAATAAATTGTTTACGCTAGTCACGGACTATATCTGCTCAGATTCGTCTTTTAATTTAATTTTTACGAAGCTTTTCACGCACGTTTTTCGATTTTCCTGATACTCAACCAGATATCGTCGAGATTTATTTTTTACCTCATTGTTCATCTTATTTTGAAAAGTTGATCATTCATTATGTCAAGGCATTATGTTAATTCATTTGATACATAATATAATCTGTGTTCAATTTTTTTTGTCCACTTACAATAAATATATTTTTGTAACTGATTCAACCAAAAAACTAAAGCTAAGGCGTAAGATTTTTTTTACCTCTGTAAGCAGAAATAAAAATCCAGGAGGCTTAAATTCAGTATTATTTACAAGTACGCTCGCATAAATTTAGGAAATATTGAAGATCATCAAATTATACTTACCGAAAAAATGCGTAATTTATTTTTGTGCTGAGCAGTCACCATCTTAAGCCCTCTCCCCCGCGCTATTTCCCACCCTCTCTGATCTTCCTTGGGGGGGTAGGTGGGGTGCTCACCTCTACACCTCCTCCTCCCTCCCCTCACCTATTTGTCAGCCTCTTTACATCCTGCCGAAGGATATTGCTTTTGAAATTACCATCTACTTATCCGCTCGGAAAATATTTATACTGAAAAATCGTAACCTCGGCGGATTACAAGGCGTTATTGAAAAAAATGGTTTAGTTTTTTGATATTTTGTAGAAATCCCCTGAAAGTCGATATTATGAAAAATACTGAAATACCTACATACGAGGTACAATATATACTTTTATGATTATGAATATAAACGATTTGTAACAATAACCAATAAAGCAAGAAAAACTAAACTCATACGATCGAAAACGAAATAATGGTCTGAACACATTTGAAATGTGGGCTAAAAAGTAAAGAGTTATAACTTTCGCACTTATTTTTGAAGGTAGTTTTAAAATACACTAAAGCGCTATGTCTGCATTTAGCATGCCAGCAACTTCATACGTTAAACAAAGTTGTAGAAATATTGCTAATTTTTTATTTACTATGGGTGACGTCACATAGACGAGTTTTTTTTAATTGTGCCAATCCCATGCTACACAACTCAAATTTATTTCAATATATTCATTGCTTTTATAAACGTAACTTTGTATCTTGACAACATTAAAAATTAAACAAAATATTTTTTTTCGTCGGTAGATTATTGTGTGAAGACTTTTTAATTTTAACAATACCTAGTCGTAGCCATTAGCACAAGAAGATGAATTATCAAAACACTTTTGTATGACACACAATCAATTTGTCAAGGAAGTTTAATATCGCCACAGTGTCGCTCTTGGCGCCTCACATAAGCTGGTAAGGATTTGAATATCACTACAAAAAGAGAAGTCTCGAAAACTGGAGAGAGCAGGGGAAGCGGCAATACTGAAATAACTTTATAAGAAAAACCACTGAAGCGGAAAACATCGAGGAAAGGAGGTGTGGGAGGTTTGCCGGGTAAGCGAATACTTTTATGGGTTATATGAGGGGTTATTATTGTCGTTAAAATAATCATATTGCTTTCATAACACGCGGAATGATGAGGTCACAAATAGCTCTTCGGATGACATATAACCCTGATACTTTGAAATATTTTTTTTGGAACGAATTTAGAATATTATTTCAAATACAATTATTTTAAAAACAAAAAATCCTTTAGGTTACATGGAAAATATTATGAATGGATTCCTCAAAAGGGTTGATGGAATATAAAATATCTACATTTAAAATATATAAATTTGCTTGTTTCTTGTAGACACAAAAAGTTTAACGAAAGAAAACGTAAATGCGGCGATAACGTAAATGCATTTTTACACGTTTTTGCTTCAGCAGTACGAATCCTAAAATTGGAACGGTAAACGGCACATGGAAAAAATTGCGGCAGTATTTCAATAGTGGCAATAAAATTGATAAATGCTTATATTCCTTCCATAGAAGACGTCAAATTAAAATGAAAACGGGCAGTGCCTACAACAATGTGCTGGGACAAAGCGTAAGGACAATAAAAATATTTTTGGTCAAATAACGATCGCTATTAAAGATTTTTTATTTGCGAAAGGGAAAAATCCTCCCTTCAATATAGTTTGACAGATTGTTTTTTTCTTGAGATAAAATGGTTAGAAGTTGCAAACTATCCTTATCCTGGGTACAATAAAACTTAAGCTTAATAATTTAGAAAAACTTATGGCACGATAGTTTTTTTCAAGAATGAGACTTATATTGATAAATATTTTGTATCATTAAGTGTACATAATTCATTTCATTCCTCCAATAAAGTTTCATTCGTAAAGACGAAAGGTCTTCTCATGTTAGTCGTTTGCAAATATGAAAAAGTGGACATCATGCCCCAGAGTATTTTTTTGTCTGCGAAGTGCTAAGTTGCAAAAAACCATCAAATGTAAGTGTGAAGGACAATGGTCCCTCCCGCCTCGCAGGTGTCAGTAATGGTCTGCCGAGAAGGCGATTTGTAAGAAACCAATTGAATATTATAAATAAAAATGTTCCCCCCATAAAAACCATTGACAATATTGGAACCTTTTTGTGAAATATATTCACAAAAGTGTCACGTTTTATTATTTCTATTTTATTAATAAAAAAGATCGTAAAAGAAAATAAATTCAAGAGGTTCTCGATCAAGTGAAAAGCCAGTTTTAAATTCTTTTCCGTTTCGATGGTCTTTTGGATTGACGTGGGTAATTTTTCAGGATTATCTCGCCAAGTATTGACGTTTTCATCACTTTTGGAGGGAAAGAGCAGTCGGGCATGGTAAAATTATATTCACAAAGGAATTTTGCATTATTAATCACAAAAGTGTGACTCATTCTAACAATGTTCTCTATAATACGTCATTTGTACCGCAGAAGCTATGACAAAATAAGAAGCGTCGAGTTTGCCATTTTTGCGAATATTTTTTTCCCAATTTATTGAAGAAGGTCGTATTTGGTTATTCATTTTTTACTGTTTTTATAGGGTGTCATAAACAATTTCAAGGTTGTAGAACTTTATTTTAAAAAAAAAATGAAGAACATTTTCAAGTAGCATGTGCCGAATAACTTTTTACATGTTGGTTCAATAGCCTTACGCCAACCCCTTTCATTATCCTGTCCCCGAACAAACAAGATCTCAGCTCCTGTAAGGGAAGAATTGGCAGTTACCAGATCTGGGTGACAACAACGCACTAAAACCGGAACCCTTGTAGTCAAAGCTACGCCTGCTTGTCAAAAAGGAGTATCTCCACCAGATAATCCAAATTTGGAAATATCTGGAAATGGAAGCAATTCGAACATTTTAAAAGCAGCCCTACCATAAGCGATGCCACAGCTACAGTTATCAGGATACAACCTCTTAGCATTGCGAGAGTCCGGGGTGCAGACATGATTTAGATGTGGCTCCTTATCCCGCACGATGCATGGCCGTCATCGCGTGCGGGAATGACCCCATATTACTTACCTTATGTACCCCAAGTATCCAACTACAACTTAAACGCAACTATGCATTTCCACAAAAAAATACTGAAAATAAAACGCTCACTCAAAGCGTTGTTTTAGTTTGCATACATTTTTGGTAAAACGCCATGGTTGAGTTGACTGCTCTCCGGTTGGCTCCCGGAGATCCACAGGGGATTTGTCAAAACAAATGCGGAATAGGGCAGCAGCAGATAAAGGAGATGGCTTTTTATTTCGATACTTTCCCTTCATGCAGGTACCGCCATCATTTATAGACATATCAGTTTTGGGAGATTGAAATTTCAGCACCTCTTCCTTAGATTTTTGATTTACGTGGCTATTGAGGGTATTATCTTATCTCATTTTTTTTTTTAATTTTAGCCATTGAATAAAATATTTTTTTAACGATAAAAGATTAGAAATGTACTGAAAGTAATTAAATTTGTTAATCACAAGTAGGACCAAATTTGTCAATTCAGCTCCAATATTTGAGCGATTATCTAACGATCTATCTATAATCTAAGCTGCAAGGATATGTTAACATTTAAGGCTCATATGAAATGCATGCCTACAGACAGGCACATGTAGGTTCGCGCCTACACATTCTGCATGTGTGCATACAAATAAAGAAAACCTCACATGGACATAAACCTTGCAACTCCTGCCGCCGTTCCCTGAACCGGGGTGGCATTAGCAAAAGTGAACCGATTTTTACAGCACGGGTGGTCAGCCTCGTACCAACCTATCAGTCAACGATACATACAGGAAAAGGGCTTGCATACGAAACAGTTTGATTTTTCTTTAAAAGATAAGGTACACGAACATTGTTATGTTTATGCGCAGGTTCAACTTAAATAAAACTGCCGTGCTTTATTTTTCACAATTTATTTCAGATTCGTTTCTTATTCGGAGTCACTTTAGACCTGCACGGTCGGTTGACTTCTGAAATTACAAAGAGATTTGGTCCTTATTTTAAAGTAAGAATAAAAAATATTTTCAAAACATTGAGAATCGTTACATGCGAGAAATTACTTGACCATCCAAATAAACACTCAAGCAATCGCGAACAGTACAAATTATATAAGTACCTAAAATCTATTCATTTCTAGAAAGATTTCATAAACTTTATTATGTAATCACACAGACGTTTGTCTGTTCTTGTGCCTTGTGTTTACAACACACAACCGAATATTTGTAATAATATGCTTAGGAAACCACGAGGAGTTTTTATCAAAAATTTGTAAGTGATCCTTTATTTCTAAGAAAATGTATGGAGGATACATTCCAAGGCCATAAAAATATTAAACCGGGATTAAATCCTGTAGAATTTTCATGGCATCCCGCAGTGGAATAATCATAACAAAAGGTGTGCATCGTAAAGCGTCCTTTGTAGCATTACCCCAGGTAAGTGGATGGCGTCTCGGCTTGCTGAACTGTACCTGCAGTGTAAATAATCACATTCAAACTCAACCACGTCCTTAGATACAAATGTATGCAAACTAAAACAGCGCTTGCAGTGAGTGTTTTCAGTTTAAGTAGATTTTTGTGAAATGCTGTGGATGAGTTTTGAACTTGTTGGGGTAGTTGAGTCCATGGGGTGCGATTAAAGCAACGCTTTCTATAATAGGCTCAAGAGTGGGTGAGGGTTGGGGGGAGGTTGTAGTACCAGTTAACACGTACAGAAAAAACGGCTAACAACGAAATGTGTCTACGATTGGAAAGGAAGCGTAGAGGTTAGAGATTAAGCGTAGCACTTTTATGCACAACATACAAGTGGTAAAATGAACATCTTTGTTAGAAACATTTACTGTCTTCAATGACAGCAAAGAAACTATTTTTTATTTCAATTTTAATGATAAAGTTAATATTTTGTCATATGCAAAAAAACACCGTTGTTTTTTTAATGGGTTCAGTTATAATATAAAGGTTTTTCTTTTAATTTTCCTTTGAATAGTAATTTGAAATAGATCATCAAAAAGTACTTTAAAACTTTATCTGTACTTATTCTAAGGATTGAATAAAAGATAATGTTTGTCTAATAAAAAAATAAAAAATAATAATAATAAAAATAATATTGGAGAATATATGACTTTTTAAATTAAGCTTTAAATTATCTTAGAAAATGTTACGAAAATATCGATATTATTTAAAAACACACGTATGCATAAAATAACAGAATGTTAACAATGACTTTCAATTACTTTCATCCCGGTGTCTAAAAAACTAATCAAATTTTTTTTTATGAAAAATATTTAAAAATACAAATATATCGTAACAGAATATATATTTTACGTACATCCGTTATATAAGAACCATTGATTTTTTGTTACAGCCGTTTCCATTGTTTTCAGCTAATCGCCTGAACTTTGTCTTTTCCTTCCATTTAAAGATAAACACCCATTCGGAAAAAGGAATCTTCAAACTTGTTTGAAACAAAGACCCGACCGTTGTCAGTCGACATGATGGATGGCTTATTCTTCCAGATTTTTTTCTGCCACCAAAGAGCGCGCTTCTCCATCGCATTAATTCAAAAAAATAACTCGACAAAGTCAAACATTTCCCAAAAAAAAAGAGGAAGAAATGAAAACAAGACGTAACGTCTCGTAAAGATGCTGAACTTTTGATAAAATTCGTTTGTTTTTCGCGCTTGGATAAATAAAACTTGTTTGAGTTTTCCCCAATTTTTCTGATACTAGTACCCCCAAATTTACGTTTAAACTCAACCAAAGCGTTTTTATAAAATATACGAAAACTAAAACGCTCACTACAAGCACTGCTTTGATTCATTGGTATTTTTTTGTTATTTTTTGTTGTTGAGTTTTGTACTTGGTGTGTAGCACACACTTTTGCTCCTCACTCATACTTTATTCCTGGAAAAAATGCAAGATAAACAAAAAACCCGGATGAAAAGTTTGGAAGGAAAATAAGCCGGTGTGTACCTGTAGGTAAGTAGAAGAGAATACAAATTTACACAAAACAATTCAAAAAGATGTATTTTTTCTGCCTGCATTTTGGCAAAATAAAAAGTTTTCCATATTGTAATGCAAGGAAATGGGATAAACAAAAAATCTTAAATGCGGGTGAGCTTTGATTACATACAAACACAGAACACTTACATCTTTTATACGTATATAGGTGATCCTAGTTTTTATTTTTTTCTTTCTTGATGAAAGACACTTTTTATCGGTGCACTTTTGCCAATAAAGCCCCTGTTTCAGAAAAGGCCGGCAAGAGTTGCAACGTTCATGTTCATATGCAACGCAACGCAACGCAACTAAGCTACACATATAGTGTAACTTCTTGCCGCGTTATCCCCGAAGGGGTCGCATGTGGCGAGTTGAAGCTATTTATTTTTACAGGTAAGGGGGCCGGCCTTACGCCAACCACTTCGGTTGAAGTGGAGGTTTCCCAGCTCCCAAGAGTGCTGGTACTCATTTCTTGTGAAGGCTGAGTAAACCTTGCCGGTATTTTATTTTGGGGTTCGAAATAAACACCGAAACGGGATATCATTTCTGACACCTTCGGTGGGATTCGAACCCGAGCTTTCGGCATGGAATGCAAGCACTCTACCACCTGAGCTATCGACCGGACTGAGTTTTCATGAGTTTCATATGAGTTTTGGATTTGGATTTGTAAGTACACATGCAGCATTTAAGCTTGAACATTCACATATTTTCTTGTGAGCATGCATTAAATATAAACCTTAAATGCACATACCTTTACAACTTAGATGGATAATGTGACATCAAACACGTGTTTAAAATACTAGGTAAAATATTATAGAAATTATATTTTTTCTTATTATTATTCCTATGCCTCTTCAGTGAACATTAGCAGTCATCATAGCAATTCGTACCTTCGATGCTGCAGCGCGAAAGAGGGATCTTATGCTTCTGCCAAACCGCTGTCTCAGGTTCTTCAACCAAAATTTTATTCTTCAATCTAGAACTCGTCTTCCTTCAATTCTTCCTTGATGCAAGATATTTCTACAAATGTGATGTAGGCATTTCCTATTGTAAATTAAAAATAAAAGTTATTATAAAAAAAAACTGACGATCTAATTGTAAAGATTCCACAACCATTGTTTTTAATATGACTTAAATCTGTAGAAGTATAAGCTAGCTGTAAGATCATCCCCAAGAGTTATAATTAGTGTTGTAAAGTTTCCCATAAAATCTAACGCCGACCGAGATTGAATTAATGATTTTATGGCCGGCTGTTATTTTAATTGTTTCATTTTCTTGGAGTTAAACCTCGCTGGTGTTATTTTAAAACTGTAATTATTAATCTCTGAGTAGACTTGTAAAAATATTATTCCCGCGGTTATTGCGTCGCTGAAAAATCATTTTCATTCCCACTAAAATTTAATTGCTTTCAAAGAACAATAAAATACGCTTATTACAATCATTGTAATCAACTATAATAAATCGTTATTTTTTAGCATTGCTTACTAAGCCGCACATATAGTGCAAATCTTTACTGCGCTACCCTCAATGAAGATGTACTTGGTGATCGAAGACTGATCTCCAATCTTCACTGAAGAGGCAACGGAAGAACTATTTTCTGCAGAGGCTCTAACCACCCCTAGAGGAATGGCGACAGAGTTACAGTTACAGAGCCATATTAATATTGCTTCAAGCTAATCTTAGGATTGAGATGGAAGCAGAAATAACCTAAACGATTTTGTTAATTTTCTTGCAAAATATAGAATTTAAAGAAATACTATTTGAGGGAAGAATTTTCAGTGCCAAACAAAAATACGTTGTACAAATAATATCATCATTAATTTCAAACGTTAATTAAAACAAATGCAATAATACAGCAGAAACTCCACAAGAAGTTATATTAAAAGCTATAAAAGTAAACTGAGACACTTGGAGTGGAGTTTGTATCGCGCTTGTATAATTGGAGCAAGTAGATTTGGGCAGGACCGCTGCCACTGTTTACCCTTAATTGGCTATTAAATCCCTCCTCCCTGTACACAGGTTAACAGCAACCATTTTCTCTACAATAGAAGCAGAGGCGTATGTCCAGGCAAGAAGTACAATAGTTTAAATTATGGTTCTTAAATATTAGTATGCAATCTCATGGTGTCAATAGCCATGACGATCGCCGATCTTCGATAGAAGTGGCACCCAAAGAAGATGAAGAAGTAATATGAATGAATAGTTTCAACGATGTTTAATTTAACTTTTAGTACAACAATAAAAATGTATACACGGATTTAATAAAGTTTTCTTTTTCACTTACTTTTAAAGTCGTTAAACCATTGTCTACAATATGCGTCCAACGAAATTCATTGGACGTTTATATCAGCATTCATTATCAAGAAAGAACATGCGTGTATTTTTTTCTACTAAACGGAGATTCTAGTGGTTTTAAGCATGATTTATATCTTAGGGATGTTTAGAAGATTTTTTAAAGAAAAAAAACATAAATTAAAATGGTAAGAAAGGAAAGCTGGAAGGCGATGTTTAAGCCAGAAGGTAGAAAAAACAACGTTGGAATATCGAAATATTAAATCAAGTAAATGTATGGACTCCCTTTTAATTTTGATTAGCTGTATTTTTTGTAAGATAAAATTTACAAATCACAACAAGAAACCCATGATATTCACGTTGATGAATCGGTGACCCCACTGCATTGCAAAATTTCCTCCCCACATTGTGTTGTATGAGCGGTGTACCAAGTAGGCATTGCCCACCCCCTCCCTGCAAGACGCCAGCAGCAATATTGCTGCGGTGAGATTATTTGGGTTCGCTTCTGATTCCTTACTTCATTTCTATCCCTCCCACCCAATACTACCCTGTACCATTATTAGCATGGGACTTGATTTCTTGGTTTGTACTTGGAAGCTATTAGAATGATTATTCAAGTTTTGAAACACATTATTAGACCAGTATATTTCAGTCTTATTTTATGTGCTTCTGAATCCTGGACGTTGGTCATATTTACAGGCAAGGTTTACTGAACCTTCACAAACTGGGAAGCTGGGAAATCCTTTCTTCAAATGAAGTGGTTGGTGTAAGATCCACCCCATTACGTATTTAAATAAATAGTGCAACTTCTTACCGCAGCCCGGAGGGGTCCGGGGACAATTTGATAAGAAGTTGTACAATATTTACGCTTTGATTGTGATTTTTTTAGCGATCTTATTACGTAGTTTTGTAAATATAGTGTTTTGTCCAACATTTTGAAAAATGATTCATTTATATCAGCGGCATTGCCAAGGAAATTAAAGCAGAAACGTTTTTTTCCTAAGGGAGAATTTATTGAATATTTTTGATAGCTTATATATTGAGAAAATCGATAACGGGATCATTGAACCTATGAACTCAGTAAGTAGGAAAGGTTACAAATATTTTTTGTAAGTATGTATGCAGTATTTCTGAAAAAAAAACGCTCAGTTATGGACAACTTGACATCGACAATTTGTCCACATGGCCACTTGTTCGTGCAGATTTCGGTCAAAGACTGAAAAAATAGTAAGGTTGACAAAATCAAATAGAATAAAAGAACTCAAGTCAAAATTTTTGTACAAAGTTCCCCTTGTAAATTGCATTACAAAGTTCCACTTTGATATTGGCATTTTTAAGCGAGAAACTTTTGGGCATATCTCGAACTGTGGTCTCTTGGTTCTACCAGGGCGTCAGATCCTGTTACTGGTGGCGTGAAGAGCGTTCATTAAGATAGCGGCTTGGAGTTTAAGCCTTTAATGAAATATCTGGAGTCGGAGCGAGGGTCTGATTCATCCCTCCCTGATCTCTGCGGGATGATTTTACAGATGTAAAGTACATGCACCTACAGAATAAAATGAACTTTCTTAAGTTTTGTTTTGATTACTATTGTTTTCTTTAATTTATATATTCAATATTGTTTCGAATGTTTAGGTTCATGCCTGCGAATTTTTGTGATTGTGTGCCTACGCGTGTTTACTTGCTGTGTATGCGTGTGTTTCGAGATTTGAGTGTTTGACACTTTGAACTGATGGTACTTCTGTTACTCTCTGGAAATAAATATCCATTCTAGAGGCGTCTCGTCTGGAACACGTGAGAATGGGCTTTGGTCACATATAAATATAGGCTGCAGTTCAATGAAGCATTCAGTAACGCTTTTAATACTGAGCCGCGAAGCCAACAAAGTTAAAATTTGTTAAAAATAAAAACTGTGAAATAAAATATAAATGCAATTTTATCAAAAGTCAACCCGAAGTAAATCATAGCAATATCATCTATGTCTATACTTTATACGAAATCAATTACAATAATCTTTTTATTTTTATTATATGTTTTTTTCATGTAATTTTTAAAAAACACTTTTTATGTAAAAACCTTTAATATAACTTTATTTCAATTTATAATTTTTGGATGAAATTTTTCAAGCAAAACACTGTTTATTTTCACTATAGACTTTATTTAAAAGATTAAAATCTTTAAAACAAAATTACGAACGTTTTCGACCTAGAAGGTCATCATCAGGTATCATAATACCTGATGATGACCTTCTAGGTCGAAAACGTTCGTAATTTTGTTTTAAAGATTTTAATCTTTTAAATAAAGTCTATAGTGAAAATAAACAGTGTTTTGCTTGAAAAATTTCATCCAAAAATTATAAATTGAAACAAAATGAATTTTCACAGTGTTAATACACAAACAATACAAAATATAATATAACTTTATTTCAAAGAATTCTTAATCGCTTCCCAGTTCAGAACAATGATTAAATAGCATTCGAAAGTTCTCGAGCAATATATGTTCCAACTAAAATTCATGCAAATGAAAATATTTTTTTCATGGTTTTTAATAAAAATAAAGTAAATACATAAATATGTATGCAATCATATTCTTATATACAAAACTTTGTTATCTTAACAAAACTTTTCGTATAACATTAGATAATATTTTGTTTCTTTTAAAGGACAATTAAAAGTCGAGTTTTTATACTGGGGGCCGCATTATCGTTCCCTCTCAGCCTCGGGCAGACTACAATAAGTACCGCCACTTAATGCCAACTTTAAAAACTTAAACAGGCAGACGGAAAATTCCGCCATTAACAAAAATTTTAACATTTTTTAAACGTCTTAAAAAAATCCCTACAATTTTTCTTATACTTTATAGCTTTACCTCATATCAAAAAATGTCTACAGATTGTAAACATTGTATACCGTTGTTCTACAACGGTATACAATGAATATAAAATCGTAGCTTCTAGCTACGATTTTTTTTATGGTTGGTAGCTATTGTTCACTTTTGTACCCCCAGTTCAAAACATATATATTAGTGTACGCTCACATGTCGCAGGAAGTAAAAAAAATATTAATACCATTGGCCATTTACACTCACTGGATGCGGTATTGAATCTTACATATAATTTGAGCAAAAATCAGTTCATACTCAGTCGTCGTGCAGAGAGGGTGTCTCCTGATGTAAGTTCTCCCAGAACGGTTTGTCTAAGGTCCGAAAAGTTTAATTATGTAACTTTGTAGTAATTATATTTGTTAATTATGTCAAACGATCGTAATTCCAGTTTAAACATTACAAATATTTATAAAACGTCGCTGGGATGGTCGAGAGGGACATGTGTTGGCACTCGAATTTGCGTTAGGTATTGCACTACAGCTGGTTCGAACCCAGCCTGCGACGTATTCTATCGAAAATAACATCAACCCTGGTTCAACAGATGCCATTGCATGTACACAAGCTTCTGCTTTCGCATGAAGCCAACTGGCCAGGCAAAATAGATTGGTGAATTGCATTCCTCTAAAAGAAATATATTTTTTTAGAAATAAAAATAAATCTATGGCGCACATTAATGAAATTTATTCCTTGACTTATAGGTTGGTATGAGGCTGACCACTCTAACTGTAAAAAAATGATTCACTTTGCAAATGTCACCCCTGTGTCAGGGAAGGTCGGCCAAAGTTGCAGAGTTTATGTTCATTAGAGGTTTGGATTTTATTTGTAAGCGCAAACTACACGTGTTTGTTTGTGAGCATGCATTTGATATGAGCTTTAAATGTTAATATATTTTTACAACTTAGATTATAGATTAAATAAAAACATGTGAAAAAATAAATACAAATATTGTAAGAAATGTGCATAATAATATAAGGTAAGTCATAAAAAAGTTAAGAGATAAACGCAGCCGGGTTTCATGTAACTGCGCTGGTTTTGCTAATTGTCGACTCAAGAGCAGTTTGAGGGAAAATATTCCAAAATTAATGCGTACAAGTGCAAATAAAAGGGCGCTACAGCTATCTGCGTATTATCTTGTAAAACTAACCCTCGAGGATCAATTAAAAGTTGTGCAAAGCAACCACCTACAGGGGTAGAATATTGTGTACCATTGCCAAAAAATTAAAATACTTGGGCATACAAAGTGCCTGCGACATGTTAAAAGAAAGTACAAAACGGAAAATAATGTTAACAAATACATTAATGAAGAGGAATGTAATTCACTCATCTATTTTTGCCTGGCTAGAAACAGTTATTATCATTAGCAATGAATTATTCGTTTTTATCGTTTTAATTAATTTAGTATTAACAATTATCCCATTACACCTATTGAACCATGTTCAAAGTTGTCGTCAAGACCAGAGTCGAACAAACATTTTTTTTTTTAATTTCAAACACGCTAGTTAAAATTGCCTTTTTGACCCGCTTGGGCACAGATCGTGAGTATCCGTTTTACTGCCTGAATTATTTTTGAGCTTAAATTATTGTTACAAGAAGTCCTTTGCTTTACTCGAATATTTTTAGTGAAAGAGGAAAATATTGTTATGATTTACAGGTTCAATTTAATAAGAACTTCGGTTAATTTATTTAACACTATTTAATTTTCAAGCTCTTCACATTTGGTTCAAATACAGTGTCGCTTTTGAACTGCTTAGCTCGTTGGCTCAGATACAAGTCTGACGCTACAGACAGCTTTGGCCCTTTTTTTATAGAAGGCATTAGTGCAGGGTGTCAGAAATGATTTCCTATTTCGGTGTTTATTTCAAACCCCATAATAAAAATACCGGCAAGGTTTACTCAGCCTTCACAAGAAATGAGTACCAGCCCCCTCGGGAGCTGGGAAACCCCCACTTCAATTGAAGTGGTTGGCGTAAGGCCGGCCCCCTTACCTGTAAAAATAAATAGGTTCAACTCGCCACATGCGACCCCTTCGGGGATAACGCGGCAAGAAGTTACACTATATGTGTAGCTTAGTTGCGTTTTTATTAGGATTGTTCTTGAATCACAGAGACCGGCACATGCGACACCGTGCTAGAATATTCGAGCAAAGATTCACCCAATATCAAACAAACAAATAAAAGTGTGTACAATCATACAAGTACCAAACATCTAGACACTTCACAGACTCACACAGACAAACAAATACATCATTTTATTCCATGAGAATAAAACAAAAAATACTTACAACGAAGATACATTTTACACTCATAATTACTATTCTCAGACCGTTAAAACAACTCACAGCACAAGCAGAAATATCCTTATTTACTCTTCACACGAAAAGGAAAAATATCCTGTATGCAAATTCGTAAAACAAAACGACCAAATAAAAAACCCACAGTTGGTGAGTAAATGTACGCAAATAGATTCCAACGCACGGCTCCTGAATGCCGCACGGCATCCATTAACTATTTAGCATTTCCGACGTCTTTTTTGGACCGTCCCAGGAACAGGAGTCCACCAAGCAGGCGGAGATACCGAGGGGATAATTGGTACAGACGTAAATCCTTTCTTTCAATCAGCGCGGGCTTTGATTCGGGGTGCGCCTTTTTTTTCAGCAAAAAACTAATTGAGTTTGGTGTTTACACATCTGACTGTAATTCGATTTACTGAAGTGGCGTCAGACTTAATTCGTTCTTCGATTTTGTACGGAAATCCTTAATGCAGTCTTTTTATATTTTTTACTTCAATTACTTATAGACTGTTAGATTGTAATCTACTTTCTACAATTCTCAAGGTTTTCTAAAGTTTCCTGTACGACTGCAGCTGTTTCATGGTTTTCCGTAAACGAATATTAGTTGATGTTTATAAAGAGAGTGAGTTGTACAGTTTATATTCATGTGAGGTTTGTATTATTTTATATATACACATGCAGAATGTGTAAGCGTGAACTTGCATATGCTTGCATGCACATATTTAGTGCATGCCCACAAGCAAGCACATATTTAGAGCCTTAAATGTCAATGTATCTTTGCACCTTATATTATAGATTTTGGTTGAATTATATATTTTTTTAAATTAATCAATAATTTGAATGCCACTATTGAATTTAAACATTGGTGTTTAAAATGAACCATTGCATAATATTATGGTACATCGTACAAGTAATAAAATAAAGCAAAAATTGGATAAATAAAATATTATGGTTTACTGAGAGTTCGGCTCACGTGTGATATCTCTAAACGTGCAAAGAGGAGCGTCAGAACCTCAATTCAATTTTCCCAACTGAAAATTAATAATACATCCTGAAAGCAAATACAGGAAAACGAGCAAAATGCCTCCGTCAACAATGCCTCCATCTCTCCTTGCCGGACCGTGGTCAGCGCACTTAGCACAAGTTATACAACTCATGCAAACAGGACGCCTGGACGGGGGTGGATAGACTGGACGGTGAGTTGTGTCTTGCTCATGTATTATTTATGAATAGAAAATAACGCATACGCGATAAATAAGCAGTTTTATGCAAGCTTGCGTCTCTTCATTTATAATATCGTCAGATTACTCAACAGATTGGACGCGGGATATCCACTTTATACTGGATACCTTTATTTGCATGGACATGATGAAAAATTATACAATTTTATTCCATGAAAATACATTCAAGCATACAGTGCTGAACCTAGAGATTATTTTATATGTTTTTCTGTTGACAGACACATGAGAAATATAGAGCATGTAAAGTTGTAAAAATACATTTATAATTGATCATTTCAATGACTTTAACAAATCTAGTAAAAGACTCGGCACAAATTAACAACACACTTTTTTTTCGGCGGGCAAACGTCCCACCTCCATGTGACTTTAGTCCTTAACAACCAGTGCAATATGTTTACTTGTATTTTCCCTAGCTAACCCGCCGGCTGACTTCACAATGGGATATTTTTTGAGTCCATTCATAGTTCAACACTTCTACGAAAATAACTAACCCCTTCACTTTAAACTGTTTTACTGAAAGCGGGAGAGGGGGGTGACGTTTGACACCGTGGAGGAGACGTTATTTTTTAATCAAATATATCCGGCGGACAGACGGACGGACAGACGGATGGATGGATAGACGGATGACGTAGAAAGGGAGAGGGGTCATAACAATCATGCGAAAAAAAGAAACAAGCCCGCCAAAGGGGAACGTATCGGTCCTTTGTATAAACAGCGACGAGACTGCCAGGGCTGTAGGCAGCTGATTGGTTTCCCCGTCTTTTTATTTTACTTTTTTGATTTACGGCCGGTCAGCGCATTGTCTAGATACAATTACATTAGCCGGAGCGCTGAAATATTCACGCCCCCTTGAGCTGGAGGCCCTGAAATAATAATATATCCGATTCAATGCGGCTGCGATGTGCAAAAAAAAAATTTCCCATTCATTAGCAGGCTTTGTGTTAATTTTTTTATAATTTCCCGAACAAGGAAAATGTCAAAATTTTCCGTTTCATTTGTCTATCTTGCACGAAATGCCTGAAGGGGTTTCAGTGTTGATTAACGCGAGATAAATTCATTTCAATTAAGTGCTGCTTTAGAGTGAACTGAAAATAATTTAAGAAAGCAATTTATATCAAGTAAAATTGTATTGAATTTTGTATTAAATCAAGCTAACGGTGTTATGAAACAAAAAATATAAAATTAACTAGATGCTGAATCGTTTACTTTAATAGTGACTAGGTTAGCGAGCAAAGGTTAGCAATAGGTTAGGTTAGCAGCACCTAGCAAAGGCACCGGGTAGAGTGAGGAGAGACAAAACAAGTTCCCGGGCGAATTTATTATCAATGTATGGCGGATGACGGCGATGACACCCGCTAGCGGCTAGTTACCTCCTGCCACTTCTGCTCTCCCGCTCGCCTGATACCTCCGACGAATCAAATAATAAAGCTCCGAATGAGAATGGACTCTGAATCCTACTGACTAACTATACTGCATGACCAGCTAGGTATTCTGCAGATTACGATACCTGCCGAGTATACTTTGAATTGAATTTATGTTGGCGTTGAATGGAGGCAATTGTTGATTTGTAAGGATCTCTTTTTCGTTTTTCATCTCACGGCATTGAGGCAATGACCTTTGCTTAGGCTTTCAAAACAAAATTCTAATTATAAGGTTCATAGGAAAATTATGTTATTTTCTTTGAGACATGAAAAGACGGGCATTTCCACCGATTAATTGTAAGATATGAAATAATATCTAGTCGAAACAAATATTTTTACCCATATCTCTCAAAGAATGTCAATGCCTTCTCAAGAAGGGTTGCGTAAGATACCAATTAAATTGGTTTTCCCAAGATCAATTCCTTCAACGTCATTCAAGATGTTTGCATTGTTATTTTTTGGCTTATTTGCAGTGCCTTATATTCCATTATTATTCCATTTTGACATAAATTAAATTTACAATTAAAAAAAAAAAAATGTAAAGATGAACTTTCACAAAGTTACTGCTAAAAACGTAGATAATATAAATTAAACTTAGATATTATTATTGGCATAGCAATTCTGATAATGATCTACTCTACAGAAGCTTGAAACGCTTCAAAAAAACAAGAAAATGAATGTCTCCCCCTTAACCCTGGGGTGAGCGAAATGAACACATTGGCAACTATGATAATATTTTTGAAGAGGCGCTAGTACACCCACATCGGGGCCATATCATTATCATAAACAATGCATTAAGGTCATAACTCATAGGAACGCTACAATTTTCGCATAACTCTGGCACACACCTTCAGATTGTGTGGAATATTCCAGGCATGCACACGAGCTGCCTTCTCCCTCCTTTACGTAAGATGACGTATGCGTCCTTTCACTTTACACCCACCTTCCCGGAGTTTGCCAGGGTCACATAAATAAGAGGAAATCCAAACGGTCCGATGGCGCCGAGCACTGAAATGTCGCACCACCTTTATTGGAAGTATTTCAACATCTTAGTTTTCCCATAAACGTAGAAGTAAGCCTACAAAACGTAATTTATTACTCGTAGGTATAATGATCGTTCCATTGAGATTTTATAAAATAAATGTTGATCAAAATCCTTTTATTCTTTGAAAATAATGACCCTTTGGATTCGAATAGGTTTATTCTCCATAGTTCACAAATAGAAATATTATTATAGCTAGGAACAAATGATTCGAGATTTACCCCATTTTCACACGGACAGTTTCGATCCTCTTTGATAAGATAAAATATGCCTACATCGTAGGTAAAATAGTTGACCTATAGCAGGGGTGCCCATACTTTTTCTTGAGGAGATCGACCTAGCAAAAATTTATGAATAGGAGATTGACATTTTAACTGTTTAGCCCACCAAATATAACTCATTATTCATAATGTATAAATTTTTATTAAGAAAAAAAATAGCATAGGTAAATCTACATTGAGTGCAAAATGTCAAGTCAATTTTAAGGTCGATCACTGAAATTTAAGCTATCCTAGGCGATCGACCTTAAAACCTCCCGCGATCGACCAGTCGATCGCGATCGACAGTATGGGCACCTCTGATCTATAGACTTGAGAGAAATAAATATGAACTTTTTATGTAACCGACATATTTAAATATGGTTGGTGACCTATTGCACCTTCCGTGTGACTACGCTGAAACAAAAAAATATTTTGAGAAATATAATACACAATTATTATATTTATTTTGTATTTAGAGTAAAATTACAATAAAAAGGAGTATTTCTCAGTGCGTCGCTGGGTATTACCTTTCGAAGTTATCACGGGTTCTCACTGGATCACCTTTGGCAAGCTGCTCACGTTCCTGCTTTCCTGCCGAGAACGATTCCAAATCTATAAATCACAGTTCAGCTGATATCTGCATCATAAAGCGAGCCTCCCTAAAGAACACTCTGCCACTCCAAGGTAGGCACTCCTAGGTAAGAGATTACTGAAGTATAAATTGCTGCACTTGAATACATCAAAGATACTATTTTATATTTTTTATATTTTTTATGGTTTGTGTATTAACACTGTGAAAATTCATGTTTTTTTCGATTGTTATATAAATAAATTTATTTATTAACTTATTAACTTTAAAACACTGTTTATATTTCACAAAAATATTTTTGTGAAATATAAACAGTGTTTTACAATAGTATTTTTTTTTTTTAGTATTTAGCAAATAGTATTTAGCAAATATAAAATAGTATTTTTTTCGATTGTTATATATACTCGTATAAATAACACCTTATTAACTTTAAAACACTGTTTATATTTCACAAAAATATTTTTGTGAAATATAAACAGTGTTTTAAAGTTAATAAGGTGTTATTTATTTATATAACAATCGAAAAAAATACTATTTTATATTTGCATTTCAAAGATTTAATTGTTATATTTTTAAACCCTCTACAATCTTTATTAAAACTATTAAAAAAAATGAAAAATATACCGCCGATGCTTTTTAAAGTCTATAGTTTTAAAATTGACAGCAAAAATTCAGAGTTATAGCAACAAATTGAATGGGTAAATGAGTGCGTCGCTTCTATATACTCACTCTGTATAGCTGACTTTCACTCTTCTGACAAGTCAACTGGGGGCGGAGCTAACGACATCAACCATTGATGCAAAATACTTGATGGCACATTTTTAATAATATGTGTGTAAAAAGATTTTTTTAATAGATAATACATTTATTTTATCATTGAGAAATTTATGTTTTTTAAATGAACCCACTGAACACTTGCTATGAAGATCTTGTTTGCTAATACAGCGGAGGGCTCTTTAAGCAGTTTATTTGATTTGGACGGTGACCCCTCATACAGTTGCATTATAATTTAATAAGGGTATTATCATCCCCCGGCCTGTGACCCAGTTAATTAGAATGTAAGTGGCGAGACGGTCTCACGAAGGAATGGTCAAACCTTAATAATAGTTAGTGAACTAGGGGAGCCTAAGTATTGTAGGGAGAGCAATATAAACACATTTTAAGAAGAGGCTCTGCGAAATGAATAATGTTTACAGGAGCATGATTAGAATAATAAATCAAAGCAGTTCGCAGTAGAACCTTCATAATTTTTTCTTTGGATGTTCAATACATCCAAGTGTGGAACTTTACAAAAAAATGCGAACTGGTGCTTAACATAATAAAATCTATAAGGAGTATATTCTTTTTCTGCGATATATATTTTTATTCTTATTTAGATTTTATTATTTTGAGAGAGAGATATTTATGTTATATGTATGTATAAAATATTTCTTCTAGCTTGGTAAAATATAGTTACCAACGAGAGGTTACTTTGTCAAATAGATTCGTTACCTTTTCACTGTAGTGTATCTTTCTACAGGTAAATAAATGATTCCATACTTTTGAAGACTGCAGTACTGAAATTATACAACAAAGCAAACTACAACAAAAGCCTTCTGGTGTTTTCCTTTATTATAAAAACCTTGCCAAGCCTCTCAATTTTAATTATTCTGTCAAACTTAAAGTGACAATTCAAGATTATGCAAATAATAAACACACGTATATCCGAAATGAGACGGTTTAACGACACATCCAGCCTTTGCAAAGCGGCATTAACTGTCTCAAGCTCCTAAAGGAAGGGGGTGAAACGCGTAGCAATCTTAACAACCTTATCCTTAGTACAAAAATGTTCGCATAAACTAAAGCAAAGCGTTTAACTGAAAAATATTTGGAGACTAAAATAGAGTGTCTTATGAGCGTTTTAGTTACTAAACATTTTAAGTGAAACTCCGTGGTTGAGTATAAATTTAAGGTTTTATACTTTAGACACAAGTAGAGAATATACTCGTTTATTTTTGCATAATACTGCGCGCGTCCCCCGGAAAGGAATTCATTAATTTTACACGGAGAGCAGGCATTACAGAACGTGTAATGTCAGAAGATGTCCCGTAAGTTTGTGCGACTTTATAAGATGACGCGTGAAGGGTGGGAAGATTCATGTTCTGGTGGTACATCCGAGCCGGATACGCAACGTAAATGTTTTCTAAAAGTGGATCCGAAGAAGAACTAAGAACAAACATTGTTGTACTGAAGGCATCTTTTACTTGATATTCCAAATCAGCTTGGATGCAGCTTATGAAGTCTACATCATTAGAAGATTTAGCTCTCTTTTTTCCAAGAAAAGGGTTTAAATTTTTTTATAGACCAGAACCTGCAGACTCAACGGGCGTCGGTAGATCTTACCGCATCTATTTGAAGATTTATAACAATAAAACATAGTGGTGTGTAAACTGCTGATAACTTTTGTATTGTACAGCGATTATCTGTTCACGCGCCGCCATGTTTCATTGATTTCTATCTTTAAATAAATACAATAAGATTTACCGAGGCCCATTGAGTCTGCAAGCTCTGGTTCAGTGAAACCTAAAAAAAATGATGTAAATAAATCGTTTCTCTAGAAATTCATATTTAAAAATCAAACAAGTAGTTGGTACCAAATTTCAATTATATTTGATATGGTTAAGATATAAATTATTGTTGGATTCCATTTCTGTATGTTGTATGCATAATCATCTCCTTGTTTTCTTACCAACTTGGTACATTCACAATACAGTTTATAAGGAGCACTAACACGACATCTTACAATAGTCTAAGCGCTGAAAAATTATCTCCCATTCTTACTCGTAGCTTCTATTACAAGTCAAGTAGAAACAAACCCTTACTTGACAATGAAAGAAGCTTTATGATAGCTTGATTAGTTCTTTTTAAATATTTCTTTCTCCTTTATTAAAATTCTTTTTTTTCACTTAATCTTTCCTTTTCTGCAATTTTTAATACGTAAACTACTTCAATAAAAGTTACCCGTATTTCGGAATAGCCAAAAAACGGCAAATTTCGACATGAAGATGTTGACCTCTTTAATCTTTATGCTTTATTTAATAACAGCAGAAAAAAATCTATTGCAGTATAAATATTTAGGACTGCATTTGTTACTGAAACCTCGAAGTACCTCACAATATATGACTACAAAACATTAAATTTTTGTTACAGCTATAAAACATATAATGAATTTCAATATGGAAATTGTTCACATAAGGCTTTGCTTATACAGAGGCTGCGGTTAGGATGTAATGCAGTGTAAGTAGACGGGGGTGAAGGGAGGGAGCAGGTTAGCCTTCAGAATGAAAGAAAAGGGCCATTTCCGGTCAGGAAGGGGTGGCAATAATACACAATATCCGTTTGTTCCGTGCGAGTCTGCCTAAGCTTACTCACTCTGTACGGAGCTTTGGGTAAAGCTCTCGCACTTACTTAAAATAAAATCACGTAGGGAATGAGAAGAGTATTTATTTTGCTAATGTAGGAAATTTTATTGCACAGGTCTTTTGCTAGGAAATATTTTTTAAGTAGGTAATTATATGATTCAAACCATACAAAGTTATCATCTTCCTTTCATTGATCCCAAGGATCTGTTTGTGCGACTACTTTCTCCTGTAAGATAGACTACCAGGACGTGTCATGCTTCTCTTCGGAGGTCTTTCCAGGAGTCCCTTGTTCTTGTGGTAGTCGTTAGTTGTTCCTTGCCCAAAGCTTTTTGTTGTGCAGTTCTATAAGCTTTTTTTTATATTTATGAACAGTAACTAGCTTTATCCATAAGATACAAAAAACATATTAAGTAATATATAATGGTTTGCAGGTAAGTATTTCATATTATTAATATTTATTTGGTGAAAATTTTAATCTGTAATAATACTTAGTTCACTTACTGGATATCACAATCTTACCTTAAAGAAGAGTGAAGTTTCAAGGCATAAGATTTTTATTTTGTCAGAAAATTCCGAGAAGTGACTTTGTTTAAAGGTAAGAAACGTAATGCGATTCATATACAAAATTCAAAATATACAAAAAAAAGTATATTTGTTGGAAGAAAACAAAAACAATCAAAGATTCTTGATATGGCATACAGTGAGTTATGGGGTTTCTACTAATGCGACAGAATCCACACATTTGTATGAAAATATTAGAGTTTGTGGGGGCAATAAAGTCAGGGAGCAAAATGTTACTTGAGCGTCACAAAATAACTTCCAAGAGGCGATAGGAAAAATAAACGGCGGTCATTTGTCGTCAGCTCTCCACAAAAAAAGGAAGCATAAAAATACAGCTGCGGACGCTGGCCACCCCTAAAAGTACCTAACTACTTGCTTGCCAATATCCCACTCCCGCGAAAACGGTCAAAGACAAAAAAAAACTGAGGCCACGTATTAGGAGACTACTACCACAAGTATAAAATGCAACGTTTAAACTCAACCAAAGCGTTTTCCCAGAAATATTTAATGATACTCTGTTGAGAATTTATTTATATGTATATTTTTGGTTAAACGTTACGGTTGCGTTAAAACTTGGGGGTGCAGAATCAAAAGGGGGACGAGGGGTAAAAAAGAAAAATACCTTTAACGCCACGGCTCGAACGAAACATTCCAGTCGGCGGGGGACAAAAAAAAACCTTTGAGCAAGCGAAAATGTTTATCGGCCATTTAATGGTTCATCGTATTCACACATAAAGCAAACTTCTGCCCATTGAAAGCGACGAAAACAATAGTTTATTTTTTTTGCTTTTTTTGTTTTTCTGAAAAAGTTTTTTTATTACAAAAAATAAAAATGATAAATTCGTTTTTTTTTTTTGAACAAAGTAATTGTTATTCGGTTCACGTGTATAGAATAAGATATTAGAGCAATAATTTCAGAGGGTGGGTTTTTTAAAGGACGTGGAAAAATAATGAAAGGAGACACAAAGGTTCTTTAAAACCCCACGTCATTGTTATCGCGAGATAATTTATGAATTACAGCGGGAAGCTTGGCTTTCACCTCTTCACATCGTTTATAGCATCCGGATTATATTTAAGCTACTTTAACCTGGAAGCGTTTTTTATTTAATAATTGAGAAACATCACATGTCTGCCAATATATCCTATAGGAACTCTCCAGTGGGTGTCGTTGTGTGAACTTGTATCTTTATAGTATGCAGAAGACATAATTTTCGTTTAACTTATCAAAAGAAACATCAAAAGTTCGTTGAATTGTGTAGAATAAAAAGCAAAATAATGATTATCTTGATGTCCTTCATAATTTGATAACATCGAATAAAAAAACGATTCCTTTGCATTGCTAATATTGTGTACTTTTTTTTAATAACGATAAAATGTACTAAATAGGTGACTGATATGAATGAATCGAAAGATTATAAGAAAGATTGAAAAAAGTGGAAGTAATTGTGCAATGTGCGTAGGCTGTGAAGATCTCTATGGGAATTTTAACGAAATGGAAAAAAAAACTCTCTACATTAAATCATGGCAATAAAAGAGATCTTTTTTGTACAACGTTTAAGCTTCTCAAAAACAAAACTGTGTAAAAACATGTTGACCAAAGCTTAGAATAAAATAAAACAGAATATAGTATAGTCTTGTTGATCAGGTTAAAAAATAAGAATGGAAACTACCCTCTGTGGGTGTACTTCCCCTAACTAATAATGTATCGGCTTTGGAGGGGGGAGAGGTGGTGTACAGGAGGGGGAAGGGGGAGGGGGGGATGAGAAGGGGAGGGGAGTGGTGGGAGGGGTGGTCTTGCAAGGGTGAAGTGGCGATAGGTAAATTCCTTTAATTAATCACGTCCCAATACCCAACCTAGGCACAGAATATACAAGGGACATTCTACATGTTAAATAAACATACTCGTAGTCCAAAATGTATAAGTAATATAAGCTACTACATCTGTCTCTGCTGAAAAATAGCCTCATAAACCAGGATAAATCAGAAAAGTAGAAAAATACTAAATTAAACGAAAAAAAATTTTTTTTTCAAAAATATTTTTATTCTCAAATGTAGAAAATAATATTATTAATATTAGTGTGATTTAAGAAGTGAGCGTTTTTTTGTGTAAAATACACCTCAAGAGCTCTCTGTGTGCTTGTTCCTCGTTATGGGAAGCGTCGATCCTCCTAAACAAGAGCCTCAATTGCTGTTAGGCTACATGGACTTTAGGCTTAACTTTTTTAGGCTTAACTTTTTTAATCTGACGAATTTGAAAATTGAATGATATATTTATTTTTCGCACCGAAAATCAAACTCACGACCTTCCGTTTACGAGTTCTTTGTGTTTTTTATTTTATTTTTTTATTGAACATTTTTTTCTTTGGCGCCGTACTGTGAAAAAAACCTTCCAAGGGCGCATCGTTAATTCTTTTTTTTTATAAAAAGTAGTTTAAATACATAAAATTACAAGTTGTTAACCACTAAACTACGAATTGCTTTATTGTTATTTATAATAAGACATCATAATTATTTCACATTATTGATTCAAAATCGTCCATCAATATTATTGTAATATGCTAAGCCAATAGAAGCGTCGTAGAACAAACACCGTAGGCCCTCCAGGGCAAACATGTTTGTCTACGCAGAAGCCGCTACACCTGACATTGTTTATACAAACAACAAGAAGCTTCTTATTTACCCTTCAGGATAAAGTCGTAGCTAGCCTTAGGAAGTCGTAGACAAAATTAAATAGCCTCTACAGATTCGTAGAGGCAAAAATTGTATAGTAGTTATTATTCGAAAATAATGTATAAAAGATTTCTTTCATCGTTTGTTTTATACATTGAACATATATTATTATTTTGTTCCTGAGCTTATAGTTTTGTATGAGGCTGACTACTCATACTGTAAAAAAATGTTCACTTTGCCAATGTCAATCTTGAGTCAGGGAAGCGCGACAAAAGGGTTCATTTGAGGTATTGTTTTTTTGTACGTTCACATACAGCATGTGTAACAGCGGACTTGCTGCTATTGAGCATGTATTAAATATAAATATTTCATTTTCGAGCGTTATTCGTTATGTTTTCATCTTTAAAATGCGCCTTATAAGCTTACTTTTTTCTTCAAAGTCCTACAACATATTTTCGTTGCAGTTTCTTGGAGCCTGAATAATTCATCCACTCTTTAACAATTGGATCTTTCATGGATTTTCATTGAAATTGAAGTAAAAAGTATTTCGCTTATAGCAATGAAGGTAGATGAAATTAAAACAAATATCATGTTCTCACATTATAAATAATCAAGTATGAAATCGGATTGTCATAATCCAATCATTTTTTACAAATCATACATGCATAGAAAAAGTACAATATAAACATTTTCCCCTTCATTTTCAACCGACGGACATTCGGCTCCATTGACAGTCCGATGTTTGCGATGAAAAAATGTTTGCATTTCCAATGTATTTGATCCGAGACGCTATTTGTGTACATACCTGCATGTTTACTTTCCAGTAAATATTTTACATCTGTACCCTGAGCTCTTTACCAAAAAAAAATGTATGAAAATGAAAATAGCACCTCTCGTGAGTGTTTTAGTTTGGATACATTTTTTGTAAAACTCTTTTATAACGTAGAGTTTTATACTTCTAGTACTGGCCGATGGCAACACTGCCCTTTGACAAACAACGCTTGTTTTCCCGCGCAATTTTTCTAACAAACAACACATCGCCAAGCTTCTGTTTCGGGCTATCTATTATTCAGTGCTCGGAATTGAACTATCCCTTGTTTGGATGTATCTATTCATTATCGTTTTCAGGAATTTATTTGATTTTTAATTTGTGTTTACTCGCGTATTTATTGAATGGAAGTAAAAATTGTTATGATTGGTTTACTATTTTGCAATGAACTTTTTTTTTCAATCAATCTAACGTGTGCCAATTAGAATATGTACTTTTCAATACAGTACATTTGTACGATATGTGCAATTTTTATACTTATTAACCTTTAGTAGTAACTTTAATTTAACACTAACACCATCGCGATGGTGTTGAGTTTACAACCTGACATGCTCTTCAATTAACTTTCATACTTTTTATTACGTGGACTTTTTTTAGCAATAAAGTTAATGCTGGAGTTATGTTTTCCGGGATCTGTTGTCGTGGTTTGTGGAACCTGAGCTCGGGATGGGCTTCTTCAGCGTGAAGTATGATGATGACGATGATCTTGATGAGAACCAGTTCTCATTAAGATTATCTCATTAATTCAATGAATGAAAAGGCATCGATGCTCTAAGGAAAATAACCTAACCTAACCTAACCTAACCTAACCAAAGTTTTTTGGGTATTTGCTTGAAAAACTTCTACTATTCTCTTGGGAGTGGAAACATTCTAATACAAAATAAACATCAGCATGATAATTACCTTTCTTTTTTTGAGTCTCGTCAGGTCCCATCTAAGTTGACTTTTGATAACTTATTGAGATAATGTGGGCAGTCACATCTAGGCGTGATCACCTATTAGTGAACGGAGTACCACTCTCCATAGGAGGTAAGCTAATCCAGCCTTCTGATTCAGTGAGACTTCTAGGAGTCTTACTGGATCGGAATCTGACACTGGAGAGGCAAATAGATGCCACAATAGCTTCTTCTTTTTTTTCACTACGCCAAATTAAGGCTATTAGAAAGTGTTTACCGTCAGATGCAGTCAAGACCCTAGTGAGCGCGTTTGTGGTGTCTCGGATTGACTATTGTTCGACGCTTTATAGTGGTCAGCCAAAGAAGCAGTTCAATCGCTTTCAATCTGTGTTGAATTCGGCAGCAAGACTCATATTCGGGATACCCAAATTCGCTCACATCACTCCGCTGTTAAAAACACTACATTGGCTTCGTTTCCCGGAGAGGGTGGTCTACCGTGTTTGTGTGATGGTATATAAAGCCATCAATGGCGTGGCTCCACCTTATTTGACTGACATGATGTTGCCTGTTGAGATGGGTGTAAGGAGGCAGACACTCAGATCCGCGGGCGATGAAGTAGTCAATTTGGTTCAGCCACGCCGTCAGATTCGTACAAATTTCGGAGACCGCGCTTTCCGTGTTGCGGGTCCGGTGGAGTGGAACAGACTGCCACCCGGAGTGAAGAACTCCAAATCTATGGATGTATTTCGCGGAGCACTCAAGTATTTAGAAAGTCTTATCCATGATCGGAGAGGGCCCTTGAGGTGTGACACACACAAAAACGGCGCTCTTTATCATTTGTAATTTAAAATAAATTAGCCTGATATTATTATTATTATATTAAGCGTGGGTCTCTCGGCCTTGGGCAGCTATTAACTACTCCTCCGCAGTCGTCAGTCCAGTCCAGATCCGGGTGTTCTCCAGCCAAGAAAGTCTTCGCCTCCCAATACCTCGTGAACCCTTTCCCCAATAGTAGTAAAGAATTGTACGTGTTGTTTATTTACATTCAAACTATTGCTTGTTTAACTAATAACAACAAATATAAGTGCATTTTCTTACCCCAAGCGATAACCAAACTTCTCATCTGCATAAACATGTAAAAAATAATTGATGCACCGGCTGCTATCGCTGCAGATCATAACAGAGCTCCATGATACGGTGGGGGAGATGCTGCAGATTCATCATAACAGTAAACAAAGCCCCTCTCCTCTTGCTGCAACCCTGTACTCCAAGTCTAAACCTGTACCCTTCAAAACTCATCCAGAAAGTTTCACAAAAAGTTGGAGTTTGAAAGGCAGCGCGTGCAGGGAGCGTTTTAACTTACAAACATTTTTGGAAAACTCTGTGTTAAAGTTTTTACTTGGAATACTTTCGGAAGACCCACTGAAGTCCTTCTGGCGGGGGGTGGGTGCATTACTTGCATAATGATTCTCGCAAGTAACGGTTGCATCTGGATTTATGTAATGGACGTTTGCATTGTTACACCACTTCTTTATAATATGCTCCATATCCGACTCGTGAGTTTTGTAAAGTTTTTATTTAAATTTTATCACCTTTCACATTACATAATTTCACGGGTGAAAGTACAGTTAAGAGATCAACGATGTGCTAAATGATTCTAGAGCAGCTTTTTCTTCAAATACTTGGCGTGTTTCACAATATAAAGACTAGAATCTCTAAGGTCTTTAGTCTGAGCCCTAAGGGAACCATAAATTAATTTATCCAGTTGCTACTTAATGTAATTTCTTGACTTTACAGGCGGGTATGAGGCTGACCACCAATATTATAAAAAAAATGCCAATGTCACCCCTGTGTCAGGGAAGGTCGGCAAAAGTTGTAGGGTTTAAGTTCAGCATTTGTAAGCGCGAACTACACGTGTTTGTTTGTGGGCATGCATTTGATATGAGCTTCAAATGTTAATATCTATTTGCAAGCAACTTAGATTATAGATTGTATATTATTGTTAATGACATTCCTTTTTCAGGGAAGGCCGGCAAAAGTTGCAGGGCTCTTATTCATTTGTGGGTTGGATTTTAATTCTTAAGTACACATGTAGAATTTTAGAAAGCGCATATTTACACATGTCTGCTTGTGGGCATGCATTTAATATGTTTTTTTTTTTTAAATAAATTCGTAATACATTTTTTCCCGTAAATCTATTTGATTAAATTGTCGTTACGCTATACCTCACCAAAAAGAGACTAAGCTCTTGTGTGTGGTGAGGGTAGAAGGTAGTTAAAATGTTAATTTAACTGTTCAACTTTGATGATAGATACTTCAAATAAGAAAATAAACTAAGAAGCGCCGTCGCCACTGTTTTTTCGGGACAGGATGTTACAATAACATTTTTCCATCAGATCTTCGAGAAGATAAAAACATGCTCAAAACGCTCGCAGGATTTTTATGTCATTAATCAGGGAATCTCGAGTAGAGCGCGCTACAGTGCACAGCCTCAGTGGAAACATTTAAAAATCATTAGCAGTACAAATGAGTGCTATATAATCAAAAACGGTTATCTAGGATTTTTTGGAAAATGAAATAAACATATGGAGTCGATGAGGAAGTGGTTCTATGTGGTTCTGTATATTTATCTTGTTTTCAAATTGCTTTCCTTGAATGATAGGTTGGTATGCCGCTGACCACCCATACTTTAAAAAAATATTCATTTTGCCAATGTCACTCCTGCTTCAGGGAAGGTCGGCAAGAGTTGCAGGGCTTATGTTCATTTGAGATTGGGTTTTTTATATTGTAGGTCCACATGCGGCATGTGTAAGCGCGAAATTATGCATGTCTGCTTGTGGGAATGCATTTAATATGAATCTCAAATGATACATATCTTTGCAGCTTAGATTTAGATTTAGATTTAGTTTCAAATAAAATCATAGATTGCTGCTTTTGATTCTATTTGACTCAAATTCACAAATCCGAAAAACAATTAATAACAGGTTTTAAAAAAACGTTACATTTATGTCTAATATAATATGAATTTATACCTCAGGGTTTTATTTTCGTGATCCGCTACCGTGGACCAAAGTAGCTGGAGATTCTGCACGTTTCGCATTAACGACTGCTCCAAGGAAGACAGCACTAAGTCAAAAAAGATAGTTTGCAGGAAAGCCAATTTAATGTTATTTATTCCATGGAGAACAATGCCTAAACCATTTTTTACATAATTTATTAACGAATTTAAAAGAGATAGAGACACGGCTGTCATCTTGAAATGAAGATGATGATTTGTTACCTTCAGAAATGGAAATAAGTCAAAAACCTAAATTTCGGAGCTAGTTCCGTCTTCCTTGGAGCAGTCGATATGGACTTCATCGTAGTAATGTTTATGTAAATGATTTGTGATGAATTTTAGTAAAGCCTCTTTCTTGGAATGATTTACGAGTTAAATGTAAGAATGTTACACGCAACTGCTCATATAATGTAACCTCTTGCCACGTTGTTTCTGAAGCACCTATTTATTTTCAAAATAAAGAGAGGCAGTCCTACGCCAATAACTTCAGTTGAAAAGGGGAGTCCCTGCTACGGAGGAAACAGGTTTACATTTTTTGTGAAGGCCTTTACAACAAATGTAAGCCTTCAAGAGTTGCCCTTTTTCTTCTCACGCAAAAGCTCAACTAAGCTACACATATAGTGTATCTTACTACACTACATTGCTGTGTTATCTCCGAAAGATTTCGCATGTGGCGAGTGGAGCTTTTTTATTTTTACAGGTAAGGGTCCGGCCTTACGCCAACCACTTCAGTTAAAGTTGGGGTTTCTTAGCTCCCAACAAGCATCGGTTCTCGCCCTCGGGTTGATACTCATTTGTTGTGAAAGCTTAGGGGACCTTGCTGGTATATTATTTTGGGGTTTGAAAGAAACACCGAAACGGGAAAACATTTCTTATACCCTTGCAATGATCGAACCCAGGCTCACGGCATGGAATGTAAGCACTCTACCAACTAAGCTATCGACCGGACTCACCTAATAAATTAAATCTTAAACAGTGCTTTATTTTATGGTTTTTATTTTTCAGCCATCTTTGACGGGTAGATTGTTGACGGGTAGATTGTTAAGTCAGAAACTACAAAGGCAGATTATTTATAATGAACACAAACCCGGTAACTTTTGCCGACCTGCCCTGAAACAGAGGTGACCATTATTTACAGTATGGGTGGTCAGCCTCATAACAACCTATCACTCAAGGTAGATTATTATTGAATGGCCTGTTTAACTCAAAATACCATATTTTTTACTTCTGGCACCTTAGATTAAGGGATACGAAATCCATTTTAAACTTATATGATAGATATGAGATAGAGTATGAATATTATTTTACTAGTAGAAATATATAATTATTCAGTGTAATACATAAGCAAAGTATTCACAATAGAGGGTGTATCCGTGTTTTGTATCGTAAATAAGCAGCAGAATCTTCACCAATCAGGAGAGGCTCCTCAGGCTCGCTTGCGCAGACTTCTCTACCAAGAGTTTCAGCAAGTCATCAAAACAAGCCGCATCACGAGGCGCGCTGACGGACAATGACCTCGAGGAAAAACAGCTCAAAACATCCAGAAAAATATATTTTTTGAGGATGTTTTTTTGTAAGAAAATACAACTAATTTTGTAGTTGAATCGTGTAGAATCGAAGTTGGTAAGTTTGTTTTTTTTTTCGGAAAGGAGATGTATAGAAACAACTCTATGATGGAAACACAAAAAAAATATTTTCTTGTTGGAAAACGTTTTATTTTAAATTCTGCTTATTTTTAAGGAATGCGCTAATTACTTAATCAAGATCCTTTATTTACTTTAAGGCTGGATGTTCCTCTTTTGTGAGAGGATTAAGACTCAGTGAAGAGCACATTTTAAAATAACATGATAATATATTTTCGAAGATTCCATTTTCGGAAGGATTCTCGGCTTTTATAATGATAATTTTAGCCACATCGATATATTTCACCTATCCAAGAGGTCATTCTTAAAAGAGGTGAATGAGGCATTGACTGTAGAAACTTAGAAGATTGACTTTTTTTTAAAAAAAAAATTGAAATGATTGGTGTTTTGTTTTCCTTTTTCTTTTCTTGTCTTATCTTTTATTTCATTTTTTCTTTTTTGTCTTCCTATTTTTTTAAATATTATTTAAGCTCCATATTTTTAATCTCTATGTAATCTTTTAAACATTTATTATTAGTTTTAACATCTAATTGACACAGTACGATATATATATGTTTTTTTCATTTTTCTTAAAATTATGTATATTTTTATGTATATGTGTTGTTTGTTAAATAAATTAAAAAAAAAAAAAAAAAAAAATTGTGCTACTCCGGAAATCAAACCCTCTTTCAATTACGAGAGCGTTAACCACTAGACTAAGAAACGGTTAAGTGGTTTATTATTAATATTTACGGATGTGAACTGTTAGTTTGTTTTAAACAATGTTATTGTTTACTTTCTAATGTTTTTTATTCGAATCTTGTATTTGTGCCACTTTGGAAATATAACCCTCTTTCAATTACGAGATCATTCACCACTAGACTGCGGAACCGTCTAGTATTTTGTAATAAATATTTACAAACATATTTACAAACATTATTAACAGCTCCAGTGTTTACTATCTAAAGTTTTTTTTTATTAGAAACTTGTATTTAAATGGTTTACAACTTTCGGATTATGCAAATGTTTATGTATATGTAAGGATTTTTTTTTTGGTGAGCGCTGTTTTTGTGTGAATTACATTTCAAGAGACCTCTTCGAGCTTGGTCGTCGCTATAGAAAGCGCCAATTCTCAAACATGAGCCAGTTGCTGTAAGGCTGAATGGATCTTTGGTGACCGGTCTTTGAAAAAGGTATATGTATTTTACGACCCAGCGAAGAGCACATTTTGAAAACATAAATAGTATATTATTGTGCTCCGCCGGGATTCAAATCCACGACCAATCCATTATCAAGTCCGAAACGTTACCACTAGACAACGAACCGGCCATCAAAGTATGATTTGAGAGTATTGTACATTTGTACATTTTGTACATTTAAAGGAAAATGCATGCAATCACAGTTTTTTTTTTTTTAATGTGAAGAGCAATGCGATTCACCAACCTAGCCTGGCCAGAAACAGGTATTAATATCATCAATTAATAATTCATTATTGTTTTTTTAAATGAATTATTAATTAATAATTACCCAATAACATATGTTGAACCAGGGTCAAAGTTATGGTCAAATGACCCAGGCGAGATATTCACTAATTCACTAATAAATATTCACTAATTAAGAATAATTGTATCGTGTTTAATTAAACTTCTATTTATACGCTTAGAGCGAAATACTTTTAAGTAAACGTGGAACACAGTGTTGTTGCTGCTGCATTTAGATCTCAATTTAAGAATAAATTGATCCTTAAACAAACTCAAAAAGTCTTCAAATTTGAGGGCTCCTGAGGTGTGATTTTACAAAACAGCGCTCACCAAATAAATTATCTGAAATATATAAGTTATTATTTTTAAATTCTTTTCCACATTTTAATGTACTTACAACGAAATGTATTTGCAACTTATAGCATTGTAAATTAAAATTTTAATATTCTATTTTTTTAACAAATCAAACATTTAGATATGATTTCATGGACTTTTGTAATAATATCGAATAAAAAGCACTTAAAGCATTATCTCTTATTTTATAATTATAATTTACCTATAGATATATATTTCCAATTCCAATCAATATCAAAAGAAAATGGATCCTCGCCATTGCGAAATGAATGTCCCAATAAAGTACGTATGCGATTCTACCAAAGTACGAAACTTTAAGATATAGCGTAGCTCACAAGACGGTCCCGAGGCTTCTGATTGGCTGACTGAAAATCAAAAGCCTTCAAGGGGGCGTGGCGTCCCACGGACACGCCTACCCAACCTTTTACGGAGAGAGATGATGGGAGGGAGGGGGGAATTTCAGCTTTCAGGCATTGCCATTTCTCAGGCTATGATTTTCAGAAGGTTTATTTTATTGGAATAAAAATAGGAATAAGTTAAAATAAAAAATTTACACGCTTTTCTACTACGCTACGCTAAGCGCTACGCTAAACGCTACGCTAAACGCTACGCTAAACGCTACGCTGAACGCTACGCTGAACGCTACGCTGAACGCTACGCTGAACGCTACGCTGAACGCTACGCTGAACGCTACGCTGAACGCTACGCTGAACGCTACGCTGAACGCTACGCTGAACGCTACGCTGAACGCTACGCTGAACGCTACGCTAAACGCTACGCTGAACGCTACGCTGAACGCTACGCTGAACGCTACGCTAAACGCTACGCTAAACGCTACGCTGAACACGACGGTGAACGCTACACTAAGCTCTACGCTACGAAACGCTACTTAGTTACAAATATAGTGTAACTTCTAGCAGCGCTCTTCCCGAAGGAGTCACATGTGGCGAGTAAAACCTTTTTATTTTTATATGTAAATAGTCTTCCGGGAACCAATTCAGTTAAAGTGGGAAGAAGATCAAAAAAAGATGTAATAAATATAATGTTAAAAAATTAGTAAATACGAATACTATTTTTATTATTAGTTAGTGTTTCATGTACCTATTTTTTAAAATGCTTAATAACAAAACTTGGATATGATTTCTTCCATCTAAATGTTAATAAAACGTTTAAATTGAAAACTCATATTTAATTCATGCCCACAAACAGGCACGTGTAAGTTAGTGCCTGCAAATGCTGCATGTGAGCTTGCAAGACAAAAACTGAAATGTTAAATGTAGATAAACATTGCTACTAAATAAACCATTTTTTACAGTATAAGTGGTCGACGTCATACAACCCTAGAAGTCGATAAACAAAGAAATTAATACAGTCTTAACTAAGTGCACACAAGCATTTTAGAAGGAATATATTATTCGCAAAACAATTATAAAGAACATATAAAATTTAAACATTAAAAAATGAGGTTCGCACGTGAATTGGAATAGACAATATCGTATCGTTAGCCGGCCGGGCTACAAGGGACAAATCGTACAAATATTTTGTTATTGGTTCCTAAGAATGGCAGCCCCATATAAAACTGACGTTATATCACCGAGAAAAAAGTTCAAAATTCAAAAATGTTCCGACCTAATTGTAGGCTGTAAATTGAATGTTTAAATATCCCTCTTTTACATAAATAAGTTCTGTATAAAAAATCAAAGGTTTGTTTTTCATTTTTATGTTTATCTTCATTAGTAAATTAAAAGGAAATAAGAACAAACCATAGAAAAAAAACCCTATACTTTGCTTTCTACTTTTCAAGTGTTTTTCAACACCACTGTTTTGCAAATAAGTACGAGACCGTCGTAGACTTCTGCTTTTCCTCCCTCCCCCCCCCCCTCCCCACACCTGATCATGCGCACCTTCCACCTTCCCTCTTTCATCCCTTACATAATCTCAGTAGTGAGACTGCGGTGGTCTCGACAACACGTATGAGTGGGGTGCTTTACAAATTTTGGCGACTCATCAAAAAGTTTTCAGCGAGTGGGAAAAGTTTCAGCGAGTGGGAAAAGTTTCATTAGATTTGTAATCAGTTTTTGAGTGATAGGAATAACAACAAGAACAAATATTTTTGTGTTAGAAGGACTGTGGAAGAAGGACGTTTTTATGACAGCATAAATAGAAAGACCTACAATTTTTCATCGTATGAAATAAATGTGAGTATGTCTTTATATTCCTTACTTTACTTTTATATTCACAAAGTTTATTAACATCAACAAAAAATTTCCATAGTGATATTCAATATTGAATAATAATAATATTAGGATGATTTATTTGTTGAGTGCTGTTTTTGTGTGTATCACACCTCAAGAGCCCTTTAATATAATTCAATATTTCATTAATTTTGGGATAAAATAACACAAATTGTTCTCTAAGAATTTTAAACATAATAATAGGTTCAACTCACCACATGCGACCCCTTCGGAGATAACGCGGCAAGAAGTTACACTATATGTGTAGCTTAGTTGCGTTTTTTTTTTTTTGCTTACATGATCGCATACCAAGAAGTGCATCCCGTTCGTTACAAATATTTTCTCTGCCCAAATGTCGAACAAACTCAGGTCAAAGAGCTCCTATGTATAGAATGTGCAGTGATTTTAATATATATTTTAGTGATTTAGATATATTTAATAAAGTGAAGTACTCCTTTAGATCTGACCTATTAAAAAGTATTTATAAAATGTCCGTGCTATCCATTATATCTTGAATGGGTTTTCTTTTTATCATTTTTTGTATATTTTTTGTATATTTTTTGTTTATTCTTAGTTTCTCTTTTCACTTTTTTTTTCTTTCCTCTTTTATGTTTTTATTTTTCGTCAGCTATTTTATTGTTTTTACATATCTGTGGGAATTCTTTAGGATTAAGGCACACTACTGTTTATGTTTACATTTTTCTTGTATTTGTTTTTGTGTCTGTATCTGTTTTTTCTCCTTAAAAATAAAATAAAATAAAATAAATAAAATGATCCTATCTTGAGCTTAATTTTGAAGAGTGATGACAACTAAAGCCTTTGTTAAATATTAGGTCGTTTTGGCCATTCCATCATTTCCAAATTATGGGGTTTAAGTCACTTACGGTGTAATTCACGCACAGAAATCTATGGCTTATCTGCCGCCTACAGGGAATTTTCCACACAAAAAAATAATAATCAATTGCTCAGTAATAGATCGAATGTACCTATCGTTTATGTATCTACTAATAAATATCATCCGTTTAGGAACAACGCTGTGAAAAATTGCGCTATATGCGCCGCCTAGTTTTTTGGTGCTATGTTTCAATTTTATTTAAAGTTTTAGATGAATTTAACGCATTTTATTTTGAAAATGTATTGCGTTTCCATTGAATAATATAAAAGTTAATAACCTGCACAAAACTTATGTTATTTAAAATGCTTCTTTATTACACAGAACATGTTTTATACCTCAACAAACTTCATAAACTGCACTTTAAGAAAGGTGCCTCTTATTACAACAGGCACACCTTTCCCCTTGTCACCCTTTATCATTTTTTAGCTACCCTGCACCCCGTGCACCCTCTCCCCTTTTCACATCATAAAGCACACGTAGATGTCATAATTCAAGTTGGTGCGGCTTTAGACCTCCTGGGTGAAAAATATCAAATCATCTTTTAAATTTTAGAGTGCCCGCGACGCGAATCTAGCGAAATTTTTATGCTTTATTGCAGTCGACACAACGTCTTGAATTTTAATGTAGTCTTCAAATAAATATACTTGCTCACCTGGTGGAAAATCAGAGAGAAAATAAAACACATTTTGGAGTACATACATGAATTGTTTTTTCAGGGCTATTTTTCACATTAAATTTTTATTGTTTTTTAATCCTCTCCTTCTTTTTCTCACTCAACTTTAACTAAGTAGGCCTCCTCCAATCATTTCCACGCTTTACTAAAGGCTGCTGTTTTTAGACACTTTTTCCCGCAATTCCTTGATGACGTCCGGCCACCTAATTTGGAGATTTTAAAATCACGAATAAATTACTCTTTCTTCACAAATACATGATCTATCAACAAAGCTGGAAGTTTACTTATCAGATAACGTGTAGAAAACCATTAATGTTTGTTTTTTTAATTTATGTACCTATCTAAAAAAAAATTAAGCTTGAAGAAATATTTACTTCTATAATTATGTTAACTGTTATGTTAACATATAAGACCTGTATTAAATGCATGCCTACAGACAGGCACATGTAGGTTTGCGCCTACACATTCTGCATGTGTGCATACAAATAAACAAAACCTCACATGAACATAAGCCTTGCAACTCCTGCCGCCTTTCTCTGAAACCGGGGGGGGCATTGGTCGAAGTGAACCCATTTTTTCGGCACGGGGGGTCAGCCTCATACCAATCAGTCAAGGAGCGATACTTGATGTTTAAAATGCATACAACGAAATTTAGTAATGACAAAGTCTACCCAAAGATATTCCTTGTAAATAAATAGTTCCCGCTTACATAAATAATCATACTTTTTCATCTCAGTTAAATACTCTAAGTATATTTTTATATTTACAACACTCAATGTTTGACCAGAATATACGGAGCGGGCTGTCTTTTACATTTGCTCACACAAAAAAAACTGCTACGCACACCCAAAAAAAAGTGTGCTACAAAACGATTAAGCCTTTTTTACCCCTCCTCATACAAAGATAAAAACATCCGATCTTGTCGTGGGGCACAAACGAGAAAAATAATTTGCATAATGTAAAACCTAGATAGGGGGGGGGGGACATAAATGTATGAAATATAGTACACAAGTTAAAACGCCACAAGCAAAGACATAATCCCGAAAATTAATTCGTTTATCGCCCCCTGGGTTTGGTCCCCCGGCATTTATCACCATTATTTTCGTATAAATCCGCATACTTGTGCCCCCCCCCCCCCACCCCCTTTTATCCTGTTTCAGCTTCACTTAATAAATATCACACATGTGTGGCTGGAAAATCTACACGGCCCGGGGAATTTTGAAATTTGTAATTTTATGTTAATTTTTGGGACTCAGTGACTCCAAATAATATTCGTTTATTTTTAAAGATTTATTTTTATTATCCAAATTTTCGTACTTTTTTTTTTTAATTTGTGTAATTACGATTCAATATTTTTGTTTTAAATTAGCAATGGGCATTGCCAATAGTTCTCAGTGTTCAGTTTGACATTCATTTACATACATTTTGAAGGAAAAAACTTGAAGACTTAAGTAGTTTATAAATTTACACGTGAAGGTTTTTTTAAATAATAAAAAAATATGAATAGTAAGAAAAATGTTCACATACAATTTGTGGATACTTAAACACACAATATTTAATTGTAAAAATAGAAAATTCCCTCTTTTATAACCCCCCTGCATAGTCTCATTAGCTGATTTCATTTTTAAATGGAAACCTTTTTTCCGTTCATTTAAAAAGTTGTTGAAATATATTTTCCGCTCGAACACTCTTTGTCGCCAGACAGTATTTCATTTTTGTAAAAAAGGGGTCGTTTATATCTACATGACAACGAATTACGTAAGGGATGTACAATGTAATACTCATGGATCCATTTTTCTTTCATTTGAAATACCTCCATCTAAAGGATGCAACAATTTATCAATGAAGGTTTTTTTTAGAAAAAAAAAACATTTATTTACTTTCCTTATAAAATTATTTTAAAAAATCGTGTATCGGGATCCGTAATCGGGAAAGAGGTATGTCAGGATAGGAAAAAATGGAGGCAACTCTGCAGAGGCTCTGGCCACCCCTAGCGGAAAGGCGACAGAGTTACAGTTACAGTACAGTGTATACTTGGAAAGATTTACTCGAAATGCATCTTCTCAACATGACATGGATATACCAGTACAAGCCTTATTATATATTTATTTATCCTTTGAAATAAGAAAATGTAAACGAAAACAAAGTTTACAAAAAAAAAAGGTCTGCAGATATTGGGCATCTTTTTCGGCCTGTTTCACAGCATTTGTAGATGCTTTGATAATTTCTAACTGCCATCAGAACGAACGCATCATACTAAAATAAAAATAAAACCACTTTTTTTAATGAAATGTTTCAGCGGAAGCTTTGTAGAGCTCCATTTTACAGTAAATGTGTATGAATGTAGGTCCACATGCGGCATGTGTTAGCGCGAAATTAACATATCTGCTTGTGGGAATGCATTTAATATAAATCTTAAATGATATATATCTTTGCAGCTTAGATTAGATTAGATTAGAATGTATCATAAATGTTCCTGTTTTTAGATTTCCAATTCTCTTTATTTTTGTAAGAAATTGGCACTGAATGTTGCCCTTATCAATTTAAATTAACACCGAGCCATGTTTTCAATTATCGAGGGGAACAAACGAGTTAACATTCACCTTCCCGGGGTTTTGTTCAATTTCATTAATACTCGAGTAAGTCATGTCGTTCAGTGTAGAGCACCAGCCGATACAACCGTTAACCAAGTATGAAACTTTACGTCCAAACTCAACCACAGCGTTAATAAAAGTTCTACTTCAAGGATTTTTTTATGGGAGTCTGTGCGGGAGACTCCATAGATTCAAGAGACTCTAGGGGTCTATGACACTTGTTATAGTGCCACAAAGGTGTTGGTGATGTGGCAGTTGTCCTTATCCGGTTGCGGGGCCGTTAGCTGCGCAGTGCTGTGGTGTGCGTTGCTTTGCTTTGTTTTGAGACACTGAGAGGAAATGGCATAATAAAAATGAAGTGTCGTTTGTTGCCAACGGCATCAATCAAGAGTAGCTTAATCTATTTTTATCCTCAGATCATGTTTTTAATCTAGGAAAGGTTTGTGGATACAAAATAAAATAGTGAACTACATATCACGAAAGACTTTCAAATCTGTGAAAGTTTGAATGTTGTTTTATATGGGATTTTGGCAGAAAACCTCAAATTTATCTACATAATAATGAAACGCTCATTAGATCATTGAGATAGTTCAAATGAGGTTTGATGTCAATCACTGGGATGGTCGCCGGGGTGGCACTCGAATTTGCATTATTGACACTAACGACGATTCGAGCCCGGCCTTGTCCTATCGACAATACTGCATGTACACAAGGTTCTGCTTTCGCATGAAGACAACTGGTTAAGCAAAATAGGTTGGTGAAATGCATTCCTCTTCACAAATCTATTTAAAAATAAAAATAAAACGGATTACGTACATTTTTTTATCACAAGTTTACATATAAAATTTTCGGAAGTAGTTGTCCTCATGCCAGGCTAAGCCGCTCATCAGATTTTGTCTTTTTTTTTCAAATAATGTGTAGATTATCTTTGAGATGGATCTTGTATAATGCGTACAATAAAACAACCCTTCAAGTGAGCGTTACATTTTTGCAAATATTTTTGATTTAGCGCCACGTTTGAGTTTACTCTGGGTTCTGGAATATTTAAGTAATACTTCTTGGCCTCTCACTTCGTTTTCGCGAAATTCATAATTGATGCTTATTAATTAATCACACGGCGAGGCGGTGGAATTCGCAAACGGCTTTGTGAATTTATTAGACGCGCAACGAGCCCAGAATGAGAGCGAGCTTTTGAATATTAAATTTTCTTTAATTTCTCGGAGTGATTGCGGCGTGTTTGCCAATTGTAAAGTTATTGCAAGGAGCCAAGTTTTGCAAATTTGATGTTGCAATCACATTAATGAAAATAATACAGCCTAATGAATTAACCCTTAACTCGGCAACGTATGCAATGATATACATCTTGTGCTTCGAAATCTGTGGCCCAGCTTTTTTTATAAAATGTAAAAGGCTACGCAGTTTTTTTTTTGTAAAAGCCTTTTTCTCAAGGTTCATACTTTAGATATGAGAAGGTACCATCAAAAAGAGAAAACTGTTGTACCTTGGAACACAAATTTATCGGATTTAGTACAGGGAAAGATTAAAAGAAAATGACTAAAATTAGTGCTTCCACTACCCCTACATTAAGAGACCAACTTCTCTGGCTTCAAATTAGAGAAAGGATTGAGTATAAGGTATGTTTAACAGTCTTTAAATCGACACAGTGTGTTGCCCTGCGTTATATTTCAGAGCTTTGTTAGATGGACACAGTGGAGGGTAAGCGGCTGGCATTAAGATCTGCAAGTAGTACTGCTGTGAATAAATTGACTGTTCCAAAACGATCTAATAAAGCAAAATACTTGGATGGTGCCTTATGCATAGCCGGCCCTGTACTGTGGAATGTCCTACCCCATAAGGTTAGAGCCGGAGAGAGTGCAAGTGCGCTTAGGTCGGGATTGAAGACATGTTTGTTTCGGCGATTTTAAAGTTGAACAGTGCCCTTGCAGTGATTTATCATAAAACGGCACTTTAAATATTGTCTTATTATTATTATTATTCCGTTCTTAGGATTTTCTTGTAAAAGGAACAAAAAACGTTCATTACATCCTCGAGTTTGATATAATACATTTCATACACCAGGGTGTGTTGCGGTGGTACAAAACGCATGGAAAACAGGAGCGAAGAAAAGTAATTTAGAAAATAAATATTGTCTTAATCAAAATTATTATTCCGGGGGCCTGTTCATCATACAAAACCGAGAGCGAGATTTTTGTTAAATGTGCGCATAATATTTCGCCCCCCCTTGTTTATTTCTCATCTTTCATCCCCTAAAAATATTTAACATGCTGTATTGTGTAAGACTCGAAGAAAAATATTCAACACAAAAAATAACACGAAACGTATTATGTGTGTATCTGTGTATGTATCTTTTAAACAAATTTATGAAGAAATATAGAATTCACAACCTTTTTTTACCTAGCTAAAAACAGGTGTATACCTACGTTATCAAATGATAATTATCATAATCAAACATGGATGTAAAACAAGTGAAAAAGAAAAAAACAGTGCTGAATACTTTGTTATTTTTTGTATATTTAAAAAAAAAAAAAATTAAATCTTCATACACAACCCATAAAAAAGTTAAGAAATTCAAAAGAAAACAATTTTCTTCATTATTTTAATTATCCAATGGCATAGGTATATTGAATCAGGATCAAATATATCGTCAATAGGACCTAGGATTCGAGCCAGTGCTGTTTGTTTTCAAACGCCAGTTAAAATAGCATCGGCTTTTCCGCTCGACTATAGCGATTTTCCAATTTATTAGAATACCTCCTTGTTTAAAAATTAGAATCAATTAACACTCGAATATTTGATAACATACCGTTATTCCAGTTGCAATCCAAATGTCTTCTTCTTCTTTCTCAGTCATTTTTTCCACTCTTGGACATGTGCCTTTTCCCACCTTCTTCTATCATCTATTCGTAGTGAATGTTCCAGCTTCCAGAAAAAGTTTTGTGAATTAGAAGCTTCAACGCAGAAAGCGCCCTTTAAGTTACTTCTGTATAAAATTGGTCAATTAATTAATTATTATTCAATCATTGATTTATGAGGCATTTCCTTAGGGCTACTTATTAAAAAAAAAACAAAAAACTTTGTATATTGTTTGTTTCATGATGAGAACAATTTCTTAACGTACGACAGGTTTCAGGAACAAATTTTACATCATCAGCTGCAAATTACAAATAATATGTAATTATAATTTGTACCTGATGATGTGAAGTTTGTTCATAAAACCGGTAGCGGTGGGCATCATTTTATCTAAAGATGGCTGATAACAGATAAAAGATGATTATCTTTATCTTATTTTACGTTTAACCTATGGTGTTATCTGTTATCTACAGATGATTTCTTTGCCGAAAATTTTATGTTATTAAAATGAGGTCAAATTATATTATTCAAAACACAACAATAATCTTTTTTAAATAATTATATACACATTATCTGTGCCCACGTACCTAGTACGTTTATAAAATGTACTCACCCCTTAACCATGTACAAAGTTTTTTTGTTTTTGATTTCAAAACTATTATTATTATTTCCAAGCACAGAGACGCATCATAAACAATTTTGCATTTCAATTTTCCCAGTCATAAACAAAAATTGGTTTCAATCCGCGAAATTCAAACAACAACTGTATCAGGAGCTCACGACAGGGAAGAGTTAAATAGTAAACAGGTTAGGGGAGGTCCTCACCAACACTCTTACGCATCTATAGGGGAGAGTGTGACGTCACTGTACTGCACTGCCAGTTGTGGCAAATTTGGGGGAGGAAATATTTAGCCTCACTTCTGTTGATTGGTCTATGGATTAAATATTGATAAAAAAAAATAAGGTAACGATTTAAAAAATGCCAACCCCATGAATATGTGGGTAGGCTGGTAATAGGTAAGTATTTTTTTTACGATCTGCGTTTGATCAGTGTATTGACAGGGATAAAGTTTGAACTAATAATACACAATACTCATATACCTACAGCTGGCACACGGATAATTTAATACCTAGTCTGCATTTCTGAGATCTGCGGTATTATATATATTTAATTTTACAATGGTTTCGAAATAAAAATATAATAGAGATATTTTATTTGTGTACAAATGTGACGTTTGTAATAATGTGAATATTTATTGTTTACAACGAGGGCTAAAACCCAGTCATTTGTGGTCACAACTTTGTCTACGTAAATTGATGTCCAGTCATCTTTTTTTTTTAAGAAAGCCTATGCGGGAGACTCCCTAGATTCAAGAGACTCTAAGGGTCTATGACACTTGTTATAGTGCCGCAGAGGTGTTGGGAATGTGGCAGTTGTCCATGTCCGGTTGCAGGGTCGTTAGCTGCGCAGTGCTGTAGTGTGTGTGGCATTGATTTGTTTTGAGACACTGAGAGGAAATGGCGATTGATATTGGATTTGAAAAGGGCAAGGTTAAATTGGGATGGAAACACAGATACCGGTAACTCATTCCATAAGCGGGCAGTTTTGCAGAGGAATGAGTCGTGAAAACACCAAGTTCTCATAGTTTTGATATCGACTGCAAATGGTTGAATGTGAGCCGTTCTACGAGTTGCCCTTGTTGTGACGAGAGGAGGGGGTATAAATGAGGGTATTTCATCAGAGCAGACGCTCATGTGTATTTTATTATCATATGTATTCATATGTATTTTAACTATCTAAAAAAACAAATGATTCGTTATCGGAATTAAAAGTATTGCTTGTTGTCATTTCTGAGTACTGCCATCTGTGAGTTCTTATGATAAACATTTTAACAGAAACAAGCCCTAATATTATGAAGACGAATTTCTAAACATTTTCTGTATTTTTTTATGATAAAAATAAAAGATTATTATTCGGAGTAAAATTTTACTGCCAACAGGTTTATTTTTTTATGTATAGGAATTACACAGCAAAGGGGGTAGACCACTCAATTGTTTCACAGTAGACTACACACATTTTTTATTTACAAAAATACATTCTTGGGGTAAACATGTTTACATCACATGCAAGACTCGTTAACAACGTCTGGCAAACCCAATAATGCTCACAAAACAAACCCCCTCCATTCTAACACACGTACACTACAAAATACTCAATGGAGGGCCACTGGCTAAGTCTGGGGAACGCTTATATTGGGAAAATTATGGTTACGCGTAAATGGTATTTTCTCAGTAAACTGACAAAATTTACTCAAAGTTTGTACTAGCTGCCACAAGCTATGACTCGAACCATGTTGTGTATTTATCTCTCAGTTTGTTCTGCTCGCCTAATACTTCCGTACATCACTCTGCGCGGTCGTCACACCAGCGCCTTCTCTCTCTATGAAACTTCAAGAGTCCACAGATGATGTACAAAAAAATATTTTTACGTGATATTTTAGTAAAGAAACATCAAAGAAAAAAGTTTGTTTGTTATTTACAAGTAGGTCCGGTATTGAAAGTATGATTATAAGTTATAGTATCAAACAAAAATATAATAGATTTTCTACTATGTTTGGGAAATAGCGTTTATTTCATTGTTTCCCATTGTTGTTTCCATACTTTGGAGTGAGGGACAAAACATTGGACAGAATGATTTCATTTTATCAAGTCGGATTTGTTTTTTTTTTAAATATTATTAATAAGAAAACCAATGAAGAAAACCCGATATTTCAACAAAATAATTTAACAAACCAATATTAACAAATCGCACGCTTAATAATAAAGAGAAATAACTCGAAAATTGGGAAAATCGAGGTTTTGTAAAAAAACGCAAGAACAATGCGAGAAGAATAGGTAGAATGCGACAGCCGTTCAATTTGGACGAATATGACCGAGATAAAACATCGGCCGCCTTTTTCATCCCATACAAGTTGTACTGGCTGTCTGAACTTCAAACGCGATTTCCCAACATTCATGTTTTTTGAGTTATTGCTCTTTATTATTAAACGTGCGAAATGAAACATATTATTTGAAAAGAAACGCGCTATTTTGTATGTTATTGGAAAAAATAAGTATTGGGTTCTATTTGAACTCTATAAAATAGTTTTTTGCTGTCTTTTCAAATCCTTTTTACGGAGGAACGGCTTTTTCTGATAATAAAAGTCGTACCTAACTACAATATATTGTACCATCTAAGTATTGATTTTGATTTCAACAAAAATAAAAATAATAGTTATTAAAAAGTATTTAGTCTGTGATGGGTGTTAGGTTTTATTACTTTCTGTAACTCCTAAATGTTGTACATAATTTATTATTTCACTTTATTTACCAGCCTCTGATGAAGTTATATCTTGTTTATAAATAATTCGATAGAGTTGGTTCTGAAGTGAACGATTGCAACAATGTTGCTTGAGGAAATCGTTGTGGTTTTCTGTCCCCTACCTCCCGCTGTTGCGCATTGTACTCAACAAAGCCCCATCGGTAAAAACTGCACAACAACCTCACCAGGATCGCAGAATCCGCAGAGGGTAAATGTAAACAAAGTCTCCCCGCCTTGTATCGTGGTGCAGCGAAGGCTGTGTGAATGAGAGGCAAGGGTGGGGGCGAAAGGTGGTACTGCTCGCACAGCAACCCTACCACTCCAATGCAGGGGAAAGAGATAGATGACGTCCAATACAAGCGATGAACAAACACTACCTCAACTTGTTTGTAGGCTTGGTTTTATGTATGTGTATATTATACTGATGAATAAAATTTCGTCTTCTTTTTTATTTTCAGAGCCCTGCATCAACATGAATGAAATAATAACCCAAACCACACCGCCAAGGACGAAAAAACAAAACCACGCCAACATCCCGTGCCCGATTGAAAATTGCGCAAAATTCACGTATGGAAAATTACCAGATCATCTGACGAAAAGGCATGGACTGACGGGAAAGGAACGAGATGCTGTGAACGAAGAGCAGAGGAAGAGGTTTTTCAATGGGGAACTCTGTCAGGTTAAATTTCTGAAAGAGTCAGCGATTTTGGAGCTATGGGGTGATACATACAACGATCCAAGTATTAAACAGAAAATCCTTGATGGATATGCGATGGTTAAAATCAGGATTATTCCAATTTCAGCGACAACTAATAGGGTCATGCCTCTGACTGAACAAGACGCAAATATTCTTACCAACTATAATGCGAGAACTATAGTGAAACCACAGAAGACAACTAAACGGAAACTTGCAGAGACACCAGAAGCAACAGATACAACATCAGAACCAGAAAGTAGAAGCAAAAGGAGGAAATCTTGCGAATCCACATCCAGCGAAGGCGAAGAGAATAATAATTTATTGGGGAAACCCAGCGAACCACAAGTCATCAATGAAATCAGTAATGAGCTAAAAATGACAGTGTCTGAGCCAGATGAAGAATCTTCCAGCGAAACAGAGAGTTGCAATAACTATTCTTATGAAATTGTATCAGAAAATAATGTTGTCAGTGCCAATAGTCAAAATGATCGACTTCAGGACCTTTTAGATACAAAACTAGATGAAAAATACAAGTATGTTATAAATGATATGAAGAAATCGATGATCATGGGTAGGACTTTAAGCTCCAAAAAGCAAAGAACATACCGCACATACAAACGATATGCAAAACGCCTCATAGTATACCTTCAGAAGCAAAATCCCTGTTCTGCAGATGATATTGATGATTTATTGGGAAAGCAGAAGTGTGTTTCAATGTTTATGGAAGCAATGAACAACTACTTCAAACCAAAAACCGTGAGAAACTACATAATTGCTTGCATCAAACTTCTTGATTCCAGGCTGTTCTTGATAGAGACTGATCCCTTATGCAAGGACAAAGTCGCCAGCCTAACTCTGGTCTATAATCTGATGCATACTTATTTAGTGGAATGTATGAAATTGTTGCCAAAAAAGGGAAGACTGACGAAGCAAACGAAAAACAACGATAAAGCTGAGAACTCATCTTCTAGGCATTCAAAGAAAGACTCTGGAATTGAAAATTCTTCCTCGAGTTAAAAAAATGACAATTAGTATATGAATCAGAAATTATTTCTTACATTCTTTATAAAATTTAATGCAACGATCAGTTTTAAAAAAACAATTAAAATGATTCAGTTTCTCTTTTTTTTCAAATACATTCATATTAAAAATATTCAATATGAAAAAAAAAATACTGTTTTTTAAACACTTTTTTTTCACACATATGTTTTTTAAATGGAGTTCTACATAGTGTCTGCTAAAACATTTCACAAATTGTACATTCATAATATTTATTGATGAATTAATTTAGCACCAAAGAAAATTAAAATAGGTAGGTTATATGTAGGTATGGTATTATTTTTGAGATAATTAATGGAATTTTGCAACAACCAAATCATAACATGTTTTCAAATCATAACTTATTTAAATTACTTTCAAATGATTGTAAATAAAGTTCGTACAATAGTTAAGTATTTATATATTTTGAAGTGATTGATTAATTGCATGAAAATATTAATGCATCCATAGAGAAAATTGTACATAAATTAAAATTTTACTATTTAATTGTATGTAAGTACTTATAAAGATTTGAGCTCGGTATTTTTAAACTAAAATGATATTCATAATAGCACGAAATATGTTTAAAATAGTTGATAAGAAAAACCCATATTATAAAGTTTTTGTTCCTAAAAAGGTTTTTGCAAAAATAGATTTAATGACAAGATGGGTTTTAAAATTTAATATCTAAGTGTAAAGATTCATATTTATTTAAAAAATCGACAAGATACATTTTGCCTATAATCACTCGTAAATTTTTTAAAGTAAATAATATAAGCGCTGAAATGCATTTAATTTGTGCCATATCTGGGATATATATTTTCTGAAGAAGCCCATCGCAAATAACGGCGAAACAAACCCAAAAAACAACCCTCCTGTGTTAACAATCGGCCATGAAAGCCATTATATAGAAAACCGAAAATGGTATTTTCTATGTTTCCATCATGATTTCCATATTGAGATATATTTATTCTCATTTTTAAAAAAAATCCTAGATCAGCGTTATTAATTCCATACGGCTCATTTATGTGCAATCATGTGTCTCTATGTGTACAATGTAAAAAATATGCAGTTATAGATACCTACTATTTTTATAAAAAAAAAAAAAAAATCTCATTGTCCTGATGATGCCTTGTAGGCGAAAGTACTTGACATAAATAAAGAATTATAAAAGTGAATTAAAACTTTGTTTATTTAATTACTTAATTTATAAAAAAAAGGTTGCATGCCCTAATTTTCCTTGTATAAATTTACTGTCTTACGCACTGTATTTTTAGTTCTTAAAATAAAATACGAATAATTTAAATATGTAATTCGTAAAAACTTTTGCTAAATGTAAAACATGTAAAAAGATTATAATGTGCAATAATTTCATCTAAATAAAATGTTGAATTTGGTATTTTGTGAAAAAAAAGAATTTATTTATTCAATCAAACCATATTTTACCTACTCCTTGTATCTTTTTATTTATTCACTATTATAAAACGTTTTTTGAAAATCCGAACATTTTTACATTTCGAACTTTTTTCTCGGCGAGCAAACGTCACTCTTGTAGGGGACTGCTGCAACCCAGCCGGGTGACGACACAATATTGTCTTCGTTCAAATTTCAGAAATAATTGCAGTAGAAACATGAAAGATGAATGCAAAAGTGTACAAACATTTAAAAAGGAATACAGGAGTTATTTTCAACCCCATGCCAATTTCAATGCAAAGGTAAGTACCTACTTATATAAAACTTTGAAATCTTATTAAAAATAATAAGTACCTACTTCAAAGTAAGAAATATAGGTAAATGATTAATTACATGATAGAGACATTTAAAGAAATTTAAATCATGTGGTGATGGTAGACAAGCTGAGAAAAAAATAATGAAAAGTGTAGAAGAATTAATCAAAGAAACTAATGAAGTAACTTTTGTAAAAAGAAAAAATCCATGGACTGCAAAATGCGTGAATTTATTATCCCTAGTATTATTTTACTTTGTCAGAATCTGTTCTGTAAAAATAGAAGCGTACCGACATCTATTGAAATACCGCCTCGTTACTTCACAAGCCTTCATATAAAGTTAGAACACTCGGCGCTGTTGGTTCGTGCTCCGGATAACGCGATATTTTGCTCCGTGTATCTCTTTCACCTCCTAGTCTCCTAGTAATAAGCGTTTCCTTTACCTTCACTTGTTGCTGACGTCGTTCGAGAATGCAAACTTTTTAAATCAGGGCCACTTAATTTTTAATTAATAAATCATCTTTTTGGTACCTAAATCGTACATTATAAAGCCATCAATATTTCGGATAGATCTTTCCGTAAGTATAATGTTTTTATTGTCATTTTTAGATAATACTATGATTTTTAGTATCGGCATAAAATTTAAATACTTAGCTGATTCCTAGTATGCCTGGACTAGGTATGTGCTAGTAACTGAAGTTATTGGTTGGATATTTCCAATCAAACAGATCAATGATTGGCAATACCGTTACATCCTATCGACTGATTCGGATTTCATCAGGGCAGCATAAGCGGCGAGGAGGTAACCAATAACATTATTTTCTGATCAATAAGGTGTCTTTCAGGTGCAATGTGTTCATCGAGAAGTACACTTGTTATGCACAAACAAGACCTAAATAAATAGAAAAAAAAGTTAGCATTGATGTGAGTCTCATAAACCTTAGTGACACTCTGTTAATCTACAAATTCTTATAATGTCTATAGCGTAATCGTATCATTTTCTCGGTATTAAAGTGTCTGTGAGTCAAGAAACCTCACGCTACCTCTTCGCTTTTATGCTGCCTTAGTGTATGGGATTTCCCGCGTGGAGCGTCTGGCATTCCTACAACTAGCTTCAACATTCCTGAGAGTTCTTTCATTCCATACAAAACGTCAAGTGTGCTCACATGAAATTCAACAATATCCATATATATACTTGCGCGTGAAGTATTCCCTGACTTCCGGAATTTTACCTGATAAAAAAATACACTTGGATTTATTAATCACGTGTTTAGAGTACCTATCTCTAAAAAACTATTAGAAACTTTTTACATGAACATAATACGTACCTAATTTTTAACAAGCACATTATTATATTGAAGTGAGAATAATATGATTTTCAATGTATGTAGAATAGCAATAATATCATGAGGTACATGCATAATATTATTCGCAATGTACCTACCCAAGATCTTTATAAACAATTTCCTCCTCGCGTGTTCTGCTCGCTTGCTGTATTCCACTGAGAATAGTGAGATAGGACGTAAACCAAAACTCGGCTTGTGACGTGTTCAGTCTGAAAATAATAATAAACGTCATACAAAAGTTTATACATGTAAAAGGTACATCTGTATCCTTAGTTCGATTTTTTACTTGGTAAAAAGTATTCCATAAAATATTTTCCAATCAGATTTTCTATGCAACATTTTGAAGAATTAATTACTTTAGAGTTTTTTTACCTTTTTTATGGAAACACTGTTAAATAGTTTTAAAAGCTGATTGAAGAAGCGGGAATTTACATCATCGTGTTCAAAATTTATGATAACTAGTCGAAAGGTGAAATGCCATCTACAAATCTGGGGCTCTAATGAAGTAATAATTCAACTTTTTTTTTGTACATTGTTCATTTTATTCCTGCCGATTCCCTGAAGCAAGTTTCAAATGAGCTGAAAATGAAATCATCATCATCATTCAGTGATGGAAATGGAAAATGAAGCAAACATTGCATTTCTAAAATTAAAAAGCTTACTCACTGACACTCACATTCTTGCTCCACTCCAGAGAAGATAATAATATTATTATAATAGCACTAATTTATAGCAATAGAGTACAATAATGTTTTTCTACTCCCATTTGGTAATTTACTAATTACAAAACGGCTAACGCAATCACAATGACATACATTTCTACACCCGTTGCGTAATGTAACATTACGCAACGGGTAACCGTGTTGAAATGAAAATGTGCGCATGCGCATTGTCAGAATTGGAACAATTTTTAAATTTCAAATGTCAACCTTGTATGAAGACCTGTCAATCCAAGATGGCCGCAAGCGATCAGCTGATTAGGCTTCATACAATATTACTGATATTCGGTAGGTAGGAATTACCGTGGTGATGAGACTTCCAGCCCTGTTCAGATGAAAATAAATATATTTTATGTGTAGAGTCAAATAAAAATTGTTAATAGTGCTAAAATTTATCGAATTTATTTATCGGAATGCTCCAAATAAAGCTTTCCTTTTTTCGAAGGAAAATAAAAGGCTTGAAAGGAAAACAATACAAAAATTTTCACCGTAAAAAATAAACAAGCTCAAAAAGTTACTTGGTTACTAAATACTAGGTGGGTATGAGGTTGATCACCTATGCTGTACAAACTTGGTTCACGTGCCAATACAACTGCAGAGCATATGTTTATTTGCGTTTTGGGTTTGAATGTTTAAGCTTATATGCAGGATGTAAAACGTGACCTTATATTATGTGTTGGCTTGTGGGCGTGAATTCAATATGAAACCTAAATATAATTTATCTTTTCAACTTAGATTAGATTCGATAATCGAAGGGAATGATAAATCACACGTTTTGACAAAGGTAAGTTTTTAACTACTTCAAATAGACGAGTACATTATAATGACTATTATTCACTATTTTGTTAATTTTTTCATGGTCGTAGAAAAAGTATTGTATGCCACTGCACGTAATTAGCCTTTGTAACACTCGTGCTTTCTATTGTGCCATTCGGCTGCGCCTCATGGCACAAACTAGCACTCGTGTTACAAAGACTATCATTACTAAGCAGTGACATAAATAACTATTTCGTCTAGACTCTAGAGTCTAGTCTACATATTAATGGTAGAATCCAGCTGACAGAACTTTCTTGCCTTTACAAAAGTATGTTGTCTTAAGAAACAAACTAGTTTTTTTTACTGTGTTGAACAAAATAATATAGCCAAGTGAATGATTAAAAAAATATATGCCTATAGTCCGGTCGATAGCTCAGTTGGTAGCGTGCTTGCATTCCATGCCGAGAGCTCGGGATCGAACACCCCCGAGAGTATCAGAAATGGTTTCCCGTTTCGGTGTTTATTTCAAACCTTAAATAAAATACCGGCAAGGTTTACTCCGACTTCACAATAAATTAGTACCAACCCCCTCGGGAGCTGAGAAACCCCCATTTCAACTGAAGTGGTTGGCGTAAAGCCCCTTACCTGTAAATAAATTGGTTCCACTCGCCACATACGACCTCTTCGGGGAATACGCGGCAAGAAGTTACATCAAATGTGTAGCTTAGTAACGTTAACGTTTATGTCTACCTTTTATTGAAAAAGGATTTTCCAACCATACAAAGAAATATTTTTTTGAAAACTTTTTTCACTTCTAGAACAAACATAAATACTTCTAGAAATATACATCCACAATTTTTAATGCTTTTTTATCATATTTATGAATAGAAAACTGAAATAAACGCGCGACGCATTGCGAGAAAATGCCAAAAATAAAATGATGTTTATGTTGCAGAAAGTCAAGGTAGCACTTAATTGCACTTCACGTGACCATGGCGCGAAAAGCCTGCATTGTTTTTGATGAATGAGTGAAATGAAAACTAAAAATAAAAATTGTCAGCAATTTTTCCAATGTAAAAAAAAAAATTGTTTCGATTTGATAAAATATTTAACATAATTCTTTTAGTAAGTAGTTGTATTTTGTTTTTTAATTTAAAAAATCTGGATCATATGGCGAAGAAGGTCCAAATAACTTGTATCAAAATGTTGATGTGGTCCGGTGAATAAAAGCCAATAGACTGTATTATTGGGAGCCATCATTCCTTGACTTATAGGTTGGTATGAGGCTGACCACCCATACTGTAAAAAATGGTTCACTTTGCCAATGTCACCCCTGTTTCAGGGAATGTCGGCAAGAGTTGCAGGGCTTATGTTCATTTGAGGTTTGGATTTTATTTGTAAGTACACAATCAGCATTTGTAAGCGCGAACTACACGTGTTTGTTTGTGGGCATACATCTGAGAGCTTTGAATGAATATATCCTTGCAACTTAGATTATAGATTATAGATTATAGATCAGAGTCTGGGAAAAAGAATTGTGGTGACAAACCTAAAGTTGCGCAGGGTAATTGGAACAACCAAATCAAGATGGATATTAGGTTGTCATGTTTTTGATGATGACGATAATATTTACTTAGCAATCTGAAATTTGTCCTGTTATCGTCTTTCAAATAAAAAAATATGCAGACATGTTATAAATGTTACAAGCGTGTTTGCAGAGACATCAGATTTCATGTATTGACTCGTTAAATGCTTCGCAATGACTTGTGCAATAAAACTTGAAAATATGCACTCGCCACGTAAATTTGACTACTTGCCGACTTTTGGAATTTCTCCAAGATCATCAATTTCCCACGAATAAATTCTAAATGTACAGAGTAAGCACGATTGAAAGATTAGCGAACGAAAATAGCGTGGACTCGTTTCGTATCTGATGCCGATATTTTTGATCAAATGACGGAAAAAGATTTCCGTCCACTTTTTCAAGGCATCAACTTGGATGAACTTCATTCAACATAAATCAATTCCATCTTCTTTCATTCTTTTGTACCTTGTATTTTGTTAAGGTACAAAAGAATGTGATGAGATGGTTTGGACATGTGGAAAGAATGAATGATGATAGACTGACAAGTATGTATACAAAGAAAGTGTGAAAGGAAAAAGAGGGAAGGGACGACCGAGAAAAGTATGGAGTGATCAGATTGAGGAGATTGTGAAAGAATGGGATATACAAAGTGAGCGTAAAAGAAGAAAATGCATGAAAAAGGTGATGGATATGAATGAATTGAAAGAGGTATGTAAGGATAGGAAAAAATGGAGGCAACTCTGCAGAGGCTCTGGCCACCCCTAGCGGAATGGCGACAGAGTTACAGTTACAGTTACAGTTACAGATCTTCTTTACAGAAAAGTACAGAAAGTTACAGAAAGGGCTATGTTTTTGTAAGTTAAATATTTTTTCTCTTTGAATTTTGGTTTTTTATATCTGCTTTACATCCTCCCTAATGTTGTTGCGAATGTGTTTTGCTTGTCTGTGTGAGTTGTTTCTTTAGGTGTAGGTACTTAAATAATTGTATCTGTTCGAGATTGTGTGAGTGTTCACTCGAATATTCTAAGTAGAATATTCTGTCAAAATTTCGCATGCGCCAGTTCTCAATGTTTCGAGAATAACCCTTTTTCTCACCTATAAATAGAGACCGAGATGCTCTGTAGGCAAACTAGTATCTGATCGGTAAAATCAGAACAATATTTTAGTACATGAAATTTCAAGTTTAAGATAATTTTCGTCCGCGTGACTAAGGCGTTGGCTATTTGCAGCCGGGAGGTCGTGGGTGGGATGACCGAATGTCTAAATCTGTTCAAGATCGGCCTTTTCCACCTGAACGATGCGAGGATTCACGAGTGGCCATTATGAAATGAAGCATAAACTTGACAAAGAGTCGAAGTAAACAAATACTTGCAGTTTCTTTCATGGCCGAAAAACAAACCTATTGCCCAAGACACAATATAAAATATTTTGAAAATCAAACGATTTGGTTTTCTAACGATCATTACTATAGATAAAGGTTTAATTTTTACGGCAGTTGTCAAAAATCAAATTGGTGAAATTGTGAAGGAATGGCACATCTAGAGTAAAACAGAGGAGTTTATGAAAAAGGTGATGGATGTGAATGAATTGAAGGTATGCAAGGAAAGGAAGATATGGAGACAACTCTGCAGAGGCTCTGACCACCCTTAAATGAATGACGTCAAAGAGTCACAAAGTCACATCTTTCTAGATCTTATAATTGAAAACAGAATGTATTTTTATTTTTTACTCTTTGTTTTCTACTGTTGTATCCATGGATGCTCGGATTGTATTTTTTTATGATATCGGAACTAGCTGACAGTATTCAATTAATAAAAACTAATAGTCCTATAATTATTGAGTCAACCTTTACCTCGAGCTTAGATTCTTAAAATGGTTGATTTCTAGTCTTACCTCGCACAGCATCTGGTATTGTCGCCATATAAGGATTCCATTAGAACTTCCTTGTAAGGATAATCATGGCTGTAACAGGAGATTGCAATTTCGATCAAAATCGGAAACAGATTTTCTAAAACGTTTCACAGCTTCAATATTATTTACATTTTTAATAATAATGTTTCCAATAATATGTATTGAAGATTTCACATGATTCCCATTTATGAAACATGTTCAATGAGGAAGTCGTCTGACGTATGCAAACCACAAATGAACTTCTGCCAACCATAAAGCAAGAAAGCTGATGTATTTAGGTCACATTATGAGAAATGAGAAATAACGCCTTCTCCATTTTATCGTACATGGTAGAATTGAGGGAGAGAAGAACTCAGGGACGCCGAAGGACACCGTGGTTGAAAAACCTGCGACAATGGTTCAACAAAAGCACCAATTCCCAATTTCGAGCCGCCGTATCCAAGGGGAAAATAGCCAAGATGATGCCCGATCTTCGATAAGTTGCTCCAAAAGAAGAAGAAGAAAAATGTGTTTCATATTATGCAGGATATAGCATTAAATATCATCATCTTCTTCTAAAGGCAGGGCCTTTTTGTGCTATCCTTTACCTCTGCTAATACAGGTCGCCATCCTCTCGAGTTGTGAATAGAAAAAAGCCAATTTAAAAAATTCTGAAAGTACCATTTCTTTGACGACGTCTCGCTCATTTTTATCCAAGATATTGTAGAGGAAAGTGCTGTGTCACGCTGAATTTCATTAGAAATTCCATTTCCAAGTGAAATTATACACACATTTTTAATTTCAACTTTTTAAGCAAATAATACAATCGAAGGAGTTACATAGATCTGTTCTTACAACAGGTTCCTATGATTAATGATTTGAGATTCTGGATTTGAATGCCCAGCTCGAACCATGCTATTTTAACACTTTCATAATGATTTTTCACTCAATTTTTAACGAGGTACTAATTCTATTTGTGCTTGCAAAAGGTGTTCACAAATAATATAGTCCCGAAATATCTTAACCTGTTTATTAACGTATACCGCGTCAAATAAATCTCGTTCGTTTAAAAAACTTCAAAATCTGATTAACAAAACCTTTTTGAATTTTAGTCCGGTTTAAAGTCGATTTTTCTGTACTAAAATTTAAGTTAAGCTAGAATATTCGGTTCAACTCATTTATGAATAAGGTTGCAATGGCTTAGTTAGTTAAACTACAGTGATGCGTAGATCAGCCATGGATCAAATATTTTGTAAATGGCACTGAAAGACAACAGGATAGTTTTCTAAAACGAGATAAATTCATGGAATGCTGAAAAAATATTGCCTGTATTTCTATATTTTTCTTTCATTTTCGAAAAAAAAACCTTCTGTCGATGATTTTAACGACTCAAATCAGTTTCCCGTGTAAATTTTGACTGAAAACTGGTTGAAAATGTAAACATTTTCATTGAATAAATTGCCGAGTTTTCCCAATTAGTTTCTTTTATTGAAATTCGATTAAATTTTTTCAGATGTTTTGATAGAATTTAAGTATTTTTTCATGAGTCAGCATTATTTCTGGAGATTTTTCATTGCTTATATAAGCTGTGGGCGTACCGAGGTAAGATGAGTAGTGATCCAAAATAGCTTCACGCTTGTTGCTCCTCCAATGGGACGACAGCGCGCAAGGCGGCTTGGCAAAGGTTACTGTTTGGAAAATTTTGATCTATGGAATCAAAGGCGGCAATATAGAGTTTATGAAAATATAAAATGTTTGCATTAAAACATAGGAAATCATTTTCTCATAATTTCCATATAATTATCTTATTTTCGAAAAAATATTAGATTACCGCCTTTGATTTTACAATATAATATTTCATAATAAATAATTATTTCACAATTATTCGGGGCTAGATGACAAAAATAATTTATGTCGTATTGCAACTTAGTTTTGATATTTGCAACTTTCAATCATTTCTAGATCAAGTCAGTCAGTCATTGAAATTTTTTAAGTATTTAAATTAATTTTTAAAAGTAATTTGTTATTATCTAAATCTAAATCTAAATCTAAGCAGCAAAGATATGTATCATTTGAGATTCATATTAAATGCATTCCCATAAGCAGACATGCAAAATTTCGCGCTTACACATGCCGCATGTGGACCTACAATATAAAAAACCCAATCTCAAATGAACATAAGCCCTGCAACTCTTGCCGACCTTCCCTGAAACAGGGGTGACATTCGCAAAGTGAACCATTTTTTACAGTATGGGTGGTCAGTCGCATTCCAACCTATCAGTCAAGGAATATATAAATGTTAAAGTAAAGTTATACTTAGTTGAAGATTTTTAATGACGATATTTTTCCAAAGACTAAACATCGTCCAGAAGAAAAAGTCTTATTTTCGGTCATGTATTTTAATGTTTTTCTCGACTTTCATAATGCACAGATAAAGAAAGATGGAGGTTTTAATCTTTGCAGCATCTTTTTTATGATTATTAAAAAGTTTCATTATGGAATCAGCCCAAAATTCGAAACAATATTTTTTATCGGAGGGAAAACGTCACGGATCTATACGACTGTTGTTCACTTCAAAAAAACAAACTGAAGTTTTCATTCAATGACACTTTTCATTGAATTTTGAAAATGTTTTTGCTTTTGGGACTGTACTATTTTTTTGTATGTTAATAATATATCTTTGTAAGATTATTTACATATAGAGCATCTGTAATGTTTTTTTAATGCAGTTAGTAAAGATAGTAGTTGGGATTTTTCCTTTGAGATAGAAATGTTTTGGGTAACGTGTACCTGTTACTGAGAGCGTGGCAACTATCGTTTCTTGTTTACGAATGTGAGTAATTTCTAAGATTCCCTGACCGAGGAATAGAGGAGTGGAATCAGAAACAATTTGAAAATATTTCTAAAAAAAAAATCAAATCAATGTGATCACGAATAAAGTGTGAACGATAAGAAATTTTATAATAAAGAGTTATTGATTGGTTAGTATGGGATTGGAAAAATAATAACTCTACTCTATATGATAAATCACGTTTTCTAGTTTTGTTATCTGTTTATCATGTATGTATGTATCTTCTGAAGTAAAATTCAATGCATAAAGTAGTTTAATTAGTATTTTAATTTCTGCATGATTATTTTTTTATTTTTATAAACAACTATTTAGTTACTTTTTTTGGATAGATTTACTTTTTAGCTTTTTTTTTATTCTTAAATGTGATTTATTATTTGTATTCCTTGACTTACAGGTTGGCATGAGGCTAACCACCCATACTGCAAAAAATGATTTACTTCTCCAATGTCACACCTGTGTCAGGGAAGGTCGGCAAAAGTTGTAGGGCTTATGTTCATTTGAGGTTTTGATTTTTTTGTAAGTACACATTCAGCATTTGTAAGCGCGAACTACACGTGTTTGTTTGTGGGCATGCATTTGAGAGCTTTAAATGAAAATATCCTTGCAACTTAGATTAAAGATTATAATTAGATAATGTAAAAATAATAAAATACAAGAAAAATATAAAAATAAGTTTGGTAGCCTAAAACATACTTTTAAAATATTTTTACAGAAGATCTATCGGTAATTTCATACAAACGTCATGAAATGTTAAATTATAATTGAAAACAAAGGTGAATTTTCCACAACTGTCATATTGAAAAGTTACCGGTGCTACCAGGGATGCATAAAAGTTTACTATGACAGTTGCGTAGCAAAGGCAAAGTGTCGTTAAATTCGCTTTATAGCTATTACAGTTTCTACAGAAACCATAACATGAATTAAACCATAAAATGAAGAACTCATTAACAACAGATTCATTAAAGATTAACTCCAGTTGCTTCCACGAATAATAGGTTTTTTTAAAATTGCATTTGTTTGTCGCCTTGCATCGGAGCTCCGCCATTATTCAGCGCGGCCAGTTGCATGCAGTTCTGTGCATACGACTACAAGTGCAGCGATGTTGCACGCTTGTATAGCACGACTGCAGCCGAAGTGCATTGTAAATCGATGTATCTCTTTCAACTTCTGAGGTCTTAATTTACGATTCCTTTTGTGCATTCGAAGGAAACCAAGGGGCCCTCCGAGATTTCCCTTTCGTTCGGTGTCGCAATCTCTGGTCAATGCCCCGCACTGTAACAAACTGTAAATAATAATGAATAATAATGATAATGCAGTCGCTGAAGTAACTTGTGATTCTAGTTAACTAATGTAAAGTGCATTCGTTGCATCGTAAAGCTGCGTTTAGTTAAACTATATGCGGCAATTTTCCCTTTTGCATTATGCCCTATTTCTATTCCCAAAGTTATAAACCTCTCCAAATGAATAACGAGTAGCTGTGCCTAGTCGGAAAAATAGCAAATTTTATAAGACATCATAAGTTGTGACTAAGACGTTATATGAGTTACCAAATACGTCTCTTTTCAGGAGAAGTAAAATCTTAATATTATTTGAGGTCTTCCCAGTCTGGATCTCTGACTGGAATAAATTGAAACTAGGGGACTAAAATATAAGGCATTATTTCTGGATGCAAACAAAAAACGGATTCAACTAGGTCACATTGGTTTTCTCATCAATCAAAACATTCTGTGTCAGTTGATTATGTATGGCACTTTGTTGGGTTATCCATTCTTTTGAAAAACACGTATAAGTACCTACATGAAATAATCCGTTTGTATTATTTTAAACACTGACGTTCATAGAAAATAAAAAAAAATCACTCATATGCCACTGTTTATTTTCGCAAATTTAAATGCGAACAATACTTATTTTATTTTCTTAAAAGTATTATTATTATGACAACAAATTTTTGGAAATAATTATTTTATCTAAACAAAAATATTAACTTACTAGCTGCGACTAATATTCCATCAATTTTTTTTTTTTTTTTTTTTTAATTGAATTATTTTCAGGAAGTCAACATGGATTATGATTTTCAGGTACCTACATATATTGGTTTGTATTATTCAGGGTTGAAATTAAAAGTAAGTATCCTTCAATACCTTCTGCATTCGGGCCTTTGAATTTGGAAACAATTTTTTTTTCAGTGCAATTTTCCAGTCTTAAAACTTGATCATTTCATGATTTTTCCTACTCCATCACTTCGTTCTTACCTCCGACCGCTGTAAACACAGGAATATCTGCTTAGGTGTGTATATAATATAAATAAACATCACCAAGGCGTGCGCGTGTGTGAGTGAATAGGCAAATATCCTCACAACCCGCGTTTCATACAGTATAAAACACATGGTTTGACCTAAAACCGACTATTTCACTTCGGTTTGGTCAAGTAGCAAGTTCACAACGCTACAAAGCGTCGCATTTTCGTGAAAAGTGACAGATAAGTGACATATACACACAATAAACATGCCTGGTCGTCCATTGTGGCAGGTATTTACACGCTTTTTGTGATAATTTACTAACCCCATCCACAGCTGCAAAAATAGACGGTTTTCCTGAAAAACTCACAGTGCTTTTCCATGTTCCATTGTGTAAATATTTTAAATAATTCATTTACTGTTAATTCATTTATTTTAATTCTCATTTAATCAGTGTTGTGAAATAAATACAAAAGTGTTTCATAAATGTGAAAATAATGTTCTGCTTTGAAAAAAACATTCAATCACAGAAGGAAAAATACAAATAAAACAGCATTTATTTTTTTATCCTAAGAATTTATTATTGTGAAGATTTTATGAAAATCCATAACAAATTGGGAGGCACTTATTGTAATACATCTTACATCTGAAAATAAATTTACATGACATGCTGTAAAAAATGGTAGGGCTTTATCAAAAATATAGAGACATAATTAAACTATAAACTATTTTGTACACAAAAGCATAAGCTATACTTCAGCTTTGACATCAGATATCAGATAATTAGCTGGGATACTGTGGAAGAGGGTTTGTAGAATCACCAGCATGATGTCTTCTATGGTTCGCGCCAAAATTGGTCTCAGTGACTCAGCAACGGGCCGCCAGTTGGCGTTGAGATATGCATTGGTGCTGTCCTCTGTTGAACAAACAAACAAACAGAATCTTGTTAAGAATCTCGGACGAAAAAAGTTATGTTTACGTTTCAGAATATGAATATTCGAATAAAATGGAAAATTTTAATGAGGGTATCCAAAAACACAATAAGACAGAACAGGGATTTAAAAAAGAACACATTTTCTTATTTTTGAATGAAAATGCCAGGGTTTTTTAAATCATAATATTTCCAAAGACATGAAGGTAGATAAATACTTTATTTCAATTTATAATTTTTGGATGAAATTTCATCCAAAAATTATAAATTGAAACAAAATGAATTTTTACAGTGTTAATACACAAACAATACAAAATATAAATACTTTATTCATTTATTTTATTTTTTGAGATTTTCTTGATTCATTTTATTTCGAAATTTCCAATCGTTCAAAAGTTGTGTAACATGTTTTAAATCAATTTTGGAGATGTATAAAATCTGATACATTGTGTATTAGTGATTTTACTAATATTATTAGCATTTGTCAGGGATACTTGGCCAAGCGAACGACATTGACATTCATGGTGATACAAAATGTAGAAATACTGGAGGATAACATCTGTTTGTTTGACGAAACCGAGAACTTTTTGCGTGTTTTATCAATTCAATAAATTCAGTCATGAAAGCCTCGAGTTTTTCATGTAATAAAAGTTGACGTTTTTTGTTTGTGAACGCTTAAAAGGAGTAATTTTCATTTGATAAAACGATCTTAGCGCTAACCGCAAACATGGAAAACGTAACGTTACTTGAACGTCAAAATATTAGGAGCGCATAATGTACAAGGAGATCGCGCTAACCATAACTGTTAGAACACGAGTGTGACGTAGTAGAGCTCGGAAAAAGAAGCCGACTACACCCGAGGAAACTCGAAGCGCCAGACCACGTGCTCCGCGGTTACACACCGAGTTTCCTAGATGGCAGCACAGCCATACAATTTCCAGAGTTTGAATTCTCTGCGACCCGCGTCCTCACAACTGCCGAGAGGAATTTTCTAGATCGGCAGGTTTGGAAATAGGCGGAATATTTATAGACTTAGCATCTTGGCTTGATTCCAATAAAAATATGAAGGCACCCACGTCCTCTCTCTTGGACGTCACGACTTTAATGAACAAAGAATCACCAAATGGACACTAAACAAGAGCAGCTTTGAACTATGGAAAAATTAAGATTTCTAGAAACAAACAAAAAGTACCAAAAATAAAACTACATAAAAACTAAAGTGTTTTTTTTTTAAATAGACTTACCTAAGGCTTTTATTCCATCGAATAAGTTATTCATTCTTAATGTTAGCCCTCCAATGTTAAATTTCACATGAGCATCTGTTACGTTGAAAAACGTAAAATCATCTTTTTTATATGTAGTGACATCACTCAGTATATCGATATCCATATTGGCTGAAAGAAAATAAATGGTATTTTTCATGAGTACTAGAAAATAAAGGTTTTCTTCAAAATCTTAAAATACTGAAGATTTTATTTGTTTACTTTCAAAATTACTAAAAATAAAACATTTTTCAATATTCTTTAAAATTTTCGTGTCTGACTGGTCAATTAAAAATTATTTCGCTGTATAGTCAGCTAAATAAATTTTTAATAAAGAATACAATTACGGAAAATATATATTTAGTTGGCAATGCTACCAGGAGCGCAGAAAACGACATTGGTAGAGAAAGAACCGGTAAAAGCACACAATATTATTAATATTAAATAGCTGGCATTCTTGTCATTCATTTTCTATCGGTGAAAAATGTGGGCCAGACTGGAATATGCAGTTAGCGTCTATTGTACTAGAGGAGCAGAACCGGCAGGTGCCATGGCGGGAAATCTGCTCATTGAAAACATCTTTCAGATACACGTACAAACAAACGTTGATGCAAAATGCGCTTAAAATAATATTTAGCAGATTGCTTGATAAACAGAATAATGGAAACTAACTTGGTTCAAACCAACATGTTCCTCGACCTATGAGAGGAACCAACAGAATTTTCCCTCGCAGGTTATAAGTCCCTTCGATTCTCAGATGAGGCACACGAATTCTCGTAAAGAAATCCCACGTTTTGGCATCGACTCTAAAAAATGGTACTTTCATTAGATGCCACAAAATAAAATGTCAATTGTGAGAAATAAAAGGTTTTTTCTTACTCGCTTATCAGTACTTCAGTGTTTCCAAAACCTGTAATTGTGACGTCATCAAGGGCTGCATTTACGTTGACTGGTCCATCTCCTTGTAAAATCCTTATTTTCGGTATTTTTAAAGGATCCATTGCTGGAATACCGATATTGGGTAGTCCTAAAATAAATCAACATAGTTTTTACCTTGAACGAATCGTCAAAAATGATACTGGCTCGTTTGAAGTTTGACCGAGTCTAGTCGACTGACTGAGTGCTGCAAAATAGATTCTATTTCTTTTCCTCTTGAGAGCATTCCCAATGAAATAAGTTTAGAATGACTATCCGAATACCAGGGTGGCATGTAGCAGCAAGAGGCGGTGGAAACTCTAGCGCGTACTACTGTAACGTCATGTCTACTAGACCAAGTACCTACTCACCAGACTAGTACACGGAGCCATGGCGTGTGGAAGAACGTCACAAAACGACAATAATATTATTTCATTGACGCTAAAACAGCTCTCTGATACTAGCTTTATAAATGTTTCACGAGCAATACGGTTTGAATAATTCTGCTCCTGAAGATGCCTCATTAGGCGAAAATGTTCGAGCACAAAAAATAAGTAAATAAGTGAATTAAAACTATGTTTCACCTATTTGAATTTTTAAATAATTAATATGGATTGGTGTTATTTTAAAAATTATTTGAAATGTTCATTGTTTACCACTGGCTAATTTGTCAAATATTCCTTGCACTGCCCCTCTGGAGCAATCGGAAAATTTCGGCTCTTTTCGTAGGCATGTTTTGATGAAGTCCGCTGAAATTAACAACAATAAAGAGTAATAAAGTTACAGGGTTTATGTTCATTTGAGGTTTGGGTTTTAATTTGTAAGTACACATTCAGCATTTGTCAGCGCGAACTTACACGTGTTTGTTTGTGGGCATGTATTTGATATAAGCTTTGAATGTTTATATATCCTTGCAACTTAGATTATAGATTATAGAATAACTCTTATGAAAATTTAACGGTTGTTTTCCAGATTGAAACATACATTTTTTATTTTTTATTTCTCTTATTATTTTATCATGACATGGTAAGGAAATTAAGATCAAAGAAAAGATATGCACAAATAAGAGAAAAAACAGTGCATTGATTCAAATCATAATTTTCCTTTTGAAGTTTTCTGCAACTTGCAATCTACTGAAAACGTAGAAAATACATTTACACGTTAAAATAAGCCTTTTAAAAAGGTGACAATTTTTATGTTACATTTTTAATTGCAACAATAAAGTATGCTGCAATTATCTTTTCAAAAAGATTACGATTTTCATATTACGTTATCTCTTGTAACAAAATACATTTTTTTTTTAAAATTGAAATAAGATACGTTAAAATGATATTTTAAATGAATAAATGAAATTTAGGTCTCAAAAATATCATAATTTTCAACTCACGTTTTTCCTTGTAATAAAATTTCCCACTAGCACCAACGAAAAGAACAAAAGAAACCACTAAAAGCTTGAAAAACATGTCGTCAATTTTGTTAACAAATATTTAGAAACTTCACTCAATCCTTTTTGTTATCCAATTCAATTGACAAATTTATATTTGTTTTGTTATAGGAAAATTTCAAATGATTTTATTATCTTTAGGCTCTGTTTACATGTTCGTTTACAATTTCCTTTTGAGTATAGAGCCTTCTCTGTTATCGGCCAATACCCCTGGTTGGCGGTTGTTTAGGCACTGACAAGAGGCTTTTCTTCTGAGCCTTCCTAAGAGGCCCAGGTCCACTTCGACCATGTGGGGCGGCATGCGTATGATGATGATTATGCATTTGCACTCGGTTACGTCACTTCAGTTACCTGATAGGCAACAAATGCATCGGGAAAATATTATTCTCTGCTATTTCCTATTCCAAGACCCTAGAATTTTTCATAGTCAATTCCTCATTCCATAATTTAATCGTACTAATAAGTATGAGATGAGGCATAAAATATCTGCAAGTGGGTGTTTTTTACAATAAACTTTTGGGGGAAAAAATATTTGCTACCTGGATGTAGGTATTATTTTTGCTCTTTGACTTAAAGGTTTGTATGATGCTGACAGTAGAAATTATTTCATTTTTTCATCCCTGTTTCCAGGGAAGGGCGTAAAGAGTTGAAAGGCTTATGTTAATTTGGGATTTGGGTTCCTATTTTGTAAGTACACATGCAGTTTTTATAATCTCGAATTGGCACGTGTTTACTTGCAAAAATGCATTAAATATGATTAATAAATGAAGACATATTCCTTTTAAGATATTTATGGAAATTTGATAGCCTTACAGTATCCAAAAAAATTATCATTCTATTTAAAAAAAAAAAACTTAAAATCAAATATATATTTTTCTTAGATTTTTTTCCATTTCCATTGCTTATTTTTCATGTTTAAAATTGCAATTGTTTTTCAATTTCTTTGGGAATTAATGATAGATGTAATCATCGTTAAAATAACGTGTAATAACTGAAAAATTTTGGCAGTGCGCCTTTCAGTAATTAATTCCTCGAGCGCACGCTTGCACTTCTGCGCTCCAATTACTGAAAACAGGTCCGCGCGTTTTTCACTTGCATGCTTCATGCCAAAGATAACAAATTCAAGTCAATAATTCAAGATTAATTTGTTATTTCAGGCCTAGATTCAGTAACCCATATATTTTGGTTAGCTTACAGTACCCATTACAAAGTGTAATAAAAAACAATGAATTATAATACGCGCATCGTTGAATTAAACGTATCTTTATGTCAACGCTCTTTAATTGTTTGCATTTGTTTCACTCTTGCACTAGTAACTCTTAAATTAGTCACTCCTGTTTCAGGAAAAGTCAGCAAGGGTTGCAAGGCTTGTTTTCAAATAACAAAATAAAAAAGTGCTAATGCACGGACCGATTTGAAAGAAAAAATTGGCTGTTTATTTTTTATGTAAGTTCTTTTGTAACTTGCATTATGTAAATTATTATTTTGTTCCTTGACTTGTTGATAGATTGACCGCCCAAACTGTAAAAAATGTTCACTATGGCAATGTCACTCCTGTTTCCAGGAAGAGCGTCAAAAATTGTTGAGCTTATTTTCATTCAAGATTTAGGTATTTCAGTTCAGTTTATTTACGTATCTGCTTGTAGGCATGCATTTAATAATATAAATAATGAATTGATGTTAATATACATTGTACTTATAGTTACTAAGATAGGTAGTTACTACAATAATTAACACGTCTTTAAATAAGTTACCTCTTATTAGATAGGCAAGACGTTTAATTTGTACGAAGAAATTCCGTCATTAAAATGAGTGTGTTATTTTTACTCTGATTACAACTCCTGCCTTCTATAAACGACATCAGATTACTTTAAGTCATACCGGATCCAAGCAACTACGTGAAATTAAATAATACCTTCCCCACCAACACAAAACGTTTATATTTCAAATCTAGTAAACAAGAAAATGTTGTTCCTATCCATAGAACCTGTCTAACTTTAATCAGGCAAAACTACAGCTAATAAAATAGGGAAAAGCGTAGCTTAGTGATAGGTTAAACGTTTGATAGTAAAAGAGAGTCCCATTTTGTAAGATAAGCCTTTGGTGAGTGGTTGCATGTAAACTGCACTTGTGACTTTCTCCTTTACGCATAATATTGTACTAAGTAAACTGCATTAAGTAGGTACATACAAACATACGTTCATACTCGTATAATGGCTATTAATCAGTAATTATTGTTAAGAAAATTAATTGTTTTTTTTTTCAATTTATTTTTTGTTCACGCGAAAGGGGGCTAATATTAAAAAAAACGCTTGTTTTCATTATTTCATTTTACTTTTTAAATGCTGTAATTTTTGCCTTGACTAAAAATGATTATAATCTGTTGTCCGTAGATTAAAAAAAAATCTTTTCTTAAGTCATAAATTCTAGGAGATATTAAAGAAGCTCAAAAGTATTAGGGTTCCTCCTTTGTATAGATGCCATCCCTTGAAAATTAAAATACCTAACTTCAAAAAAAATTGCTACTTCCAAAATTATAAATTTTCCTCAAAGTAGTCCCTTTATCTTCAGAAATTCCCTCCTTTCTCCTTGGTGTTAGGTCACAACTCTTTTAGGGACGTGTGTGTCTGGCATTCTCTGTACATGTGAAGCCCATCTCTGCCTGAGGACTCTCATGTGGATTGAGATGCTAGGGGTCTGATAACGTACAATTTTCGAGAATTTCGAGACTTTAACGTCTGTCTTCAAAACTTGATCTCTTAGTTTAAGCAATACGAGTAGGTACATATTACTTGCCCGGTCAAATCTGCAATGACTTTACACCGGCAAACGCTCATAACAAAATATTCATTATTGTTCCACGCAAGTAGGTACTGCATTGCAAAATTGTGTGTGAAGCAATGTGGCAGATTTTAATGCTCTGACATTCCAGCCGTATGCAGAGATGTCTTTGTTATCCCGATTGAGGTCTTTGCATACCACCATGATTAGTACTTTATACTCACTTGTAAAGATAATATGCTCTTTTGTTGTATGCAGAAAGGAAGGTTATAATAATTAATGCGGAGTCACTAGGTAACACAAATACTAAATGTCCACAGGGTCGGATTAAGACCACTGGAGGCCCTGGTTCGAAGAAAGCCATGAGGACCCACTCCCCATATTTTTTTACTTATTTGAAGGCACAGCGATTTAAGTGGATAGTAGCAATTTTTATGCCATATTTCCATCGTTTGTGAAATTATAGCTTTGATGCAACTTTTTAATTTTTCAATTCGCTGAATAAGATACGAGTATATTTGTTGAGTAAAATTGATTGAAAGTATTGTTTTCGATTAGTCAGGGTTGATAAAAACAATGTAAACTTATTAAGGGTAAAGAGATTTAAAGGAAAAACGTTCTTTGGAGCCTCCGTAACCAAGGAGTCCCTAAAGAAAATTGGGGATGAGTTTTCTTATATTTTGTCTAAGGCGGCCCCTTAGATGCTGGGGCCCTAGTACGATCGAAGCACCCTAAGTGCAGTTCTAGATGAGCATATCCATAAACTAGTATGCTAGTATTATGGGTATAAGTATAAGTTGTGCAACTTAATACCACTATCAATAATACTTACAGCTTACATTGTTGCGAATGATAATAAAAAGCAATCGAGTAAGTAAGTAAAAGACGCATGGACATTTGAGAAAATAAATTACTTGTTGCTAGTTGCAAGGTCTATTTTTAGCAATGTTTGTCCGAATAAGATGTTTTTCTTTGTTCAACCACTTTCAAAGTATTTAAAAATAATTTGAAATATAGTATAAAGTATAGAAATATGAGAGAAATCAAGAAATTAAGAAATAATTGAGAACATTAATTAAAACTAAGCATTAAGTGAGAAATTACAGTTGGCAATATTCAGCTGTATTATTTTGTCCTGAATTAGAAAGAAAATATTTTTTATACGACTAAGTTTTGAGACTCATGCCTTTCGCATGGACAGTGAACACTTTTAACCATTGACCCATTGACCCATTGACTGACTTTGATTTTGAGTTCAAAAATAAACGGACAGCCTATATGGTAAATGAGCTATTATCTGTTTTTTTTCTATCAAATCAAATAACGCTTTCTTCCAATTTCCAATCACAATAATTACATAATTGTTTATGTAACTTTGTGATAAAAATCAACAGTTATTACGTAAGATGTCGGTACCCGGAAAATGCCTTTTCCTTTCGATAAACACCGGAAGTATGAATCAAACTAATGGGCGAAATTTACTATAAATTTTCTTTCCACGTTATGACATGTGTTGCCAGTAAATCGTCGACATCCTAAGGAGAGTGAAATTGTTTTTCCGACTGGCAACCTATTTTATATCAAGGAAAATGGGAATAAAAAAATTAATACGGTCTATAAATCTAGTCGAGTTGTACTTACTTAAAAATATTTTTTTTTTTACTATGGAATGAAAATATAGATTTTATTGCATTTTTATTTCAAAATACGAAAACTCTAAAAAATAATCTTCTCACTGGGTAGTAAAAAAATACTCGTTAATGACCCAAGAATCAAATACTTGGTATTTCTTTGAAGCCAGTAAATTATTTGAGTCATATGAAACCAAAGCTGGCTATCTTCAATTTTTTTTCCGAAATGAGAAAAATATTTCTTTGTGTTTTCATACATTTTCTAAAAAACATAGATTGTCACCTTTAGTTCAATCCATTTTATTTTTAAAGCAATATAATTAAATAGGTACTACTTAAATATTCTTTTTTATGAAATAGACCACAAAGTTTTCATCTTTTTTCAATGTGTTTGTAGCCAAAGATAAAATGGGAAAGGAAGTCATTAACAAAAGGAAATCTTTCAACACTTACTGAAAATGTCATCAACTTAAACATTTCACTGTTTTCATATTTTCTTTGGTTTAAAAGGCGTTAGCAACGACTACTATACAATAATCAAAGCACGAAAACATTAAGCTGTGGGGGAATTAAAAAACCACTTTGAAAGTCTTCTTCAATTTGAAAAATTTTGTACTTTTTTATTTTGTGTATGTATTTTTACATAGTTGTGAAATATGTATGTTTTTATGTCTTCTCTTATTCAATTCATCATTCATTAATTTACTTGCCATGGGTAAAGAAAAAAGTATAAATTTTTAATTTTATTTTATTATAAGAAAATAGCAATTTTATTACGTCGATCTACAAATATTTTTATTATTTGCTGGTTTGTTTGCGTGTGCGTGTGTGTTTCGTGTGAATGTGTTGTGTGTTCGTGTGTGTATAAGTGAAATGTGTATCAGTGTGTGTGTGTATTGTGTGATATGTGTATGTGTAGGGTGTAGTCCGTATTAAGTTAAGTTAAGTAATTAATTTAAACAATAAATTATAATACGGCACAATTTATCCACAAATATAAAAAAAAAATATTATTGAGAGAAATGTTAGTAGTGTAACACCGTAATTTCCAATAAATATTTCACTTCTAAAAGAGACAAAGGCACAACTAAATTCACTTTTGTTTTCCTTTTTTTTTTAAAAAAAATTCAGAAAATCTAAATTGAATTAATTTTTATTTTAATTGAATGTTTTCTCATTAAAATGATTTGAAGACAAGAATATACATGATACATTTTTTTTAATTAACCAATATTTGACTTAACATCTTTCAACTCTCGTGCACAAAATTAGTGAAAAATTACCAATGGATACAAAATTAAAAAAAAAATAATACAAGAATTTTACAAAAAAACATATTTTTTAATACATTAAGTAGGATCTACATGTGACGAGTATTTCCGAAGCCTCCGTGTCCAGATTGTGTCGCTCCTTTGTTGAAGCCCATCTGAAGATTGACTTGACCTTCGGAGGCCCTCAGCTGGTCCTCGGTGAAGGTCCTCTCGTTCTTCTCAGCCATCTTGGGTCCCATGGAAGGCCCAGTGTATTCTGGATGCTTTTGGGTCTGAAAACAATTATAGATATCATGAAAATTATGAATTTTGTCACATTGACTTCTGGGAATTTAATTTTAATATATTTTTTCCATTACGTTCCAAATTGGAAAAAAACAATATCTGACTTCAATTTCCAATCTCTTTTTTCGAAAAAAAACTCCTTGTGTTTTATCATTTCCTGGATACATGTAGGATTAAAAAAAATCCAAAAAAACGTCATCATCATCATATGTACATCTTTGACAAGTCAATATTTTCTTGTACTCACGATTCTGGCCAAAGAGTACAGGCATAATGTGACTTGGACGATGTTGCGCCTTTCGAAGAGATCGGCTGTTTGGAATATTTCTTCTTCGGGTACTCCGTACTTCTTAATAGCAGCCTGGAACCTGGAAAACAAATCAGTATATTTTTCAGAAAGCTCCTAATATCTTAATTTTATTGTTTCTTCCCTTCCTGATTCTCAGTCCTATAATTGAAGACATTAAACTTTTTCTTCATCTCTTTGCTGGTCGATAATTCTCTGAAGCCCAATTCACCAAAATGTTTTGTCACTGAATATGTTTTCTCGCCCTAACAACTAACATTCAAAGTGTAAAAAAAACGATTCCCTCATCTTTATATTTTCAACATTCATTAATATTTTCTTTAAGAAGATTTATAAAGAAATCGACATCCTAGATTTCATCCATCATTCTACCATCGCGAGACTTGATTGTCAAAATTGCAGCAAACTTAATACCCTGACAAAAAGTGTAGAACTGCTTTACCTCTGAACGTTTTCCATAAGCTGGAAGTTGGTTCCTCTTTCTTGGATCTTCTTGACTGCTCCCGGAACAATCTTGTTGATCAGCTTGCAGAGAACGATTCCATCCCGGAGAACGTCTTCATAGGGAGCGTTGGGAACAGGTTCACCCAGGATTTCGTAGATCCAACCCAAGACCTCTGCCTCCTGTTCCTTGCTGCGAGCCTGATACAAAAAAAAAAAAAAAAATGTCGTTTAATAAGGTATTTTTTGTAGACATGGAAAATTACTTGATACTTTTAAAATTAACGTTTTTCATTCAATTCACTTGCATTATACATTATATTCATTTTACTCATAATACGATAAAAATACGTAGGTATCGTATACGGATACTTCATTTCATTTGTAAAACGTTAACAATGTATTCACCAAGTACACAATGATCTTTTATGTATTTATTGGAATACGAGTATTTACGATTTCGGATCAATCGTGGGAAAAAAAGTACATGCCCCAAAACGTATGCAGATGTTTTTACTGTGTACTGATTTTGTACACTATCCAACTGTATGCATTCTGTTAAAATGTAGGTTAAGCATTTACCCCTCATATTATTCCACGACTTGTAAATATGCCATGATAAGCCTCATAATTTTTCAACCAAAAAAAAGAAACAGCTGTGTGTCAAGTGAAAAGTGTGTTTTCTTTAATTCTCGAAAATGTTGCAAAAATAATGAAATCACCAACGGCGCTGCATAGCGTTATTTTCGTCAACGAAAAAATTGCAGAGGAAAATTTCTCGGAAAAGCCGCCACGCTGGACTTCGCGTTCTGGCATAATATTATTTTATCTCAAGTAAATTTTTGAGATTATCTCAGCGGTTTGGTAATATTTATTTTTCAGTTTCTGTAGTGGGTGTGAGAGCTCAACATGATGAATGTGTCAGATATTTTACAGGATCGAAATAGACATCAAAATTTCTGGAAAATGGAAAAGTATTTCTAGCCACTACTTCAAAAATTTAAATTAACTTTATCGTCAAGTACCCAAACTATATAGATGATTGAGTTGTATGCACCGGTGGATAGAGAACTTACCGCATACCCCGAAATAAACTCCAAGCATATTATAATCATTGCCAAAACTGAGCCAAATATAAACAGAAAATAATAAATCCACGTCAATAGGCGTTTGTCGGTTGTAAACAGCTGGATGGGAGGCCGTTTGATGGCTCTATGTATTGCTGAAATGTCGGTCATAAAATATGAAGCCTGGTCTGTGTTTGGACCTTGATTGAAAATTGTTTACGCCACGCCTTACTCAATGCAAAATCAGAAACATCCATCAGGGAATGCTTATAGGTAATGTACGATAAGCTTAAAATGTGTTGATCAGTAAAATATTTATTGTGCACTGCTCTAAGATATTTGGCAGGCTAATGTACACAAAATGAGAATAATTAACTGATTATTTATTTGTTATACTAGTTTAAATTAAAAGCTCAGTAAATTCTTTATCTATTTGATTAATGTTGACCTCAAAATTAAGTGAATGAGAATTAAAGAATTAAACAAATAGATTTGGTTGTAAGTTTTGATGTACTAAAATGAATTAGAGATGTTTAAAAACATGCATCTTCTGCAGCTGTTAAAGGATCACTGTGTTATAACTTATGACAGTAAGTGATAATCGTAAATTATGCATGAAACGTTGACATTGAACGTTCCACTACAACAATATTCATCAGGGGATGTTTTATTTTTGTGTTTTTTATAAAGATTTCTGGGTGAATAAAGATTTTAGATGAAGTATTAAGTAAGGATTAAGTATTATTTTTTGTTAACAAATCATCTGATCATAAAAAAAACACTTCTTTTCTTATTATGCTTTATGACTTCTGGAATAAAAAAGATTTACTATGCTTAAAATTTGTAACTATCTTCATTACACCTGCGAAAATTCATGAAATTAATCATTGAATAATTATTTTTGTAATCGTCATTTCCGTGTGTAGCATCTTTAATAATAATAATAGTTTATTTTATAAAAGCGCTATTTTCTTGAGACGTTCAGTTTCAGTATATTGTGAAAACATTCAGCTTAAAAAACAAATTAAACAAATTAGATAATTAATAACTGAGACTGGGATCCATTTTACATTATTTACAATGATAAAACACTGTTATCAATCACAACATTTTTTAATTGTTACATCTTTAGTTAATTAATTTGATTTTAATTGGATGAGTTAGTTTCCATATTAGTGATGTCGATTGACGTCCAAAACATACCGGCATTTTTCTTTTATTTGTACTGTTTAAAAAAAACACAAACAGGAGTGGTGGCTATGTTTGACCAGAACCGTTCTGGGATGTTTCACGACTTCTAGAAAACTGTCTCTGACAACTCAGACATCAGCTTTTTGCTTCCCGCGGGATTAGGGAATCAGAAATGTGGTGGGGGAGGTACATAATATACCCACAATTATTATTTTGTATGGCCCCATGTTATGTCAGCTTCGTTTACATTCTGGGTGACCCCGAATTATAGTCGACAGTTATGTGGTAATAATAAGTAAATTGAGATATGAAATGTATGACTTAATTACATCTTTAAGTTGTCTGTAATGAAGGTTTAGGTCAATAATAAATAATAAATTATCTGAAATTTTAATAGGTTGAGTGACACTTTAAAAAATCATTGGTTTTGTTCACCCTATGATAGTCTGAGGGAAAAAATCATTGATCTAAATAAAATATTATTTATATCGATGGAAAAAATGTAATATTAACAAGATTACAGGATATATAGCTGTGTTTCAAATAAATAAAAATCAATTATATCATTATACTGAAAATCAATATGAGTATTTGAGTTTGTCGACAGTTACATGTTATTAATAGGACTTTGAAGTTATTTCATATACAAAAAAAAGAGTTTTATTTGTCTTAAAATTAAATTCAAGCAAGGTTCAGATCATCGCCACATAAATACTGAAAGATTTCTGTCCTTTAAAATTAATTTTAAGAATGAGTTTTGAATGTGATTTCATTTGAAGTTTATGACTTAATTGGATGATACATTTAATTTTAGTAATTTTTTAAATCAACCATGAATAGATCATTATAACTTTGCACTTAAAATTTCTATCAATATTAAAAGTACTTTGTTCGAGTTGATCGATTTTCATTTTTAGAGGAAAAGTGATTGTTAGGCCTTGTCAAGTTTTTTTTTTTTACTTTAAGCTATTTGTTTTTTAAAATATAAATGGTTTGTTTCAATAAACAAAATCTGAAACAGAACAGAAATTGAAAGTGGGCTGAAAATACATTTTTACTTTTCAGAAATACAAATATAGTGAATAAATAAACAAGTTTGTTTTCAAAACACAGTTTTATTTTTCACTCTATTGTATAATAAAAAAAGTTTTCGGACATATTTTGACATAATCATAAGGTTATAAATCATCGTAATACATAGATCTTTATATGATGACCGAAAACGTTTGTATTCTACAATAAAAGTTTAAATTGAAACAACGTTTGAAAATCAACTTCTTTATTTATTAGTTGCTTTTAGTTAACATACCTAAGTTTTACTTTTTTCTTAAAGCTTAAAGCAAATTTTATTTTGTTTATTTTAGTTAACTTACGATCAAATTCATTAACTTTTCCGATTTCCAATTTTCATTTCCGCATTGTGATAAATGATACCTTAACATCAAAATTAATGATTTAGTCAAAGTATCCATTACACATTAAAATCTACCCTATGACATACTCAATACGTTATGTCTAAAAATATTCATAAGAAAACACAACTTTAATTTACGTTGTCGGTACATGTTCCATTGGCGAAGATGGATGATATTCAAGCCAACGTCATAATTTTGAAAAATAGCATCAATTACACCGACACATCTTGTCACAAGGAGGGCCAAGACTTCATTTAATAAGTAGCCAACTAAAAATACTTCTTTTATCAAAGCCATCATGTGCACGTCGTCCTATCATTTCATCTATCAATATTTTAAGACACCTTCATGACACTCGCGACTTGAGTATTTTATGTTGAAATGTTAATTCAAAATGAAAATAAATTCAAAATGATGAGACGGGATGGCGTGAATTCTAAATGCTGTTTATTTTGGAATGAAGTTAGTAGACAATTTATGACATTTTAAAATACATTTTTATAATATTGAATGTCACCCTCACACGGCTGAAAATCATTGAACGATATTTCAGAATGAAATGAAAGATAAATACTGTAATTTTTTTGCACTATTTTTTTTTTTGTTCTTTTATAAATGATCAATTACCATCCTTGCCAAAAAAATGACTTGTAATTTGTAAGAAAATATATTTTGCATGCCATTCATATCTGCGTTGGTTTAGCTTGTGTTTTTTTTTAAATATATTTTGTTGTTTTTTATTATTTTCGTTTTTGCACCACATAGCCTTGACCTCTATTTTTTGTTTGTTAATTCTGCCAAAATTTGCAAAGATACGTTTTTAATGTAGACTCGTGTAAGTTCTCGCTTACGTTCTGCAATTCTCGCGCCTTTCCCTCATTTTTAAAAATATGGTTGGTCAGCGTCATACCATCTTATAAGTCAAGGAACAATTCAGTATAATAGTTTGTATTATGAATGAACCTACAGATTTGTTTACAATTTTAAAATGTCATTTATTTATTTTTGAACATAGGAACAATAAATATTTGATATTAAAAAAATAAGCCAGCGTGTTTACACCGTATATTTGTAAATGTGTTAAAGCCTCAATAAACATCCGACTTTATTGGCTTGGCGCCAAGATGGGTATCTATAAAAATACTTAAAATATCCCAACTGACTTTGGAGTACTATGTAAAATATCCCGATATACTGGGAAGGAAAAAATCTGTGCACTGCGACAGATTTATGGAGTCACTTAATTATGTCTCTACGAGATGAAAATCGTACTCTCACGTCCACTGCGTTAATTTAAAAATGTATGAAAACTTAATCACTCTCTAGGAGTGCCACCGTATATTTAATGCATTCTCGATTTACGCAATCGTGGTAAAATTCACCCATTTTTTTATAGCTAGCTCAGTAACTAGAGATACTGCTTTCTTAAGTGGAGATGCATTCTGTTTGACCTTAACCAAAAAAACAGTGGATCTAAAATACTATGTTTTATTAAGATTCCTTTCTAGTAGTTCATATTTTTTTAATCCTGAATAATAAATGACAAAGTAACATACATACAGTAAGGCGTTGATTATCCGAATGTCAATCGACCAAACGATCGATTAACCGAACTGCTAGGCTTATAAAATTAACGTTTAAATAAAATTATAAAATTAGCTGTTCATTGGTGAAGTGGTACACACAAAAATATACAATTCTATAACCCAGACAAATTGATTTTATGTACACCCTTTTATGTACATCGTTAATTTGGATAATCGATGCTCTACTGCATTTTTTTCTTCATATTCAAAACAATATTGCATGCCTATTGCTTCATTCTATTCCCATTTGGGTATCGCCGTCGAAATTTGTACCTTTTGTCTTGTGCGTGTGTCGTCTAATGATTTTCAGTTTTTTCAAAAAAACTGGGGATGTCTACTGAATTCTAGATTTATAAGAGTAAAGTATTTGAAAAGCGTATCGAAATACAAAAAAAATCTGCAAAAAGCATGAAGTGGCGATGTAATTAAAAAATAAAACAAAATCGCCTTTTTTCCATTTTCATACAAATTTTACATGTCCGCAATCCGTTTTTGACCCTTTGATGGCAAGATACGGTAAAAAATAGTCAAATTTTTATAAAGTTGAGTATTTTTTCATATACCTTAGTAACGTATCTTTTGTTTTCTGTACTAGCCACCATAATATTTATTTATTTATACACGAAATATTAGTTGCTAATGGTTGTCTCCATTTTTGGTTCCGAAATTTTTCTTTTAGTGTGTTACCATTTTCATTGAAACTGACAAAAATCTTGCAACCCTAAGTATTTTTTCGCGTATGGTAACTCTTTGATGCAGTATGGAAAACACTAAAAAACTGATTCGCTACCTTAATTTTCTTCTGAGAGGGTCTACGTCTCAGCCGTAAACTTGTCGTGATTATTTTGAGTGGGATTTAGCTTGGAATTATTAGGGTAATTATCGGAATATGTTGTCAATTGTGCATTGTCTACTTAGAGACATTAGTGCTGCTTAAGATTGTGTGTTTTTATAGTCGCTGGTATTATTAGTTTTCAAATAAATCAATTTTAGGATTATGTCGGGCGTGTTTTTTATTGACGAACGCTACCGTAACCGTTACCGCGCTACGTCACATTTGTGAGATTAAGGCATATTAATATTGATTAACAAATTATACTTACTTAAAATAAAATAAAACGCAATACACATATAGCGTAACTTCTTGCCGCGTTATCCCCGAAGGGGTCGCAACACTGAAAATCATTAGGCGACACACTCACAAGACAAAAGGTGCAAATTTCGACGGCGATACCCATTTACCTGTTCAGAAAAACACTTTTTCGGGATTTTCTGGCCATTTTTGAGACTTAATAATTTAAGGTTGAAAAGTGGACACTTCAAAGTATTTAACAAAATATGAAACATTTTCTAAAGAGTTTAAGTACCTATTCATGTGTATTGAATTGTGAAGATTAATTTAAAATGAATAATCACCGAAATAGATAACACCGAAAGCGCTCGAGAAAATAGACCAACTTGTAAGGAAACCCGTTGTTTTTATTTTGAAATTATCAAATGTTTTTTTTCTTAAGTCATTGCAAAACTTAGTTCCGGAAGATTCGTTAATAAATATGATCTTGTGAATATTTTGAGAAATTGGCAAACATTCCATATTAAATGCTGTATTGCAATGTGCTACACATAAAGTTAATGATTTGTTGTTTGGCTGATCTATGTCAAGTAAATAAACTATACAACGTTTGAAACATCAATCAGCTAAAATATAAATATTTTCTCTGCACATCTTACAGTTCTAGCCAAATATTAATCATAACATTACGCTAATAAAATAGCACGCACTTTGTAGGCATTTCATTTTTCTTCTGAAATTAATGGCACCCAGTCTTTATAATCTATAAACTCGTAACCGTGTAAGTTTGCGCTTACACGATAAATAAAATCAAATCTCCAATGAGCATAAACCTTGCAACTCTTCCTGAAACAGAAGGGACATTGACAAAGTGAAAACATTTTGTTTGTTGGCTAGTCACGTATTGCACCCTCCGCATGACCGGGCTGGAATGAAGATTTATTATTATCATTATTATAAGCCTACATTATTTTATTTTTCTTATGAAATTAATTCATTATCTAAAATTCCAATCTCTTCTTTTCCATAACAAGATTTTCCAACTTTTCCAATTCTGTACTATGTTTTTCAATCATTCCTTCGAAATTTATTTTGATGCTTCAATCCATTTTTTGCTACCTTATATTATATCGGTCAAATCTGTCAAAACAAACTATTCCATTGGTTTTACGGAAACGCTTACAGCAAGCAGAAAAAACAGAATCGAGATTTTTTTTCACAAATTATAATGTTACGTTCATAACATAGATTAACAAAAAAAATATTTTTCAAAAACATATGTAGAATGGGAGCTGTTGAGAACGCGAGTTCATAATTTGTATCCGATGGCTAATTGAAAATTCTCTCCGGGACTCTTGGCTTGAATGGATGGTTTCCCAGAAGCGGTGGGCGGTGGGAAAACCCGCGGGGGGTGGTGGATAGGGAAGGGGGAGGGGCACCAGAACAAGCCGGGAGAAGATTTATGTTGGAGAGATCATCCGCAGAAATAGAGGGAAGCTGTTGAAAATCATGTATCTCATTGTGGTGTGATGAAACCATGAAGGAACTTGTATAACACCAAACAGTTTATTTAATGAAATTTAACGAATTGTTGTAAGTCAAAGATTCGAGAGTAAAGTCTTTATTCAATGATAATATAGTCAGTACAAATTCGGAAAAAAAAACAAAAAGTAACTAACTAATCATTTGTTATTGGTAGCTAAGTTCAATGTAATTCTTGTAGATGTGCGACGTTTGCTAAATAGAGTAGGAATATTTTTTTCACGAATGTTACCACTAAGATTTTTTCTCGACGGCAAACATCGTACACCCATTTAACTAGTCTTAAGCAACCAATATCAATTACTCTAACGACCCGGCCGTGTGACGTCACGATTTTTTTTAATTTTCAAGTATTCAGACTGCATTATTGACGTAGGGTTTTAAACCAACAAAAAAAAATACTCAATTTATAAGACCTGAAGGAGACAAAGTCATAAGAACTTAAAAAAAAGAGGATAGAAATTGAAATTCATTTTCATGAATACTTAAAAAATGCACCACATTAGCGGTGAACATCACCCATCTACTCCCGATTTTCAACAGTGGTGATTTATTTGAACCTAACGCTTAGGCGTCGCGACGCTTCACGGTCCTTGGCTTACTTACCAATGTTTATGTACAACTGACGTTTGTTTTAGTCTAGAAGTCTCCACGGGACAGCTGGATTAAGAGAAAAAAATGTTAACTGAACCAAAGGCCAAACTAAAAAAACCAAAACCATTGGATATTAAAACACTTATCAATAATTACAATGGACTCGAAACAAAACACATTTTCACTGAAATTGGGATGTCACATAGCCAAACTGCAAGGAAAAATGTAAACGAATATATTTTGGGATCTTAGTTACATGGAAGTATGACTTTTGCCCTCCGAGAAAATTATTTAATTTTTTAAATTTGAGTCCAGCTTCCATTCATTCTCATCCAAATGGGTGGTTTCACAGTAACAGCACGTGAGTTTCATAGTCTAAAAAAACTCACAATTTTTATAAATAACAATGTTTTTTCGAAAGTCAAAAATCTGTTTGCTGAAAAACCAAATAAAATAAACGTAAGCTGAAATTGAACACCGGGGCACACGGTGGACTTAATCATGGCATGATAAATAATGCTGAAAACTGGAAATTATTCAATATCATACCACATGTTTTCGTTTTGCTGGGCAACTATAATCTCTGCAGAGTTTACTTCCTTCCTTTTCCTATTCTGACATAATTACTTCTCTCAGTTCATTCATCGTCATCACTTTTTTCATACATTTACATTAACTTTTTCAACTTGTAAAAAATTTAAAAGCGTCCTTTGAGATGTACTGTATAATTAGATAATGGGTGAAGGGCATTCTCGCGTATATTTCTCGCTCGTGTAATACATTTTGTAATATAAAGTAATGTTTCATATAAAAATTAGCGGCATCTAGTGTATGTATGTTGGCACACTTCCAATTGTAATAACTAACACTACGGCATACTCTCATCTGTATCCCAAGTAGAAAACTTCACTTCAGCGTTTCAGTAAAAATGTACAATAATTAAAACACTCACTCTACGTGCTATTTCAGTTTTTGCACATTTTTGGCAAACGCTAAAATTGAATTTTAACGTAAAGCTTTATACTTTCGGTACTGGATACGAGCTCAAAGGATTACGTCAACCACATTTTGGACTCCGGGCGGTATGTAAACAATAATGGGCGGGCCAAAGGAAATTACAAATAACGTGGAAAATAAAAAACTAATATAAACTTGTTCTCATTGAAGTTGTATCAGAAAAGAAGGGGGATTTAATTTTGCATGTGTCTGTTATGTATCTTAAATACTTACATACCAGAGACTTGCCATATAGAACGTTTACGTGAAAAAAAAACAGCTTTTCGCAAGTTTTATGCAGTGTTCGATATCTTTCAGGTATCACAATTGACATTTTGACAATTTTATTAATTTTCGGATATTTAACGAACCGTTCGGTGAGAACTTACATTATTCTCTACGTTTCGTCAGCGACGTAGCCGACGTCTTCAGGAGAACATCCTATCTGTACGGCGACTGAGGATGAACTGAATTTGAAAAAACACTTTGTCACAAATCACTGACTACCTTCGAACGAAGGTAGTAATTATGTTTTGGTCTGTTACACATACCACTTTCATCTTGTGTGTATTCCACATCACTAGATGGTATTATGTTACCTGTACACACCGCACTAATAATATCGTTGTCTTTGACATGAAATTTGGGTACTGGTTTCAGTAGTGAGTTTAATGTGGGTTTCCAAATACTGGACAATTTGAAGCTGTCGTCTCTGTTGAAGTTAGGATGTCTATAAATTTCAATGGACTCTCTTACAAGTCTGGGAATCAAGAATTTTTCTTTCGATAGAACCTTAGTTTGGTCGAATCTAATGAGGTGCAGGCTGCCTTTGGCGCAATGATCGCAGATTGCCGATTTATTGGGGTTGTTTGTTTTCATTGCCCCAATATGTTCCTTGAGGCGCACCTTAATGTTTCTTTTGGTTTGACCGATGTAGAAGGCACCACATTCGCAAGGTACCTTATAAACGCCCAGGGAGTCCAGGGGGGTGCTATCTTTCACACTACGAAGCATCTGTGAAATCGAGCTGGGAGGACTAAAAATAGTTTTTATATTATATTTAAATAATAATCGTCCCAGTTTTTCGGAGGCCACGGATGTAGGGAAGGTATGCTTTTTGACGGGGTACTTCGCATGTGATGTTAGCCTTCTTATTAAGAGTCTTGATTGCCATTGAGTAGCCATTGGAAGACAGAGCCTGTTGACAGTGTTGTAGTTCAGAATCCAAACTCTCCTCATCGCAGATCCTTTTAGCTCTTGCCAATAACGCAGCAGGTACTGATCGTAGATGTGCTGGGTGGTGGTGTGATGAACTGTGTAGGTATCTATCTGTGTGTGTAGGTTTCCTATACACAGAGTGACCCAGGCTGCCATCTATCCTTCTGCGTACTTGCACATCAAGGAATGAGATTTTTCCTTGTTCCTCTATCTCCATGGTAAACTTGATAAGAGGATGAAGGTTATTCAGATGTGTAAGGTATGAGGGTGAGGAGCAGAGTTCAGTGCTTTTTTCTCAAAATCTTCCATGAAAAGATTGGTCACTACTGGAGCTACGGAGCTAAGCTACGGATTTGTGACAAAGTGTTTTTTCAAATTCAGTTCCTCCTCAGTCGCCGTACAGATAGGATGTTCTCCTGAAGACGTCGGCTACGTCGCTGACGAAACGTAGAGAATAATGTAAGTTCTCACCGAACGGTTCATTAAATATCCGAAAATTAATATATATGTCAAAATGTCAAACGACCGTAATTCTAACTTAAACCTAACTATCACAATTGACATTTCTTTTATTTACGTTTCGAGTGAAGAGACTTGAATCTAAGTATTTGTTAAACATATTATTTGAATAGAGGATTTGTGATGAGGCTGACCACCCATACTGTAAATGTGACCTATAGATTCGAGAAAGTTGGAAAACTTAGGAAAATCCTTTTATGGAAATATTTAGAAAATTCAGATTACTACATTTACCTACGCAACGCAACGCAAACGCAACTAAGCTACACATATAGTGTAACTTCTTGCCGCGTTATCCCCGAGGGGGTCGCATGTGGCGAGTTGAACCTATTTATTTTTACAGGTAAGGGGACCGGCCTTACGCTAACCACTTCAGATGAAGTGGGGGTTTCCCAGCTCCCGAGAGGGCTGGTACTCATTTCTTGTGAAGGCTGGGTAAACCTTGCCGGTATTTTTATTTTGGGGTTAGAAATAAACACCGAAAAGGGAAATCATTTCTGACACCCTCGCCTCGGCGGGATTCGAACCCGAGCTCACGGCATGGAATGCAAGCACTCTACCAACTGAGCTATTGACCGGACTAACCCACAGAAGACATATAAGATTCAAAGCATGTTTTTATTATTATATTTTTCTTTCACTCATAGGTTGTTGAGAGGCTGACCACCCAAACTGAACGAAATGGTTCACTTTTCTAATGTAGCCTCGGTTTCAGGGCAGGGCGAAAAAGAGTAGTAGGGTTAATGTTAATCTGATTTGTTATTTTGTAAGTACACGTCATGTGGAATGAGAAAGCATGAATTTATACATGTCTGCTTGTGGCATTGCATTTAATATGAATCTTAAATATTCATTATTTGCAGCTTGGATTATATATCTTAGGGCCGGCTCACATAGAACCAGAGGCGGTTACTATTAACGTGCATCCGTGCAGTGAGCTGCCTAGATTTTGTAATAATTTTAGCAAAAAAATGTATACACTTTTAATAAAAATATATCGTGTGGAAGATGTGTTAAAAGATCGCTGAAGTAAAAAATCACTAATAATTATACGAAGCGCCTGATAAGCGCAAAGGACCGCTGTCATACATAATATTATAGTATAATTATTATACTTCTCGGGGCATATCGCTCAATGCACAGAGACCTTGAAAAACTTCCATACATATTATGAAAAACTGTCGAATCCGTGGCTGTGAGAGAGATAGCAGATCAATCATAGCTTTTGTAACGCGGTAGACAAAGATGGCAAACGCCTTGCTACGTGCAACACCCAAATATTATTAAATAGTCGACGTGTGTTGACATTATATGAACAATGAACAATGAAACCATCATAAGTTAGAACCTCCGCACACTAGACGACAGGCGACAGCGACTTGTCGGCGCGAATCGGCGATCGGCGCGACTCGGCGACAAGTGTGCGGAGCTTTGAACAAAATATATTAAAACTGTCGGCCGCAGCCTGTCGTCTAGTGTGCGGAGGGTCTTACTCTCCTTAGCATTTTAAAGAAAACATTGGTTATTACAATGTTGATTATAAATAATAATTGCCAAACTGGACTCTGGATGATTCACATCCGTTCAGTTGTTAGTTGACGTAGAGATATAGAGTCATCGGTTGGCCTTTGATTTTGCGGGAATATTTTTTACATTCTTTTAAAAATCATCGTAAATTCATTACAAGATTGTTGTTAATTAATTTTCTAACTATGAATTTCAATAATAAAGCAGACGTGGACTTAATAAACAAAAAATGTTGCAATGTAAAGCTAAATCTAAAACAGTGAATAGGGTATTTAAGCATCATGGCTGTGTGGTTGTGAATGGTTTTTTTCTTTCCGTGTCGTATAATTTGTGGTGAAAAATCGTGGAGCGAAGATGTGTCATGGATCTCGCTCACCTTACTGAGGAAGTTAAACATCATGCACTTTCGTAAACTCACATTGAGCATGTAATGCCTTTAAATTGATTAGGCCAAACAGATCTTCCACAATGGCTTGATGTTGGTTATAGAGAATCAATCAAAAATTTCAATGATAAAGTGCATGAGAACAGATTAATTATACCTATCTGGAACAATTTATTTTGTTAAATTTTGTGCTGTTGTGCGGATGGATTTCCATTTTAAATAACTGTAAGTACGCGCTTAAATACATATATTCGTTATGCAAAATAACGTGTGTAGGTTTGTACTCGTGTATAGCTTAATAAAACATTATATATGTACGTATTTCTTACAATTTCCATTCAAATCAAATTGGAAAATAAAAGAAAAACTATAATTGCAGAAATTATGAACTGCCAAAAGTTTTATTGACGAGCCGCCTCTGCATAGAACAGACGAAAAATACTTTGTTACTGGTTGCTAGGGGTCCTAGTCACTTACATTTGCAAAGTTTTTCCCAATACAAAAATTCAAAACTGGAACTTCTTGTCCGATTCCATTGCTGTTGTATTAAGCATATTTGTTTATTTGGCTTCATGGAAATAATCAAACGTTACTTATTTTACTATTTATAAAATCAACAGCTGCATTCGTCTGTTCACACAATATTTATTCCCTAACCCCTTGGTTTAATGTGAGTTTCTTTCAACTTTAAATAAGCATCGTTAATGGATAACCATAACCATCTGCTACGAATGTCAAGATTTCGGCTTTACTCCGAGTGTGAAAAATTAAATACTTAACCATCGCGTAAACAAGGAAAAATGTATGGAAACTTAAATTCTTACCAGAGGCGCTTTTGCATATTCCATACATTTTTTCCATCATCGCGCTTACTTATTTTACACTCAGGGTACAGTTCGTTCAACCCAGCATAGAACTTGATCTCAGCACCCAAGTGTAAAATTTTACGTTGAAACTCAAGAGAGTGCTACAAAATGTGTGGAAAAAATCATTCACTAGAGGCGCTGTTTTAATGTGCGTATATTTTTTGGTAAACGCTTTTATTGAGTTTGAACGTAATGTTTTATACTCGGCCATAGATTCTTTTTCGGGAACCATCTTTCTCAGAAATAACCCTCCTTGCTGAAGAGTTATTTGAAAATGTTTACAGGAAAAATGTATCAAAAAATGTTGCAGCGGTATTTTCTGACCATGTTAGAAATGTTTGAATGACAAATGCATCATGTTTTGGTAGATTAAAAATGAAAATTGTGTTTTAAAATTAAAAATTTCTAAGCTATGAGATTTTCATTTCGAATTCAAATGTTTTCATAACCTATTTCTGCTGATAATATAAAAAATTACAACGTTCTAACCCAGCATTCTCGAAGGAATAGCGTAGGTATCGATTATCAAATTAAAATCCAAGCATCGCATGAATATAAACCCTGCAACTTTTGCCGACCTTCCCTAAAACAGGAGACACATTGGCAAAGTGAACCATTTTTTACAGTATGGTCAGTCAGCCTCATACTAACCTGTAAGTCAAGGAATACAAATAATAAATAACACTTAGGTATATAAAAACAGCTGAACCAAGGGCGTACCCAGAATCAAATCTAGGGGGGGGGGGGGGGGCAAGTTTAGAAAATTGAAGATGGAATCTTGAACACAACCTTATTTTATGCTATTCTATTCCCGCAGTGCTCCGGCAAGCGGGAGCCCGAGCAGGAGCAGGAGGCGCAGCGTTGGGTGGAGACTGTCATTGGTGAGCGCTTCCCAGACTGCAGCTTCGAGGATGCGCTGAGGGACGGCATCATCCTGTGCAAGCTCATGAACCGGCTGCAGCCCGGCATCATCACCAGGATCAACGTCACCGGCGGGGACTACAAGATGATGGACAACCTCAGCCAGTGAGACAACTTTAAAGCTCTGATGTTTTTTTGTATGCACAACAGAAGCGCTATTCTACTAAATTCCTTACACTTTGGATATCAATACAAGTCGGAGCTTGCTAGCGCTTGCGAAAAAACTCCATAGACAAAAAATCACAGTGCACCTTATTTTTGGACACGAATCATTATTAGATTATTAATCGATTATTAGATTATTATTAATCACTATCTCGTCGCCTCACTCCAGATGTTATTGCAGTCACAAGCTGGGAGGATCTACATAATCTATAATCTAAGTTGCAAGGATATATTCATTTAAAGCTCTCAGATGTATGCCCACAATCAAAAACGTGTAGTTCGCGCTTACAAATGCTGATTGTGTACTTACAAATAAAATCCAAACTCAAATGAACATAAGCCCTGCAACTCCTGCCGACATTCCCTGAAACAGGGGTGACATTGGCAAAGTGAACCATTTTTTACAAACTCTTTAATTAAATTCTAAAAGTATTTACATTTAAGAATGTAAAAGTAAAAAAATAAGTCAGTCGGTGTTATGGCCGAGGGAGTAGAGGCGCATGTTCGACTAGCGTATTTGGAACAGAATAATGTTGGTTCGAATCGTCTGGCCCACTTGACCATAACTTCGACCCTGGTTCAACAGATGCCATTGCATGCACACAAACTTCTGCTTTCGCATGAAGACAACTGGCCAGGCAAAATAGCTTGGTGAATTGCATCCTTTCCACACATCTATTTAAAAAAATAAAAAAATTGATAAAACATAAAGTTTTTCTTGGCGAGTTGATTTATTTCCTCAAGCACTTTCGATGCTCGCGATGAAAGCGCTCGAGGAAATAAATCAACTCGAGAATAAAAAATTATCAATAATTTAAAATTAATGTTCACAATGTCAATAAGAAATATACCCCGGTTAGCGGAGTTTATTAGAATTATTCTCCGAGACTCTTGTGGCAGAGCACCAGAAGAAAAACTGCTGCACCAAGCTTCTGTAGCTAGTTTTCTGAAGCAACATCCATTGTGTATGTATTCATCTGTAGTTTTTTTAAATTAAATTTTAAATATAGTTTGAACTATACCTTAGCGATTTTGAATACAAAAAGAAAAGAACTTTGTGACTTTGAATTAAACAAAGAAAACTAGTTTGTCTTGCCTTCAGTGTAAAGCAGCTAAAAATTGTTGAAATACATTGAAACACTGAAGAGTTTTTACCCTACTTAAAGCATAAAGTAAGACTTTAGAAAATGTTAGTAAAACTTCTAGCCATCTGTTGAAATATCGTTCAAAATTAATCTGTGATCAACTTACACACGTTTCTGATTTCTAAAAAATTATATTTAGGATACTATGGAAGCCATTTATTTATTTTAAATATGAATTATTTTTTCAGGTTCCAGAAGGCCTGTGTAAAGTACGGAGTCCCTGACGTAGATCTGTTCCAGACAACAGATTTGTGGGACAGGAAAAATATCTCCCTCGTCACATCTACCATCTTTGCTATCGGAAGAGCTGTAAGACTTTCTATTTATACCAATAATTCTGAATAACCAATTTCCTACTTTTTCTTCAGACTACAGTTTTAGCCTGAAAATGCAACATATAAAGTTAGGTAGGAATAAAAAATTACATGAAATATTTTTTGTTCACAGTTGGCTACATTGTCATGTTTCTTCAGTTCCATTTTCAAATAATTTTGAAGATAGCGCAGATGATAACAGTATTCCAACACCATTCCAAGTTCCATTTTCAAATCATTTTGACAGATAGGTACCTATAGATAGAATTTTGACAAAAACTGTTTTTTTATCTCCTATCTCTTTCACAGGCTAATTTTCCATCAGGAATGTAAAGTAGACTAATAATTCATGTAAATATATTTTTCCAGACCTACAGACATCCGGAATGGCGCGGTCCCTTCCTTGGTCCGCGTCCCGCTGAAGAAAACAGGAGGGAATTCACAGAAGACCAGCTCCGCGCGGGAGAGGGCATGATTGGTCTCCAGGCCGGAACAAACAAGCTGGCATCCCAGGCTGGACAGAGCTTTGGAGCATCCCGAAAAATCATTCTGGGAAAATGAAATGTTTTATACCAACCTAATAAAAATACCCATAAATGTTGCTAAATATTTTATCAAGCAGATATTTTGAGATGAATATCCAATGATAATTTAAGAGTGTTGATGTAAAATGTATTATTTTCGTACAAATATTATAATTGATTTATTTTTAATTGTTATTTAATAAAATAATGTATAAGGTGCAATGAGTAATTGCAGTGTATGGTGGTTTAATAAAGATTTCCAAATCTAATGCTCTTTTTGTTGCTGTTTTACTAGTATTGTAAGTAACCCAATTAATGTAAGCTCACGTGCAGTATGTGAACGCCAAAAAACTTGACGTACTTGTTTGTGTTTGCACATGGGGAGTAGACCTCAAAGGCTAATGTTTCCTTGCAACTTAGATATTTGTTATAAACCATTATAGAAGTCTAAGGCTATCTATTAAGAAGTACCTAATGTGTTTGGTTGATAGCTCAGTTGGAAGAGTGCTTGCATTCCATGCTGAGAGCTCGGGGTCGAATCATACGAAGGGTGTGAGAAATGATTTCCCCTTTTGGTGTTTATTTCAAACCAAAGATAAAAAATAAACACAAAGTGTTTATTTAGATGACGTAAGGCCGGCGCCCTTCATTCACTCATGGCATGCGACCCCTTTGGGAAAAACGCGGCAAGAAGTTACACTATATGTGTAGCTAAGTAGTGTTAGTAGTGTAGCATACCTGCATACCTATAAAGAAAAGGTGGTGCTGAAAAATACAATAGAATAAACATTCTTACAAGAGAAGTACCCCTAGCCTAAGCACTATGGCGCTTTTTCCCCTCCATTGCAAAAATAGAAAAATCTATGATAAAGATACAACAGTACCCCTTGATTTAGTTTTATACATATCATCAAGAACATATCATACTATACATATCATCTGGAACAGGGAAATCCCCACTTCAAATTTAGTCATTGGTTTTATTATTTTTTTTTTTTTTATACTTAAATGTTATTTATTACTCGTATTCCTTGACTTATAGGTTGGTATGAGGCTGACCACCCATACTGTAAAAAATGGTTCACTTTGCCAATGTCACCCCTGTTTCAGGGAATGTCGGCAAGAGTTGCAGGGCTTATGTTCATTTGAGGTTTGGATTTTATTTGTAAGTACACATTCAGCATTTGTAAGCGCGAACTACACGTGTTTGTTTGTGGGCATACATCTGAGAGCTTTGAATGAATACATCCTTGCAACTTAGATTATAGATTATAGATCATCTAAAGAATGAGATGAAGGGGAATTTACAAGATTTTCTTGAGTAAGGGTAATGATCTGCATTCACCAAAGTACTTTTATGAAGTACTTAATGCAAATAAGGTTTTACAAAAAAATATATAAATAATCTATGCAATTGTACAAGGAATTCAAAAAATCTCATTTTTAATCCAAAAAAAAGTTTACAGCAGATGTATTTATGATATATTTCTTTTTCCACATAATAGACAACAAATTAAAACATTTTATGTACTCGGAATCAAGCTTTGAAAAATTCTCCTAATGAGGCTAGCTACCACTTTTTGGTCCAGTTGGCAGCACTTTCTTTGACTTCTTTTTCAGTTTACAAACTTTATCTGGCTGATTTATTCTTCTTCATTGAGAAGAGCGCTAAATTGGGACTGAACAGTGAAAGGGTAACACAATTAGCGTAACAAGCAATCAAATGAACAAGCACTTACAAATAAATGAAAACCTATCAATAATTTGGCGTTCTTTCATAGCATTGGACTAGGAGTTATACTTATAAAATATGATTGATCAATTTTCCATAAGATTGCACTTCAAAAATGTTCATGAAATTTTAAATAATAAATCTTTTCTTTTCACAATCACTAATGATTCAAAACTGAATTATTCTGCTCAATTGATTTGATATTGCGTATTCTATAATCTATAATCTAAGCTGCTAAGATATGTTAACATTTAAGGCTCGTATTAAATGCATGCCCACAGACAGGCACATGTAGGTTCGCGCCTACACATTCTGCATGTGTGCATACAAATAAACAAAACCTCACATGAACAGAAACCTTGCAACTCCTGCCGTCGTTCCCTGAACCAGGGTGGCATTGGCAAAAGTGAACCGATTTTTACAGCACGGGTGGTTTGTTCCTTGACTTATAGGTTGGTATGCGGCTGACCACCCATACTGTAAAAAATGGTTCACTTTGCCAATGTCACCCCTGTTTCAGGGAAGGACGGCAAGAGTTGCAGGGCTTATGTTTATTTGAGATTGGGTTTTTATATTGTAGGTCCACATGCGGCATGTGTTAGCGCGAAATTATACATGTCTGCTTGTGGGAATGCATTTAATATAAATCTTAAATGATATATATTTTTGTAGCTTAGATTAGATTAGATTAGATTAGTGGTCAGCCTCATACCAATCTATCAGTCAAGGATGATCGCTTAATGTACAATTAACTTGTCAATAATATTGTATGAATGTTCGAGATATCCAAAGAGACACCATCTCACAATTGTTCATTCCACATTGATAATGATGGTAAAAACTGAAAAAATAAAATGTTTCAATAAGCAAAAATACAAGATAAATAAATTCTACCTTATAATGAATAAGACTACCTACTTCACTTAAACAGAGGGGTTTTACATTTTTCTTGTGAAAGCTCAGTACCTACAGGTAAACCGTGCTTGTAATTTTGATGATGATGAGTTGATGATTTCTTTATAGCGCCGTTTCGTGATGTGGTCACTTGAATACCGCTTTTGAGTTTTGAGAGAACACGAAACGGGAAATCATTTGATACTCTTGGTGGGGATCGAGCCCTAGTCATCTGGTATAGAATGCAAGCATTTTATCAACTGAGCATTTTATCAACGGAGCTTTTTACCAACTGGACCAGACCAAAAACAAAATATTACTTTGCCTTCACCCAAGAAACCCCGCCATGTCACGTCACAACTTTGTCAGTGTCAATGTGCAGATGCCATTGAGTATCTGAAAACAACACACAAACAAATTTAGTTTTGTTTTAAAGAACTATTTCAAAAACTTACCTTGTTCAGAATTTTTCTTCATTTCGGTTCGTTTCAAAACTAAACGAACCAAAAAAATCACAAAAGCCTTTAATAAGGTTCATTTATCTTATTATGTTTAGTTATTAGAAAATATAAAAAACACGAAAAATTGGCGAAATACTTTTCATACACGATGCACGAATTCACGGAAATTTGAAAATTGATGAAGAACTCTTTTTCTTCTAACTGGCTGTCAAAAAATCAATTTCTTTCTAAGTACAGTACAAAAAGGTAAGTACCTACACCGTTTCAAAGTAGCATTACATTTGTAAAATTTGTTACAAAAAAAAAGAAAAACGGTGAAAACAGAAATAAGAAAATGTTTTAAAATATTGAAGGAAATAAATGCAGGACAAACAATGTTTGTTGATTTTTTTTAAATTTTCATGCTGTCGACAGCTGAACAGCGTCATTAGGTTGGCAGCAGTTTGCCATTTTTGCGGCTATCTTCACGTCGCGCCGTCAAAGAAAAATAAAAATAAATACACTTCGGCGGCCGACGGAGTGTTTCCGTGTTTGTGAAATATTTTTAAGCGCGTTTTCTAATGGTTTCATTACAATGTGTTCTTGATATGTGTTTAATATTTCTCTCGCAAGTTTTCATTAAGTATTAAAAAATGCCTGCGACCCACAATCATCCTAGTTCGACGGCGGATGAAAATCAAGGTTAGTCTAAATTAAATCTGACAGATGAAATCTTGCTGCGTGAAATCTAAACATTGTGCGATATATTATCAGATCTTTGTCATTTTATTTGATCTTGATAAAAGTATGTACCGTGTTTTTAAATTAAATGCAGTTGCTATTTACATTCGAGTTACCTTACTTTAAGTACATACTTCGGGAATAATTTGCGTGGGCTTTCAGCGGACCTAGAAAGTTGTTTGTCAGAATTTACCTTTTGTAGGCGATAAACAAATTTCAGCCTAATTACGTTGGTGAGTGCTGTTATTTTTATTGAATCACACCTCAAGAGCCCACTACATGCTCGGATGTCGATAGCCAACACAAATTCTGCAAGCAAGACGACTGCAAGCTGAATGGGCCTCTTGTGGTTGTTATCAGTCTTTTATAAAGGCAGATTAATTTTTCAACCCAGCAAAGATCATATTAGTATTTTTTTTTTGCGCAATGCCTAAAATGCAACAAAGCTAGTGTAACATTTTGCAGTGTTATCCCCTAGGGTTTTGTATGTTGCGGGTGGAACCTATTCGTTTACAGGTAAGGGGGCCGGCCTTACGCTTACCACTTCAGTTGATGTGGGAGTTTCATGAAACATTTCTGACACCCTCGGTGGGATTCAAATCCGAGCTCTTGGGATGGAATGCAAGCACTCTACTAACTGAGCTATTGACCGGATCAGATCGAGCGCTCCGCTAGGAATTAAATCCACTACCTTTGGATTACGTGCCTGTAGCTTTAAAACCATTAGACTAACAAGCCTAGTTGTTCACTAAATGTTTGTTGGCACTGGAGAGTTGTTTTCCAGGATCTGCTGCCGTGGTCTATTGGAGTTGGAGATTCTGGATGTTTCGCATAAGTCTGCGATGGGCTTCTTCAACACGCAGATGATGTTTGTTGTTGATTATTTGAAGGTGACCTGCGGAGCAATTGCGAGAGCATATGCAGCGATGGCTCCAGCCCGACTATCCAAGGTGAGAAGACGAGAAGACATGTTGTGGGAGTTGTGGACGTGGACCAGGGAGATGACGTCTTACCAAGGAAACGGGCTCTGGAAGAGATCAAGAAAGCAACAGAGGCGGCCAGTGCAGACTTCAATCACATTCAAGTAAGCCCTGCCAAGAAGTTTTCAATTATAAGTTGAATATTGCCTTTTTTCTGTGAACTGTTATGTTGTTATTGTTCTAACGATGACCAAAAATTGTACTAATTTACTAAGTTACTCCCATTTTTTTGTATCCTTATCCATCTTATCTTTGAAATAAACCTGTCAATAAATTTGTCAGATAGAAACACGATTGGTCATCTAGGGTTTTTCGGAAAATTAAAAAATATATGGTAACATAGGAAATCATTTTCATTCATGTATCTATCTATTTGCCAAAAAAGTCTAGTTTGCCGTCTTGGGGTCTATGCCACTCATATTCCTGACAACTTTTTCAGAGTTTGACAGCATTTATTTCACCATTTTAAGAATCATTCTATCCAGAGTCAGGAATTGAATACAATTGTATTAGTTTTTCTGTTACTATTTTATGACAGCATAGCTAATATTTTGATAGTACACTACAGTGTGAAAACCGTTTCTTTTTCAGTTTAAAAAGTTAGATTTTGGCGAGACAAACGTCCTGCAGACATTCTATAACGCAGATGCTGTGATTGTGGATCTCAGTCTTCACACCCAGCAGAGCTCTCTGTTCTACCACTTGGGAGTCAGAGAGAGCTTCAACATGAAGGAAAATATCATCCTTTTCAACGATTGCGACACCGAGGCTACGTTAAGACTGATTGCGACACTCAAGGTATTTGAAATGGCCTTACCATGTTTTCTAAACAGTTTTTTCTCTGCAATTTCATATTTCTGTATCACTCACCATACCTTCGGGGACAACACAGCAAGAAGTTATGCCCTAAAAGTGTGTAGTTTGATGAGATGCGATTCACAAAATATAGTATTCGGTAAGTTGCTATTGAAATGGTGTGTGAGGTTGTTTTTATCAAAAATGTATTGAAGACTAATTTTATGACACTACTGACATACCAACAGGAAATCTTGCTTATGTAGCAGACTTTGACTCCTTATTCTGTTACTCTATGCTATTTATTTTCTCAGTTTATTCATTAAGTCTATTGTTCGTTTTAGGGGGATTATTGTTGTATTTTTATTTTTGTATTGTTTCTTTTTGTGGATATGATTGAATGATACAACAAAAACTTATTTTTTTCTTCTTTTCGTATATCTTTCTCTTTGTTTAGGCAATATTTCATCCATGAAGCAATGCAGACATCTAAAGGGGCGTCATCGCAGACTTCTTTATTGTTAAAATAAAAAACTTCTTTGTTACAACTCACATGAGCTTTTATTATTTTTTAAACACTACCGGTTTAAAAAAATAATAAAAGCTCATGTGAATTGTAACAAAGAAGTTTTTTATTTTAATCTATTAAAATGAACTTTCACGAAGTAACTGCCAAAAACCTAGATAATATTCTTTATTGTTGATTATTCTTCATTTCTTATTTATTTTTATTTTTGACAGCTGTCCTGCGGCACCTACACATTTGTATCCTACAAATTGAATGAAAGCGACATGTGCATCACCACCAATTTGTCCACGGCCAAAACCAGAGACGAGTTTACTGACAAGCAATTGCTGAGATTTAAATTGACACAAATATTGCAGGATGTTGAAGTACAATCCAAGTAAGGCCTCTAAAATTATTTCAGTTTTGTATACTTGAACACATAATCAAATTAAATGGTCACCCATGTATCCATCAAGATTACGATTGAATTTAAGCTGAATTTATAGTTGTTTGACATGTTTACAAAATAAAATACAGTTAAAAATGTGGATATTAGACGAGCTGTCATTAGAGAACTTCTTTATGTCGTCAAGAATGAAGTCAGTTCTTCAGAAATGGTTTCTACGACATCCAAATATTTATTAAAATTAATATTAATCCATCATCACTATTTTTCTTGAGCTATGTTTATTTCAGTAGATAAAAGCCAAAATGCTGGTTTATTGCCTTGTGATTTTCTTGTCAGTTATAATATTCATTGTATCACTATCAATAAAATTGTAATGCAAAATGAATTTATCAGTCGTTGACTGAAACTTATTTCAATTGATGCACACTTCAATAATTCAAATAAATGTTGCCAGTGTCAGCGTACACTACAAAGTTAACTAATAAATATTTAACAAATGGACATTTTGTTGTTTATTTACTCCTACGTTTCTTCATCTTGTATTAGACCTAAGATCTCTTTATTCCTGAATTTCCTTCTGTAATGCAGAAGACCAGCTGTTCTTCCATCTTTTGGGTGGTCGTCATTTCTGTGAACATTTGTTTTTTTTCTAGGATATTTTTACAATTTTTTTTTTATAATTCCATTTTTTGTTCATATCTTTGCCCTTATCTCCTTTCTTCATAAATACATATAATATCATTATCTTAATTAATGTTGCTTTTAATTGATAACTTTCAGGGCGCACATGCAGGAGAAGTTCTTGGAAGATTTGCGCAAGTGTCGAGAGGAATATTCCGGAACTCAGCTGGCGGAGAAACTGCATCTGATGAGGAAACGACTCGACGACCCAAATGTGCTCAACGGGGAAGTTGTGCTCAACATGCTGATCTCCTTCAGGGACATACAAGACTACGATGCAATTGTGCAACTCGTCAACGACCTCAAAACTATACCCAACCAGAAAAACTATACAAACGCGTCTGCTATAAGATACCTGAACGCATTTGCTCTCAACAGGTAAATTGTAATGTAATTTATTTGCATTTAATTTTACAGAGGAAGTAAAACTCACAAAAGTGGCCATAATTGTCACTTTTCAATGGGGTAAGCATGGGCACCTTGTATGTTTTTTTATGGATATCTGGACAGCGTCAGTGAAGCTAAATGCATGTTTTGTTAACAAGTTAAAAACACCTCTTACTTTCGTGTGGTGTTAACTTACTGAATTTTGTCAGTCCTGACTTTTATTTATTTTTAAAAGAGTAGTATTGAATCAAAGGCAGCAATACATATATTAAATACCATTTATTTATCTTTTGTTATAGAATTCTGGATGGCCCTTTTTGACTTTATATGATTAAAATTATGTTTGTATGTAAAGAAATAAAAATAAAATATTCTTCTGTTTGTAGTATTCTATATTACCTATGTTTTTTTGTGAATGAATCTGTGAAGAAAAATGCTGTTCACAATTTGATACAAAATTTTATCATTGCAGACGGAATAAAGAAGGTGACAGGGAGAGTGCCTTGAAAGTCTGCGTGAAAGCCCTCGAGAAGAGAGAAAACTGTTTTCCCGATATGCTCTGCCTTTGTGGCCGAATATACAAAGACAAATTTGTTGAATCACAACACACAGATATGGACAGTCTACAAAATGCTATTCATTGGTTTGTTAATCATTGTGATTGTTTAATTTGTTGCTTAAATAAATATTGACTGCCTTTCTTTTGTTTAAAAATCACCTGTGTATTTGAAATGATTTGATTGTAGGTATCGTAGGGGGTTTGAAGTTCAGCCTAATGAATATGCGGGCATTAACCTGGCAACACTGCTTGTTATTGCCGGTAATGAGTTTTCTAAATCTGAAGAACTTCAGCATGTGGGTGAGTCACTTACACAGAGTTCCTTAACCTTTATTTGTTTACCAGCTGTACCCCACGTGTTCCATGACACTGTTTGGGCTTGTCAAATATATTTTTTCCAGAGGTAAGGGAGTTAGCCTTACACAACAAAAGGGCTGATTTTTGTTGTTGTTTGTAATCTGATCGACATCAAAGTTCACACAATCTATTTGGAGGGTAATCTACACGTTGCCTGGAGTTGATGATCACTATGGTGTTGCGGGTCCGGTGGAGTGGAACAGACTGCCACCCGGAGTGAAGAACTCCAAATCTATGGATGTATTTCGCGGAGCACTCAAGACACACCTATTTAGAAAGTCTTATCCATGATCGGAGAGGGCCCTTGAGGTGTGACACACACAAAAATGGCGCTCTCTTATCATTTGTAATTTAAAATAAATTAGCCTGATATTATTATTATTATTATGGAGAAGGCCTCTCTGTTGTACACACCCTGGAAAAACTTGTCATATTCCAGTTCATATTTGTAATTGTTACGTGACCATAACATCTCCCTTCTGCCCATTCCTTGTCGACATTCAATCTTACCTGTATTATCAAATGGAGGAATTTATACTTATGTCCTGAAAAAATGGGACTCGGATATGAAACTTTTCAAGATTGACATTAATTAATAAATCCTTCTCAAATGACATGATTTTTTTTCTTCTTCTTTTCGTGCCACTTCTATCTAAGATCGGTGATCATTATAGCTATTTTGACTTTGGATACTCCGGCTCGAAACTGGGACTTGGTGCTTCTGCTAAACCATCGTCGCAGGTTTTTCAGCCACAATGTCCTTCGATGTCCCTAGGATCTTCTCCCCTCAGTCTTACTGTGTATGATAAAATGGAGAAGAGTCGTTTCTCAAAATGTGACATGATCTTTTATTAACATGTAATCATTCTTTGTGATTTTGTTACAGGAATGGTTTTGAACAATCTCATAGGAAAAAAAGGTAGTTTATCATCGTTGAAAGACTACTGGGATGTGGCGACATTTTTTGAAATCTCAGTTTTGGCTGAAGATTACGCTAAAGCTGTACAAGCCTCGGAATGTATGTTCAGACTCAAACCTCCCATATGGCATCTTAAATCCACTATAGGAAATATCACACTTATCGATAGGTACTAGTTGATTATTATTTTTTGTACCTAAATGTTTATTATTAATTAGTGTAGTTTTTGTTCAAGCTTTTTTATATGCTTTTAAATTTTTCATGTGATATTTTATTCTTTGCAAGAAAGATAGTTTTTTTTATTAAATTTGATGTTTAATTTTTTTCAGGTTTAGAAAAAAGAATGAAAACATTGAGTCCTCACCAGATGAAACCATTTTTAAATTTTGGATGGAATTTTTTATTGAAGCCGCCAAACCAAAGTGTGAAGATGAAATTAGATTTCCTGTAAGACTTGTTATCTTTATTTGTTATGTTTATAGTTTGACTATAAGTATTCATATTGAATACATTTATTTTCTGTTTAGATGGTTATTCTGGAGCCGAATAAAGTGTTGATGCCAAGTTTTATGAATGTGAACTTAGGCGCAGAACAAAAGTCTTTGCAAATTTGGAATATTTGCAAGAAATCTCTCATGAGAGAATGTAAACAGGTGCACGATTGGCTGTTCACAGCTAGCAGCATTAAAAGTATCAGGTATTTTTTTTCAATAAATGTTTGTAACCTCAAACTTATATGTGTATGTGATTTGAGTATGCATTAAATAACAATGTCTTCGCAACTTAGATTAAAGATTATAGATAAAATACAAAATTTTGTATAACATCTTGAATAAAACATGGTTTTTGTTTTTCAGTTTATACAAACGAGATGAACGATGTCTGTTTCTATACGTACATCAAAATTCTGATGATTTCCAAATATTTCTGCCATCAATTCACTATCGGCAAAGGTTGTATGAGCTGATGCTGGAGATCGTCGATCAAGAAGGGATCATCACAGATCTGGATTCAGAATCCAACAATGATCAAATCAAAGTCAGTACACACGACTTCATTCACAAATAATCTATTATCTCCGTGAACATTGAACTGATTGATATTTCTTTTAGTATGAATATGAAATGGACGAGTCTAACAATAAGATTGTCCTCGGGAAAGGAACGTACGGTACTGTATACGCTGCGAGAGATCTTAACACTCAGGTTAGGATTGCTGTGAAAGAAATCCAAGAGAAGAACCTTGGAGATGTCCAGCCCTTGCATCAGGAAATCAAACTTCACTCGCAACTTAGACACAGGAACATTGTGCAGGTGAATATATTCTCCAATATTTATTTTTACTTACTTAATCCGGACGATGAAGATGAATGAAGACAGCAGCAGGCACCTCGGTGGTTGGAGCACTGCGGGCAGCGCAGCCAAGAGAAAACTGGAGAAGAGTGATTGCTTCCACACGGGTCACAAACCTCAGTAGTGAAGAAGAAGAACTTAATCCGGCTCGCAAGCTTTGAAGGCTCAGGGCCTCCTGCACCACAATGCTTCAAGACTCTCTGTCTTGTGCCGCTTCCCTCCATGGACCCCTTACTCCCAGGACTTCTGTGTTAGCTTCAACATTGTACATTTTGTCTCTAAATAAATAAATAAGTTACTTGAAAGGAGATGAAAAATTTATCTCGATTCTACATAAAAATACCTATTTTCTTTTGAATATCAACTGCTACAGAATAATCAATGATTCATTGGTTTTTTTTTATGCCTGTGTGAATTTTATGATTTATTTTTTACAGTATTTGGGATCAGTTTCCGAAGACAATTATTTCAAAATATTCATGGAGCAAGTTCCTGGAGGATCTCTGTCGGCGCTTCTAAGGTCCAAGTGGGGTCCACTCAAACACAACGAAGCCACCATATCATTTTACACCAAACAAATTTTGGAAGGTATTATCTTTTGCATTCCTTATCAATGATCAATCCAATGGTGTTATATTCCTTATTAACCCTTTGGCTGCGGCTGGCATGCATAGATGTCATGACGTAACTTGCATACAGTGCGGCTGGCATCTATCCATGTCATCCAAGTTTAAAGCTTCCCCTGACATCGGTGTTCAAATTTTTCAAACTTTTTTGTTGCTTACATTATAGGTATACTAATACAATCTCATATTATTCATATTTTGAAAATATTCTTTCTCAAATATTTTGTCAGAACAGATCGATCTCTCTTCCCGCGCGTGTGTACCAATGTTTATAAACAAAATTCAGGCAAGTATACTCTACTCAGATAGATATAACTGTTTACGTATTTTGTTTTGTAAAATAACTAATATATTTTTCTCTTTAGTGACGAGTATTTAAGTGAGTAAAAAAAATGTTTAAACCCTAATGGATATAAGATCTAGTTATGGAATGTGCATATAATATATTTTTTTAAGTAATATTATTGTGATTTACTTGTTTTTATATAAAACAACAAGTGAAAACATGTGTTGAAAGCTTGTGATTTGTGTTCCTGAATAACTAATGAATATACTTGTTCATAAATTTTGAAGTTTCATCAAGTAATTAAGGTAGGAAATCAATTTATGTGTAAAAAAATAACCTCAAAAAAGTATTCCGTTCTGGCGGTGCGTATGTAGCAAATAAATTCAGAATCAAAACGGTTAATAATGCGGTTTGTTTAAGATATCATTCAGCTATTGTTTTCCTTGTTTATTTGTGGTTTACAAGATTATCTTCTAAACCACTTAAATGTTTATGTGTTTTATTCTACAGCATAGTATTATTTTGAGTGTTGCTTATAAACTGGGAATAACTATGGAATGTATTTTTTTTCACAGTATAAAAGTTATACTGAGTTTTTAATATCTCAGCTCACTATTTTTCAAAAATATATATTTTATGTTCAGGTTTAATATACAATATACATGTAAATAAGTCGCAAAAGTAACATATCAATTCACTTATATATAATCTTTCTAGAGTTAGTGCAGTCACAGAGTGAAAATTCATTTTAATTTAAATCACTTATATATATTTTTTTACATGAATATTGCTATGTTGATTACTTTTTTAATTTTAAAAATCATTAATGTACCTGTGAGACTTTCATGTTACTTCTGTTAGTGTAAATGTAACGCTGTCGCCGTACCTCTAAGTATGCCCAGAATCTCCTCCTCTTATTCATATTGTGACATACTTCTCTCAGTTCATTCATATCCCATAATTTCTTTCATACATTTCCTTCTTTTAATTCACTCTGGATATCCCAAACCTTCACAATTTCACTAATTTGATCAAGCCATTCCTTTCTCAGTTTCCCTTTCTTTTTGTTTCTTAATTATTTTTTTATTCAGGTCTGAAGTATCTCCACGATCAGAAGATTGTCCACCGTGATATCAAAGGTGACAATGTCCTCGTCAACACTTACAGCGGAGTAGTCAAGATCTCCGACTTCGGCACATCCAAGAGATTGGCAGGCCTCTCACGGTCTACAGAAACCTTCACAGGGACCTTCCAATATATGGCACCTGAGGTCATAGACAAGGGACAGAGGGGGTATGGAGCTCCGGTAAGTTTCCTTTTTAGTACCTTTCGTGACCTTTAATCCTTAATTAAGACAATTGTTCTTGATAGATTAAATTGGTAGTAATGTCCGTTAACTTGACTCTAGTTACTCCAACAATGTTCAGTGTGGAAGCTCAAGAAAATATGCTTTATAATTTTAGGTGGTCTCCTATTTTGTTCTATTTATTATTTATTCCAATTTGAATCTACAGGCTAAACAGTCATTATTATTGTCAAATTTGCCTTGGATTCAAACCATTCTAACCAATGGAGTCAGCACAAATAACATTGACAAAACAGAATATGTCACCAGGGCTGGAAGTGTCATCACCACGGTAATTCTTACCTACCGAATATCGGTAATATTTGTATGAAGACCTGTCAATCCAAGATGGTCACAAGTGAACAGCTGATTAGTCTTCATAGCCCAAGCCAGGCTGCTAGGAAAAAGCTAACTAATCTTGTGGTATTGGCTGCTATGGACCCTGTGTAAAAATCTAACTTGCAACTTCATGAAGCAGAATCGAGACTCGTTTTTTATCACACAGCTGTTATATTTACCGAAATGCCTTTATTTTTTTGAAGTATATAGATGTACAAAATATGTTTTTTTACTCTTTATAGGCAGATATTTGGTCCTTAGGCTGTACAATGGTAGAGATGGCGACTGGAAAACCACCGTTCATAGAACTTGGAACCCCTCAGGCTGCCGTCTTCAAGGTAAGCATAATTTCTTTGGTTAAAAAGGATTTATCTTACTATGATTTATCATTGAATATTTTGACAGGTGGGATTTTATAAAGTGCATCCAGAGATACCAGCTGAATTGTCTCCAAAGGCACAGTCGTTTAATCTTCGATGCTTCATTCTTGAACCGGAAAAAAGGGCAACTGCAGCAGAGCTACTGGAAGATCCCTTCTTGACAGAGTGAGTACTATAATGTTCTTTTGTAATCGTTACTATAAGAGAATAAGGAAATTAGACAAAAAAAATATTTACACAAGCCTGGAATAAATCGAAGACAGTAAAATTTAAAGATATTGTGAATGTTTTTTATGGAGCTTTGGGTAAGAAAAGTTATGTATCAATATAATTGATAATTTGAATTTAGAACAAAAAGAAGCATGAAGTTAGCTGCTTGTCATTATGTATTTTCAGTCTGACAACATTTACTTTTTTAGCTTGTTCTTTTTTTGAAAACGCATTTAACATTTTGTACCTACCCATAAGATTTAAATATTATTTGTTTTTATTTCAGGAAGAAAAGGATAGCATCTCGTTCAGCGGCAGGAAATAGTGTTGACTTCAGTAGGAGTATATCAGTGCCCGCTGACAGAGCTTTAAAAATGAACACTTCAAATCAACCTAGCACTCCATCTTCCAATATGCCTTCTTCGCCAGAAATAGAGTAAGGAATTGTTTTTTTACTTTTTTAAAAATAGATTATCCACAAAAGTGTAGAAACGTATAGGAACTTATTCCTTTATGTCAAAAAAAAATAGCAAAACTTTTGAAAATGGAAAAGAATCCTTTGATTTCATGAAAGCATAGTTACAACGGCTTATCTTACTATGTTCCTAGATTTTATGATTTTGATTTGTGTCAGCAATACTTCTAGGTTTTGATTTTATATCAATTTTGTTTTCTTTATATTGACGGTTAAAAGGAAGTAGGGCATAAGCGACAAAGACTAAATTGTTCAGGAGAGCGGTTTAAAGTTTGAGATTGCAGAAAAATGGCATAACGTTTTTTATTTTTTATCATATCGTTATAATCAAAGCAGCTCTAAAATTAAAAAATTAAGGCATTTATTGGCATTAATAATAATAATAATAAACACAGAATTTATATAGCGCCTTATATGACAATGTGTCACTACAAAGGCGCTAAGACATTCCTATTTATGTGGTTTTACAATGTTTTATGATTTTTCTTATGTCACGAACGCCTTTAGGATAAAAAAGACCAAATTCTTGTTGATTAAACACCAAAACCATACAAAAACGCAGTTGTTTGCTTGGGCATAAACAAAAAAAAAAATTTTTGAGCTATGGGAGTTAACGCATTAAAAAGAGCGGAAAATTTTAAGTAGGATAGGATTCATAACTCATTTTTGACCAATACGTCGCTTTTACTTCCTTTTAACCGTCGATATGTTTCACTCATTATTAAGCATGGTTTTGCTTAGGTAAGTAACCAAATTTTAGGGTAAAATCTTATATGACTGCAATTAAAATTTTAACATTACGCTTTATGTCAGTGACTTTTTAGAACCACAAGATGCCCTATTTTGTTTTGTTATTGTAATTACACCAACCCACTAAAAGAATAAGTAGTTATTATGGTTTTGGGTACTTTTTAATCAACCCTACCACTTATTTTATAAGCGCTTACTGACAATACTCCTTGTTTATGTTCTGAAGTAGCTTTTACATGAGAAAATTATGCTGAACAACCTTTTTCATAATTTAACTAGGGATAGGTGTCTGGAAAATATATTTCATATCGTCGTTGTTCTGGCGATAGGTCGTATGTCAAAGTATACCAACTTTTCAGGAGACAAAAAAAACATTACAACTTTTTCCGGGCTTGTTTAGTAAAAAACTTTCTTCACAGGATTACTTAGTTTTATGAAGACAAACAATAGTAAATCATTCAATTACGGGAAATGAAGTCATAAACTGAGTTAGGTTGACATACGACTTATTTGATACATGGAAATGGTTCTCGAATGTTGACATACAATAATTTGCATGATAAAGTGAATGAAACTCATTTAATTGGATACTGAAATGTAATTTTTATTTCTGTAAGGAAAATTTACTGGAAACAAAATGAGAAAACAAAATCAGGAAAAATAATATATAGTTTATACCTCTAAATCACAAATTCAAGATCATATCAGTTATGTAACAAATTTTCATAAAATGACCAGCAATCACGTGGTATGTGTTTTTTTAATTCTAGTACTTTACTTTACTTTTACTTTACTTTCTTCGGCTCATAAGCCTTGAAGGCTCAGGGCCTCCCGCACCACAATCCTCCAGGACTCTCTGTCTTGTGCAGCTTCCCTCCATGGTCCCCTCACTCCCAGAATTTCGGCATCGGCTTCAATGTTGTCTGCCCACCGCATCCTGGGACGTCCGAGTGGTCTAACACCTGAAGGGGTACCATCCAAGACTGTTCTAATGATCCTGGAGTCCACTGCACGTGCTACATGTCCGGCCCACTGGAGTCTTCTTGATTTCATTACCGACACTATGTTAGCATCTTGAAACGCGGACATCAGCTCCGCGTTGGTCCGGATACGCCACCTGTCATCTTCAAATACAGGTCCGAGAATGCGACGAAGCATTTTGTTCTCACAGACCTGGAGAGATTTTTCTTGTTTTTGAGTCAGACTCCAGGCTTCGTATCCGTACAACACAACTGGCCGAACAATGGAAGTGTAAATCTTGAATTTTGTGGAGCGGGATAGCCATTTTGAGCACAATAGCCCTCTAAGGCCAAAAAAAGCATTATTGCCGGAGTGATATATTTTTATTCTAGTAGGTGGGAATATTTTAAACCTTCAATTGAACAGGGCCCTTATAAAGCGGGGACCATTCGTCATTTCCTTTAGGCTTCATCATTTGTCTATGGGGTAGCTTTACCCAATTGTCCGAGAATTTGAGTTTATACTGTATAATTCCATCTGGAGTGTACTTTAGGCAAACGATACCCGTGACTCTTGGGTCTCCCATAGAACCGGGGTTCAAACTTTAAGAAGTCATAGTAGGACAGTGAAAATGTTTTGTATGGTTCCGGGTTCTGTCGTGCCGATCTTATAACATGCAAGTACTCACTCGGGAGATAAATATCCTTTCTGCGACCCAACTTGCGCTCTATTGAGCTGTGGATCGAGTCTGCCTCCATTTGAGTATGGCCTATGTCAAGATATTTCTGTTTATAATTACAGAATGTTTGGTTGCCAATACAAGGAGTGCGTTAGATAGCTTAATGTTGCGATTTTGGTAAGCACATCCGTCGCTCCATATAATAATGTTTGTTGGACTGTGCTTAGAAATTTCCTGCTCCAAGAATTTCGTTACTATCGAAGCAAAGACGTCACTCTCGAGGCCTCCCTCTCCCTCGTGCCATAAATAACAATTTACATCTTTGTTGCTTAGATTATAGTACGTCAAATTATGAACTTTGATTTTAGTTTTGTAATAATTAGCTGCAGCATTCAAACGTGGAGCTAACAGAACGGCTTGTAGGTCCACTGTGTAAACCAACATTTTGTTATTTCTTTGACATTCAGTTTTATCTTTATCTCTTTTCTTTCCGTGCTTCTTCCTTCTTATGTATATGAGAGAGGTATGCTTGTTCCATCACTGAACCTATTTTGTATTGTGAACAGGTGTTGCACTGATCTTTTTTAGGGGTCCATATATCTAGATTTAGACGTCTGAAAATTCTAAAAAATGTCGACCATGAAGCTTCTTTTTTATTTTCGTCTTTGCATTTCAATACATACACAGAGTAGACTTGCCTGTAGCTGTTCCAAATTGGCTCCAGATAGTTTTTTGAAGATGATGCCCTGCACTAGTGTGACTCAACTTTCGGCAACGAAACAAGAAAATCTTCAACACCCTTTTTACATATAATATTATTATTGTGTTGTACAGGATTCACCACATTAGCCCCTTCAACAGGATTCTCTATTTTCCATCTCAAGGTCCATCCAACTCAATATTTTCAAGGTCCATCCAACCTTACAACAACTGGGTCTTGCTTGAGAATTGGCGCTATCTACAGCGACGACCAAGCTCGTAGAGGGCTCTTGAGGTGTGATACACGCAAAAACAGCGCTCACCAAATACATCATCCTAATATTATTATTATTTATATTATTAACATTGACATACGCCAAATTGCAGAACCAAATTTCAATGGTGCTAACATACGATATATTAGATTGGGCGCATTTTAAATTTTACTGTATGGTTTATGGTACGGGAGATATTGCAGTTATATAAAATGTTTTTTTCCCTATCAAATGGCATCATAAAAAGAAAATCCAAAATTTTTGACTTACGACCTATTGCCAGAACAACGACGATATGCTGAATTCATCTTTCTATCCATCTTTTAATCTTCAACTTCTTTATTTCTTTCTTTCGCGAGGTATTTGGCTCAACAAAAGAAATTTATTATATTGTTTACCGTACTTTCTCATGTAATTGTAGTGGATAGTAATTTACAAAGTTATCACTGTAAGTGGCTTTCTACACTAAACACATTCTGCCCGGTTTATCTATGTTATTTTTCTATCCGGTGCCGGGTCGGAAGTCTAGTTGTGTATGGGGATATATTAAAAACTTTCACACGGTTTGTCGAGTAATCCATAGACCATAGACAAACTAGGCAGAATGCGTTGTGTGTGAAATGGACCTTATTGTTTTTTTTATGTTAAACAAAATGCTTTTTGATTGACGTTAACACATTTAATTATTTTTTTTGTTTAATGAGTATGGCTCGTTAATTTTGCTCTTGTGCCCATTTGTTGTTGTTGTTTTATACTTTGTGTAATCTTAGAATCTCAATGTCCACTACTCGCACAATCCCGGCAACCGGCCGTCTCGCATCTGCTCTGCTTCCACCGATACAAATACACACGACGCCCCACAATTACTCAAGGTAAAATGCTCCCAACACAATAGTTATGCACACACCTTTACGAAATAGAAACCCCTCACTTTTTAGAGTTTTCTTTGAACTCATTTTGCATTTAAAAAATCATTCAGGTAGTGAATAAAAAAGTGTATTTCTTATCGGAAACTTATAAAAACATTCTGTACTAATTAACATTTAAATTTCAGTTTTAAGTTCCTGCTAAAAACCATTCCAAAGAACTTTGAAACATTTTTTATATTTTATTCCCTCATCTTGTGTCGGCATCCTTTGTTGGCTTGCTTTTCTCGTCAATAATACTTACTTCATTGTCACTGTTAATGGCTTCATAACTAATCTAATATTATTACTTCATGGTGATAAAAAACCCCTATCCTCATAATTTCTGTTAATTTTTAGGTAAGTAATTGTTTAGAAAATAATTACCCTAAAATATTAGGGAACTGGATTTGGAGACGCAATTTAAAAGAAGTCTCAAGACTCACCTCTTCGTCCAATCATATGGACAAGCACCTTTGTAGTGACACATTGTCATAAAAGGCGCTATATAAATTCTGTGTTTATTATTATTATTATTATTACCCATTTTATCAATGGATCTAATTTTTAACTCATTTACCTCAATAATTAATAGGTAAGTTAAATTGTACGTAAGAGTTATAAACTATGTAATTATTAGATAATATCATTTTGTATTTATTAAATAATTGTAATACTCAACTCATCCTTTGAACAAATCTGTTCTATCTTTATATATGCAATGATTTTTTAAATGTATTTTTTTTTTTTGTAATTGTAAAAGGTGAAAGCCGTTAATTGATTTAAATAAATAAACTTCCTCCTGGATATGCTCCGTTTAATAGAAAAGGATTGGTTCTCAGAAAGGAGCTGAAAACCCACTTCTTTCCAGTTCCACAACCAGCACCAGCGTGATGGCCTTCAAAATATTTCTTAATATTGTGCTAGTGATACTCGTATAAGCTAAGAATATTTGATTTTATCCTTGATTCATATTAATGCTTTTTCTTGTTATTTGAGGTCTCATTATTGATATTTTATTTCAAGCACTCTTTACAATATTCCGTCCTCTGATGTGGACGTAGACGGCACAATCATCACTCGAAGAAGTTCATCCGGAGCACTTCTATCACCTGAGGTAAGGTATCCATATCAACAAAATAAGTGGCGACTTCTACACTACAAACTTACGGTAAATAATTCATCAATTTGATGTCCAGGTTGATCTTTCTCCGTCCTCTGGTACCAGATCAAACCCTGGAGTGTCAGGGCTTGTGGAGAGTGAACAAGATGGCTTCTATCTTCTCAAGAAAGATTCACAACGCAGAACCACTTTGTGCCGTGTGCTGGAACAGGATGGTAGCAAAATATGTCATCAATGGCTGAAGAGTATAGAAAAAGATGTAGACAAAACTCTTACAATGGTAAATATGAGGACTATATTTTTTAGTGTTGATCTGTTAACACAGTGAAAGTCCATTTTTATAAATATTTAAAAATAATATGTATTTTTTAATGTATTTAAATAATTCTTAAAAGGATGAATCACACTGTTAATAAAATGTATTCTCATCTATGTTCCTTGGTATTTTGAATGTGTGTATAATGAAATATGAATGGATGTCCTTTTCAGTCTCATTTAGAGCTGCTTCTCACTTCTTTTAAAAACTACATAAAAGAACAAGACGTAAAGTGCATAGACACAGCTATAACCACCCTCAAAGATGAGCTGGACTTTGATTCTGGGGCCATCAATCAGCTGCACCTGGCCATATACAGATTCCAGGATGCCGTCAACGTCATTTTGAGGATGCACAGCATCAAACCTCATTGGATGTTTGCCCTTGACAATTTAGTGAGAAATGCCGTCCAAGCAGCCATCACTGTTCTGTCTCCGGGTCAGTATTTAATTCAATTGTAACATTATATGTATATATATTTTGTTATTTATGGCCTTGTGATACCTGTACAGCTTTTTATGACGGCCCAAGCAGAGTTAATGGTCTATCGGAGCTGGAGCTTCAGGATGTTTTGCCCATATCTGCCATGGACTTCTTCTGCGTGATGATAATGTGGAGTTGATGAAACTGTTCACTATGAAGCACATAAAATCTAAAATTATTTTTAAATTTTAACAAGTGAGGATGCTGAAAGATTCAGTTCCAAAAAAGTCATAAGTAATAACTTGTAGTTTACGAAGTAGATACCATATAAATAAAATAAAATGTTTTTTTGATTAAATTCACAGTGAGTTTATTATTAGAATTTAAACAAAAAAACATTCTATTTTATTTCAAATGTACTTTCACGAAGTAGCTGCCAAAAATCTACATAATAATCTATCTATAATCTAAGCTGCAAAGATATGTTAACATCTAAGGCTCATATTAAATGCATGCCCACAGACAGGCACATGTAGATTCGCGCGTACACATTCTGCATGTGTGCATACAAATAAGCAAAACCTCACATGAACATAAACCTTGCAACTCCTGCCGCCATTCCCTGAACCGGGGTGGCATTGGCAGAAGTGAACCGATTTTTACAGCACGGGTGGTCAGCCTCATACCAACCTATCAGTCAAGGAATCATAAATTTAATTTTGTTGATAGTGAACATTTGGAATGAGTTACCGGTATCTGTGTTTCCATCCCAATTTAACCTTGCCCTTTTCAAATCCAATATCAATCGCCATTTCCTCTCAGTGTCTCAAAACAAAGCAACGCCACACACACCACAGCACTGCGCAGCTAACGGCCCTGCAACCGGACATGGACAACTGCCACATCACCAACACCTCTGCGGCACTATAACAAGTGTCATAGACCCTTAGAGTCTCTCGAATCTAGGGAGTCTCCCGCATAGGCTTTCTTAAAAAAAAAAAAAAAAAAAAACACCCTGGTATTTGCCTCTGAGCCACTCGGTATGCCATCATAATGACTTTTTGTACCGTTTACAGAATTGGGAGCAAATCTTGCTGGTGATGGCAGTCCAGCCCAAGGTCAAAACGTGCCAACCAAAATAGGAATCACTGGACGAGAAGAGCTTCACCATTCTGTTCCATCGGTGCCTTCAAACAACACAACTAGTAGTTCAATATCGAGAGACTTTGCCCAAAATCAATCTGTCCAACAACTAAGGGCAGATAACCTTAGGTAGGCTTCATATTTTTTCCTTATAGGACAGAGAAATGTGTCAAAAAAGTTTTAATCTACAAAGGTTCAAGATTTTTCTTTATTGTAACTAAGTGTTTTCTAATTGTTAAAAATGATAAACTTTGTTATAATTCACTGTGTGAGCTTTATTTTTAAAAACACTACTAGTTTCGGTGGGTCAATATCCACCATCGACGGGTGTCAACTTAAAACTAACATAGAAATACAAAAAATACAGTCAGAATTTAATCAAATTATAGAAGGGGAGGGGGTATAAGGTGGGCGGAGCTTAAGAGGAAACAATGAAAGAAGAGGGGATGTATTCGGAAAGACAATGTTGTTAATTAAATTGTTTTCTGAATTTAAATTTTTGTGTATCTGAAGATTTTCAAAGTTACTCATTATCTTTCCTTTGTTAGTAATGTGGTTTAGGAGTTTTAATTTGTGGGAGTGGAAATAATGGTTTGACTCCATGATGTGATTTGCAAATTCCGAGTGGTTGTTGCTTGTGAGGCAGCGGCGATGCTCATCGATTCTCGTTTTGAGATTTCTTGCGGTTTGTCCAATATATTTTATTTCACAATCACCGCAAGAAATCTCATATACTCCGCTTTTCATGATGAACTTTCACAAAGTTACTGCTGAAAACCTAAATAAGTTTAAGTGTTTTCTAACTTGATTGTTACAGACTTGTCCAAGAATTGATGGAAAGCCAACAGGCTTATCATTCATTGATGAAACAAATCTTACAACATAACAAGAACAATGTGCAGCTGATGAATGAGTACTGCCAGCACATGACAATCATAATGGAAAATAAAGAAAATGAGTGAGTAAAAGTTTTGTATTATGTGTTCTGAAGAGATGTCTGGAGTCCATATTATGAGAGAAACAATCACTTTTCCCTTTTTATGTGGTTTTTTAGTCTATTCCTGGGTCTTTGATTAGCACTTTTTTACACTTTAGGCACTTTTCTACTCTATGGTCGCTTTTTCCCCATTTCCTGTCTTCCCATTTCCTGTTCCCCTATATCTCGGTCGCCATTTGTCATAAAGCGTCATTTTCCCTTTGTGGTCACATGTCAGTTGATTCCTCTTTCGAAAATTTGAGGTAATTGGCATATTCCTGGGCAGAAACATTTTAAAAACAGTTACCAGTGTTATTTCACGATCTTGTGAACAATTGAGTGCAAGTTTGAAACTAAAACAGGTGAAATTGTGGTGGTTAAAAGTGTGCATAGGCATTAGTTTTTTTTTGTTGGTTATACCACGCCGCCATTTTTACGAAACAAGATTTTTCGTTATTTCACCATCTTGTGAACAATTGAGTGCAAGTTTGAAACTAAAACAGGTGAAATTGTGGTGGTTAAAAGTGTGCATATGCATTAGTTTTTTTTTGTTGGTTATACCACGCCGCCATTTTTACGAAACAAGATTTTTCGTTATTTCACCATCTTGTGAACAATTGAGTGCAAGTTTGAAACTAAAACAGGTGAAATTGTGGTGGTTAAAAGTGTGCATATGCATTAGTTTTTTTTTGTTGGTTATACCACGCCGCCATTTTTACGAAACAAGATTTTTCGTTATTTTTAATAGAATTTTATACATCGGCGAAAAAGATCCAAAGTAGTGTCATGAGTTGCGAAAATAATGAAGGGCAACCCCCCGCCGAAATCTCGCAAGATTCAGGCGATGTGTCTCAAAAACGCGGATATGAGACTTCGGGATCAGATTCGCCGCCGCGGCGTCAGAAACGGCTGAGGGTGGCCTTGGATCCAAGGATGGACTACCTGATTTCCCAGATCGGGATGCTGACGAACGCGGTTTTCGGGGACCGGCCCGCCAGCTCTACGGGAAATCCCATTGAATCAGCGGCAGGAAACTCTTCCAGCAACTTTCTCGAACAACCTCCGGGACTGGAAGAGGAGGAGGAGGCCCAGGAAGAGCTACTGCTGAACTTCCAGGAAGCCTCCACAACGGTGAAAGAACCAGCTCACCCCAGGGCCAAGAGCAATAGGGTCGAAGCACTCCAAAAGCTCCAGCACTTCGACAGTGAAAACTGGGGCGGAGTTAGGTACGTAGAGGTGCAGAAAAGGTACCTGGCAGAACCAGCGTTCGTCGACCTGGCGGTGAACGACGAACTTCGCCAGTGCGACGTGAGCTCCCCTACCCAGGCTTCACTCGAGCGGTCGTTTGCAGCCATGTCCCACGCCCTCCTCATCCAGAAAGAGGAGTTCCAGTCGGGGCTCCAGGCCTTGGTCAACTGGGGGGCCCAGGGCGATACGACCTTGACGAAGAAAGCCCTTTTCGAAAAGGTCCAAACGCTGTTCGCTCTTGACTCGCCATACCAAAAAGTCTCGGAAGACATCCTCCAGATGGTATGTGGGAGACGGACAGAGGCCCTCCAGTTCCGCAGGAAGGCTGTGCTGGGGCAAGTTAAGGAAGAGCATGTGAGAGAGGGATTAAGCAAAATCCCGCCAAGTACCGAACACTTGTTTGGAAAAGACAGGCTCACGTCTTTTCTCTCTAGAGTGGGGACCACCGACAAATTGTCAGTGAAGGCCCGGTGCCCTCAACCCAGCACCTCATCGAAACCGCACGTTCCTGTACAGAAAAGGAATCAGTTTTTTCGAGGGCAGCAACGACCCACCGCAGAAAGCAATCGAGGCCTTAGAGACCTTCCAAATTTCTCTTCAAGAGGGAAAAGGGCGGGGAAAAACGCACGGTCAGGAAACCCCAAAGGAGACAGAGGGAGGCATCCACGAAAATGACAAGAAACCATTTCGCGGAGGATGCTTGAAGTCCTCCCTCAAGGTTTGGACGTCACTCGGAGCACCAAACCACATCCTGAAGATGATAATCGGAGTAAAAATACCTTTCATCGCAATTCCCCCTCTGATATTACCACACAAGAAGACCTTAATGCTATACCAGACGACTCCTTCACCCGAAATGGACTCTCAAATAAAAGAAATGACCGAATCCGGCGTTATAGAGGCAGCGGAGTCATCTCCCAGCTTCTTATCAAAAATGTTCCTAACACCCAAATCGGACGGTTCCTCGAGAATGATTTTCAACCTGAAAGCGTTAAACTTCTTCCTAGACCCAGCTCCGTTCAAACTCATAAGCCACTACAAAGTGCCAGAGTTTCTGCAGCCAAACGATTGGTTGTCGAAAATAGACCTATCGCAAGCCTACTTTCATCTCCCAATAGCACAGAAACATCGGAGATTCTTGCGACTGGTCTATCGAGGAGAATTACTTCAGATGACAAGTCTGCCCTTTGGCCTTTCATCTGCCCCCAGAATGTTTGCAACCCTCACAAATTGGGTAGCCCAACTACTGCGGCAACGAGGTATCCGGACAATCGTTTACCTCGACGACTTCCTCCTTGCGAACCAATCCAAGGAGGATCTTTGTCGGCAATCGCATCTAGCAGTAGATATCCTACAATCTCTGGGGTGGTATGTAAATCTCCAGAAGTCAGTGCTCTTCCCCATTCAACAATTAGAATACTTGGGAATCGTTTGGGACACGCACAACAATTGCAAATTCCTTTCAGAACGGAAGCAAGAGGCATTGTGCCACTCGCTTCGAGCAATACTGACTTCTCGAAAATGGTCCTTAAAGCTGGCGGAGAGTCTCCTAGGAAGACTAAACTTTGCCAGCTTTATGGTGAAAAGAGGTCGACTCCACTGCAGACAATTGCAGATAGCGAGCAAGCCACTGAAGCACCTGTCACCAAGAAGGTCCATACAAATGACCGAGGACAGCTTACAAGAAATAGAGTGGTGGATAGGGAATGTGAACGAATCAAGTCCCATCCACAGGGAAACCTTCAGACATTTCTTGACAACAGATGCGTCAGACTTAGCTTGGGGAGCAACTCTGGACGACTTGATGCTGTCAGGACAGTGGACCATTCAACAAAAGAAGTGGCACTCCAACCGAAAAGAGATGTTCGCTGTTTTTGCAACCCTGCAACGCACAGCGCACGACCTTTCCGGCTCCGAAATTCTGATACAATCAGACAACAAGACAGTAGTAGCCTACATCCGCAAGGAAGGGGGCACCAGATCCAAAACACTCCTAAAACTTACCCGAGATCTGTTGACTCTGGCAGACCAATGGGAAATCTCGCTAACAGCGCAGTACCTACCGGGAAGATACAATGGAGACGCAGATCACCTATCAAGAGGAAGATCCCCTCCAGAGTGGCATCTCTTACCAACAGCAACGAAGGCCATTTTCAATCATTTCGGAGTACCAGATATAGACCTGTTCGCATCCACCACGGCACACATGAGTTCAACTTACGTGTCCAGAGACTCCACAGACTCATGCGCAATCTTTCAAAACGCCTTCAGTCGGCACTGGCTCTACAATCTGGGCTGGATATTTCCTCCGCCAAACCTTATACCGAGGATCCTGAGGCACCTAAACGGGTCAACCGGAACTTACCTACTCGTGGTCCCGAGGTGGCAGAGGGCCTTCTGGCGGCCAGACTTAATTCGTCGATCACTCGCACCGCCGATGCAAATACCGAACCTGGAGTCAGTACTAATCGACACATCAACAGGCAATCCACCACCCAGAATTCAAGACCTGGAAATGGAAGTGTGGAAAATTGGGGCTGGGACAGTATCTTAAATTCCTGGAACGCGGAAGAGAAAAAACTGCTCCTGTCAGGATGGCGAGCTTCCACACTCAACACATATAAACCTGCTTGGCAAAGATGGTGCCGCTGGATACTGGCGAATAATACCCATCCCAACACACCATCCCCTAATCAATTGGCAAGGTATCTAGCACAACTGTTCATTAACGAAAAACTGTCATACAGGACGATACTGGTACACAAGTCAGCCATCGTAACCTTCTGCAACCCTATGACGGAAAAGAATCTTAGCTCAGATTTCCTAGTGAAACATACATTAAAAGCCATAGCAATGGCAAAGATCAATCCTCCTAAATCTCCTGTGTGGAATCCGCAAATAGTGAAAGACTGGCTAGTCAGGAACACTCCTCGATCAGATTCTCTCTATGAAGTTTCGTGTAGAACGGCAATCTTACTTCTGTTATCTTCAGGAAGAAGAGTACACGATCTGACCCTGCTAAATATCACAGAAGGAAACATTCTAGACGAAGGCACATCAATTGTGTTAATTCCATTCTTTGGATCAAAAACAGATACCCTCAAGCACCGACAATCTAGTTGGAGACTTCTGGAATCCAAGGAACACAACGTTAACCCAGTCTTCTGGATAAGAAAGCTGATTGAACTATCACGCGAAAGGAGATCAGGACAAAATCTGTATAACCTGTTCATCAGCACCCGAGGACAAGTGAAGGCAGCTACAAGAACAATCATAGGAGGATGGGTAAAGAACACGCTAAAATCAGCAGGAGTAGAGGCCACTCCCGGCAGCACACGTTCAGCGGTCGCATCACTTAATTGGCTGGAGAACTACCCAATAGATAACATACTGGAAAGAGGCAACTGGAAAAAGGAAAACACTTTTAGAAAATACTATCAGAAAGAAATGTTGAAACATACAGCTCCAGAAGATCCCTCCCTGGCGAGTCTATTTCAACCAGTTAATATCAAATAAAGACGTCCCCGGTCACCAGGAGATAATAGACAGATCTCTCATAATATGGACTCCAGACATCTCTTCAGAACACATAATAGGGGAGTTTTACCTACCATTAAAACTCTTATTATGTTTCTATAGATGTCTGGAGTCCAGGTAACCCCTACCTGGTGTATTATGAGCTTTATGACAAATGGCGACCGAGATATAGGGGAACAGGAAATGGGAAGACAGGAAATGGGGAAAAAGCGACCATAGAGTAGAAAAGTGCCTAAAGTGTAAAAAAGTGCTAATCAAAGACCCAGGAATAGACTAAAAAACCACATAAAAAGGGAAAAGTGATTGTTTCTCTCATAATATGGACTCCAGACATCTATAGAAACATAATAAGAGTTTTAATGGTAGGTAAAACTCCCCTATTATAAAGAAAAACGCAAAAAATATAATCATTCCATTTGTGGTTATACTTTTATGGTATTTTTCAGGCAATGCAAAGTTGAGACTGTCAAGAGATCTGCTAATGAAGATTATGTTCCTATTATTGATGAGAAATTGGTGCAGTGGTTAAAGGATAATAATGTTAACCAAAAAGCAATAGATGTCATCGTAAATCAAGAATACACCTTTGATGATTTTGTAGGACACATTCAGCGGGATGACTTGAGAAGAATGCATTTAAGGTTTGTGAAATAAAGTTTTTTTGTATCTAAACAATTATGTTATATAATATGTGAATTTTATTCAAAAATAGTATTAGATCAAACATTCTTTTTGGGAACTGAGAAGCTGTTGACATCACAAACCCAATTGGTACTGAAGTTATTGATTGGAACTATCGACCAAAAGGTTTGTTAGCAGTTTGTAAGTGAATCAAAATGGGCGAATCTTCTAGAACTAACAGCTCGACTTATCACAGCTACAGATCCTTAGAAACACAACTGCCGTCTGTAAAAGTCTGAAGGTACTATTCAGTTTGTAAGTATCACACAAGGATGTGTTGTGTCATTATTGATTGTTAGTTGTGTATCTACTTTTCTCTTTTTTAAATCTTTTGTCTAGTATGAATGTCAGCAAAATATTTGTAAATTATTTTTACAGAGGTGGGGTGGAATTACGAATCTGGAGAGCTGTCGTACAGCACAGGTATGCAAATGAATCAAAAGGAAACTCTTCAACTGGCGCAGCACGAAGAGAAAGTGGCAGTGAAATAGATACAGACCCCGCCAGCACAATGGTCTTTGTGGACCATCAGGGCTGCTCCTCCACCCAAAGGACTTCCCTAGCAACCAACCACGTGGGCACAAACCCTCGAATAGTCCTGGATCACACCAGCGAGCAGATGAACGGCCTTCAAGATGAGAGTGCCGAGGACTATAGCGGCAGCAGCATAATTAACTTGTGACTATCAAGAGGGTGGTGTAACCTTCAATAGGATTGTTGATGCAGAGCTCTTTACTATTTTAACACTAATATTAGTTCAAATTTCTGAATAAAAGGGGCATATTTACCAATGGATGAAATGCTTGAATTAACAGATTATGTTTACTTTGTAGATCAGTATATCACACGTTTAATAATAAAGAGAAATAACTCAAAAATTGAGAAAATCAAGATTTTGTAATAAAACGCAAGAACAATGCGAGAAGAATAGGTAGAATGCGACAAGCCATTCAATTTGGACGAATATGACCGAGATAAAACATTGGTCGCCTTTTTTATCCCATACAAGTTGAACTGGTTGTCTGAACTTCAACCGTGATTTCCCAACATTCTTATTTTTTGAGTTGTTGCTCTTTATTATTAAGCGTGCGATATATAGTGCTACACGGATTATACTGAACGTAGGTGACATTTGAGGATGGGTGCTATTGTGATGTGTCTACAAACTGATAAAAACAATGGCCATAATTTTGTTTTTCTTTAACAAAATAATCCTGTAAACTTGATTGATAAATATGCTCTGAAATTCTAAACTACCTAATTTTGAGTACAAGTTTTAAAAAGTCACTAAACTGAAAGTACAAAAACAAGTTACATAATTTTTTTTTTAATGAATTAAATTCCTCTACGAGTTCTTCCTTAAAGCTTCCTAAGTGTACAAACTGCAAGGTTAAAGCAATTTGAGATTATAGTTTATTATAATTATAGAGTATTCATATTGTTGTCCAACTTTACTATGAATTTCTTGAGAATTATTTGCTTCTGAGCGATGTCTTCCATTTTATTTTAAGCTGACCACAAACCTTCTAACAATATTTTTTATGAGCTTTGCAAATACGCTGAGATATTGGCATTTTTCTTGTTAATGTTTGGAGAAATGCCAACGAGGTGCACCACTTGTTTTGTAGTATGTAAGATAATAATAACCGTGTAAATTTTAAAGTAGCCATGTGCCTTAGTTGTTAAGAATGAGAATTATTTTTGATGTTATAATATCTGTTGTATACAAGAATAACCATTTAGGTACAAACAACTTTATTTTGGGATCTTTCCATGAAAGCAATTCAATATGAGAATATTTATTTTACCAACTTTGATTTGCTTTGTCATTTATTGCAAGATAAAGGTTTAATAAATGAGTAGCATTCTTCACTAAAACCTGTTTAAATAAAAAATTCTATTTTAAGAAACTGCTGCTTTTAGTAACCAAAAAATAGAAGCTCACACTAAGCTTTCTTACAAACAGCACAAATGTATATATAGCTGTCCCTGATAATACGACACTTTGAAATCCGGCATACTAGGCATAGTAGTCTGATGGGGCTCGCAATGCATTTCTTTTTAAATCTTAGGCCAGCATTGTACAGGCCCTAACATGTTTCCGTACTGCAGCCTACATAAATAAGGTTTGGTTACTTAATTTTGTGTCTTTAAATTGTCCAACGTTTTTAATGGTTATAAATACAGTATAAAAAGTCATGTTTATAGCTTATCTTCATCCAATACATTAGGGAAAAGCCATTTTTGATAATCCATCGTTTTTGATATTATCGAGGGTCAGCCAAGTTTATTTATCACATCTTCTGGTTTATTTGACATAATATAAAAGCTTGTCTGTCACTGTATCCAGTTTCTAAAATATAAAAAGTTGTGGAATGGTCGTAATGCTTCTTTGTAACAAATTGTACAGTATATGTACAATTTTGATATGAATTCATATGCTACTATTAATTTAGTTTGGTGGCATGCCTAAAAATGTTTGTAAAGATGCCGTCACACAGTTGAAATAAAACTATTGCCTTATAGTCTGTAAAGTAATAATAATGTAGTGCCTAAAGTATTGTTTAAGTTTGTACTGTTAATGTATTTTTAGGTTACATCGCAAGCAATGCGATGCAAGAAAACTAATACTGACAGCACAAAAATGGTACTTGGAAAAGTGATTTCCCAAAAATTAGGGAATATTTTTTGTATTTTGCAACAATTCTTCTTATTTGAAGGTTATTTTTTATTAGGGAATGCCATAAACAAGGGAACATCATTATACATTTCATCAAGAGACAGAATGAGCGCCATATAGATCTTATATTTTTTAGGTCCACTTATCTGGTTGTACATACATAACTAATACTTAATTAGTATGTTCACATTGTAATGTTTGTACTATTGACCACCATACTTGTGAGGGTCAGCTATTGATAACAAAAAAATCCTGGAAAATACAATAGGCAGTGTCATTGTTTAAAAAAAGAAGGGTAATAGAATATTTACCTTTTCGCACGTTTAATAATAAAGAGCAATAACTCAAAGATTGGGAAAATTGAGATTTTGTAATAAAACTCAAGAACAATGCGAGAAGAATAGGTAGAATGCGACAGCCGTTCAATTTGGACGAATATGACCGAGATAAAACATTGGACGCCTTTTTCATCCCATACAAGTTGTACTGGTTGTCTGAACTTCAAACGTGATTTCCCAACATTCTTATTTTTTGAGTTATTTCTCTTTATTATTAAGCGTGCGTTTTGTTGCCTTAGAATTATTACCCAAGTAATAAGTAATCGTACTAAGTGTAATAAATAATAATCCACAATAATATTTGTTGTAACTTAAGTCGATAACTTTATTTTTTCATATTTTTTGAAAATTGGCAGTTGTGAACTGTTCAAGGTTCCTCGAAAGCCAGCATTATGGTTTGATAAAATACAAGGCTTCCAAAAGTCGAGCTACGTGTGACAACTTTTAAATGTAACTCACCAAGTGAGGTAAGTAACACATTATAAATGTACTATTATTATATTTACAAAAAAAAGCAAACAGAAATATTTACAAGAAATCTAGATTTAGGTATACTTATGGAAAACTATGTAAAGTGGTGCTTTTTAGTCACAGGTAAAATAGTGTTATCAATGCAAAGTATATTGTCAGTTAACACAAAACAATATGTTTAGGGTGCCATTTTCATGTGAAAATCAATAAGTCAACAAAAGAAGTATTTAAGATTACATTGTAAATAACGCACTGTTATAAAAAGTCTGCAATATGAACAAATTTATGTAAAAAGAATATGTTCACATTTTTCTTGCCATAATATTGTTTAATTTTAAGTTTAAGTTCATATTATGAATATTGTTTACCTGTACATATTTATTTTATTAAAAAGTATGTTTTTGTTACTTTGATTCTCTCTAGATTAGGTTTTATCATTTGGTTAAGTTCACATAGTTCTATCACATTTTCATGAGATTACTAATTTAATTTTAGTTTGCTTTTATAGATCTCAGGGTTGCTATTATGAAGTAAGATTTTAACTAATCAGCTCTTGATTTTTCTCATTTTATAATTATTTTTTAAACATCTTCATTTTATATAGTATGTCTTTCTTTTCATCGTACCTAACCTTTACTAGTGCATAAGGTAATATGAATGTTGGTGTATCAAAAAAATTGTATCATCACCCAGCCGAGTTGCTGGGGAAATAGTTTACCAATATTTTGTTTTTGCTTGCTAAGAACCCCAGTCACCTAGACCTGCGATGTCAAGAGAAATTTGGATAGTAATATTAGGATGATTTTTTTGCTGAGCGCTGTTTTTGTGTGTATCACACCTCAAGAGACATTCTGAACTCTCAAGATGCCGTGAAGCCGTGTTTATTCACTATTCTTGGAATTATGGTCCTAAACATTAATCATTGTTGCAGATTTCTTGTGTTGTAATAAATATCAAAAGATTTTATTCAAACAAATGTTCTTAAAAGTACCAGTGCCTAGTTTTATTATGATAATGTTCATTGACAAGATAAAAATTGCATAAATAAACGCAACTCGCAACTAAGCTACACATGTAGTGTGACTTCTTGCCGCGTTATCCCCGAAGGGGTCGCATGTGGCGAGTTGAACCTATTTATTTTTACAGGTAAGGGGGTCGGCCTTACGCCAACCACTTCAGTTAAAGTGGGGGGTTTCCCAGCTCCTGAGAGGGCTGGTACTCATTTCTTGTGAAGGCTGAGTAAACCTTGCCGGTATTTTATTTTGGGGCTTGAAATAAACACCAAAACGAGAATCATTTCTGACACCCTCGGTGGGATTCGAACCCGAGCTCACGGCATGGAATGCAAGCACTCTACCAACTGAGCTATCGACCGGACTTAGGACCGGCATTAATACTGAAAACTTTCCCAATGCTAGTTTTTTTTTCCCCACTATTTAAGTAAATACAAAACAGTGTGGATAGCTCTCAAAATCACACTATTCTAGGAAAAAGGTAAAAACATTTTTGATCCACAGCTAATCTACAGGTGATTGATTTTTTGTATGTAAAGTTGCAGGCGAGCCATGGCTTCCCTGTTTGAAAATAACACCGTATGTTTCTGTGAAGATCACCGTAATTTATTCCTCTAGCAATGTTTCATTTTATTTTTGTAGTCCAGATATTTTTTGTACTGTATAAAAGTGACTAAACAACTACTTACTGACATCCTGGTTGTTTTATTATTGCTGACCTTAATTCACTTACATAATAATTTTTCAGCAGCTGTCTTCAGTCAAAGCAAGAAGTAATATTTTGTGAAAAAGAAAAACAAGGGACTGCAGTAAAAAGTTCGTCCAAAGCATGAATGGTTAGTATTTGTCATGTCGAGACTGATATATGGCTGTGTATGTGAATCATATGAACACAAATGTTTTCTTTAACTGTTATATCATAATATAAGGAATTATTATATTAACATTGTGTAATTCACATGCAGCATGTACAAATGCAAACTTGTAGGTATGTACCTGCTTGTAAGAATGCATGTAATAAAATCTTTGCAACTTATGTTATAGCATTTGTTATAGGTTGCTATTATTAGGGGCAGCAGTTTCATACAAGACCGAAGTTTGCTCGCCGAAAAAAAATCCTAATTCAACAATCCTCCAACCTCCTTATTTCTTTTTTGAGAATTTATTGAGAAGCTAAGATCAAATTAATACAAACGGTGGTCGGAAGCATGTTTTATTTGGATGTGGGAAGTAACAACACGGTAACAACAAAAACTAAATTGCATCAAACTGCATTTACCCTTCAAGGTAATGTAAATTTCGGGAAAACTTTGTATACATGCTAAATTATCTTTTCAATTATTTTTTATCCATATTTAAATACCTACTTTTCATTTTGACTGAATAATATTATTTTCATCACAAATGAAACAATGATTTTATACCTATCTTTGCAAAACCTTTTAACTACCTGGCAGCATTTTTTCCACACTTTGACAGTTGTTTGACATTTATTTTGGCGCGGAAAGTTGATTACGTTTGTTTGCTGTCGTTTATCTACGCGAGCGCCGCATTATTTTGTAAATTATATCTTCTTTTCTGTGTTTTTAATGTTCAACAAACCTCCAAAATGTACGTAAGAGTAAGATTGTTTGGTAAACCCGAACAAATTATCGTGCTTCCATCTAAATTGTCGAAGATCGAAGAGTTCCGGAAGTTGATACACGAGAAGTTGGATGTCAGTCCTGAACTGCAGAGACTCTTCTATGGGGGGAAACTGGTAAGTGTCTCACCTGAAGAAAACCGAAGAGAGTTACATGTGTTAATAAAAATTGTGTATCAAAAGGATGTGAATTGTTTTCCGTTGAATTCCGTCGTCTTCTATCGCAAAAGGCCTTGTATTATCCATCCTGGACTAACATTGTAACCATGACCATATCCGCTAGCCATTCTGCTAAGGTTGGCCAGCACCTTCTCAGAAACGTCTTTTTTGTTCTGGCCCTGCATACATATTTTATCTCTTTAACGTTTATCACTCGTTTCATGCATGATCTTCTCTTTTTCGCACTCTGCAATTTCTGACCAGTTGTAATCTCATTTCTTTGATTAATCCATTGTTTTCTTAGTCTTCCCTTTCATGCTTACTTTTGGCATTCATTCACACAACTAAAATCAAAATCTAAGCTGCTAAGATATATATCATTCAAGATTCATATTAAACGCATTCCCACAAGCAGACATATATAAGTTCGCGCTAACACATGCCGCATGTGGACCTACAATATAAAAACCCAATCTCAAATGAACGTAAGGCCTGCAACTATTACCGACCTTCCCTGAAGCAGGAGTGACATTGGCAAAGTGAACCATTTTTTACAGTACGGGTGGACAGCCTCATACCAACCTATAAATCAAAGAATAACAGTCGTTCATATTAATTATTTTAAAAACTATGTTATTGTACTCTTTTATAACTTCACTCAACCATGTATCACATGATTCGGCTGTCACACGGTTAGTTTACCTGACAAACTGCCTTATAGATTTGTGTTATTTATTTCAGCTGGAGGATGGATACTCAATGCACGATTACAATATCAAACTCAACGATGTCATTCAAGTGATGCTTAAAGCGACTCCAACACAAGAATCCTCCAAGGAAACAAAGGAAGAGACGAAAGCTGAAAAGGAGACAAATCCAGAACCAGCTATCCAATATGAAAGTAAATAAATATTACATACATGTTTTCTTGATGTGACTAAGCTACACATATAGTTTAACTTCTTGCCACGTTCTCCCCAAAGGGGTTGCATGTGTCGAGTGGAATCTATTTATTTTTACAGGCAAGTGGGCCGGCCTTATGCTAACCTCTTCAGTTGAAATGGAGGTTTCTCAACTCCCCGAGGGTCTGGTACTCTACAAACTCAGCTATTGACCGGACAACATTTTTCATAAAAGTATTTCTTTAAATATTGGTCTTTGTACCATTTCAAAGGTATTTAGGAAAAAATACAGCTGTGGAACTATGCAAGGAGTGCCACCCTCCATATAGAAGTAGTAAATAGCTATATAGCAATAATCTGCTCCAGTTACCATGCAGAGCCAATAGGACGGTGTTTGGCGACCAAGCTTTTCACATTGCGGCTTTGATGGATTGAAATTCCACACCTGTGAACCTAAGTGAGTGACAGACTTGAGACTCTTTTCAGGAAAAGGCTTAAAACCCTCTTTTTTGGTCTGTTACAAAAGTGCCTTTGATGCGATCCAAACCACAAAAAGGCGCTACAAAAGATGCATCTATGAATCTAAAAAAAAGTACATAAAGCGACAGTCTATATTATCATCCGAGGATTTGTTATTTACTTTATTTGGTGTTCCGAATTTCAAGTTGTACATAAACTATATTAGTTTATCTTTATTGCATCTGAATGTGAAAATAAAAAAAAAATCAGTCAATAAGCGAAGAGCAATAAAGAACAGATTGTCTTTGAAGAGCTTGTCACTCTGTTAATTTTTTTTACCGAAATGCCAAATCAAAATGCTTTCAACTTGTTCGTGAGAATTACTAATACCAATAAGATAACTTATTGTGTCTCACAACTTTTGCTTTTCCAGTGTAGACGTATTGTGTCTTAATGAATGAATGTTTGGGTATTTATTTTTCTAGAAACTACAAGTACATTGTATCGGGTTGGTGAATTGATTGACGTCAGAGAAACTGTCCACAAAGCGTGGTTCGAAGGAAAAATTGATGAAATAGTTATAAATCCCGAGTTCCAATCCTTGTACCCTGAGAATAAAACTAAAGCATCAAATGGAATATCCGTTAAATCAGTTGATGAAATAAACAATGAAAAAGAAAAAATCTCAAAAGCAAAAGACGAAAAACAAAATGATTTGAATGATGCGGATGACAGAGAGTCGTCAAGGATTGAAAATGGAAAGAGTTCACCGTCAAAAAATAGAGTGACAAATGGAGATTGTAATTCTCCTTCTACTAGTAAAAATAAAAAAGCTGCTAATAGCATTAGTCCAAATGGAAGTAAATCTCCTTTGACAACTCCTAAGAGGAATGGAATTAAAAATTATTTTAGCATCAAAAAAGATGAAGGTACAGTTCCCGAAGAAAAAGTTGCTGAAGTGACTTCAGAGAAGAAAACAGCTGATAGTGAAACTGAAGAAAAAATAAATGAAGATAAGGTTATTGATGAAGATCACATTCTTTTTAAAGTTTTGTTTGAAGGGTAAGTAAGTTACAATTTTATCTCCATTCTTAAATGACTTTGATAGTAAATAATGAATGCGTTTTTGTTTCTAGTGAGGATGAAGCTTCAGCCCAGTATTGTACACAGCATGAAATAAGACCTCGATCCAGGAAAGAGATTGAGTATGATGATTTGCAGATAAATCAAACTGTGTTGCTCAATCATAATACGGAGGAGCCCTCACAGATTGGTTTATGGTAAGTTTTATGCCCTTTTCCAAATATCTTTACACACTTTCAGGTTCATAATCATCTTCTAAAGGCAGCGCCTTGTGCCAGCCATCTCGCTGCCTTAGTTCTTGTTTGCCGTATAGACCGTTCATGGGGGAGCGATCTGTCTCTGTTAGTTGCTATCGACTTGAGCTGCACAGGACGAGAAATCCATGAGCTGATTAAATCCTTGAAGGATGAAGTTCTTGCGTAACTTCTTGTTCGTCCTCCAAAGATTTGTCCTTCAAAGATGTTGGTAAGAAAGGTGTTATCTCTAATTGAGTGTACTATTAGTTTGGTTTTCCTATCAAAAGTAGAAGAAAGTCTTTTATTGGTGAACAAGGTAGCATTGTGATTTTGTAAATGATAAATTATTTTGGAATGTCATCGCTTTAAATCTATGTTTCAGTTCAGTTTTATTCAGTTCTATGGTCACATTTATTTTATCTGATATGCAGTGACAATGTGCAGTAAATTTTATGAAATTGGGGCTTCATTTTGTTTAAGTTTGTAATATTTGACTTTTAAATTCCAGGTATGATTTCACCATCAAAAGCATCAAAAAACTAAGGAGAACCGTAGAATTAACTGGTACTCTGTATCACGGAGCAGACGTTCCATTGGACGACACTAAAATTAAATGCTTGGATAAAGTATACGAGATTGAAAAAAATGTACCTCTCAAGGACAGGAGTGAAGAATTTGAAAAACTCATGATTACACCCACTGAAAAAAGTAAATGAATTATTTTTTGTATCCTCTACCTCAACTACATCAGTCATGTGGAACTAAATGTGGAAATTAAGGATTTAAAAAAGAGAGATAAATACAGAAATCGCAGAGTGATTTTCAGTGTTTCCATGTATTTATCTCATTAAAAAAACTTAATCTCGAGTGCGACCTTTGGTTCTTTACAATTCATACGCAGCTTTGTGTTTCAACCATAGTGTTCATAAAAAAAAGATAGAAACTTTAACAGCGCTTCTAGTGATCGCTTTACTTAGTATAATTTTTTGGTGAAATGCTATGGTCATGTTTGACGTGAAGTATAAATTATACTCGGGGTGATGATTTCATTATTACTGAAACAGGATTGTAGAATACATCTTTTGGATTCCTCGACTTTCAACCCAATCACATTTACTGAACTGTTATGATTACAGATCGTAACCTTGTTGGTTTAGACTTCTTTTAGACTTGAGATATTTTGCTACTGATCAGAAGTTGACTATTGTTATTTTATTTGTTGTCTAGGGAAGCGACCTTTGCAATGCTCCAAGTGTAAAGATGATCCAAACGTGCCATGTAGAGAATGTGCGTGCCATACTTGTGCAGGGAAGAATGATCCGGAATTGGTATGTGGCTATTTATGCTTTCTTATCTGTAATTTGATAACCGTTTAACTGATTATAACATCCTCTTTATTTCTGTATTTCCTGTACTAAGTACATAAAAAATAATGCGATTTGTACCAGGAGAAAAAAAACAGCATATTATGAACTTTTATATCTGTCTTTTAACCTTTTCGCCGCTGAATATTCTGGCTATATGAATACCCCCAGTATGGAATATATTTGTAGATTCCCTACCGTAATTGATTGACGACACTTCTAATTATATGAACAGTTACATGTATTAGTTATTCAAGAACAAAAATCACAAATGTTTCACACATATTTCCACTTGCAGTCTTTTGAATTCTTGAACCCAGATGTCACTGTCGGGATAAGTTCAAAGGTTGATGACGTCTGTGATAGACAGCCGCACTGTATGCAAGTTTACACTTCACACCTATGCGCGACACCTGCAGTTGAAGGGTTAAATGCCTTCATGCAAGAATCAACCAATAGGACTAATGTAAAAAGGAATGCTTTCATACAAAAACTTAATATTTTGCCACCCATGGTGAACCTACAAAAAACTATGGAATGTTGTTGGTTTATTTATGTAAATCAATGTATTCCTTTACAGTTTATTCTATGCCTTCAAAACCTGGCATTTGTCTTGTAAAGCTATGTGAAATCTGCCATGTAGGATTTCAATTCTTCATACAGCTCTTTTGTCTGACAATATTTTGACCCAGTTAAATCTTTATCATTCTCAGACTGTCCTATGCGATGAATGCAACATGGGTTACCACATGGCCTGCCTGATGCCTCCGCTGACTGAGCTGCCGTCAGAGGATTGGTACTGTCCTCAGTGCAAGAGGGAGCCAACGGATGTGATCGCTCCAGGCGGTGGAACTCAAGCTCGCAAACCCAACCAGTCCAAATCCAAGAGGGACTGGGGAAAGGGCATGGCTTGTATGGGTAAGGAATGATTTCTTCTTTTTGTCTCTTAGTATGTTTAGACAGAACCTTATCCTTGGTTCTGTGATGCGGGTGTTTAGTTTTCTCCATCCCGTTGGTGGTTGCGCTAATGGGAAATGATCCTGTGGAGCAAGCAAGAGCAATGGGTATAGGCAAATACATTTCAGAATAAATATTTCCTCCCATTTCATTAAAATAACTCATTTGAAATTGACTGAAGTGCTAACGATGGCTCCAAACTAAAATTTTGAATTTTAAATCTCAATATCAAGCTTAAATGCCTTTTTTACCATATATTGCCTACCTATTAGGCGCATGTGCCTGTATGGGATGCACGCCCCTGCTGTGGAGATTCTTGCAATGTCGTGGGTTGCTTTTGGTATGTTTAGTCCTAGCTTCATAATGGCTTTTTATTTATGAAAGTTGTGCACAATGATCCAAAATAATTGATCATATTCTTCATATATGTATGCACCTGTTTTTGAACAAGTAGCCCTTACAATAGGATTAAAAATTACATAACTAGTATCTCAACAATAAAATAATATTGTATTCTCTTTTAGGAAAAACTACGACATGTACAATGCCTCCCAATCATTTTGGACCTATTCCTGGCGTCGAAGTTGGGATGTCGTGGAGGTTCCGTATTCAGGTTAATAATTATTTTCTTTATAATTTAGTATTTGTTTTACATTGTGTATAATTAAATAGAGATGGTGATCAATATCTCTCAATTTGTATGATAATTACAAAACCATTACTGATTTAATTTATTTTTTGTTTAGATCTCAGAAACTGGTGTCCATAGACCTCCTGTGTCTGGAATTCATGGAAGAGATGTGGAGGGTGCTTATAGCATTGTGTTATCAGGTAATAAACATTGGAATCTGGAACCATTTGAGTCTATAAATATTTTTTACTGATGTTTTGGATGTCGTCAGGTGGATATGAAGATGATTATGACAATGGATTTGAGTTCACCTATACTGGCAGTGGTGGACGAGACCTTTCCGGAAATAAGAGAACAGCGGATCAGTCAAAGGATCAAACTCTTACCAGAGAAAATAGGTAATTCCAATTTGTGCTATTTTTGTCTTGACCCGTTTACAATGAGTATAACGGGGGCGCAGTTTTGATAGCAGCCCGAGTAGTATTTATAATTACAATGCATCCATCCCTCTTTCTTGTGAAAATCACTTTCTGACAACTTAACTGCCGCTAGGAGTACTATCAAAATTGTGACTCAGATGAAAATCCTACATGTTACTCAGTAGACGTCTAATTTTGTTACTATGATGATTTTATGATTTTAGAGCCCTAGCTAGAAACTGTGCTGTAAAAGTAATAAATGATGAAGATGGTGCTGACGCTGGAAGTAACTGGAAGGAAGGAAAACCTGTGCGGGTTGTCAGGTCATACAAAATGCAGAAACACTTTCCACAGTTTGCTCCCAAAGAAGGAATCAGGTAAACAATCCACTGCAATCCACTATTATTATGCACTTTTTCATAGAATATTTGGTCTATAATGTAAAAAAAAACACTGTTATATATTATACCCTTCAATTGGTCTTAAAATTCATAAGAGTTTTGTAAGGTTAAAATATGTATGTATATTTTACCAATGAGTTTATTTCAGATATGACGGCATCTATAAGATTGTCAAGTATTATCCTGAGACAGGTAAATCTGGATTCAGAGTCTGGAAGTACCTTTTGAGAAGAGATGATCCTAGCCCAGCTCCTTGGGAAAAGAATGCCAAACAATATTCTATCAAGGTTTGTACTTTACTTTATTATTGTCAAAATTTAAATATCCAGAAGTGGCACTTCTGTGAGAATTTTTTTAGAGACTTGATTGTGACCTCAAATGATCCTACGTATTCCTTTTCTAGTATCCCCCGGGTCATTTAGAAGCCGAGGCAGAGAAAAAAGCCCAGAAGGAAAAGTTGAAACAATCTACAGGGAAAAAAGTGTTGAAAGAGAGCAATGGAACAAGCCAAGAGGTTGAAGAAAAGGAAGAAAGAGGAACAAAGAGAAGGCGGTCCAAGAATGTTCCGGACTCACCACCTGTGAAGAAAATTAGAACGAGATCTTCCAACGTCAACACGGAAGAAGTTCCAAATCCTGTTAGGAGCACTCCGAAAAGGAAAAAAGGTAATAATTGATGTTTGGTTTCTGAAATACGTTATCTTGACCCTGAAATTTATGACTGAAGAAATACTCCTGTAGTGTTGTCAATATTGAAGGGTTATTACTATTTTTTTAGAGACTTCTGATGATTTGAAGAGCCCAGAATTGAATGGAATCAATCCATTTACTCTTGCGTCGGCTAAAAAATCCAAAAAGCATGAAAATGGTCACAACAAGTCTGGTGATAAAGAAGCACTTGAAGATGGCCTATCAAAAGATGACAGGGAAATTATTAAAAATGACACACTGAACAATAAACTGTGGGAAGAATGTTTGTCTGTGTTGAAGGAAGAAGGGAAGCAAGTAAGTTGAATAAGAATTACTGTTAGATTTATATTGATGATTATGACAAAGTAAATACTGCTAAAACAGGAATTGCTTACTATGCTGTTATTGGTTGAAATAAACAAAATGCTATTTTCCAATGGACAAACTTGAAAATCTCACAGTTTTGTCAACATCATCTTCATCACTTCACTTTCACGATGAAGAAGCCCATCGTAGATATGGGCAACAGATCCCAGAAAGCAACTCTCCAGCATCAAACAGCAAAAAAAAAATCTCAGCTGGCAATCGTCCATTTCTGTGTCTAGGGTACTAAGTAACTAATGACAAGTTTGTTTGCCTCTTCTCTAGCAACCCGGCCGTGTTATTACACAGTTTTTTTGTCAAATTTTGCCGAGCCTTTATTTTCATACCTGGTTTTCTTATTTATCAAAAAGTTAATAATCTGAAGAATAAGAATCTGAAGATGCCTCATTAGGCGAAAATGTTCAAGCAAAAACAAAAAGAATAAAGTGAATTAAAACCATGTTTTACCATTTCAATTTTTTTAATATTTAAATAAAAATGGACTTTCACTGTGTTAACAGATTAACACTAAAACATATAGTTAATAATCTCTTTGAATATGATTTTCTTTTGACAGAAGTATTTAAACCAAGTGTGGATATTAAGAAATATAATCTAGAAGCTAAATAGACATGCAGCTAGATGACTTCAGTATTTTTCCTTTGCTTCAAAACCTCATAGCGATAACTTCCTGACCATTTCTTCAGGCTAAAACAGTCTGATGTACTGCGTTTTTCAAAAGGATTGCATCGTGTATTGTGACATTGAAATGATGTATTTGTGTTTTGTTTTGTCATTTTTAGGGGCTAGTCGATAAAGTGACAACTCTGTTCATGTGCATCATTTGTCAGGATGTGGCCGCTAATCCCATCACCACAAGTTGCAGCCATAATTTCTGCAGCGTAAGAACCACCATTTCTATTTTTGTTCCTCATGTACCTATATCCTAACATATTTATCATAATCATTGCATTGTTTTTTGCAGACTTGCTTGAAATTGGCATTCAAAAACACTGGCAGCAAAGCCTGTCCACATTGTCGAAGTGATCTGTCAAAGGACGAATTGGAATGCAACGAAAAACTGAAATCTGCTCTACGATTGGTGCTGCCAGGATATGATCTAGCTAAAAAATAACTTAAGTTAGAAATTGCCATGTTATTTGTTTCCAATAATGAAATTCATCTTAATTGATTATGTAGTTCTTAACTGTTGTAATTTTCTTGATAATAAAGTAAGTGAAAAGAAATATGAATGTTTACTTCATTACATTTCTATAACAAAATGGGTACATTGCGTTATTTCGTTTTTAGAATTTTTCAGTGTTATCCATTGATAGTAAATTTGGTAACAAAAAATAATGATCTGGTTATGATCTATGGATAAAATGTTTATGAATGTAAATTTTTATGATTTAGGTAGCGACGCGTGGCTGTTGTCACTTCTGTACAAAATAGGGTTAAAAAATAAAAAATGTCCCGCGTTTTTTGCAATATTTTCTGGGTTGCGGTGCAACATGTTGCTTGATTTACGATCTCCCTAATCGCGCCGGACCGACTCTTCCCGCCCCGCCATAAAAAATGTATCAATCTTCGGCTCTGTTCATAAATAAAAACGACAGAATATTATTCAAAGCAGGTGGACAGCTTGCGCCATGGGCGCTGGCAGTGTGTACAGAGACGAGGGTCCTTCTAATGTGTATTTTAATCTCTGCCAGGGAAGACGGAAATTCCTAATGGATGTTTCAAAAAAGGCAAGTATAGATGTAGGCTTGGAAGGGAAATTTGATATGAAACGCGTGATTGAAAAAGTGAAGAGCGAAAGTTTATGAACCTACTAAATGTATTTTTATGGAAGTTGAAAAATTAAGTTTCTTAAACAAGATATACCTATTGTTCCAACAAATATGTTTTCTTGTGAAAACTACGTTATTCGCAAAAAATTATCTTTGAGAAACCTCGTGTACTTCAGTATGATGATTTCTGCGTCATGAACCTACCTAATCTCATAGCCATGAATGTCAAGGAAGGTAAGTGGTAAGTAGTCTAACCACCCATACTGTAAAAAATGGTTCACTTTGCCAATGTCACCCCTGTTTCAGGGAAGGTCGGCTAAAGTTGTGGGGCTTATGTTCATTTGAGGTTTGGATTTTATTTGTAAGTACGCATTCAGCATTTGTAAGCGCGAACTACACGTGTTGGTTTGTGGGCATACATCTGAGAGCTTTAAATTAATATATCCTTGCAACTTAGATTATAGATTTTTATTACCTATTGTTATTTCAAAATTTAAGTGTTTCTGCTGAACGTTGGATCAATATTTTGGAAATGAAACGAGGAACCAATTTGAAGACGTATTTGACAGATATGAAATCCCAAGGATATAGCATTGTTGGTGCCGAACAAACTTCTTCCAGTGTCTCTTTAAATGATTTCGAATTTCCGGAGAAGTCTATTCTTTTGCTTGGACATGAAAAAGAGGGCATCCCGTGTGATCTGTTGACATTATTAGATTATTGCGTTGAAATTCCACAATATGGTGTTATACGTTCCCTAAATGTTCACGTTTCTGCATCACTTTTTATATGGCAATACCCTATTCTTTGAGTACATGCTGAAACAAATGAAAAAAGATTTCAAGTCTTTTAAGAAGCATTTGTACATGTAAGTTTTAATAAGAAATATATTTTTTTTTTAATCATTTGCATCAGCCTCATAGGTTGGTATGAGGCTGACCACCCATACTGTAAAAAATGGTTCACTTTGCCAATGTCACCCCTGTTTCAGGGAATGTCGGTTGCAGGGCTTATGTTCATTTGAGGCTTGGATTTTATTTGTAAGTACACAATCAGCATTTGTAAGCGCGAACTACACGTGTTGGTTTGTGGGCATACATCTGGGAGCTTTGAATGAATATATCCTTGCAACTTAGATTATAGATTATAGATTATAAGTACCTACATATTTACTTACCTGATGCTGACAAGGACTTAACAATTTTATTATACATGTAAGTCGTTATGAATTATTTTATGTAGGTACCTACCTATTATTCATCTACTGATATCGATATCTGCTGAGATCAAGGTTGTCTACCCACGTAACAAAAGGTAAAAAGTTCGCAGAACACCTAAAAATTAAATAAAACTCCAGCATCCATTGTGTAGCTCAGCATTATTGTCTCGCTGGGAAAATTGGAAGCACCATCTGCAAAAAAAGAGAACACAACGCGGCGCACAAATTTATTTATCCCCAAGCGACTCGGATTACCAGCTGATATTACTCCCTTACGGTGCCCTCACAGTTGTATTTAGTATCTAATATATGACGCACTTAAGGCTTAAGTACGTTCTCTGGAACATCCCTTCACCTCGCCGTATTAATTAGACACATAACTTAGATTAGCGGTACATTCAGACGGCTCCTTGAGATTCAGTACAAATAAACGCTTGGCGCGGGACACTTTTGTTGCGCTCTCGAGTATTTACTGCTACTACGGTTGCTGCTACAATTATTATCCTGAGACCGTCTTCCTCGGGGGTCGCACTTCATACTAATTAAGATTTAAGAACTGAACACTGCACGCTGCGGCTTCGGAGATTTCTCTTAATCCCATAACACCAGCCGGAACAAAATTTCCGTCCCGACTAAAATGAAATCGTAAACTAGCCACTGAAGTTTAGCGGAGGGTGAGCTTTTTTCGGTGCATAAAGTTGCACTGCTTGAGAGGCATAGGAAAATACATACACATTTTCATTTCATAAAGGAATCTAAATGCTAGATAAATAATAATGGATTATTGATGAAGTTTTCGGTAAGACAATTTTGATGACGAACCCAGAAGGACGCAGGACAGTGGGAAGACCACGCTGGAATGAGTGGGGGCTGATTGCCGTGCAGTGAGAATATGGGACTGGAGGAGGAAGACGTTGGACAGATAGCGCTAGCTGCGGTTGATAAGGGGGGCCAAGACCTTGCCAATGATGATGATGTTGATGATTATCAGAGTATTAGAAAAATCTGCGATCATTTGAGTAACGCAAAAATATCAAACGTGGGTTAAAGCTGGAGTATGGATTGATCCAACTTACGTATACCTACGTAATTTTCGTCGTTACTTTAGTACGTAGTACTTTTGCAACGACGAAAATACTCATCACCGTATAGGTATTCACCAATTCTTCAAATACTTCTCTTAGGCCTTCAAGCACATAAATAAAAACCTAGCGCTAATGAGGCCCAGGAAAAGTGTTAGTAGTTAGTTGATCATATCTAGTAATATGGCATGGTATGAATCTAATTTGCTTATATTGTAATGAAAATTACGCTGTAAGTGTTATGCAATATGACTAGCGTAGGTATGTATTCATCTTCTGAAATATTCACCGTAAGTTAGCTTCGCCCACACCTGTCTGAGCGTCACTAGCAGCTACCCTGTAATCTCAAGAAACCAATTACAATATTGTACTCAAACTATAAAGTACACTATCACCTGCATCTACAAGCAAGTGTCGTCTTAACCACCAGCTGTATGTTTCATAGTTTTCGTAGCAGGAATAATTATTACAGTACGCTGAAGACCGCACACACACCGTCCCTAGAGGGCTACTAGTTGACGTAGAGATGGTATTCATGAATACTTTATTCATTTACTTACCTCCTTCATAAACTGACACTTAACGCTGGTAAAAAAATAAACCAAGAAGACACCGATAGTACCTACCTACATACTTAGTCGGACTTTCTTCTACTTGTTGACTTGTTAGGGTGTCTTGGAGAAAAAAAACCAGAATGCATGAATATTTGAAAATTCCTTGACTGATACATTATGCGTGTCTGCTTGTGGGAATGCATTTAATATGAATCTCAAATGATACATATCTTTGCAGCTTAGATTTAGATTAGATTTAGATTGATCAGATAGTCAGATATTATTTTTTCGATAGGTTATTCATTTTCTTCATATTATACTCCTTATAGCTTTGTGTTTGGTATTTGACCGAAGCAATGATTTTATAGAATTTCTTGAAAAAAAAACAAATCTCGATTTCCCTTAATTATCAGCAAAAATCTTGATAAGTTCCTAATTTTTACTTTAGTGTGAGATTTATAAATGTTCATATGCATATTTTAAAATGGTTGCAATTTTACATTATATCCTTTGAATTGAACTGCAGACAGAGGATGGCTGAACACAGCAGCCGATAGACAAACATGGAGAGGATTGGAGGAGGCCTACGTTCAGGAGTGGACTGAGGAAGGCTGAGGAAGAGGAATAAGAAAGATAACCTTTGAATTTTCATTAGGTTATTACTTATTAAGAACTACTACTTAGGAGGGTGTATATTTTTCCCGTGTATGAAAAAGTAACCGCTACGATTTGCAGCCTTCCCTACGAGCTGCATTACTACCTGACTGCCATAAAGTTATAAGTGTGTTATTTTACTGTTTTCGTGTCGCAAATTAATATGTTCAAAAGTAAGAGATGTGGTAGCGAGCGCTATTTTCCATTTTGTATTCGGGAAAGCGAGCAATGCCTCAAAGGCGGTCCTTTGTTGGCCGACGGTGGGAATTAAATTTATTTTACGTGGTTGCCGCAGTTATAATGAATTTCCAGCACAAATTTATGCGTCTCGGGTGTGTTTTTTTGCACTCTGCTTGTTTTCCACCGAAATTGACTTCAAGTTGGCCGCATTGCCGAGGGGGATATTGTTTTTCCCTGATATTATTAGAATTGATGTAAACAATTCAAACTGCTACAAATTTCATCGTCACTTGAAGGGAAACATAATCACTAGTACATATTCGACTAAAATCAATCAATACTTTCCGTTCAAACGAGTGGGTACTATACCGTCCCCCAGTGCTTGTTTGGCTTATCTACCATTTGATTCAAAGATGACCTTTATTATTATTATATTAGGCTTAATTATTTTAAATTACAAATGATAAGAGAGCACCGTTTTTCTGTGTGTCACATCTCAAAGAAATAAACGCAAAACACGATAATGTGAGAATTGTTGAAATATTTTTAAAATCAATGTCGTATTTGTAAGACACATTGGTCCAGTACACACACAAACATTGCTCATGTGAAATTACCTCTGATGGACATAAACAAGGACTAAGGACGGCGATACACCTGAAAGGATTTTTTTTTTTATAAAATAGATTTGTGAAGAGGAATGTAATTCACCAACCTTTTCTGCCTGGCTAGAAACGGGTGTTAATATTTTCATCAATTAATAATTACTCAATGACATCTGTTGCACCACGATCAAAGTAATGGTCAATGGCAAGCGGGGATCGAATCAACGTTATTATATTCCAAATACGCAAGAAAGATCAGCCACTTGATCCCTCGGCCATAACACCGATAAGATCATTGTGAGATGGCAGCGTAAAGATGCAAGTACAAACGAATAATGAAATTATACATAATTTGCATGCGACTGTGAGAGCTTAGAAGCAGAACGTTGTCGCTCGCAAAGTGAGTGTATTGTAAGATTTATAAGATTATTCCTAATATCAAGGATTCCGCGCAAACACTCTGAGCTCTGAAGTGCGGAGGTTCGCTAACTATTATTGCTCCACGGTAAATCTGCATTACGAGAGAAACAACGTTTTGGTTCGTTGCCAGCAGACTTGACTGTTCTCCCACATATGCAAATAATATCCACGTTCATAAACCAGCAGTACTCCGCCACGCTAAGGGTTAATTGTAGAACGTGTCTGAAGCTGGAGAAGAAAGAATCTAGCGTCAAGAAATAAAAGCAACAGGACAAATTGAAGCATTAAAATGCTTACATTTCTAAGTTATACTCTGCAAGCACCCGCTAGTTTGACCAATTAACAATTGTTCAAGATAGTAAAAAAATCAGAAAATAAACTCTCCAGTGTAAGCTAACGGCCGTGCAAGTAGGACCCATCGTGTGGTGGTCAGTTAGCAAAAGCGAGGCATTTTTGACCTCCTGTCGATAGCTCAGTTGGTAGAGTGCTTGTATTTTATGGCGTTAGCTCGGGTTCGAATCCCACCGAGGGTGTCAGAAATTATTTCCCATCTCGATGTTTATTTTAAGCCCTAAAATAAAAAAGGCAAGGCTTACTCAGCCTTGTTAATAAATGAGTACCAGTACCCTCGGGAGCTGGGAAACCCCCACTTCAACTGAAGTGGTTAGCGTAAGGTCGGCCCCCTCACCTGTCAGAATAAATAGCGGCTATATATCTAAGATAACGCGGCAAGAAGTTACACTATATGTGTAGCTTAGTTGCGTTGCATCTGATGACATCGGAACATAAGGCATAACATCGGGTCTGTACTTTCTGCAACGGAATGTATGGTCGTGTAGGTACAGTATGCTCAAACCCTCCCCATACCCGTCCTGTATGTATGTGTCAGAAGGACCCACAGCTCATGGTCACTCATGCAAAGCTATATATTTTCTCAAGCGGTGCCTTGCCGTGAAGTAAAAGCAACGGCACGACAAAATAAGAACCTCTAGGTCAGATCACAGGTAGCGTGAAGAATAAAATAAAAATGATACCTGAATTAAATGATGATAAAGGTGTTTTGAAAGTCTGGTTACAAACTTTAAATCATAAAAATTCCACTGGCTTCATTCGCCGGAGAATAAGTAGCCTTTGCGTTTTCCTTTTTTTTGTCGAAATCTTATGAAAAATCCTTTTTGGATGCTTTTTTGATGGAATTCATAGTGGATACCGGTCGATAGCTCAGTTGGTAGAGTGCTTGCATTCCATGCCGTGAGCTCGGGTTCGAATCCCCCTTTATTTCAAACCCCAAAATAAAATACCGGCAAGGTTTACTTAGCCTGCACAAGAAATGAGTACCAGCTCTCTCGGGAGCTGGGAAACCCCCACTTCAACTGAAGTGGTTGGCGTAAGGCCGGTCCCCTTACCTGTAAAAATAAATGGATTCAACTAGCCAAATGCCACCCCTTCGGAGATAACGCGGCAAGAAGTTACGCTATATGTGTAGCTTAGTTTATAGTAAAGATGGAATAATCTTCAAGGCTTAAAAATGACTCTGAATGAGACAATAAATTTAGTATTAGTTTTTACTTCAAAAATTCCTATACTTAATGTATTTTTTGTAAAACGTATATTTTAAACGCATTCAATATTGGAAAAGCGATGGTGACTTAGGTTTCAGATTCAATAGATATTACTGCCCAAATGCCTTTGAATAACTTAAAAACGTACCCATGTGGAGAAAGGTTCTGTTTTGATTTCAATTACTTGGAAAAACTATTTCAATTTAGAAACCAGCAGGAAATACGAATGTTTGCCCGTAGTGGAATCGCACGAATTCTATTCAATTGATTTTCTAAGTAGATACCTTCGTTATTTACCTTTCAAAATAGTATGCATACTCAAAGAAAAGAAGTTTACCTACCTATCTACTTTGTTTTACGTCCCTACATATATAAATTTACCTATTTAGTCTTGCCTATCTATTTTTGTGACAGGGTATCACTGAAGTGGTTGGCGTAAAGCCAGCCCCCTTACCTGTAAAAATAAATAGGTTCACTTGCCATAGCTAATCCTTCGGGGATAACGCGGCAAGAAGTTACACTATATGTGTAGCTTAGCTGCGTTTGCGTATGCTTTTCAATATTCTCTACGTATTATCAAAATGTCGATACATTGGTTCAAGTCGTAGAACCTATATTTTGCCGTGGTACCTTTATATTTTAGTAACAATCTACATCCAGTCTTTTGAGTTTAGTATTCAGTAAATTATATTTCGTCCCTTTCAGGTGCAGCATGGCAATTAGTTTTTGGATCGTGTCTTTTGCATTGTCGGCCCTCTGCTGTGAAATGCCTTACTGCACGAGATGAAAGCTGCAGAGAGTGTTTTTTTTATGTGGTATTAAAATGTGTGTATATTTAAAATACGCTACGGCTCTGCAGTGCCCTTGAAGTGAACTCTCAAAAAAGACACTTACAAATCTGTAAACTAAACAATATTAAAAACAGACCATAGAAACTAGGAATTATTATTACTGAGGAGTTGTTTTCCGGGATCTGTTGCCGTGGTTTGTAGGAGTTTTTTTTATTTTTTTTTAAGAGATCCTGTGCGGGAGACTCCCTAGATTCTAAAGACTCTAGGGGTCTATGACACTTGTTGTAGTGCCGCAGAGGCGTACGAGCTTGGTCGTCGCTACAAAGCGCCAATACTCAAGCAAGACCCAGGTTTTTAGGAGTTGGAGCTTCTAGACGTTTCGACAATGTCTACGATGGGCTCTTCAGCGTGAAGGGGAAGTAATGATGATGGTGTTGATAAACTGTTAGTACAGTCGAGATATAAGAATGAATAAGAAATCATCATAATCACTTCATCTTCACGCTGAAAAAATCCATCCTAGGCATGTGCGAAACGTCCGGAAGCTCCAGCACCTACAGACCACGGCCACAGATCCCGGTAACCAACTCCCCAGTGTCAACATTCGGCCGTGTAAGCCTAAAACTCCTATGTTATTATTAGTTAATTCGATTATGATATAAGTGCTACGAAGTTAGCGCGTAGATACCTTCTGAAGATGTGTTTTTGATAAGTGGATACATCCGAATAGATATCGATGGTTAAAAGGAAGTAAGCGACGTTTTGGCCAAAAATGAGTTATTAATGCTATCCTACTTAAAATTTTCCGCTCTTTCTAATGCGCTAACTCTCATAGCTCTACGATGTTTTTTGTTGTTGTTTATGCCCAAGCAAACAACTGCGTTTTCGAAGTATGGTTTGGGTTTAACCGACAAGATTTTGTCCTTTTTTGTCCTAAAGGCGTTTGTGACATAAAAAAATCGTAAAACATCGTAAAACCACATTAAAAGGAATGCCAATAAATGTCTTTATTTTTTTTTTTATTTCAGAGCTATTTTGATTTTAACGATATGATAAAAAATAAAAAAGCTATGCCATTTTTCTGCAATCTCAAACTTTAAGCTGCTCTCCTGAACAATTAAGTTTTTACCGCTTTACTTCCTTTTAACCGTCGATACATAATATTACAATTTTATTGTGGAGATACAGAAAAGCCACAAAAATAACATTGCATTTTCTCGGATCTTATTGCTTCAATTTCCATAAGTTTACAATATTGCGTATGCAAATGCCGCGCCTAATATGTGGACCCAAACAACGCCGGTATTAATATATTTGTTCCGTTGCGAGCACTCTATGCAAATTTTTCCAATTAGACACGTGAATTATTAAGTTGGAACTCTCCGAGTGAGAGGGAGGGGGATGCGTTGACAGGGAGGGGGGAGGAGTGACAAGGAAGGGTTGACTTGGAGGTTTGCAAATGCATTGTAGGGAGTTTAAAAAGTCCCGTTTTGAATAAATTAAAGTAGATGTAAGACAGGAGAGGTACGCGTTTTAGACACTTGAATATATAATTTTGTAAAATACCTATATTTACAATATTCTTTCTTCATATTTTTCCCTTTATTGTCATAAACCTATTTAGCTTTAAAGGCTTATTATGAGTACACAAAATGTACAGAAAATCATTGATTTTGAAATGATAGTAGTTTTTCCTTACACAACAAATATATATTTTACAATAATTTTTCTTTATATTCGTAGACTCTATGTTATTGTGTAGTGTTTACCTATACATTTTCGACATGACTGAAGACAGCAGCAGGCACCTCGGTGGTTGGAGCACTGCGGGCAGCGCAGTCAAGGGAGAACTGGAGAAGAGTGGTTGCTTCTACACGGGTCACAATCCTCAGCAATGAGGAACAAGATTGAGAAGAAAAAGATACATTTTCGGTGTGAAACAATATTTATATAAATTGAATTCAATTAAAAAAATATGCGTGTATAATGCACGAGCGCTTTCGACCGTTATTCAGTCATTGTCCAGTTGGCTTAGGATGATGACCGGTTAATCATCGAAAGCGTTCGAGATTCATAATAATAGTGGCTTTAGGTAACTTTATTCGACTTTTCCTGTGAATGATTTTTACTGAACATTTTTTATGTATTGTTACGAATATACAATTATGTGTTTTGTTTGTCTGTGTTAGTGTCTGTGATAAAGTTTGCGAAGTTTCGAGTGTTAAAGTCTCGCATGTGCCGACTCTCAATTATTCGAGAAAAATCCTTATTCTTGCTATAAAAAAGGGCCAAAGCTGTCTGCAGCATTAGAGAAGTTAAAGATAAAATATTAATGAATGGTTGATATTGGTATATGTATGGATAGTCCGGTCGATAGCTCAGGTGGTAGAGTGCTTACATTCCATGCCGAAAGCTCGGGTTCGAATCCCACCTAGGGTGTCAGAAATGATTTCCCGTTTCGGTGTTTATTTCAAACCCCAAAATAAAATACCGGCAAGGTTTACTCAGCCTTCACAAGAAATGAGTACCAGCACTCTCAGGAGCTGGGAAACCTCCACTTCAACTAAAGTGGTTGGCGTAAGGCCGGCCCCCTTACCTGTAAAAATAAATAGGTTCAACTCGCCACATGCGACCCCTTCGGGGATAACGCGGGAAGAAGTGACACTATACGTGTAGCTTAGTTGTTAGTTGTTGATATTGGGGTAGCATGAATTACATTAGGCTGTCTAAAGATCTTTAAAATCATCATCATCACAACCAAATAATAATGAAACGAAGCATGTATTAGTTGATTAAATAACCATGCACGCTTGATGCTAGCTACACTCTACCATCTTTAGTGGCTACAGCTAGTCTCGCAATAGTAACTATTAACTAATGAATGGGGAGCACAGGAGTGCGCAAGAGATTACATTTTCACGAGGCGAGTAATATATTATTGGTGAAAGCCACTCCAGGCATTCTCATAGCAACAAATTTATGCATTAATCTAGCATTGGAGACCCGAGTACTCACAATATACAATACGTGAGTATAAAACGTTATGATTAAACTCAACCATTGCGTGTAAACAAGAAAATGTATCGGAATGAAAGAGCGTTTTTAATGAGCAATATATGGCTGTCAGACTTGGTGGCTTTCAGAAAGAAAAATCAAGACTTAAGACTGTGTTAAACAAAAAAATCCCGTTGTTTTAAAAAATATGTTTCTCATACTTTATGCCATAAAGTATGAGAAACATACTTAATTGCCATAAAGTTTATGGCATTAGCAAACAAGTGACATTAATGAAAAAAATCATGCGTGTTAAATAATTTTTTATGTTAATTTTAAAGTTTTTTTTTTATATAACTTAAAAAATGACGCCACGAAAAAATAATAAAAAAAACTCGTTTTTTTTATTATTTTTTGAAACTTCGTAAATTTTGAACTTAGTGAAATTTACTGAGCTTGTTGACTCAACGGGCGTCGATGATTTTACCGTATCTATTTATCAATAGCTATAGCAATAAAACATGGTAGCTCGCAAACAGCTGATTTCTGTATTTTTTCATGGAAACTGTATGACACAGTGACCAGATGTTTACGTGCTGCTATGTTTTATTGCTTGCTATCCTAAAAAAGATGCAGTAAATTATTTACCGACGAGACGCCTGTTGAATCTGCAAGCCTTGAAAAAAAATGAAGACAGGAGGTTTTCGTAATGTGGTCCTACGAGATACTTCTTGTAATTTCTTGGTGGAGCCACATGACGGATGAAGAGTTTCTCAGAATAATCGGAGAAGGGAGACACTGGCTCAAAACCCTGTCCCAAAGGCGTGCACGATGGATAGGACACGCAATTTTACCAGCATGTCATGATCAAGGGGACAAACGCTGCATGACAACCATTCTGAAAGTTATTATAGGATTTATTGGCAGATGCGTGCTGTTTCTCCAACGAAGAGCTCAAAAGGATTGCCTTGTTTAGAAAAGAATGTTGAAAAATATTGATGAACATGGCTGCAAGCCAATCCAAGATTAAATAGGAGTTGTAGGCTTACACGGCCCACAGACCACGGCAACAGATCCCGGAAAGCAATCCAAGGATTGACACGGAAGAAGAAGTGAAACTTGTAATTTTCTTACATTGCTGGTAAAACGATTTGCTTGAGTTTAAGCGTATAGTTTAATACTTGGGATATTGTGTATTCTCCTGTTCTTACCTCGTCTTATATTATAGGTGGTAACATCGCCATGGTGCGCTTTGGATCAAGTGGGTCTGTACATAATACTGTAGCGGGGCATAGCATTGTACTATACTTATCTACGTAGCAGGGTATCAGACTCTGCGAGGAGCACAGACGTGTGAAGCTGATTAGAATTCCTCCGAACTGTAATGCGGTCGCATGAAATATTATGCACGCCTCTGCGGTCATGATGCTTACTAAAATTAATCAAATATCGTAAACAAGACTTGTGAATAATTAAAACTGGATTCATAAACGTGGAATTCATAAAAAATGTATCATTTGTTCTTGAAAAAGAAAAATAAACATTTTTTCCCTTTGTCTCTCTGTTTTTTGCGTATCTATTACAGCGAGGGTAAGCAGTGAACGTGTAGATCGAGAAAAGAAAGGGTTGATAAAAAAAATACGCTTGAAAATGACTAAAATCTTCAGAATGAGGAAAAGGGAAGAGCATGTATGGAGAAAGTGATGAATGCCGAGGAGATGAAAGAAGTGTGCAAGGACAGAACATAGTGGCGACGCATTTGCGGAGGTTTGACCAGCCCTAGCGAAATGACGGCTGGATACAATATGAGTAACAGAGAAATTAATTATGTATGGATTTTCCTTTCGCATCTACATACGTCTCTCTACGATTTTCTTAAGAGCACTACTTTTTTCGAGCTGTTATTTTGCCATTTCATGATGTTTTCCACAAATCATGCTTTCAAGGCACTAGAGTATTAGAAGAAGCTTGTGTAACTAGAGTGCTTTAGAACCAATAAAAAACTATAAGTTAGCTTTTGCCCTGGCTACCGGGCCAAGTGATGCCCCAACATTTTTTGATTTTTCTGTTCATTTGAATTTCAAGTTTTACAAAGCTTTTACCATAATGTGATACGAGTATGTCTCAAAGGCATATTCTATTCTTCATTGTTTTGTTTTTAACGTTCATAGTTCTGGATTTTGTGTGTCAGCAAAAGATATGTAAGGAAAAGTATGCTTTACTGGTATTTAAAAAATATTTGCACAGAAAAACATAATTAAAGTTTCTCTATGATTAATTAACAAAAGGTTTCTCTATCTCGCTCCTTGCAAAGATCAACCATTCAATTATAGCGCTACAATTTATGATTGAGTTGTGAATACATTAAGGAGCCACAATGCTAGAGTTGTTAACGCAGCTGCAAATTTCAAAAATTAATTACTCCTAATAAACATTGAACTTTTAATTACGAAAAGGGGCGCCAACTTTTCAAATCACGTCTATTATACCACATTCTTACCCGCGTCTATTATACAAGTTGGTCCATTGTTCTGGAATTTTGACAAAATAATTTGTAGGTGCCGTTGTAAAGGGGTTTGCGTGAGGCGCGCTGGGTCGACTTGATTGTTTCGGAATCCCTCCTCTCGAAAACTGTGACCCTGTCTACCTTCTGCGACCCTAATCCAAGATGCTTCGCATAAAGTCGAAAATAAATTGTTTGGCTGGACTGTGAGAGCATGTGTTCGATTTTCTGTGATTGGATATTTTAAAGACCTCTGCAGAGATGGCTTGAAAGCTGGCAGTCTGGATCACAGGAGGACGTAGAGGCGCAAACAGATTCTTCCGATCCATAACAAGAAGAAGAAAAAATAGAAGGATATATGAGAAATGCAAAACCTATCCATTTCGTAAATAAGTCAAGATTGTTATTCTATAGTTAATTATTTCATCTAAGAAAAGATGAATGTTTGAAAACTTAAATGGAAAATTAATGCAACATTAGAAGTTTACAATGAAGAAATGATTTAAATAAAAAATTAAGAAATGATTTAAAAAAGGGGAAAATTATTTTAAAAAGTCATACTGCTTTTCAGTCGTAGATGCTGATCCCATTATGTATGTGTGAAACTAAAAATAAAATGATTCTTCGTAATGTGAATAGTGAACCTTCTTAACATGTAGTTACCGAAAGGATCGCATGGTGTTGAACCGAGAATTATTTTTTTCACTGGTAAGCAGGCCGGCCTTACGCCAACCCCTCCACTTAAAGTGAGGGGTTTCCTGCTCCTGAGGATAAAAAAGAAGTACACACAATCGTTATGGAAACAAAGATGATTTTTAATTTCCAATTAAATTATATATGGGGTGCAGATAAGATTTCAATTTTACCATGACGACTTTGCTGATGCGCAACGGGCCACAAATGTAAGTGAGTTGTTTACCGCCGGCAAAATGGGAATACGGTGTCGTCACATTAGGAGGTGATGCGTGTGGAACACTACCCCGAGTATAAAGCATCGCGTAAACTCACCTCGACTGGGTAAATAAAAAATGTATGGAATACATGACGGCACTCCTAGTTAGTGATTTACTTTTCATATATTTTTTAGATGTACCGTAAACTGGGGTTACTTTGACTGACGGGGTTACATTGATCGAAACTTCTCTTTGTCAAATTAATCCTTTTTTTGCAAAAACTAAACGCACTAGTGGATTATTTTTTCAAGCGTTGGGAGCACTGATAGTCGGCCACTGTTCTCTTTAAATAAGACGTGTGTGCGTGAGTTATTTTCATAGCTAAAAAAATAAATGGTAAGTTAGAAATTTGTGTACACTTTTTAAACCCGGCAAAACTTTGTTTGTGACTAATTTGCTATTCAGACTAACCTATTGAAATGCATATTATATTGAGAGAATTGTGTTTGGAATCTGTGAAAAAATATTTGTGACTTTCTAACTTCAAAAGCATGTTTATGACGGGCGATATTTTTGCACGGGGTGTCATTGATCAACCTTCGGGGTGAGATTGATCATTGATTAAAGTAACCCCATAACATAACAATACAGCGACATTTCTCTTTTTTCGGATGGTGTTCATTTATTTGCTTTGTTTTATATTATATTGTTTCAGTTACTAACATGCCGCGAGATTACAAGAGAAAACTTGGTTCCCGAAATTATAAAAACTATCATGAAGATCGTTTGAATGCAGCTTTCACTGAAATAGTTGAGAGAAAAATGTCTATACGAGATGCTTCGAGAGAATACGAAATTCCATATGGAACTTTATTCAACAAGTATAAGGGAAGCTTTATCAATACTCCAGGGTGTCTATTCACGATAGGGGATAGAGAAGATTCATTTCGATTTTACCAGAAAAAGCAATAAATGGTATTGTGAGGCACAATACCTTTATTCTTTTTTCGGGGAAAATCGAGATGAGTCTTCTCTATCCCCTATCGTGCGCTCAAACTGTTTTTACCAATTTAGAAGAACAATCTCTGCTCAAGGCTGCGGCTAAATGCTCTGATTGGGGCTATTCATGTATTTCGAATTTGATTGTCCCTATCAAAGTAGTACCAAGCATTAAAAACCTTATAAAATGAAATGTAATCGTCATGATTTATTTATTTATTTTTTCTGTGGTTATTTTTGCGGTGCACTTTGATAATCCATTGAAAAAACATGGGTGATCAAAGTAACCCCAAATGCGGTTTAACTTTGATCACTTGGTTTTAATTTTTTAGTTCTAACAATATTTAAAAAATCATAACTTTAATTAACTTAGACCAAAGTACTCACAAAACCGACTATTGTGTTTTTTTTTAATAATTTTGTTTCATAAATTGGAAGCGCTAGGACCATTCAAAGTAAAAAAATGATCAAAGTAACCCCAGTTTACGGTACGCAATCGAGGGGTGGTTTACGTAGTGCTTGATATTCGAAGTGCAGGAGTACCTATAGAGGAGGGTTGCTAATTAATCATTACCATATGAAATGTATCGGAGATGTGGTTCAATTAGTGAGGCTGCGGTGAATCTAAATTTCTATCAAAAGTTTCATATAAAACATTGTGAATGATAAATCAAAATTTTCTTAATGTCTTGAATCCGTAGAGAGAGAATATGTATGCATCAAAAGAGTGATGAAGGGAGTGTGCAAGGACAGAAAAAAAGAGACAAATCTGTGGAGGTTCTCGCCATTTCTAGCAGAATGGTGGCTATAAACAGTTACAGTATTTGATCCGACAATTCACTAACAATTTGATGTATAAAAGGATAATTTATTTATTTGTTGAAAAAATTTCGGGTTGTGTAGCCGTGTTCTATACGGAAGTTTGTTTCACTTTTTGTTTCACTTTTTCCGGACGTTTCGCCCATTATCTGCGATGGGCCTCCTCAGCGTATTTTTCAGGCGTTCTGATTTCCTTGGCGCGGAACTGTCAACGGCCTGTTATTGTTGTGTTTATGTCATGGTTTTGGAAGAGAGGTCCGCCATTGTATCCTAACAGCGCATGCGCGTCTTCAACGTCGTTATTTCAACTTATCTTATTTATATTATTATCAACGACAGTTCCGCGCTAAGGAAATCAGAACGCCTGAAAAACACGCTGAGGAGGCCCATCGCAGATAATGGGCGAAACGTCCGGAAAAAGTGAAAAAAAAGGTGAAACAAACTTCCGTATAGAACACGGCTACACAACCCGAAATTTTTTTAAGATTGTGTCAAGTGCCGGCCGTGAAAGCCTTAATGTACAATTTATTTGTTATTTATATGTTTGAACAAATAATTTAGAAAATTGACCCTTGACTTATAGGTTGGTATGAGGCTGACCACCCATACTGTAAAAAATGGTTCACTTTGCCAATGTCACCCCTGTTTCAGGGAATGTCGGCAAGAGTTACAGGGCTTATGTTCATTTGAGGTTTGGATTTTATTTGTAAGTACACAATCAGCATTTGTAAGCGCGAACTACACGTGTTTGTTTGTGGGCATACATCTGAGAGCTTTGAATGAATATATCCTTGCAACTTAGATTATAGACCCCATTTTTTGGTAGTCTGTAAGTGCTGAATCCTTCGAACAAGGAATGAAGACCCACCACATTGCAGCATCAACGCTGAAAGCTACGAAAGCTACGAAACGGCGCTGTGCAAATCATCATCATCATCATACATACCCCCAATCGAATTAAGATAAAGAAAAACTGTAAATTGGCATTTAGAATCGACAAGAATATCAGATTTTCCTATTTTTTGAATCTTTTTCCTATAATTTTTGTTGTAGGTTTTATGACGAAGTTACGAGAAGCCCGCGTACTTAGTCAGATTGACGTAACCATTATATCTCGTGTTTGCCAGGATAGCATGAATAATAGGAGGTAGAGGGGATGGCAGTCTCCAGACGGAAAACAATGGGGTCGCGGGCTACAGAATGCGGTCCGCTCAATCTTCCCCAGTGTACTCGGGGGAGTGTGACTTGTTGACATCTCATAGCTTTCTATGCTCCTGGTAGTGGGATTCCCAAAGTGGCCCGAAACTTTCGAATTTCGAGAATTCTCAAAATCAATTAAATCGTAGATTTTGACATGATTACCCTTAGTCCACAAAGTAGAAAGTTAAAATGATCTGTCCATAAAATATATAAATGCTTGGTTGAAAAATTCACGCACCTTTATCTTAAAGACTGGTACTAAAAGGCCTATCCAACATTACATCAATGTGTCCAAATGTGCTCTTTTAACATTTTCTCGCAAAAACACCCTTATAACACACTCTTATTCCATAAATGGTTTGTTATTGCAAAAAGTTGATAGTGTGAGAGATCTGGGAGTTTTAGTAGATTCCAAATTGACGTATGACAAGCATATTGACTCAATTACCTCCAAAACTTACCGAATGTTGGGTTTTATCATCCGCACCGATAAACAATTTAATAATATCAACACTTTAAAAACACTATACCTTTCACATATACGCCCTCATTTAGAATTTTGTACTCCAATATGGAATCCGCACTACAAAATTTACACTAACCGTTTTGAAAATATTTAAAAGATTTTTGTTAAATATTTAGAGAAACGACAATACATTGAACACACCGACTACAAATCTTCCATAGAATTTTTCAATATTAACACACTACAAGATAGAAGGACCTACTTTGATCAATTACTTTTGTACAAAATATGCAATAATACAATTGACTCCCCTGATTTATTATGTAACATATCTTTTCTTATACCAAACAGACATACCCGCTCGCAAAATTTATTTCACCTACCCATTTGTCATACCAATTACCGATACCACTCAACTTTATTCAGAATACAGCGTGACTATAACCAAAATTTCAAAAATTTAGATATTTTCCATGACTCATTAACAACCTTTCGCAATAAATTGAGATATTTTTCAACTCTGTCCTCTAACTCCCTCAATCAAGCTCCTTCACTTACGTAATAATCCCTCCTTTTCCTCATTCCTTTCCACTTTACTTTTACTTTTAATTTCTTTTCTTACACCTTGTTTCTTTTTTTTCTTTTTTGTTGCTTGACAACTTGTGTCTTTTTTGCTTTTTGTTTTTTGCTTTTTGTTATGCTCTCCTTTTATTTTTTATTTTCTTGTCTTCTCAATTTTCTATTATATGTCAATACAAGCTCAGCATACTGATCAAATTATTATTCTATCCCTATAATTTTAAATAGAAGAAACAATTTTGGCTTATATTAATTTTAAGAACACCATTGTAATCCCTTTTATAAAGCTGTAGTTTTCTCAAATAAATAAATAAATAAATAAATTACAGTAATGGAGCCTTGCTTAAGAAATTGGCGATTTCTATAGCGACGAGCAACTTGCAGGGATCTTAAGGTGTGATTTTCACAAAGAGAGTAACATTAATCGCAAGCCTCGTCGGACGGTTAGACTTTAAGCGCCCTTTCGATGGACCAGTAAGATTAAGGGTACCATGGATACGAGTTGTCTACTAAAAGCAGGTCAGTCAAGGGAATGATGGCAAAACATCCAGCGTGTTTGACAAAACCAAGAAAAGGAATAATCCGTCAAGTACTGGAGAAGAAAATTTGTTTGTGATAAATATGAGAAAATAGACATGAGACGAGGAATGTTTTTTGCCTGGGTCTATGTTATAAAGCCGCTAAAGGGTCTACGAGACTTTGGGGACCTCTGTGGCGGAGTATCAGGATATATGTATGTATTCCAAGTATTGGGGTGGCATGCTTGCGAGGAGGTCTATTGTTGCTCCCTTTGCAATCAAAGCGGAGTGAAGTCTGCAGATCGCTACTAATTTGAATAAAATGTGGGATAAATTAAGACGAGTGTGGTGGGGTAGTGCAAACCCTTTCATATCAGTGGCGTGGCGTTGCCAAATGTAAAACATCAAATATTTAAAATCAGTTCTATTATCGTATTTGAATCAGAAAAATCTAACCAATCGTAAATAAGAATGAGGATATTTTCGAGTGTCTTGCTTATAAGCTGGTTTAATTTATTTACCCGAGAAACATCAAATTGGCGACAGATTAATCTTTTAAAAAAATCAGTTGAACTCTGAAGAGGATTTAATGCCTCTATTGTTAATTTCTTTCGCAAAAAAAAAAAAAACACGTTGGTGACCCCGACGTTTTTGTGATATATACTGTTTTCTTAAATGCATACCCTATAAACTACAGGAAAATTATATTATTTTTAATCTATGTTTCATTTTGTTTTTCAAACCTGATCAATCACAGAATTAAAATGTTTTGATTTACACAGAAAAATGAATAGTTCCTACATAATATGTACTTACCAGGAGTACATGAGAATTATATTATACAAATGCTTTGCAGTCAATTTCACGTAGACAGGCCATATAAAGCAAACACCTACCTACAAGTCGTAGCGGTACCAAAAGTGTAAAACATTACATTAAAATAAATATATTGAAACTATCTACAGCACATCTTTTGTGTGTTAAAGTTCTTATACATTTTGTTGAGAAACGGTACGGTTTAGTTTAGACGTAGAGTTTCATACCTGGGGTGCAGTTGTTATCCTTGCGACCGTCTTCCTTATTCCCAAGTACTTTTTCTTCGAAGAACGTTCGAGAATCTTCCACGTAGACATTGGCTCAGGTGGCCAGCCCGTCCCTTCGCCATTTGCCGGCTTACACGTAAAGAATGTCCGCTTCCCGTATCGGGAGAGAAGGATTTGAAGGAAGGAGGCGAGCACCGGCGCACTCACTTTATTTGCTTTTGATTTTTCAACGTCCCAGCTAAGCAAACAAAGCTTCTCCTTATTCATGCCTTGCATGATCAATGTGATAGTTTTTGCGAATGATTTATGTTGAACTTATATCTTTCCAATACGAAAGAATCAAGAATTGTGAATATTTTTTGGTGTATCGACAATCTCTGTACAAAAGAATAAGAGGTAGTCTTGAAATATAATATTTTACTCCGTAATTTTGAATGAAGACCTTTATATTTCACATCTAATATTCATTCAGGTACTGTATCCAGGCATCATTCTACTAGGGGTGGTTATTATCTCCGCAGATATTTCTCCAATTTGTTCTGTCCATCCATATTCATTCATCTCTTCGATATTCCTCACTCTCTTGATGTATGCTCATCTCTTTTTCTCTCTAAGCAGATTTTTTTTGACACTATAACTGTAACTTTTCATAACTGTAACTGTCACTCAGTCATCGTTCCGCTAGGGGTAATCAGAGCCTCTGCAGATCTGCCTTACTTTCTTCCTATCCTTTAATATCTCTTTCGATTAATTCATACATATCCATACTTTTGTCGGTCGTCCCTTACCTCTTTTTCCTTTCACACTTCCTCTGTATATGACAGCAAGACGAGCTTGACTCTTTGACTTATAAGTTATAGGTTGGTATGAAGTTGACCACCCATACTGTAAAAAAATATTTCACTTTGCCAATGTCACCCCTATTTCAGGGAAGGTCGGCAAAAGTTGCAGGGTGTATGTTCATTTGAGGTTTGGATTTTAATTTGTAAGTACACATTCAGCATTTGTAAGCGCGAACTTACACGTGTTTGTTTGTGGGCATGCATTTGATATGAGTTTTGGATATTAATATATCTTTGCAACTTAGATTACAGATTATAGATATAGCTGAATCGATGGGATTTGAATAATCAAACAGGATTTTCCTGTACAGCCACGAGTCGCTCATGTTTATGTCGGGAGTAAACGGGATTTGTGTGTTTCTAATTAAGTGACTAGTGACTGTGCGGCACATGTGACTCGAAACCATTTCATAAAGTACCTCCACTGTAGGTCTCCGTCCCCCAAATAACAATGTCTAAGCCTGAACATGGTTCTAATCCTGATCCAGACATCAAATGGAAATACCAATGATATAATATTCTAAATTATTGTGTCACACATATTGTTACTTGTTTTTGATTAAGATTGCACTACATATTGTAATGACTTCGTGAATCATCACTCAGAAGCCGTTAAAAATACTTATGTTATTACGTATTTATTTTTAGAAAAAAATTACAATATATGAGTCGTGTCTCGTGAAAATCTTTATTTAAAAAAAAAAAACACAATGCAACTAAGCCGCAAATATAGACATAGTACAAGATCTAACCACACTGTCACCGAAGGACTCGCATATTGTGTGAGGAACTTATTTATTTTCACTATTAAACACTGGTTATTTATTTTCATTGGTCAGGGGGCCGGCCTTACGCCAATTGAAGTGGGAGATTTCTAGATCTCTGGGTGGCTGGTTCTCATTTTTTGTTAAGATTGATAGCCGGTATTTTGATTTTGGATTTGAAATAAACATCCTCGGTAGGAATCGAACCCTAATCCTCTGGTGTTCTATCAACTGAGCTAGCTATCGGATCATATCGGATCTACAATCTCTATGTTGCAAAGATATATTAACATTCAAAACTCATATCAAATGTATGCCCACAAACAGACACGTGTAAGTTGCGCTTACAAATACCTACTGAATGTGTACTTACAAATTTAAATCCAAACCAAAAATAAACATAAGCAACTTTTTCCGACCTTCCCTGAAACAGGGGTGACATTGGCAAAGTGAACCTTTTTTTACAGTATGGGTGGTAAACCTCATACCAACCTATAAGTCAAGAAATTACCAACCTGTAAGTCAAGGCAATTTCACATAGACAATTCTGTAACATAGACAATTCTGTATCGAGTGCAGTAACACGCATTAACCGACTTTATTTATATTAATTTGAAGTTTTACTGTTTTTTTGTTGATTTTTGGAGTTCTAAGTGTATATTGTTGTAGCTGAACGTGTGTTTTGCCACATATATTGTGGGTTTGGTATTGTAAAGATAAACAGTGCTCAAATTAAAAGATTTATTAATTTGCAATACGAGTCATCTGATTTTGACAGCGTGCAGAGCAAATAGTACCTACTACTACCATCCTACCTACCTACTGTGACCATCGTTAATAAGCTTCTCATCATACAGCTGTCAAATTGTTTCCTAACCAATCTCCAATTTATATTTCCTTGATAAATTCATACAAAATGAACACAACCGTTAATTCCAACTCCCTATCCTGCGTCGAGAGGCTGAAGGACGCTAAAATTCATCAAAAGAAAATCAAAGAACTGCTGGCAATTAATATCCTATCTAAAGATCAGCGTGGAGCTGTCAGTGATGCTGTTAGTGGTATAATGGAACACTTGATCTTCCTTGTCAACTCTGCTGCCTCGCAGGATAAAATAGAGTCTAAGTTAGATCACATAGAAGAATCTATCCAGACTATTTCTGACAACATAAAAGTGAAATTCGATGATGTTTTCAAAAACGAAACTAATGCGAAAAACGTTAATAATCTGTACAATCTAATGTTAATCCCGTTAAATAACTCTTCTGCTCATGACCTTATTAAGGAAATTTACCAAAAAATTAAACTAAGAAATCTTGGTATAAGTGTGGAGGAGGTGAAAAAAATTTCTAAAAATAGAGTCATCATAAAATGTAACAGAAAAGATGATGCGCATAAATTGAAGAAGTGCATAGAAAACGAATTTAAGGATGTTAACGTTGATGAACTGAAAAAAAGGAAACCTACTATGATTTTGAAAGGTATACAGAATGATTATGATAAGGATGATTTCCTGGAGGACATTGTGACTCAAAACTCTGAGATTTCTGCCCTAAATCCAGATCAACACTTTGATGAAATGCTCCGTGTTAAAAAAATTATTAAAAGCAAATATAATGACACATCAAACTACATCGTGGAAGTGGACCCTACTATACGAAGAGTATTACTTATGAAGGCTAAAGTTAATTTAGGATATCAGAGGATTCCAGTTGAAGATGCGAATGCAATTACTCAATGCTTCTCTTGTCTTATGTGGGGGCACAGTGCGGCGAGATGTCTGCAAAGAGACGGCCAACATGACGTATGCTGTACTTATTGTGGAGGTGCTCATACGTACAAAGATTGTACAAACAAGGAGGGTCCTCCAAAATGTAAAAATTGCACAAAGCACAACGAAAGATTTAAGTTGTCTTTTCCTACGGAACATAGGGCCAATGATAAAATAAAATGCAAAATCTACTCAAAAATGCTTTTTCTTGCAGAACAAAATATTGAATATTAAATGCTTTCTTTTTATACTTCCTTTGCACTGTTTCAGTACACTCTGTTATCTCTTCTTTTTATATTCTCTATCCTATCATAATATAATAATTCATGTATATGGTGGACCTGTGATTAGTAATGATACTGATGTGTGTATATTGTTTTATTTGTACATTGATGATAGATATGTTGTAAAATGTAAATTGTTTTGTTGTATTTATGGATATATGATAGTGTTCGCACTTTACAATGAATGCATTATTATAACATGTCTACCAAATATTTATACCTTGTATAATATGTATGTACTGACTTCTGTTTTATCAAATAACAATGATAACCTACCACTTTTTATTTTGTACTTTTACCTGTCATGTATGCTTTTTACTTTATTTTTATTTTTTAACTCCTATTATGGCAGTCCTACGTCAAAAGTAAAAAAATACAATGAGCATTAATATTATTGATGACGAGAGTGACATAGACTTTATAAGAGTTAATAGACTAGAAGACTTTATTGAGTTAAAGGATGGAGCCTATGATAAAAATAATATTGTGTGTGTCCAATTGAACATTCGTTCAATTTGTAAATATTGGGATATTTTTAATGCATATTTTAGAAATTGTTTAAAGTTTATCGATATCTTAATGCTCTGTGAAACCTCAATAAAGGACTTCGAAACTTGTTTTTATAACTTGCCTGAATTCAATAGTTTCCACTTCTGCCGAAGTAGCAAAATGGGCGGGGGAATAAAATTGTATGTTAGTAAAAAATTTAATTTTGTACAAAAATCCCTCCAATCTCTTTGTTTTGAAAATGTCTTTGGAACTTTGACACTACCAAACAAATCTATTATTCACATTCTTGCTCTTTATAGACCACCTAACCTTAATAAACAGGGATTTTTAACTGAAATTTCATCATTTTTTAATGATTACACTAACATAAATGATAATATATTATTTCTTGGGGATATCAACTTAAACTTGCTGAACGAATGTGATCCGATAACCATATCTTATGAAAACATATTAGCTAATAACTTTATGGTAAAATGTATTTCTGATGTAACTAGAGAAGCAATAGTCAATGATATTGTTACAAAATCTTGTATTGACCATATTTATTTGAGGTATATAACAAATGATCCTGTAAGTGTTGGGCGTGGTTTCTGCTCTGTAAATATACGTGCTTGTGTATGTGAATATCTTATAGCTGACCATTATGCGACAGCAATTAGTTTTCAGTATAGATGGAATAATAAATCTGATAATGTTGTCAAAAATAAACCAATGTTCATTATGTCGCAAAAACGGTTAGATAGTAATATTATTAAAACTGACTGGAATACTCTTCTTGAAGAAAATGATTGCGAATTATTATACTATAAAATTTGTAATGCTTTTGATAATTTGTATAAAGAAAGCCTAATTCCATGGTGCCATAAAAATAAAAATAGACCTAACGCTACGAAAGACTGGATAAATAGGGAGATTCTACAGGAAATAAAACAAAGAGACATCTTATTTAGGAGATGGAAGAGTACACCTAGTAATAAGTTTTATGAAAAGGAGTATAAAACGATACGTAATTACTTGAACAAAAAAATTTTGAAATTAAAGTTAACTTTTTATAATGATAAATTTAAGAATTGTTTCAAGGACATAAAAAAAACCTGGGATGAATGTAACAAAATCTTAGGCAGAAAATCTAAAACAAATTGTGATGAAGTTATAAAAAAATATTTTGTAAACAACAAATATAATTGCATTGAAAGTGTTTCCAATGAATTTGCTAAGTATTTCTCTGATAATGTATCCCAGTTAATGCACGTTTGTAGTATAAAAATTGCTGGTCCAGAGCCTGATATGCTTCCACATAGCTTTTATTTACCTAAAGCTAAACTATCTGAAGTTGTAAAAATAATAAATCTTGCAAAAAACTCTAAAACACCAGGAGTTGACCTTATCCGAATGACTGACTTAAAAAAACACGTGGAAATATTGGGACCTCTTGTTACACATTTAATTAACTCAATTATAAACCAGGGAATAATTCCTCTGAAATTAAAATGTAGCCTAATCAGACCAATCTACAAGGGTGGTGATCACTCTGTAATGGGAAACTATAGGCCAATTAGTATATTACCTGCTCTTGAAAAAATACTTGAAAAATACATTTTCTCAAAGTTGACTCAATATCTTAACAAATTTGAAATTCTGGATACCAATCAATATGGATTTCAGAAGGGTAGAAGTACAGAAATTCTACTTCAAAGTTTTTCCAATCATATTAATAACGAATTAAACAATAAAAAACATGTATTAGTATTATTCATTGACTTCTCCAAGGCTTTTGATACAATTGATCACTTAAAATTGCTTAGATACTTAGATGTCATAGGGATTAGAGGCCCAGTTTTACATCTCTTTGAAAATTACCTCTCTAACAGAACCATGACTGTTAATATTGATGGATCTAAAAGTGATATTGAGAACATCAGTGCTGGGGTCCCGCAAGGATCTGTTTTAGGCCCTATATTATATATAATTTATGTATCTTTTATTAAATATATTTTCTCAAATGTAAAATATTATGTATATGCGGATGATACTGCACTTGTCATATCTAGTGAGAATTTAGATGAATGTAACACAATGTTACAAAATGATTTTGATAAACTGCAGAATTGGTGTCATGATGCAGGTCTTTTAATTAATTAAAAAAAAACTAAAATTATGCATATTAGATCCCCTCATGCTAGAATTAGTACTGTGCCAACCATAAAAGCCCATAATTATGAATGCCTTCATGTCACCAATAATTGTAGAACTTGTTTATGTGAAAATATTGACATTGTAAGCGATTATACTTATCTAGGAGTAACAATTGACTGTTTCTTCAAGTGGGACACACATACTTCAAAAACGTGCAAACGACTGAGATCTGTTGTTGGACAATTATATAAGTTAAAGTTTATATTGCCGCTCCCTACATTAAGATTGGTATATTTATCGCTTGCCGAGTCCATTATAAGATACGGCCTCACTGCATGGGGACATTCTTGCGCCACCAATATTAAAAATGTACAAAATGTTCAAAATGCTCTCTTAAAATTAATTGCTCCCATAAATGTGTATAACCAAAGGCAGAATATACCATTTTTATTCCAATCATTAAATGTCTTGCCTATTAAGGGTATACTATGGAACATAATTATATGTCAACAATTGTTTAATGATAAATATAAAAATAAACTAGAGCATGTGTACCAAACAAGATTTACATCTAATGAAGGACTAGTTGTGCCAAGAATTAATAACAAATATGGACAAAGAACGTTGGATTACCTTGTGCCAAAAATATTTAATTTGTTGCCAAAGGACTTTAAAAAGGAATCTACAAACATTAATAAAATTATAATATCTTTGAAGATTTGGCTGGGAGAAAGAACTTTTTTATATTAATTACCTTAACTATATTTGTGTTTTTACTCTACTCTTGTCTCCTAATTTTAACTTTAATTTACTTTTTATTTCATACTAGCACTAAATACTAAGACTTATATTTTTTAATTTGATTGTTGCACCCGATGACAAACTGAAATTTTTTGGTTTATCGGGACAAAAATGTTTAATTTTTAAGATTTATATTTCTTGTAAAAATTGTTTATGAAATAAAAAAAAAAAAAAAAAAAAGGAATATTGTTATAATAAACCATACCCATAGATTTAATACAAAGACGTTTTGAAATATTGTTGTTGCAATGCATTAAGTAAGCATTCTTCTTCGTCTTTTTGTGCCACTTCTATCGAAGATCGGCGATCATCATGGCTATTTTAACTTTAGATGCTGCTGCTCGAAACAGGGACTTGGTGTTTCTGCCGAACCACTGTCGCAGGTTTTTCAGCCACGATGTCCTTCGGCGCTCCTGAGATCTTCTCCCCTCAATCTTACCGTGACCGAAGTAAATAAGCTTTCTCTGCTTAATGGTAGGCAGGAGCTCCCTTGTAGTGCGCATTCGTAAGTAAGTAAGCAGAGTAACTTAAATTCTAAGTCGTGCTTATCAAAGTGTCTTTTGCAATCAGAGTTTTTAGTGCACTCGTGCATTTACGTTTTATGCGAGAGGTCATAAACCATTCGGAATCGATCCTCGGTGGTCTCTCAGGATTTGTCGGTTCTTAGCGGAGAAGCGGTCGGTAATCTCTCAGGATTTCGTCATTACTTCTCCTTAGACAAACACAGCCGATCTCCTCTGCGCTTCAGACGAAATAAATAAATCTCATTTTACTGAGCCATTAAAAACTGGCTGCGGAGGTGAGCTGGGCTAGGGCTGGGGGGTGCTGAGAGATGCAGGGAGGGCTGTGGAATTGGATGACAACCCTAAAAGGGATGATTTGTACATTTCGTCTTATTATGTTGGCCAAAAAATGAGTATGGTTTTGGGTACAGTATAATGATTTATTATTATATATGTACAGTACCCAAGACCATAGAAAGAATGTTGTGAAAAAATAGACTGATTTGTTATTTAGTTTACAGAGATAAATTAACATTTGAATAGTCATAAATAGGCATCTGTAAGTTCGTTTTTGCATAAGCTGCACGTGTTCTTACAAAAATAAAAAAGCCAGATTTCAAATGTACATGAACTCAATTTAAAAAAAAAAGAGTGACATAGGTAATGTGCACTTATTTTTAAAGTGCATTTTAATCAATTCACAATTGCATATTTATCAATTCAAGGATCCCACCGTCTATGCACAAATATACAATTGTCGGTTCCCTTGTGCATGCATTAAAGCCTGAATAAGCCAACCATTTTTTTTTGGTTCCCAGATCTGAAATTTAATCTGCGATATTACATTATAAGCTGCACGTTTTGCATTTAAAGATCTTCTGAAGCTTTAATCATTTTAAAAAAGATAACGCAACGCAAAAAATGCATCTAAGCCATACATATAGTGTTACTTCTTGCCGCGTTATTCCCGAAGGGGTCGCATGCGGCGAGTTGAACATATTTATTTTTATAGGGAAGGGGATTGGCCTTACGCCAACTACTTCAGTTGAAGTGGAGATTTCTCAGCTCTCGAGAGAGCTGGTACTCATTTCTTGTGAAGGCTGAGTAAACCTTGCCGGTATTTTATTTTGGGGCTTGAAATAAACCTCAAAACGGGAATTTTTTTCTGACACCCTCGGTGGGATTCGAACCCGAGCTCACGGTATGGAATGCAAGCACTCTACCAACTGAGCTATCGACCAGACTATAAATGATAAAATGTAATCAATCATTTATTTTGTTGTCAATTAAGTATAGCAACCACAATTTGAATTTTTTTGAGTTTCGCTGCTGAGAAATGTATATTATCGCTAATATAAGAAAATAACATATTTGTGAATCAGCTTCATTTGTTAACTTGATCAATCTCACGTTGGCTCATCTTTAAAATTCGCCACATTTGGTTTGCCTTGGCCGCGTACGTCCACTTTTGATGGGAACCATAAAAAATGTAGCCCGCGTCGCGTCAGGCGTGGTCAGCACCCCCAGTAATGAAAATCGAGAGTGTAATGTGTATATCTCCCCGGGTTAACTACCCCCTACTTCTGAGAAAGGAAGCCATCAGGCCCGGACTGAGTCCTCTGAGGGCCAAGGAGCGCGAAAAAGCTTGCGGCCCCCCATATCAAGGAAATCTTTTCAATGCAAAAGATGTTGAAGAATATATTTTTAATGGTTTGTGTAACAAAACTGTGGAAATTCATAATTATTACAAAGAGATTTGAAGTAAAAAACTAGTTATTCTTTGATCGTAGCACTGCCTCTTTTCACTCTTCTTTATGTAAAATATTAGGAGTGTGTACGTGGATGATGTTTTGAAAAAACGTTTTTCATGAAAAATAGGGAAAATAAACAGTGGAACGAGTAAAGAATAACTTTATTGCATTAAATATCTTTAAAATAACATGAATAAAATACAGGGGACCCCCACGGCCACGCCTTTAGAAATTTAAAAAGAAACTTATGTTAAATTGTTATTTTCCCATTTATTTTTCGTTTTTGGGGCCAAAGAGAGAATGGTGTTTATGAAGAATCAGTTGAATTTTCTCAGTGGCGCCGTTTTGTAATTTACCCCTCTAAGGGCGCACCAAAAGATTCGGTGAGCAGATCTGTCATAAGATTCTATTGAAGTGGCCGCTCTCGGCAATCTATCGAACGATAGGAGGTAGTCGGTTCCATGCCCTAGGAGCCGCCACTGTAAAATCACCACTGAGGTCTTATTTTTAGATGTTCTTTTGCAAAACTAAAAAGGAGAAACTTTTTACAGGTTGAACACGGGTGCCCCGGTGCGGTCGCACCATTCGAACCGCCCTTAATCCAGGCATGGAAGCGATGTTTAAAATACGGTTTCTGCAGTAAATGTACAGCATGGCCGCTCATTCATTTGCTGGAGTCTCTTAAGAAGAGATACATAAAAACAGAAAGTGCAGCCATCGAGACTGATGCCTTTTCTAATGCATTTTGGACTAGAGTAGGGTGGGGCAAGAGTTCGGTTTACAAGAGTGAGCAGTGCGATTAGTCAATCGATAGCGTAATATTCGAACTTAGTGTCCTTTTTCAAACGTTTACTAACATTTGAAAAAGTGTTGCACCAGCTAAAATCTGAGGCGCAATGCAAGGCAAGTTAATAAAATAATTGGATCTATTATATGCATGAAATATATATACCTCATTGTAAACATTTGATCACTTCTACGATCGGACGTAGCTTTTTCATAGTGCAAATTTTTACAACGTTGTTCCCTAAGAGGTCACATTTAAAGTGTGGAACCAATTTATTTTCACAGATAAGGGAGCCGACCCTCAAGGTGGCTGGGTCTCTTTTTTGGCGGTGCTGAGGAAACCTTAAGGGTATTTGAAGTTTTGGTTTGAAATAGACACCAAAAAGGCAAATTACAGGTATTTATTTATTTTTAAGGTTTTGTTGTTTTTTTATACTTAAATGTTATTTATTACTCGTATTCCTTGACTTATAGGTTGGTATTAGGCTGACCACCCATACTGTAAAAAATGGTTCACTTTGCCAATGTCACCCCTGTTTCAGGGAATGTCGGCAAGAGTTGCAGGGCTTATGTTCATTTGTGCTTTGGATTTTATTTGTAAGTACACAATCAGCATTTGTAAGCGCGAACTACACGTGTTTGTTTGTGGGCATACATCTGAGAGCTTTGAATATATCCTTGCAACTTAGATTATAGATTATTATTATAGATTATAGAACACCCTTAATGTAGATCAAACCCCAGCCTTCTGGCATGGTTCACAAGCTTTGTTCACTTTGTTCAGTTTTTTTTTTAAATAACATGGTCGTTGGCTATTTGTCTATATTTATTTAAGTTTTCTTGTTGTTTGATTATATTTGTTCCTAATTAAATAATCATTCTTCTTAAGAGAAATTAGGATGAGAATTAAACAATATTACGAGTATGTCAGGAGTCTTAATTACAAAAGAATTATAGTGTACAAGATTTCGCATTCCTGCATCACCCTATTCAACAAATTCCTTCAAGAGAATCCTTCTTCTTTTTCTTTTGATGCTTCTTATATCGAAGATCGGCGATCATCATGGCTATTTTGATCTTGGATGCTGCAGCTCGAATCAGGGAATTCAAAAACTTTATCATTAAAGTATATGCATCATATTTAAGTTTTAAATGCCTTACTTATATTAAGACAAATGCAAAAAAAAAAAAATCGAAGGTCTTCGCCAAAGAGTGGATGATGATGATGGCTAGGATGATTACCAATATCTAATCTAATCTAAGTTGCAAAATATATGTAACATTAAAGATTCATATTATATGCCTTTCACAAACAGACATGCACAGCGCTCAAACATGCCACATGTGGTCTTACAATATAAAAACCCGAATCTCACATGGACACACACCCTGCAACTCTTGCCGACCTTCCATGAAAACAGGGGTGACATTGGCAAAGTGAACCATTTTCTACAGCATGGGTGGTCAGCCGCATACCAACCTATAAGTCAAGGAACATACACAACAAATTACATTTTAAAAATCAACAAATTATAATATGTCTAGACATCAAAAACTCATATAAACAATGGACTCTCTTTTTCGTTGAGCAAACGTAACACCTCCATGAACCTCTGATTCTTAGCAACTTGTAACAACATATTTTTTTACCTTTTGCCTAGCAATTCGCTCGAGTGACATTACAATTTAGTTTTGTATGAAATTTGTTCCGAGTCCAGAGGTTCATTTTGCCAATATACAAAGTAGGTACTAATGGACTCAGCACAAATTTTAAAGACAAAAAATGTGACGTTTCACGGCTCGATTGTTAGGAAAAAGGTAAATTTTCATTTTATTATTGATTGCTCATAAATTTGAGACGTTTGCACGACGAGAAACAAAAACGCATTTCCTTCCAAATCCATTATTACAAAATATAAAGTGGTTCTGATTTTTGAAATATTTTATATGAATAACTGAAGTAATAATTCATGCTTAAGAATAAATTACTTTTTACTTTCACAAATTTGTAAAACTTTCAAATGTAAAACCCTAAAAAAACAATTCGTTCACAAAAAAAAAATCATTTTTCATAAACGCCAAGTCTCTCGAGCCGAGTTCAACTTTACTCCAGATGTTTTTTTACTGTAATAAAATACACATTATTTTATTTTTCGGCCACATCCATGGAACTAGTTTATGTGGCCTTATAAAATAAATCTCTGCTCTTTAGGAGTCGGCTTGCGGTCGAGAGGATCGTAAAACAAAATCAGGCGGCGGAAAAAGTTTTCGTTTTTTGCGCTGGCAACTTTTTTATTCCGCCCTCATCGTAGGGAAATTACTTGGAGAAGTGAGGAGGGGACGGCGTCTTGCTGAAAGGAGAGTGGGAGGGGGGACTGTATGCAGATAGTACTAAAGGAGAGATGGAACACTGAAACCGATCTAAACAATCATTGTAAATAAACTGAAAAACAATTTTAAGAAAAAAGCTTTTGATATGAGCTAAAAAGAGAAACACTAAACGCGCTTAAGCTCGTTTTTCTTATACTTTTCGTATGATTGGCAAGATAAGCGAAGTATTCAACCATTTGGCTGCGTCAGAGGTCTTCGTCCACTACACTGCTGCTGACGTGATTTTGTGGAGGTCTTTCAGGCCAGGAGGTCTACAAGTGGGGCACTCTTCCACTGTGTGCCGGACAGTCTTGCTTCTCCAGCCCACAGTCACATCCTGGAGATGTAGCTACCACCTATGGAGTACAAAAATGCAACGGCCTTGCTTGATGCAAGCCCTGTTTGAGGATATCCACAATCCTCTCGGAAGATTGAACACTGCGGGATCTTGTACCTACTGTGGCAGAATGATCAGTTAGTAGTTTCTCGTATATGGACTTCCATCATCCGTACTGAGATAAATTATTCAACTAACAAGAGTGAATTCCTCCGTTCTGATTCTGACACATTGACAACTAAATTCTGGATTATTTTTTAACATGGTTCAAATCATCGAGTTATGCAGAGAAATAGAAAGTAAATGGATAAGATGATTTATTTGATGAGCATTGATTTTGTGTCAATCTCACCTGAAAATCCCTCAACATGCTTGTTTGTCACTAGAAATTATTAGTTTTGAAATCAAGACCCATTTGTTTACAGGCTTGATGAATCTTTGTAACTGGTATTCGACAAAGTAATAATTTTGCGATCCATCAAAACTCATTTGGAAAATGAAATTGTGATTTTGTTATGCTACGCTATAGATCAAACCTACGACCTTTCGATTACGAATAAATCTTAAATTTCAGACTAGGGCAGGCTATTCAGTTCCGTCTTCCTTCAGCTCACCCTGCAGTAAGTCAGTTGTCTGTTGGCGGGCTCACTCAGGCGTTACTCTTTTCCTCGTATCGTAAAACTCTCGATACACTTCGCCCGAGTGTTTTCCCTTCTACATTGTTACCAACATTTTAATGCCCCAGCCAGAGAAATGGAGATTTTACTGCACTCCGTTTTCCTTCCAAATATTCACAGAGATTTTCGTTTAAAGTGTATTTATCGGTAATAGTAATAATAGTAGGACAATCTTGTATAGCGCCGTTTAGTTGCAATACCCACCCCAAGGCAGTTTTTATGTGTTGAAGCTTCTAATAAAACAAATTTATATTAAGCAACTTCATGAAAGTGACTTCATGACATGAGAGTGAAACATATGTCTCTGTTCTCAACTCTAGAGGAAGAATATTCCAGCAGGATGAACCAGCCTAACTAAAAGCCCTGCCCTTAAAAATAACGGTTTTAAACGTGGTCAGAACGATTAAAAAAATATTTTTAAGCAAGCGTCATAAATCTGTGTACTTATCTAGTTAGATTCATAAGTGGCCGATAAAAATATTTTAGTTGGCCTTTACTCTAGCAATCCAGCCGCGGGAAGTCTCAACGTTTTGAAATGAAAAATTGTGTGGACTCAAGTTTTTCCGATTTCAAAAGTCATGATTTTTTAAGTTATTTAAAGCCTTATATCGATACAAATAAAATAATTTGTTTTCCAAACCGGGCTGCAGTCAAATCATTGAAATAAAGTTGCACATATTTTAATCAAAATAATTATTTTCCATCCTTATTTGCCATTTTCAATGATCATGACTCATGAGATAAGGTATTCGTAACCGCAACGTATATATGTTTACATTAGTTCTTCTTTATTTTCATTATTCTTCTATCTGATTGACGACAGTATTCTCTTCATGATTTATTTTTTTCTTATAAAATAACATCATGGGATGATCCTCGTTTCAACAATAAATAAATTCCAGATTCAATATGGCACCGGGCACAAATCAAACTAGACAGCCGTACCTCCGCAGGAGTAAAGCGTCTATGATTACATAAATAAGGATTTCTATTCCTAGGCCATAAATTTTTACTATTGGGATCCCCTTCAAAGCGGATCGTTCCTCTTCCCACCCTTTCTCTCATCCCCCCACCCTCTCTCAGTCCAAATCTATTGCGCGCTTATCCGCTCGGAAACATGAAATATATCCGCTGTTGTTTCTGAAGTCCGATACCACTCCATGGACTTGAGGGACTTTACGGAATTGCCCTGCTATCACATGAATGACTGATCCAAAAGAAGCACAAGGACCATTGTGGTCAAACTGTAAAAAATAGTAAAACGTGTATGAGAAGGTTGAACATATATCATGATATGTGTACATCAGATTTTTTTACGGTTAGCCTCTGAAGATGGACGGACAAAGTCCGATAGCGCTTAGGCATTGTAAGCTCAAAAAATGTGAAAATAAAACTATGTTATAAAAACAGTTTTTTATAAATTAAAACTAAAATGAAATTTCTTAAAAAATTGTTAATGCAGCTCATTCCTCGCCCTCATTTCCGCCATTCATTTTGGTATAAATTTGAAGTCAGATGGTATTAAGTTATCCATTAACTAATAGGTTGATCTGAGGCTGACCACCCATGCTGTAGAAAATCGGCAAAAATTGCAGGGCTTATGTTCATTTGAGGCTTATTTTTTTTTTTTGTAAGTACACATGCAGTATTTGTAGGCGCAAATTTACGAGTGGCTGTTTGTGGAAATGCATTTAATATGAATTTTAAATGTTACTTTATCATTGCAACTTCGATTATATAAGATTAGATTCGTTGTGCCTTTTTAAATTTTCTTAATAAAAGTTGAACTCGCAGTGTCTAAAGCTGTATTTTTTGGACTAAGGCCGCATTTAAGTTTTTGCCTTCGCATATACGAACATTTAAGATTACATGTAGTTTTAAACCAGGGCTGATCTGAAATGAGCCTAGTTTACTTAGTTTTAGGGAGAAGTCTACTACTGAATTGGATAAAAATATTTTGACAAAATTCATCTTAATGATTTGAAATTCGCACCTAGTGAAATTCCAAAAGAGCTCCAGCTGTTTCGGTGTATTATATAAAAAAAAATACTAGTATTTTTTTAATGGCAACAAAGGACCTTTTCGTAAATTGTTGAATAATATAATGTGTTTGGCCACTCAAGTGCCACTGTCCTCCCGTGCCACGCTACCTGTAAATATAGACTTAGCTACCCCAAGTATACAACTTTACTTTCAAACTCTACCTCAGCGTTTTAACGAAAATGTGTGAATTCTTCAACGCTCACAAGAATCGCTGTTTTAGTTTGTTTACAATTTTGGAACAACGTGAGTTTGAACGTAGACTTAGGGTAGAGTCCACACAACCCGTACACTGCGCGTCCGCTGACCACTTGAAATATCTTATTGAATACAATAATGTTTATCCTCAGACAGATTGCCTTTCAATCGGATTCCTAAGATAAACGGCCAGGGAGAATAATATTTTATTAAAAATACCAAGTCCACTGTCCAGGTACATTATTTTGACATGCATGAGAAAGCAATAAAAATCTATGTGCCATTCCAACATTTTATTTATTAAATAAAATTTCGAAAAGAAATACAAGTTACTAACCTTTTTTGTGTTGTCGTTCCCATATGACCTGTTGAACCAAACTCCAATTAGACAAAAATCAAAATTAAGTGTGATTTCTCCTATCAAATAAACAATTTGGTTACATATACGTAAGTCAGCTGATATACATCATATTTCCTGTTCAAATTCCGTCATATTATAACCCACTTCCAAGAAATATTTAACCGAGGTCCTTACCATATTTAAGCAATGAAATTTGATGTGTCAATCAAATATTGAATGGAAGTTCGTGCAACAGGCCCTTAGTGTTTGTTTGTTTTGTGTCCATCAGAGGTAATTTCACATGAACAATATTTGTATGTATGCTGGACCAATGAGTCTTATGAAAGCTGGAAATTGATTTAAAAATATTGAAAACAGCTCTCACATTATCCTGTTTTACGTTTTTTAGCTTAGATTGTTAGCTCAGTTTCTAATTTTGATGTATTCATTTGCTACATTTTTTGCATAGGAAATTTTTGACTTTTTTTGTATAGATTTCTTTGTAAGGTTTTGTTCTTTTTTATATTTAAATGTAATTTATTATTCATATTCCTTGACTTATAGGTTGGTATGAGGCTGACCACCCATACTGTAAAAAATGGTTCACTTTGCCAATGTCACCCCTGTTTCAGGGAAGGTCGGCAAAAGTTGTGGGGCTTATGTTCATTTGAGGTTTGGATTTTATTTGTAAGTACACATTCAGCATTTGTAAGCGCGAACTACACTTGTTGGTTTGTGGGCATACATCTGAGAGCTTTAAATGAATATATCCTTGCAACTTAGATTATAGATTAAAGATTATATATTGCCTAGAATGTGATTCTTAAGACAATTTTATTGAAAGGTCATGTTTAAATCAAATAGTAGATAAGTCAAACAAGTACTGGGGGATTGCTGTGTTGAAACATTAGCAATTTATAATTTATAAATTTAATTCAATTGTAACCATTAAAAAAAAAAAAAAACAATTGATTTATGATAAAAACAATGCTACGATGATTTATTTGGTGAGCGTGTGAGTAACATCTCAAGAGCCCTCTAAAAGCTTGGTCTTCGTTATAGAAGACGCCAATTCTCAAGCCAGATCCAATTGCTGTAATTGCTGTGCCTTTGGTGACCGGCAAATGATTTTTCGACTCAGCAAAGAGTGTTTTAGTTCGTATATATATACTACTTTATTTAAAATGAAGGCTTTCCTGCTTCCGAGGGAAAAGATTCCTATTTTTTGTGAAAGCTATGTAAGTAAATTCAGTTCGTTGAAAATTTGGAAACAAAAATACTTGATTAAGACTCGGTATTTTCAACGTCAGCATAGCGACTTTATATTGAAATCAAATAATTCACTTATGACAATCGTGTGGATAGTTTTTTTTATCAATTTAAATCACATTAGCTAACATTGAAAATACCCAGCCTTAGTGTTTAGCAGTGGCGAAGCGTGCCATACAAGCCGGTTTCCATCGGTTTCCCGTTTAAAGTGAGGCAGAAATGATAATAAAGTGGACTGCATGGTTTCAATGGGGGAAAAATACGTATTGTTTCTTTGGTTTTAAATGTATATTTTTATATTTTGAATTGTTTGTGTATTAATACTGTGAAAATTCATAATCAATAATATTTTATTTATTTAATTGAAAGATTCAAATCAAAACACTGTTTTGTATTTTCACGATTATAATTATTTAATTTATAATTTTTTTTTTAATGAATTCCAAACAAAACACTGTTTATTTTCACAATAAAATTTATTTTAAAAAGATTAAAATCTTTAAAACAAATTACAAACGTTTTCGACCTAGTAGGTCATCGTCAGGTGACCTACTAGGTCGAAAACGTTTGTAATTTGTTTTAAAGATTTTAATCTTTTTAAAATAAATTTTATTGTGAAAATAAACAGTGTTTTGTTTTGAATTCATTCAAAAAAATAATTTATAAATTAAACAATATGAATTTTCACAGTGTTAATACACAAACAATACAAAATATAATTATTTAATTTTACAAACGTTTTCTATCTTTGTATATTTTTACTTTGTGCCTATATTTTTTAACTACTTTATTACATCATTTTACAAAGGGCAGCCGATTGGAACCGGCTTGTATGGCACGCTTCGCCACTGGTGTTTAGTAAAGTAGGATAGTAATTAATCCAGTATTAAGTTTCAAATCTTGTTCAGCAAACTATCTTAGACAGTACCTGCTTTAGTGACTGACTCATCTCTCCAGTGAAACTTGTGTGAACGAGGCATTAGTCTGTACCCTAAGTAAACTTTACGTTCAGACTCACCCAAAGCGTTTTACCAAAAATGTGAGAACACTAAAAAGCTCATTAGAGGCGGTATTCTAGTTTTCATACATTTTCTGTTAAAGCGCTACGGTTGAGTTTAAGCGTAGAGATTTATACTTGCGTACTGTCTCTGCAGTGTTGCAACAATTAAACTTTTCAATTACCGTCTCCCATCGATCACTCTCACTTTACTGTCTTAATTATTTTGTCCTGAAGAGATATTATCTATAGCCCATAACAAGATAAGAAGACTAGAGATGGGAAGACGTGCATATTTTTCGTAGATAAGAAAAAATATTGTCTGACCACTAGGTTGATGTGAAAGTGACCATCCATTTATAACCTAAGTTGCAAAGAGATATTTGCTTCCAGCCTTACAGTAATTAGGTCTCCCAGTGAGATCCAGTTGCTGTAAGGCTGGATAAACCTTTGGTGTCTGGTCTTTGTAAAGGTGTATGAATTTTTCAATCCAGCGAAGAGCATATATATGAAAATATAAATGACATTTTTTTTGCGCTCCGCCGAGATTCGAACCACCGACATTCCCTTTACGAGTCCAAAGCACTAACCACTAGACTACGGATCGGTTAGATGGTGATCACAGTTATAAGCACAAGCTTGGATTCAATCATAAAAATTCCAAACCTTTTTTTACACATACCCATCTCTATTGACTATTGGGTATTGTAAAGTTCTTCATTTGTTTCTAAGCTCCTAACCTTTTTTTAGTTAGACAAAGGTAAACACAGAGTGACGTTGATGCAATTAAATCTCGCTTTTTTCATTTGGAAACTTTCAGATGGATATCTCTCCTTCACTGAGGGATTCCCTCCAGCAGATGGAATTACAAACCTCGTTATATGCTAATTCCCACATAACACCCAGTCTCGGTTCTTTAATGAAATTATTTTGAGATTTTTTGTTTGTGAATTTAAAACATTGAATTGAAATTCAAAAGCTATTTAAATACAAATCTAACAATTTAATTGTACAAACATGAATATTTTTCGATGTTTCTTGACTTGGTATGATATCAAAGCATAGTTCTTGCTTTCAAACAATTTCCTTGACTTATAGGTTGGTATGAGGCTGTCCACTCATGCTGTAAAAAATGGTTCACTTTACCAATGTCACCACTGTTTCAGTGAAGGTCGGCAGGAGTTGCAGGGCTTATGTTCATTTGAGATTGGGTTTTATATTGTAGGTTTACATGCAGCATGCTTAAGCGCGGACTTATACGTGTCTGCTTGTAAAAATAATAACACAATTACATTATGACGTTGTATCCAATAAATACAGGTAATATTTTATGCGTTTGAGAAAATACGAGTAAACAACTATGATTAATTTTTCTTTTAATTTTCTCTTAAAAATTTGATTTTTGAGGCACAATACTAACAGCATTCTATAATGAGATTATAAAAGAATGAACGTTGTTTGCGTTTTGCTTTAAAAATCATGTGAAGCGTTTTATTTTTACTTTATTCTTACAAATGTATTTTTTTAAGCAAAACGCAGACAAAATTGATTCCATCAACTTTGTTAATACATGGAGTGGTCGAGTGATTGAAGTTCAGATATCTCGAGTAAACTTCAAAATAAAATGTATACACTTTTTTTTAATTCTGTAGAGTTTTTTCTGTGAGCGAACGCAGCGAGTTTCTTTGACATTTTCTTTGAGGCGGTCCTTTTCTAGTCGTAGGCACCCATCACATACAAACTCTCAAAGCAACAGAATTTAATATTTTAAGAGACGATATGAACCGATGGCGGGCTGAATGATATGAGCTCTGGAACGCGTTTGTCTGAGGGTATTGCAAAAACTTCAGATAAATTGAAAAAAAAGGAAAATTGGAGTGTAATGTGACAGGTATCCGTAGGTTATACTGTAATGACGTTTTTTTCAAAGTAAATTTATAAAACCATTCAAAATAGTATCTTTTCATGTTGAGATACAGTAATTGTAACTGTATTAAGCAGCTATTTCGCTAGGGGTAGATAGTACCTTGTAATTTTTCTATACTAACCTACTTCTTTTATCTCCTTGACCATAATCACACCCTACACGTATGTTTTCTTCTTTTTTCTCACTCTGCAGAATCCAGTAATTTGTTAAATAGTTGGCCTGCTTAAAGTGGCGCTGGGCAGGTCACGTCGCAAGGCAGGATCATGACAGATGGCCGAAAAGGATCGTCAAGTGGCGGCCCAGGATTTCCCCATTGGAAAGTGGGGGATCCCACCTGAGGTGGCTGGATGACATCAAGGGAACTGTAGGCAGAGGATGGCTTAACATAAGAGCCGATAAAGAAACGTGGAACAGATTGGAGGAGGTCTACTTCTAGAAGTGAGAAAGTCTGAGAAAGAGAAGGTGAAATAAGAGAGCAAGGCGTGAGAAACTTCGTGACCAAATAGATTTAGAGAGGAAAATATTTTCGGTTGGATTATATTTAAATGTGTACTTAAATACAATTAGGAGGAACTAAAAAAAACATTATTGTTAGTTTCAAATACCTACTTTTTGAAACCAATTATGTAATTTCAATTGCAACTAAAGTAATTACTTGCGAAAATTGAAAACTGATTTTTTTTCAAGATATCTGAATAATTTGTATGGTTTTAAAAATTGTAATTTCCACAAAAAAAATACTGATCAAGTAGGTATCCTAGATGCAATCTTAATTGACTCTAACGCAAATTGGATTACCAATTTATTTCCAGAAAAAAAACATTCACCTTCTTTAATTAAGGGACAAGCTGAGAATGGGAAGCTCCTTGCATAATGCAGGATAATAAAAGGTGCAATGTCTCATCGGGCGAGTTCACCAATTAACCAACTCTTGTTCTGATTGAGCCGTAAAATAGAAGAGGGACTCCTTGGCAGTGCCAAAGTTTCCACAGGATCTGCGACGCGATTGGACCAGAGAACTTAATTGTATTACAAATCCGCGCCACCAGATCCCGATGCGGAATTCCGATCAGGGTTGTGTTAAATGACCGACTTCAGTTTTTATTTTAAAGTGTTAACATTTGAGTCAAAATTGAGTACCAATGTGCCCAAAAATATGACAAATTTATGTTACCCTTCGACATGAACATCCACTGCAACAATTAAAGACTTATGAATTTGATCATTTGAAAAGGAAAACACATTTTTTTATACAAAAAACTCTTGATTACTAATACTCTAACGGTGTTATTTACAAACACCAAATCCATGGCTCAACCGCTACCAGACATAAAATTTTAATAGAAAAAATTATGATTCATGGATAAGCTGTGGATCAAATGCTTGAAAATATCAATGTTTGTATTTTGTTTTTTGTTGTTTAAACTTGTATTTGTATCCAGCTACCATTCCGCTAGGAGTAGCCAGTACCTTGGAAGATGTTTCTTCACTTTGTCCTGTCCTTGCACACTTGTGAAATGCAATTTTTTTGATTAAGTTATCTTAAAATAACGTGTTGTTGGCTGAAAAAATCAATAACTTCTTTCAATATTAGAAGTAAGAACTAATAGAAAAGATTATACTGAATAAAGATTGGAAATCATAATGTGCAAAAGTAATGCGTTTATCGTTATTATAATGTTGAAGAAAAAGAATAAAAAGGAAAATGCATCTTAACTATATTACCATATTACCAAACAATATTTTAATTATATAAACAAAAAATCCAAAAGAAAATTTCAAAACCGTGAAAGCAATAAAAATGCAACAATAGTAGAACAATGGTATTGAATGATTTCAGTCGTAGTCTTTGAATTTTTTTCGACTCCACTATTGTCGACTACAATGTTGCAACCCTGTTTTTTGCCACGACTCGCCGGTGGGAGAAAGTAATTATAAAAATGTCAGGGGAAATTCAAATGAGTGATTTAGCGACTCGGGGAGCGAACCCTGGATTTTTATTATTGCCACCGTGGCCCTTCTTTTCGCCCCGTAATTAAATTGCCATGTTTTAAATGGTGGCGTTTTTGTGAAATTAATAACATTTTGTTTTACACTCGTCCGGGCAATACTTTAAATGGGATAATTTGATTTGTTTCAAAACACAGGGATGCAAATTGATTTGAATTTTGAAGAAAGAAAATTAGGCTACGAAATTAGCGTCATCAGAAAAATTTCAAGGGGCCATATTTGAAGTAGGTATATTTATTTACACAATAAAAAGTACAACTTCACTTTATATATGGATAAACTTTTAACCGCTCTATCCCTTAAGCTATTGCATGTACCTAGTCACTTAAAAAAAAATACCGATACTGAAAATCGTATGTGACACCCTTGGTAGGAATCAAACCCTTGCTCAGATTTACACCTGCGTTACAACTGAGCTAACAACAATATGCATTAGCAATTGCTTTTTTATAAAAATGCCTTTCTGTGTTTTTGGTTTGCCTTGAATACAGAAATTGTAATTAAATATTCAATACTCTTCTTAATTCTGTCACAAATGTAAAGTTTGTATTTTTCCAAAAAAAAAAGAATCACTGAACTGGCGTCTTTACAGCTAGAGAATCTACCTATAAGATCATAATTCCTCATGATCACTTCAATGCTCATTCGCTGATTTGAGAAATCGTGGATCATTCTATAGGGTGCTACTTTTCATAGTTAGTGAACTAATTATATGGAAGTGCTCATGATCAACTTCTGAACTACAGGATTTTTACACTTTTTTAGTGTTAACTCTCATACTATCCAAAGCCTTTTTAAGTGTTTTTTTTTGTACACAGTAGAAAAAAAATTGCATTTATCTGAAAAACCCATGTCACCTTAATTCACACTTATTCAGTTTTATATACCTACTTTAAACCTTTAAAGTATCTACCTTAAAGTATACAAAGTATATAGCTTTAAAGTATCGATATGAACCACAATTTCTTAAGGCTTTAAGAACTTGTAAGAACTCACACGAAGTTTAGTTTGATTGTTTGAAAAGTCCCGACCGCAGGTAAGAAGACATCATGGTGGTGGGACGAGGACACACTTCTAGAGTCTGCGTGCAATAAAAGCCGCAATTATTCCACTACACAGAGTGCGGCTGCCACTCGTAGGTGGAATTAATTTGGTTGTAACTTCATTCGCGCGCAGGATTTGAATAAATTTGCATACGTCCAATTAGAGGGCGTGCTTTTGACTTAGGCGTGTGAAATATTAGCGAGAAATTTAACTCAACGATGTGCAGACAAGTCTGTAAAAAACAAGACAAAAGTTTACAATACAAAATAAGTTAACATATTTCATAAGACCGGTCCGAAGTCTATTGGGTAATGCTTTTGATTTGGAAGGTAGTGGGTTTGATTCTCAACGGAGCACAAAAAAGATTTTTTTTTTTAAACATGTTCTTCCCTGGGCTGGAAATCAATCTGTGTTTATCTAGCACTGGTCACCATGGTCAAATTGGTCGTCAATGTAGAAAACACCAATTCTCAAGCAAGACCCAGTTGCTGTCAGTCTGGGTAGACCTTTAATGACTGGTCTTTGGTAAAGGTATATGAATTGTCCAACCCAGCGAAGAGCATATTTGAAAATATAAATGGTATATTTTTTGTGGTCCGCCGGGATTTGAACCCACAACCTCCCATCTACGAGTCCAAAGCGTTACCACTAGACTACGGACCGGTCATGCCTTTCTATTGAAAAAAGAAAACGTAGTTCTTTTGGTTCATATAAAATCTTTTATTTGGATAGACCTAGCTAGCACGTATATGTTTGTGAAATCCCTGCGCATTGTAGAGTTAAGGGCATTACAAAAACATCTTTTAAAACTATTATGCACCAAAGTGATACTTGGCCGCTAATTGGATGTGATAACTAGTGAGTTACTACGCAGAGGTGCTATTTTCATAGTAATTGTCCTTTATTGGGTTTTTTATTCTGTTCTCCTGCTACTTCTATCCATGATGGCTGATCATTATTTTGATGAGCTTAATTTATTGGTTTTCTTTGTTCAATGTCTCAGAGATCTAGCTGTCTATTTTGGTGATGTGATGTAAATAAGTTACTAAGAAAATGTATGACGTAAATGTAGCTTTTATTTAGATTAGATATATTGGTTTTTTCCTCATATATTTCTGCTTTTATGTATTTCTGGATTTTTGTATTTTTCTTCCATGTATTTTTCTATTGCTGTATTTTTTTATGGCTGGTCATGTACTGCACCCTCCACATGACTAAGCTGGAATAAACATTTATTGTTATTATTATTATTAAATGTGTTAAGGTAAATAAATTAAATATATTCGGCGCCAGAGTGTGATATTTCAATATCGTGAAGAAAAAGGATGGACGCATTGAAAGTAAGTAAAAGCGAAAGCGACAGATAATAAAACGAAAAACGTTGAAAATGTGAAAGTTTATTGTTTGCGTGCGTACACAGTTTGTATAAAATGAAACAATGTTTTGTAAAAAATACATATATTCTTGCTCGTTTAAAAACCGCCGCTATCAAAATCCAATGCCTACCTTTCAGGACAATTATGAATAAATTATCAGTAAAAAAAAAATCATCCTAGATGGTAATTTTCATTTTGGAAAAGCTAAAAGTTTTTTTTATGGGCATTATTTTTGTGAACTGCCTAGTAAGCGGCTTACACCGATAATGAAAAATGTACTACTATTATAAGAGACTTTCAGTGCTTTCATTAAATCTATATTTCTTCTATTTACTTTCTCTCCATTTAAGAGCTTCACTATTGTAATATTTTTTTATCCGACGAAGCGGCACAGCAAAAAAAAAACCTTAATTAAATATTTATTCTTGCTTCATAATCTCGACTGAGCAAACGTTTTAAAGACAAAAAATGTAGAGAGGGAGATTTATTATTAAAACGCGTATTTCTTTTACCGAAAGACAAACAGATGATTAGGTAGATGGGAGGGAGGGGAGGAGGGAAGGAGAGTACGTACCAGTGGTGTAGGGTCCTAATAACGCGATACCCACCGGCCTGCCAGGCCCGGTATTTTCTATAGATAGCATAAAAATTATCTACAATAGCTTGAAATAAAAACGGCATTTTGAAATATGCTTCAGCAAGAAAATAATCTAATACCAACGATATTTTTGCAGCTGATTTTGGAGAGCATACGTAATATGCTTTCGCTTATTCCAATATGGCGTCTTTTCTCATCTGTTATTTACAGCGGCTATGTTGTTTTGAGTCGAATTTTATCAATTAGTACCTTACTTACTTACTAACTTGTTACTTACTTCGGCTCATAAGCCTTGAAGGCTCAGGGCCTCCCGCACCACAATCCTCCAGGACTCTCTGTCTTGTGCTGCTTTCCTCCATGGTCCCCTCACTCCCAGAACTTCGGCGTTGGCTTCTAAGATTAGTACATTAGAAAACACAATTTATTTACTTCAATTTTGTCATGAAAGCAACGATTCTGATGATGAAAGAATTGCTCATTATGTTGGCATGTGCAAATCGAAAATGATTCGTCTCGGAGTGTTAGGTAGGAACGTGGGAGAATTGATCCGGCACAATGTTTGAAATTATCGGCAAGCAAATCAAAACGGAATCATGAACCTATCTCCAGCACAGTTTGTAAAATCCATTTGGAAATGACTTACGCACTTATAATTTAAAATAATATTGTATACTTATTATTACAGGGCGCCATCATTGTTGATGTATTGCAGGCGGCAAGGTGCAGGCAACAAATGCATGCGAAACCACGGGCTTATTAATTCTGTCATTCTACGGATACAATTTCAAGAACGGGAAGCAACCAAGAGAGTAGAATCACAAGAAAAAATGATCATAAAATCCCGTATAAAATCGGGTTACATTTTATTTCCGTAGATATGGGGACTTAATTTTTTTAAACCGGCTTACCTCATGAAAAATCTCACTCGTTACCACTGGACTACCAACTCATACTGATCTATACCCCAAATATAAAATTTTACGCTTTAACTCAGCCTCAGCGTTTACGATACAAGTTAGTAAACCAAAACAATTAATTGAAGCTCTGTTTCAGTTATCGAATATTTTTTGCTAAACGCCATGGTTGAGTAAGAACGTAAGATGAAAATACTTGCAGTGCTAGGGGGCGCTCATGTCAAAAGATAGCTCCCTGGCGAGATGCATCGCATTTTCATTTTCATTTAGTTACACGCCTCTTGTTTCTATTCACATTTTTCTTTTCACAAAATTTATCTACTTATTTTTTTGATTGTGACTTACAACAAAGGAATAAATTGAAATGGATGAACAAAGCAATAAAGATTTGTTAGACTTTGTGTCGTGATATTTTTTTGCAATTCTGTAGACTTAGGTACCTACTAACACGTCTCTGCAGTGTTATGAGAAAAATATTGTTTTAAAAAAATATATTAATATAATACAATTCTTGGGTACTATTTTTACTTTGTATATTGTATTTCATGTGGCGTATCACCGATATTTTGAAATTACTTCACCTTTTCTAATGTTAGAGAAAATAATTATCTATGCCCTTAACTCATAGGTTGGTATGCGGTTGACCCCCCATGCTGTAGAAAATGGTTTACTTTACAAATGTCACCCCTGTTTCAGGGAAGTAAGGCAAGAGTTGCAGTGTGCATGCTCATTTGAGATTTGGGTTTTTATGTTGTAAGTTCCCATGCGGCATGTGCAAGTGCGAACGTATTCGTGTCTGCTTGTGAGAATGCATATAATGTGAATTTCCAATGTTAGATATCTTTGAAACATAGATTAGATAAGTGTCAATCTCACTTTTCATTACATACTCGTAGTTGCAAATTTAATTAAATATGTAATATTAATGAGTTCATCTGCCCAGTCAAAGGAATATCATGCCAATACTGCTTTATTAGAAGGAAAATGGTTATTATTGCTGCCTTTTGTGGTTACTCATGAATCTCGAAAATCAGGTCTTCAGGTTATTAGAACTCGCAATTCAGTCAATTACATAAAAGTACTTGTTTTGACGAAAATCGGAGGTACTAATACGTAATAAAGATTTCTGTTTTGACAAATAAAGTCTCTGCACAAAAAAATAAATAAAGATTGATGAACTTAATCCATATAAAATCTGGGCGAAATAAATTGTATTATACAAAAAAAATTACAGCATCTCTCGGCTTTTCTAAGAAGTGATTATCAAAAAGTCTACTAGAATGCCTTAAGTAATTACACTATAAATCAATTTAACTGCTTCTCGCAAGGCAATGAGCCTCGCACATTACAGCCGAAGCAAATTCCTAATTTTATTTAGATAAAATTAAGCCGTCGAGTATTTACGAGACTCTGTAGTTGCAATACTAAGATTCTCTCTGGAATAAACAGGGTGGGGAGAAAGTAGTGATCAAGTTTTGAAAATATATAAAAATAGACTAATAAACGTACAGAGAAAGTCAGATACAGGTTATGAATGGATCATTCACAGTCTAAAATGAATTTGGCATGCCAAACAAAACAAAAACGATGATGATCACCTATGGATTTAATATTTCTTAAAAAAGATGTAAGAGACATTTTTTTCATTAAATTTCGAATACGACTTGAGAAGAATTACGGAATTTACCAGTAATACACTGATATACTTCATTTTTAGAGTTTCGGACTGCTTTTCTACATATTTCAGGACAAACAGTCTCAACTTTTTTTTCAGTGTACATAGATGCGATATCGAAATAACCTCACAAAAAGTAGCCGCATCTTTACAATAAAACACAAGTGCAGCAAGGAAATTTGTTACGATTTGGAAATAAAAAACGTAGCAATGTATATCGTAGCCCCATTTTGTTGGAACAACTGATCTCCTAATTTCGTTTTGCTGTTTATTGCTTCCGATTATGGTACACAATGTATACAATTGTGTATGTATACAATGCCCCTCTGTGGCTATTACCATTTGTTTCAAGAATAAACCCAAAAAGTCTCAAATTACGATTTGGTACACCCCAGTCACTTTAGGTTACTAAAATGGATTTTGAAAACGGTGATTTGGGTTGCCAGAGACTGAAACGTTACACTAAATTAATGTTGATGTTCATGTGTGGAATTCTTTGCGTGGTGAAGCCATGATGCTCTCTTTTTCAAAAAATGACGTCAAGTGTAAACGTTATGATGCGACAGCCCACAAAGAATCTCACTTAAAGCAACAAATACACAGGTTAAGCAAACTAATTTTCAAAACAGAATCATTTTCTTCTCAGTTGGTAGAATGTTTACTTGTTTGAGGTATTACTTATGCCGCACCCTGTACAAGTCTCTGAAAACTTTGGAGACAATTTTCCACTCGCGTCTTTGTAATTTATAAACTATTTTCATTAATAAATAAATAGTTAGACCGTGCGCAGTGCCGAGTCTAAAATTTTTAGACATTTATTACTTTCACATACCCTTGTGTGTGACTTTGAGAAGCGAAATCTTTAAAAAAAAAAAAAAATACATGAAAAAAACCTGAAAGGTATCTCTGGCGCTCAAGAAAATTCATATTGTACTCTATAAAATGTATGTTTAAATATTTTAGACAATTTTTCATGTAAGACAATGTCATACATATTTTTTGACAGATTTGTGTTTTATATTTCATTTTGACTTTTTTGATGTATTATTTAACTAAAAGTGAGCTTGAATATTTCATATTTTACTGTTGTAAAAAAACAACTAGATACTCGTAGTAATTCAGTTAAGAAAAAATGTGAGATGAAATAAAAATACCACATATGAAGATAATTCAGGTACCTTCTTTAACTTTGTTCTCGCTACAAAGTGCAAGTTCTCATTTTTTGTAAGGCTGAATGAACCTTTGGTGACCGGTCTGTTTTTTTAAATGAAATTTTCAACCCAGCGAAGATGATATATTTGCTGGGAATCAAACTCACAGCTTTCGGAATACGAGTCAGTGCCTTGATCGCCTTTTTTTGTGTTCTGGCGGGAGTCAAACTCACAACCTTCGGAATACGAGCCCATGCCTTAACCGTTCGATTCAACCGGTTCATTATTGTGATTTTTATGAAGAATTGTTGTGAATGTTCATGATTCGCAGACTCTCGTTGATTTATGTGGGAGTTTGTTTATTTGCAATGCAGTATACACAAACTTAAGTCATTTGAAAGTGTCAGTTTATTACCTGCAAAGAAAATCACTCTTTCGTACGTATTCCATACTTTATGTGACGCATGCGAAGGGAAAGTTCGCCAAGAGCGCACAGCATTTAATATTATATTTTTACGACTTTTGTGGTTTGAATATTAAATTTTTTACTTCTGTGCAAATGCGAGGTAGGAATAAAGCGTATGCTGGCGGTTCTCTTTAATACCTACAGATACACAATGATATTAATATCAGATGACTGAAACTTAATAAAGAAAGGCACTTCTTCATCATAATTATCATATGGGCAAAACGTCGCTTCGATGGATAACGACAACAGTTACTCAAGTATAGAATATTGCGTAAATTCACTTCGAAAGCTTACATAGAAAAATGTATGAAAACTGAATCACTTAGTACGATTAGAAGTGCCGTAGGAGTACTGCAGTCATACATTACCTATTAACGAGATCCTTGACTAATAGGTTGGTATGAGGCAAACCCCCTTACACTGAAAAAACTTTTTATTTTATTTTGCATTAATTTTTTATTTAATTTTGCAAATACTACCCCGTTTCAGGGAGTTGTAAAGATTATGTTCATGTGAGGTTTGCTTTATTTTGTAGGTAAACATGCAGCATATGTAAGCGGAAACTTACTTGTTTCTGCTTGTGGGCTTGAATGAAATATGAGCTATAAATGTAAATATATCTTTGCGACATACATTATAGATTATTATTAAAGAGGAATTTACGAGATTTTTATTCGGGGTACAGATCCCAAAAAGCATTTTTCCTGTACCAACTTTGTAAATATTCGTTGTTAAATATCAAGTACCTTGGTGGGAGCAACATGAAATTGCATGAATCTCTTACGCACAGCATTAATATGACTCTGCGTTTGTTATTGCATATTATTTCAGAGGCCTACGCTTGTGTTTGCTACGCGGCTTAGCGCACACTTGACTTGGCCCTTTGAGCGTCTGAACTGACGTCTGCGCCCCCCTAAAGTATAGCCCCTTCACCCCCTTACAAAATATTGCACTGGATCTGCGGATACAAAAGTGAGTAAAATAACATGTTTTAATTAAAGCATGCGCTGTTTATTTGGAAAAAAATATTAAATGTATCTGTAATTCCTTGTGAATTTATGCTAAACGAGAAAGATAAAGTTATACGAATTTTAAAGTAGTTTTTTCAGTTTCTAGTTACATGAGGTAATGTAAAACAACACACCCTTAGGCCCGGTATATTCAGTGTTAACGTAGCAACTTTATGCTGAATTAAAAAGCCTAGTTTTTTTTTATCAGTTTAATGTCACGTAAGCTAACATTTAAAATACCGGGCTTTTGTGTATATAAAAGAAAACTTTAAAATGTAATTGATTTTAGATTAAGTTTAATGGTTTTAATATTTGTAAACTAAAAAGAGACATGGTTGTATCGATCGTTAAAAACAAAGTTTTTTTTTTGTAACAAAATGCCATTTTTTATGAAGAGTCACAAACAACGAAGATTGTCATTTTAAATGGTTTTTAGTATTGCAAGAACTGTGAGATTATAAAAAAAACTTGAGGTTGTCTTTTTCGAGAAGATTTGTTAAATAGAACCAAATAATAATTTTACTTTAATTTAAAAGATTTTAATTTTGCTACATAAAATTATTTATGTTTTTTTTAAATTAAATTGGGAAAACTTTGTATTTTCAATTGATTTTTTTAAAAAAAACAATGGACTTTCACTTTGTGAACAGATATGACTCTGGAGGAAATGAAAGAAGTATGTAAGGATAGAAAGAAATGTCGGTTGATCTGTAATGTTGGCGGCTAGGGTTTATTAAAGGGAAATATGTTTTATGTTTTAGTTTTTGATGCCCATGTATATTATTATTTATTGATTTAAAAAATGAAATTTGTCGTGTATGTTCCTTGACTTATAGGTTGGTATACGGCTGACCACCCATGCTGTAAAAATGGTTCACTTTGCCAATGTCACCCCTGTCTCAGGGAAGGACGGGAAGAGTTGCAGGGTGTATGTCCATTTGAGATTTTGTTTTTATGTTGTAGGTTCACATGATGCATGTGCAAGCGCGAACTTCTACGTGTCTGGTTGTGAGAATGCATGTACTGTGAATCTCCAATGTAACATATCTTTGCAACTAAGATTAAACTAGATGAGAATATACACTTAAAAATATTATTTTTGTTTATTTTTTTGTATAACACCTTGCAAGTTAAAGTGTTATGCGTCGATTCTACCATGAAACGTTGTAATGCTTCCAACCCCTAAATTATAAAATCATAAAGAATGCGCCCCTTCCTTTTAGCGGCACAAAGTATCACCCCCTTCCGCGATGTAAACCTCTTTTCTTCTTATTATTCTCCGTGTCCTGTCATCCATACATATTTATTTATCGTTAAACACTTCGGTGCCCTCCCATAATAATCTATTGTAATTAAATCACTCCAAGAACAATATGAAGCTTTGCGTTTCGGGTCTCATTGTACTTGTCTAGTGACTGTACTTATCTTGTGACTGCCGAAAGCAGAGATTATAATGCAATCAGTCGAGTGAAAAAAATAACTAATTACATGGTTCGCAGCGGGCTCGGAATAAACCAATCTTATTAAAGGCTTTGCTACGAGATTAAATGCTAACTGGTGAAGGCAGATATTTCATGAATATTAATTTTGTATCAGAATATTAGCCTTTGGAAATATTATTGTAGCAAAGCTTGCGAAAACATCAACATGTAATGCAGAAATTCAAAACAAATTAATTTTGTAGAATGTATCTTGTAAGTAACGATGGTTATTTATACTGTAACTTTTGCGTATCGCATAACTGCCTTGGGAACTTTCTATTATAAACATTTGATTAGAATTAGGGGCTGGAAAACGTTAAATATCAATTAATTTTTATTTGTTTATTTCTTAAATTAGCAGAAATAAATATGAATTGTATTTTTTTTCTTATAGATATAATTTTAATCCGTATGATGTTTACTGGAATACGGAGAGGATACAACTGAAAAAAATCTAACGGAGAGGCTTTCATCTGAAATTATCCAACCATCTGGTTGGATAAGGCCTATGTAAAGAAATAAAAAGAGGAATTCTTTAACTATATCTATTCCGCTGAGGGTGGCCAACAGGCGCGCGCATAGAGTACCGACAAATACGTTTCAGAATATATATTTTCTCCCATTCTTTTTATGATAACTCATTTCATATTGACTGAAGTGCTAAAGATGGCTCTAATCGAACTTAAATTTTGAATTTTAAATCTTAATATCAAGCTTAAATCCTTTTTTACCATATATTGCCCACCTATTAGGCGAATGTGCTTGTATGGGATGCACGCCCCTGGTGGCCAGATGTTTGGCAGAGATGCCTCCATTACTTCCGATCCTTGCATATCTCTTTCAATTCATTCATATCCATCGCCTTTAACATTTCCTTCTTTCACATTTACTCTTAATCTCCCATTCTACCACTTCACCAATATAATCAAGCTATACTATTCTTGATCTACTTTTCCTTCTTTTCGTTTATATTTCCTCTATTCCTTCTCCATTGCTTCTGCACATCCGACCCATCTCATCATATTCTTTAATACCTTTAATGTCACACCCTCTTTAAACTTCATTTCTCTTTTACCCATTCATGATGGAAATAAAAAAAACAGACACAGAATTCAATGACATTAAAAAAGGTACCTACTTAGCAATCTATCAGGACATAAGCACCTTCAAATTCTTTCTTTATTCTTTAATAACGAAATAAGAGACTACTTAGCACAGACTGGTTCTCCAAATTGATACTTATCCCATCTTATAACACTGTGTACTGTTCTCTTTAAATAAGGCGGTATTGCTGTGGGTTTTATAGTTCCACGATAGAACGACACAGTGACAAAAAAACACAACGACACAACGACTTATGATAGAACGCCACATGAGAGGATGACACGTGACAATAGATTACAATGACAAAACATCACAGGAAAGTAAATCAACATGACAAAACATCACAAAACAAAACATTGTATGTCTAAAACAGATCATACTATAAACAGCACATGAAAAACATCACAAAAAGTGTGTGATGTTTTGTCATGTGATGTTTTTTACTTGTGTTATTTTGCCACAGTGATGTATTTTCTGTGTTGTTTTGTCCAAGTAATGTTTTTTCATGTGAAGTACTGTCATTGTGATATTCTGTCATGTCTTGTTCTGTCATGTAGTATCGTTTATAGTATGTTCTGCTTTAGGTACCTCATGATATATTTTATTCCATGTGTTTTTTTGTCACAGTGATGTATTTTCTGAGTTGTTTCGTCAAAATGATGTTTTTTCATGTGAAATACTGTCACTGTGATGTTATGTCAGTTCTATCATGTGTCGTTATGTCATTTGTCGTTTTGTCACAATGCTGTTCCATGCTGTCACCGAGTTTTATTAAGCCCTTAAGGCAGTTTGCCGCCTTTATTTGGATGCTCCAGGGTTGCAGGAGTACCAGAGAGGATTACATCCAGCCGGCTTCTTTTTCATATCGCAGCCTCGGGGCGTTTACGCCTGTCTTTGGGTCACTTCTAGTGCTATACCTCCCAGGAGTTAAGACAACACCAAGAGAGATGAATGTTTGCGAAATAAAGGGGTGTATTTTCCTTATGAATGAGCGCACAAAAGGATCTAAACTCTCTCCCTAGCAAATAATAATATCAGGTTGAAATTTTTCCTGCGTACTGAGAATTAATCGTCTTAGAGGCGTCCTTAATAAAGTATTAAATCTTTTAAAGTGTGCCTCGGAAAGTTACGCCGTGAAAAACTCGTTACGTATTTTGAGCTTTTGGTTTATAACATTTACAAATTACGCAGACGTGGTAGAAATGAGTAGGTAATTAAAAAGTTTATGAAATTATCATAAAAACGCTTTATCCATCCTAGCTTAGTGTATACTTAGTTGCTAGTGAATTTTTGAAAACCTCAGCATTTTAAAATCTTTTTAGATTTTTTAAATATTTATATTCGTAAAGATGAATGCAACTTACCAACCTTGTTTTGCCTGACCAAACACTGGTATTCACAGTATTATTATTATTATTATTTAAAAAATATTTGTAAAGAAGAATGCAATTCACCAACCTATTCTGCTTGGCCAGAAACTGGTATTAATATTATGAATTATTTATTCATTATTGTTTATTTTTAAGAATTATTAATTAATAGTTACTCAATAACATCTCTTGAACCAGGGTTAAAGTTATGATCAAATGACCCAGGCGGGGATCGAACCAACGTTGTTCTATTCCAAACACGCTTGAAAGATCAGCCCACTTGGCCCCCTCGGCCATAACACCGACTATAAATGAATAAATATAAATTTATAATTACACAATGACAGTGGCATGACTTTATACTTTAATCAAATTTTAAATAATAGATCCAAAATTACCATGATTTCTTTTAAAATATGTAAACACTAAATATGTTAAGTATAATTCTCTAATATTTTTGAATTTCGTTACATTTATTATGGCATAAAAAATGACTACAGCTAAAAAAATTACTTTCATTTGACTTTATTAAATTTAATACTAAAGGGGACTTTATATTTGATATCTGAGTTCAATACCTTTTAATAATAAGCTTATTAAAAAATAATGCGACTTTTTAAAAAATAAATTAATATTTCAGTCTTAAAAAGGTAAACATGATCGCATATTACTTTCATTATATTCATCTCATTTCTCATTAGTTTAACATAGATAATATTTCAGACCCAAGGGAATGTCGACCAGGCAAAAAGCAACGTTTCTTTGAGCTCTCGTTTCATCACGTTGATCCTTTATAGCTTATAATGCCTTTTACATTATTATTGAACACAGATCTGAGAAAAAAGTAAATTCAGTATACTGTGAAATATATCAGAGCTGAGGGCATCTTCAGTGTAATTGGAAAATGGTATTTTCATTCATGAAAATTTCACCGATTTAATGAAATTATTACTCTGGAGAAATCAAAATATCTGACTGCGAAAAGCTTTGTGATTATTAAGATTATGTACTTTAAAATGAATGCGATATTTTTGTTGACCTTTTTTTAGCATATTAATTTTCAATGTAAAATATGTTCAAGGTGATTTTCAAATGGAATTTACTTTTTCCTATAAAAACACACTCGTATATCTGTTTCCAGTTTTCTTTATTTGTTCTTTTTGAAGTTAAAAATCATTGTAGTTATTTTAAAATTATTTATATTTTCACGCTACAGATAAACTAAAAACTGTAACAAATCCAGTTTCGTAAATTTGTTAGCCCTTTTGTGTGTCTTGTGTAGATTTGTTAGGTTCTTGCCTGTTATGAAATATCAAGAACAAAGTTGTAGGTGCTATATTTATTTAAAAAAAAATGACGTCACTCTACCAGGTAGCTTATTAAAAAGATCTTCAATATTTATTTGAAAATAATGAAATATTATGAGTTGAGAAACTACGTTTTATACCACTTTATGGATTTTTTTTACTATTTAACTTCCAATGGAACATTAATGCTCGATCTTAGAGAGGTCTACTATTTTTTGGAATTTTAACCACGTTTTTATAATTGCTTCCATCAAAAACCCTAGTGAAAACGCAAATAGATTTGTAAATTACTAAATAAAAAGGATATTATTTTTTACCATTAAATAGAAAAATTTACGTTCTCACCACCACCTTGGGACGATTTATATTTTTCTGATTGTTTAATATTCCATACAAGCCGTACTAGTTGTAATATGAATTATTCTCGCCCGCTGCATTGTGCAAGTCGCTGGGAGCAAATGCATTTACAGAATTTTAAAGTAGCACCTTCACCTCGTCCAGCTATAAATACGGTCACAAAAAAACAACCAAATATTTAATAGTTTTTCATAAGAAAATAACAAATACATGTATTCCATACAATTTTACCTTTTCTTGCTTTGAAATTGTTTCTTGAAGTAATTAGTCCACATGACTTGACGTAGTCTACGCTGTTTAACGCTGTATACTCGAAATCGGAAAGTAGTGGGTGGGCACCCAACTTAAATGACCAAGGACGTGCCAAAAAGCCATAGAAAGCAGGATGCTGGAAATCAGTCTCAGAGAAAGGGTTCATAACCAGGAGATCCGTAGACGTACTGTTGTCACTGATGTCATACAGCAAGTGGTCTGCTTAAAGTGGCGCTAAGCTGGTCACGTCACAAGGCAAGACCATGCCAGGTGGCCAAAAAGGATCGTTCAGTGGCGGCCCAGGATGTCCAAGTGGGAAGCGGGGAAACCTCAACTGAGGTGGCTGGACGACATCAAGAGAACTGCAGGCAGAGGATGGCTGAACACAGCAGCCGATAGACAGGAATGGAGACGATCGGAGGATACCTACGTCCAGGAGTGGACTGAGAAAGGCCGAGAGAACAAGGAGATGTTTATGATTCGAAAGATTCACTTTTTTAAAAATAAAGAACTGAAGTACTTACTTACTTACTCTGCTCTTGGGAGATTCAATGCACCCTGCAACTCTATCTGTGTGGTATTGTCTTGCATCTCTTCCAATATAAACAATATGCAGACATATTGAGATCCTCAGACTGCACTCGACGTCACGTTTCCGATTAAAGACCTCTAAGTGAGGTGCTTGTACAGGAACCTCACATATATTTCAAATTTAATACCAAAATTTGTATCAAAATTTTACTTAATAACATCTTGTATAAAAAATTCAACTGTATATTCCATCCGAAGAATAAACATTCTTAGTTACTAATTACATAGTTTGATGCGTTCTTATTTTATGTTTGTTTTAGCCGGATAAGCTTGCTGAAAAACTGATGAAATGTGGAAAATGCACAAAGACAACCATTGAAACTTATTATTTCAATGAAGTACAGAATCCATGCAAATTCTAAAGTAAATAAATAATATTTGGATGATTTATTTAGTGAGCGCCGTTTTGTGTGAATCACACGGTGATTCCTTGACTGATAGGTTGGTATGCGGCTGACCACCCATACTGTAAAAAATGGTTCACTTTGCCAATGTCACCCCTGCTTTAGGGAAGGTCGGCAAGAGTATGTTCATTTGAGATTAGGTTTTTTATATTGTAGGTCCACATGCGGCATGTGTAAGCGCGAAATTATGCATGTCTGCTTGTGGGAATGCATTTAATATGAATCTCAAATGATACATATCTTGCAGCTTAGATTTAGATTTTAGATTTAGAAGTCGACAAAAAAAAATCGGTCGAAAATTGTGTCGTAGCCCAGTTGAACTAATAAAAAAAATACTTCTACCTCAAGTATTTTCGACTTCTGTAATTGTCAAGAGGACACTGATACATATCAACACAATGACAATGACATTAGTCAAATGATTATAATAGTAACTCAATGGTGAAAATAAAAAATGTGTGTTTTTTATAAAAAAAAATGCTTCTAAAAAAATGCATTTTGACTGTGTAAATACACAAGCACTTTAAGCAATGAAAAAGCTCACTTATATTTTGTTTTCGTTTTCAAAGGACCCTAGTTATCTAGACCCGTGCTTTTATCCCGCCTAGAGAAATTTCAAATTTGCTACGACCCTGAACTGGAAACAAAATGGTTTTAGTTGATCCTCAAATGATGTGAAATTTACTTGTAAACATCTATGGTGAAAACATATTACAACTTTACAATTTCTTGCAAATTTTTGAAAAAAAAAATTGTTGTTATGAAAGTTTTTAAACTTAGCCTCAATGGTTTTTCTTATCTTAATTTTGTTAAGGATAAAGGGTCAATATCATGACATTTGAAGCAGAAATTTTGTAAAATCAATACCAAATGATTTTCACGCCAACGCTGACTGAGAGGTCGTCCAAAGCTGATCAGTAATTTAATATTGTTTCGCGCGAGACTTGAACTCGACCCCAGACGTCGCCAAGTAAAACTTTGTACAAGGTCAAGTTGCACAGGTGGCACAAAGTGCACCGAATTTGCATGGAGCCATTCCACATCCTAAGTTTGGCCTTTAGCTTGGATCGTATTGGACGAACCTTAATAACATCTACTACCGAGCGTAATTTGAGTATTGTTTACTGTTTTTAAGATGAAGTAAATTTAATTTCTGACATCATTAAAAGAAAAGAATAGTGACATAACAAAATAGCAAAGCAAGCAGATTGTACCAGATTCAAAGATCGAAGATAGACCTAGAGGATAGTGGAGTGAAAACCTTGCGAGGACAAAAGGAGTAGAGGAAGACTTTAAATACAATGATCAGATGACATCAAGATAATTGCTGATGACTGGATGCAGAAGACCTAGGATAGAAATACCAGGAGAGATATAGGATAGACCTATGTTCAGGAGTTGACGAGAATGACGAACTAAGTAAAAGTAGGTTAATAAGTTAATTCAATTAAAATATAAGAATTGTTAAAAGTTTGTCTAGTTTTAAGAAAAAGGTCATAATTGGATTGACAGGTTTTAAAAATTTGATGAGCCTATACCTATGGTTACACAATGACACAAAACCATCAAAATCTGGTTGGTTGGTAGAAAGCTTGCCTTCAAATCCAAAAGTGCCTGGGTTCAAACCTCACCACGGGGACTAGAAATGATTTCCTGCTGACGTTTTCTCGGCGGCCAAATGTTACATTTAAATGGAGCTACCGTCCTAAGAAACCAATAGCAAAATATATTTTTGTCTCTTCCTTAGAAACCCGACTGTGTGATGTCACAATTTTGCCTATGTCACTTCATGTGTGGAAGTCATAAAATTTACAATACGTTAATAATACAATAATAATAAAATTCATGGGTTTTTTTCAGTACCTTGATTTTAAGACTTTACGTTACAACATAAGAAAAATGTCACAACTTGAAATATAAAAATATGGAAAACAAAACAGCACCTCTAGAGTGCGTTTTTTAGTTGAAACGCTTTGAGTGAGTTTGAGCGTAGTGGTTTATACTCGGGGTACAGGTACCCTAACGTAAATCATTATGCGGAGTCTGTCTAGGAACGGTATTAGTTGAAGAGCTTAGGTCGATAATAACCATTAGATGGAATATTCCAGAGTCTCTATGTATGTTTCAGGTCTTTGTACAATTGATATGTATGCACATGTGAAAAGATTACTTCAGAATACATGGTATATCTATCTATAATGTAAGTTGAAAAGATATATTGATATAAGAAAAAATATATTGGTACCCTCTCTTCAAAAATGAGGAAGACTTGGTTGAATGTTTTTACTTTCGTTTTTTTATTTACTTTTTTTCTTTCATTTACAAGTTACGGTTAGAGACAGAATCGGTCTTCGGGCCAACGGGCCGACAAACCTTGTGAAGACGAAATCGCTTTTTATTACAATAAAACACAAAAAAAACTAACAGTAAATCCGGCTCGGCCGGTGTCTTGCCGAACGCCGGCCAATCAGCGTGTAGGGTTAAGTTTTGTCAAGGAGTTCGACAGATGGCGAAATTCAGGACCTGCATAAAAAAGTGTGCTGTATCAATATAATATTAAAATTTATTTAAATTCATAAGTTCGCGCTACAAATGCTGCATGTGTACTTACAAATTGAAAACCAAACCTCAAATGAACATATATTTCCTTCCGATCTTCCTTAAAACAGGGGTGACATGGCAAAGTGAATATATTTTTTACAGCGCAAGTGGCCAGCCTCATACCAGCCTTTAAGTCAGGGAATTGTAAAAATGACAAGAATCTATATGGGTCATGAATATACTTGTTATTTTCTGATAAACGACGAAGGATGAACAAAGTGGAATGAAATATTAAAAAAAAAAAACATTTTGCCAATGGCCACCCCTGTTTCAGCGACGGTCGACAAAAATTTCAGGGTGTATGTTCATTTGAGGTTTGGATTTAATTTAAAAAAATACACACGTTAGTGTATTTTTAAAAATTAAAATACAATCAAAAAAGTAAATACACATGCAGCATTTGTAAGCACGAACTTACACGTGTCTATTTGTGGGCATGCATTTAATATGAATTTTAAATATATCTTTGCTACGTAGATTATAGATTATAATAGTGAGTATAGTGAACAAAACGAGTGTACAGTCAGCAAACACATCTCTCCACAGGACAAAGGCGTTGATAATTAATGTAGAACCATTCCGCCGGATCCGGAGCGCAGAAACTTCTTGCAGGACTGTGCGGGAAATACAAATTGTATCATTAAGCATTTACATTGTTTTCTATTTGGAGATAATTTCAGCAGGGATTGCAGGCACGCAGTTTTGTATGTAGTTTTACATTGTCGTCTCCAAACCCTAAGAATTTCACTCTACGTTCGAACGCAACCACAGCGTAATCCAAAAAACGTATAAAAAATAAAACACTCACTATTATCTCTATTTCGGTTTCTATACATTTTCGGTTAACGTAATGGTAGAGTTAAGAGTAAGATTCTTACTCGGTGTATTGTTTCATAATGGATTTAGTAGCAACTATCTGCAGTGGTTTTATCACTTGCGCCCTTTTGTGTTTGCGAGCTTCTTTGTTCGAGTGAAAATAAACTCACCAAGCATGAATAATATCCTAAATTTTTAATGGCGCTTGCATATTTAATTTTTCAGTTTTGATTCAGTGTTCAAATGCAGATTTGTGATCAAATTACAAAGGATTAAAAATAATTTATAGAATCATTGGAGAGCATGCATTAAATATGAATCTTAGTAATAATAATAATATAATACTAGGCTGATTTATTTGGTGAGCGCTGCTTTTGTATGAATCACACCCCAAAAGCTCTCTGCGAGCTTAAACGTCACTGTAGATAATGCCAATTTTCAAGCAACACCCAGTTGCTGTAAGCCTGTTTGGGCCTATGGTGACCGGTCTTTGGTAAAGACAGATTAATTTTGTCACACTGAATACTTTAGTATCCAGCTGGAGAATTTTACAGAGATCACTATAGCGTACACCCATACTAGTAGGTACGCTCGAGTATAATATGCTAGTTCTCGCTCGAAGATTTCATGCAAGGCCCGGTATTTTCAACGTAAGCACAGCAAATTTATACTGAATGATACCGACGCACTTACATCAATCGTGTGGGTTGTTTTTTTAAAAAACATTTTAAAGTCATATTATGCTAACGCTGAAAATACCGGGCCTGAGAGGACTTCATGTTTGAATATTTTTACATGAATAATAAAAAAGATCAACAATATTCTTATTCTCGAGTACCTACACCGCACCGTCTACGAAAAGAACGTCCTTCATTATGAAAATGTCACACCTTTGTATGGAGCATGAAGTACTCAATGCATTTTAATTTCCGCCCCTCAGAACTTGTCAGACTGGTTTAATAGTTTCACGGCAGCTCTGACATTTCTCCGCTTTGGTGGCTGCACAAAAATATACGTTACTCAAAACTTTAAATAAAGTCCTCATAGCTAATACCATTAATGAATCCTTATAGACGTGAACACTCTTATAGTAAAACGATTTGATCACCTCTACGACCAGCCGTAGATTAACTATTAACATATTTGATTTTAATCGAGAGGTGTTTGCTTCACTTATCAAAAAAATCCTTGACTTATCGGTTGATACGAGACTGATCAACCTTAGTGTAAAAATATTTAACTTTGAGAATGTCATCCCTGTTTCATTTGAGGTTTGGATTTTAATTTGTAAGTAGCATTTGTAAACGCGAGCGTAGATATACACTATACGTATCTGTTTATGGGAATATAATGTAATATTTGTTTCCAACTTAGATTATAGATCACAGATAGAAATGAACACTCTCATAATAAAATGATTTGAACACCTCTACGACCGGTCGTAGCTTGGTGACTAGCATCAAGAATTTTAATCAAGAGGTATTCTGGTTGAATGTTCAGGTTTGATTAATTAATTTACCTATTTAAAGATGTTCCATCAAGGTTTATATGAATTTTGAATAAACCACCACAGAGATATCAAAAAACACCAAGAGAGACTTTTAAATCTTGAAGTAAAAAAATTGTTAGATGTAAATAATTTTTCATTCATATTTTGTTGATCAACCAATGATAGTTTATGGTTTAAAAAAATCCTGTAGTCAATTCAAGCTTCTCTATCTGACCTGCGCGTGGTGACACGATATCTGTTTCCATCTTTGCAATCAGCAGTATAAAAGTGAGATAATAAAAGCAAAACTTTACAAACAAAACTTGAGTTTTTACCTCCTTTCTATATATCCATAGTTACATTAATTTGTTTTCCAGTAATTGATCGTAAAGGTGTAGAAATACTAAATAAAAGCTGCGAAAACATTTACTGAGCGTGTAGTATATAGTATAGATACACTATGCAAATCTGTAGCTTTATTGCATATTTGCACCGTTCAGTATTGCGGGCGCCCGCTTCATTGTTTTGTATGGCCTTTCACCGTCTGTTTGGTTTCTCTCCCAGACGCGATTCTCCTACAGAATACGCTGCAGTATTTGCATGCAGAGCTAAATAAAGCGCAAACTCAATGTCACACACAATGGGTCTCATTTTCTTTTTGTTTTCCTCGGAAGGCTGTCGATTTCGTGTCACGGCCAGGCGCTCCCCGTACATCCCAAAGCGTAGAACCCACCCCCTTCTGAAGCCTCGTCTGAAAAGGTCACCCAGCAGTTTTGTAGATATCAGCAAGTCATTCAAGCTTGGCTTTTTGTTTGACATTTGCTATTCAGCTGCTGTGGCTTGGACAGGTGAGAGAAAATATTCTCCTCTTACATGGCGAAGAGTTCAAGTGAAAATATGCGCTTTGAAAGAAACCCACCTCGACTGCTTTGTTGGGTTCAATTGATTGAATTGTAGATATTCTTCTAGAGAATTTAATTTATTTTGAGCGTAATGTATTTTTCTTTTGTTGGTTTTCTATTGAAGTTGTAAAAGTATTTTTTAATAATTTCGTTTGGTTATTTTATGAACAAGTCATTTCGTATTTTAAGTACAAAACATTTATGATATCGTCAGTTTTTATTTTATTTAAAAAAATATACGAATGATATTTATGTTGTCTTTTTGAAGATGTTTACGTTTGTAAGACATTTAGTTATAAGGTATATATCAATGGTGTTAGCGATTAAAAAAGAATCTAAAAATACAAGCCTTACTTCTATATTATACAAGGTCTGCAAGAGTTGCAGGGCTTATGTCCATTTGAGAATTGGGTTTTTATATTGTAGGTCCACATGCGGCATGTGTGAGCGCAAAATTACGCGTGTCTGCTTGTGGGAATGAATTTAATGAATCTCAAATGATACATATTCTTGCAGCTTAGATTTAGATTTAGGCAACATTCTAAAAAAAAACAGTTTGCAGATGCTACAACTATGAGACAGAAAATCTTTGAATAGACAAGGAAGTGTTTAAAAAAGACATAATAAAAAAACGTGAATATTTTATTCAAACGACATGACTAAGTTTATGAAGCCAAAAACGAGCATAGTAAACTTCACAAAATTCATACTGTGAATCTTAAATTTGCTCTTTTCGAATCATAAAAGTGGAATGAGTCGCAGCCAATTACCCAGCGCGGGGCTGAACAAAACTGAGCAGTTAAAATATTTTGTATGCAGTCAGTTTATAAGAAGTTGCGCTCAGGGGCAAAAGTTTTATTTAACTTAATACTAACAAGTGAAAGTTTTCACTAGCGAGTTTAAAGTTGCGCCTTTCCGCCGGCAGCTGCAAAACTAAAACGAAACATCCCTCACGAGTTTTTTCAAGACTTTATGAGATGAGGGGTAATACATATTTTTCTCTCGTGACCTCACGGGTTGTTTCGTCTTCCCTTTGGATTTGCTTCAGCCATTCGTCTTGGCCCGTGTAGCAAAATAGCACCCCGAGTAAAAAAACTTATGCTCAAATTCAACCAAAGCGTTTCAACAAAATTGCATCCAAACTAAAACTTAACTAGAAACGCTGATTTAGTTTATACACATTTTCTCTGAATGTGTTTGATACGTAAAGTTTTATACTTTAGGCTGTGGCTTGCCTAAAGGTTAACGCTTCACCCCCTCCACATTGGGGTAAGATTTACATCTCTGAGCTGGGCGCCACCCCTCACTCTACTCGCTAAGATATTTATAAGACTCGAATCAAAAGGATTTCGAATTGCCAGTGTGTGTGTTTAATGCATTTCTCGCTCAGATACTAAAAGCATATTTGAAACATGCTCCCTGAATCATATGCTTTGATTTTCGTAAAAAATGTGAAAAGGGGTGAGATAGTGTTATTGCTCACGATTTTTTTAACAACATCTATATCTTAGGCTAGCGCTACTACGCGTCTAAACAACACATTTAGTGTAATTTCTTGCCGCGTTTTTCCCAGAAGGGGTAGAATATGTAATATATTAATTGAAAATGTATTATACTTTTGTACACACCTGTACAAAATCATTTGTTCTTTGAAAAAAAAAACATTTGTATGACTAATAATAAATATATCGATACCTAAAAGATAAAACTGAATAAGTGACATAATAAGCTAGCATGAGTTTCTCAGATAAATGCACATTTTTACCTGTTTTATACGAGAGAAAAAAGTACAAAAATGTGAAAACCCTGTAGCTTGAATGTTTTTCATGAGTTATTCTTTACAATTAGTTCACTAACTATGAGAAGTTACACTCAATAAAAAGTTGTATCCACGGTTTCTCAAATCAGTGAATCAGCACTGATTCAGGTTTACCTTTAAGGTATCGATATAAGCCTTATTATGTACTTACCGTTAAAAAATAAATCAGGCTCACATAGTTCTATGATAGTTTGTTAATGAATAGAGAAAGGTTAAACAAAATTCAATATTTCAAATCTAAATTAAAAAAATTAAGAAGATCAAATACAACCAAATCTATAACATTCTCTCTAAACTCAAACATGCTTTTTAGTTTAAAACCAAATATTTATTTATTAATCCTCCATTAATTTTCTTCATTGTTTAAAAGTAGATACATAAATCACATGCAAATTAAACCACATCTTAAAACGAGAGCACTTCAATATAAACTAGTGTAATTATCTAATGAATCATAAAGCCGCACGCACAAATGTCACAACTTCATTCCCCCCCTCATATATAATTGCATTACTTATTCACCTTGTTTCCACGCTCTGCAATATTTATGTTCCACCCTAGATTTGAGATGACGAGGGTCCCGCATCTTCATCGTCTCCAGGATCTTGGGTCTCGCAGACCGCGGACTTAGCGGTGCGGTAGACCGTCTTGAAGGTCCACCATTCATTTGGTTAAGTGTTTTCGTTTGTCTTTGACCGGTCTGCCGGGATGAAGTGACCACATAACTTGACCGCCCCAATGGAGAGCAGTGAATCAAAATGAAACACCAGGGGTTGATGATATCTAAGAGGAAATCTATTTGAGTTGATTTAGCTGCGATCTGAGAAATGTATTTGTAATCTTGTGTGCTCTGTTAATAAAACATTTTATTGTCATCTACTTTTTTCATGTTACTTATGGATATTTCATATTAGTCAGTCTTGGAAAGTTCCTTGAATAGATTAAAATGAGGCTGACCCCCCATTTCGTACAAACTGAGTTAACTTTTGGCAATGCCCCCCTCCGGTTTCAAGGAAAGGCGGCAGATGTTATAAGGTTTATGCAAGGGCCGAAAAAAGGGCGGTTTTAAAAATTATGACACTTTTGGCAAGGATCGAACTTTAGACCTCTCGTACGGAACGAAAGCATTCTACCAATTTAGGTATCGACTGAAATAATCATTAATTTTTGTTTTTTTTTTTTTTTTTAGTGTTGATCTGTTAACACAGTTAAAGTCCATAACAAATAAAATAAAGTGAATTAAAACAATGTTTTACCATTTATATTTTTAAATATTTATATTATTTTTTGTATTTTTGGAGTTTAGTCTGAATGTTATATGCGGTTAAACATTAGACGTGTATTTAAATAGGATCCTGAGCAAACAATAACAAAAATTGCGCTAGCAACACAATCATGTGAGGTTAAAGGAGGTTTTTGATGTTTTGCAATGTGCAGACCTCACAACAAGTAAACCACTTCACAAACTTGAACTAAATAATTGGAAAAATATTAAGTCGAAACGGGTAAAATAAATAAAAAAATTCAATTTATATAAGAGCATATATTTTGTAAATCAGAAACATAAACGCATTTTTCATCCAAGTTTCTTGCAAATTTATAACATTTAAATAAACAGAAAAAATATATAAATTGACTTTTGATTCATCCCTTGCCATGTTTGCTTGCACTTTAATATTTCAAACTTAATCGTTTTACGAATTTCATCGAACGGATAATGAAATATGAAACGAAAAGCAAAATAAATGTAAATTAAATTGGCGGAATTTTGCAGCTTAGACATTTGTAATTTAATTTGTACCAGCTTTTATACATTCTGTATTAAAAATCAATCAATCAAACTGAATAAATCTTCCCTTGATTAAATAAGAAGGATCAGTTTTCATATAAATTAATTCCGTTCATTCATGAAGTACAATATTAACTGTATAGAACTGAAGGCGTCAATCTAGAGTTTATATTAAAAATGAAAAAACTAAATGGAAACACAGAAGTAATTTTCTCATCATTTATACATACATATTTTTAAGTTTAGAAGAAAATCTAGAACACAGATTAAAAATCATGCTTCTTTTTTCACTGATGATCCATCAAAAAATACGCAATATTTTTTACGAATGTGATTTTAATATACCGTATTTCATCTATTGAATATCGTTTTCTACAGCAACAACAAAGCTCTAAAAGGGCTCTTGAAGTGTGATTCATACAATAACGTGCTCACCAAAGAAAGTATTACTATTTGTTTTTTAGCATTTGATTGTGAATAAAAGATAGTACACAGGTATTGTTAAATTAATTCTAGATTTTTAATGCAAATAAAGATATTGCGAAAGGCATTCGATAAAATTTTTAGCCACCACACGCTTCAGATTAACACCTACGTATAAAAGACTCATATGAAAGATTTGTATTAAACTTCGACATTAAAAATCGTGAGAAAATCGAAAACTTTGCGCAGCTTGCGTTCTTTTAGCGATCGTGTGTGTGTGTTTTCCTTTATATTTGCATCGCTGGTGAGGCGTAAATTTGCCTAAAAAACGATATGCGAAACTTCTAAGAATCCTTACTCCCTTGGGCTAGACAATAAATAACACTCAGATTGAAAATGTCAGCAAATACACTCACACACATACAGCAAATATATCACTCATGAAAAAAAACACATATAGAGTAATCTGTGTTATGAGACAGCGAGCGCATTTAAAAGAAAAATCTGAGAGAGGTTTTTCCATCAAAATGCCTTTGTGAGAAATGTAAACGATTTTTGTCAATTTTAAATAACGCCGCGTACCTTTTATTTGGATTATTTTTTAAAGTAGCAAGTTGGGAGTGAATAAAATGAAAATATAAAAAAATATATTAAATTTCAAAGGTAAAAACAGGTTTAAAGCAAATATTACTTTGGTAGTAAGAAGGTAAGAATTTTTAAAATTAAATAACCCCTTTGTTTTTGCTAAAACAACGTCGTATTTAATCATAAAAATGCCTTTATTTTGTATGGTTATAAATATATTAATATTCTTTAGACTTTTGAATCTTATTATTTTTTAATTCTTTAAAAACACTTGTATCAAGAAGTTTTTGTGTGAGTTCTGTCGACTTTTCAGAAATAACAGCTTAAGTAATGTAAAAAAACATTGGAACACTTTTTTTATTTCTTGAAAGAAAACTTAATCGGCTTGAGGTTTTTTTAGAAACAAATAAAATATTCGCTAGAGTGTGTTTTATGCGAAAAAGTTTGTTGTTAAATCACTAACAATTGTGGGAGTATTCTAACCGTGTAGGGTGACGGGTGTAGTGATTGGCCAGGGAGTAGGTATTGACCACTGCACCCTTTAAACGAACCGACACTGGTTCGTGGTCTACTGGCTAGCGCTTTGGACTCATAAATGGAAGACCGTAGGTACGATTTCCGGCGTACCATGAAATAACAAAATTGATAAAATGATTGTTTGTTTTATATAGTATACTATAATGTAATTAATTGTTTGTATTCCTTGACTTATAGGCTGGTATGAGGCTGACCAACAATACTGTAAAAAATGGTTCACTTTGTCAATGTCACCCCTGTTTCAGGGAAGGTCGGCAAGAGTTGCAGGGTTTATGTGCATTTGAGATTGGGTTTTTATATTTATAGGTCCACATGCGGCATGTGTTAGCGTGAACTTATACATGTGTGCGTGTGGGAATACGTTTAATATGGATCTTAAATGATATCTTTGCAGCTTAGATTTAGATTTTGATTTTAGATAAAAAAATTAAATATGCTCTACGCTAGTTATTTTTGAAGAAGACAAGGCTTTGGAATTTTTCTTCTTAGCATACTAATATATATATTTTTAAATCCTTACTTGGTTGGTTGAATCAACATGACATCAGTGTAGTATAAAACATTCCGTAAACTCACCTCGATTACGTAAATTGAAAGTTTGTATGAAAACGTATCGTATCTAATTTCCATATTTTATTCACATAATCGAGGTGAAATTTACACAATGCTTTATTCTTGTGAACAGTGTTCAAAAATGCACTTTTACTTATATTTAATTACTTTATTAATGCACGAAGTAAAACAAACGGAATTTTTTTTTTGGATTCCATCGGGTTAGATAGACCATGTTTTATTTGCTGTTATTTCATTACACGACTTTTTCCCCAAGCGGAAAACATTGTCAAGGTAAATCGTAGCAAATTTTTATCGTAGCAAAACGGTTTCTGTATTGTCTGTTTTATTCAAAAAGCGGACACGAAGAAAATCGTGTTACTTCGATGCTTTGAAAATGTTTTAAGCTCGTAGAAACAAAACGTTGGCAGATGAAATAATTTTGAACGGAAAATGGTCCCAAAGTAATCCACAAATAAATTGTTATTCAACCTTGAAAGTGAAAGATTTAATTTTTATTTACAAAAAATTAAACAGTCAAACACTGTACGCATCACCCTAGTATCATACGATAGGTAAATGTAGTATAGCAAACACGAGTTAACGCATTAAATATCTATCCGAAGAAAACTGAAAATCAGTCTCTTTACGACCCATAAATATTTTGTTATTTTCGGTCTGGTGACGAAAGGCATCTCCCTCCAACCCCCCGCAGGCCAAAGTGTTACTTTGAAGGGCAGTTTTTGAATTTAATTTGAAAAAATCGCAACTTGAATTAATGGTTGGCGTTAAATGAGTAATTGCCGATTCCAAAAATATCGAGTAATTGGAAAGTTTTATGTAGCTTGCAGCTTTTTTGCGTTGATTTTAATTACGAAAAAATATTGAGAATTATATACTAAATTTATTTTAGAAGTTGTAAAGAATTTAACGTTTCTTTTTTGATACGCTTTTAATTGAACAAGAAAAACTTGAGTAAACTTATTTAACTAAACTTAACTAAAAATATTTTCTTTGTTCATATAATTCGATTGCGTATATCGAAAAAAGCATGGAAACTTAATCGCCGTCTAAAAGTGCTTTAATTTATTCCATAAACTTTTGATTTACCAAATGTTCAATACTCAGGGCACTGTATTGGTATTTTTATTATTCAAAAAACGTACAATTCGTAACAACAGTGGAGTCGGTGAAAAAAACCGGGAACAAATATTGTGATGTCACCCAGCCAGGTTTTAACGCCTAAAGCTTGCCAATATTATGATTTTGGTAGCGATTTTACTCCGACAATCGAAATTTGAAACTTGCGTTACGTTATTTTCAAAACTTTTTGCGTCTCTTCAAGAAGGTATTTCAAAATTACAATCCACAATATTTTTACACAACTTTACGTCTGTGGCTATAACTAGTGTCTCAAGTATACAACCTTATTCTTAAACTAAACCCGTAACGCATAGTACAATATTTATGAAAACTAAAGCAGTGCCTCTAATGAGCGTTTCGGGTTCAATACATTTTGAGTTTACACGTAAGACTTTATACTTGGGGTATAGGAATTGGAAGGAGGTCCATCAGCAAGCACATCACGCCTCTGTAATAAAAAACAAGCCCCGGCAATTATCATCTCCTGCTCCTTAAGCTTCGCGTGTTCAAACTAAAACTCGAGAATAGCGTTTCTCAAAAACGTATAAAAACATAAACTCACCATAGAGGTTCTAATGTAGTTTCAATGCATTATTTGGTAAACGCTTTGGTTGAGTTTTAGCAACGAGTTGGGTGCTTGAGGTATTGATGCAGACGATGAGGCAGCTGCGCCAGCCAAGGATTAGCAGTTCTGGAAGATTCTGGAGAATTCAGATTCAGAAAGGCGAGCACGTCTTAAATCTGAGAGAGTTTTGGCTCAACTCTGTGACATGACTTCTTATTATTATTGCCTGGTAAGATTGTATAAAATCGAAATTAAAGAAATATGTTTATCATTTTTTAATCATCGTCATCAGTGAACTTACAGGTGTCTACTTGTGGGCATGCATTTTTGCTTCCTAAAGGCTTCCTGAACACAGAAGCCGATAGACAGAATTGGAGGGGATTGGAGGAGGCCTGAGAAAGAATGAGGAAGAAAATGCTTACATCTTTGCAACTTACAGTAAAGAGTATGAAAATGTTCAGTCGTTAGCTCAATTGGTAGAGCGCTTGCGTTCTACCAACAATCCTAAAGGCTGGCTGAACACAACAGCCGATAGACAGGAATGTAGGGGATTGGAGGAGGCCTACGTCCAAGAGTAAACTGAGAAAGGCTGATGAAGAAAATGCTTACATCTTTGCAACTAAGAGCAAGTAATGAGTATGGAAATGTTCGGTCTGTAGCCCAGTTGGTGGAGCGCTTGAGTTCTCCCTAATTATCTTAACCAACATCCAACCTTTAGGTAAGCGTGGAAGGGGAAGACCTAGAAAATAATGGATTGATCAGATAAGTGATATTGCGAATGAATGGAATTTACAGAGTGGAAACAAGAGAAGAGCATGCATGAAAAGAGTGATGAAATTAGATTAGATTAGACAGAGTCAAGTGGAGGCACTTGTGTGGAGGTACCGGCCACCCCTAGAGGAATGGCGGCAGGATACAAGACAAGACAAGACAAACATCCGACCTACCTTTTTACCTAAATTTGTGATTCAGCCCGTCAGCTAAAACTCAAACTGGACCCCTGACATAAAGCATCGATGTATCCATAAAATATAACCTTTATAAAAGTACTTTTCCTTATTCTAGAACAGTGGTTCCCAAACTTTTAATTTCGCGTACCACTAATGAAATTAAAAATCAGTGGCGTACCACTGAAGTGCACCAGTTACAAAAATCATTCAAATGGTAAAGTAATAAAAACTGCAACTGTTATTATAGAAAAAAAATACAATGCTCTTAGTGCAGGGGTGATCAACATTAGTATTTTTGTAATCGTGGAGGGACAGGCCTGTCTTAGTCTGAAAAATGGTGCTGCATGTTCGAAACAAAAGAGGAAATATTTGGCTCAGTTGTATTTAACTTTAAGCGCGAAATTGAAAAACGTTTTATCTTATTATTTACTATGTATTTCCTATGGCCATGGCTGCTTGCGTATCACCTTAAGCAGCGTCACGTACCACTGGTGGTACGCGTACCATAGTTTGGGAACCACTGTTCTAGAATATTCATGAAACACACAAATAGGTGTTATTTTATTATACGAATAAATAATAATATATCGAAGCATTCTCACATTCACTTAGAAAATTGGCATCTCCCAATGAGCCTATACGACAGACCCTTCGGAATATTTTCGCTGTCCGTCCAAACGACCACTTTGGACACGTACCCCAAGTACAAAACCTTACTTTCAAACTCAACCATAGTGTCCACCAAAAAATGTATTGTATATAACACAGCACCTTTAGTGAGCGTTTTAGTTTTCATTAAACGCTACGTTTGAGTTTAAACTTTTTTACTGGACTGGAGTTTTATACTGGACATTTGGGACGCCTCTTTACTGTCGCATCACTTGCTAGAAGTGTCGGATAAAATAAAAACACGCTTGCAGTTATTGTTTACGATGGGAAATACAATAATATAATGGGAGGAGGGTTAGGGGGATGTGTGAGGGGTAGGAGGAATAATATATGAAATGCCTTGGAGAGGAAACCGGACACTGAGAGCGCGGGCAAGGGAAATTTATGTGTTTGCAAATATTGGAGACGTTTTATGTTTTCGAATAAATATTGAATGTTGTGAATAAACAATGAATTTATATTTCTTCACGGTAGAGTAGTAGGTGAGTATTGAAGTGTTTTTGCAGTTTATTTTTGGTTATAAAAATATAATCTTTTTTTTTTATCATTTGAGATAAAAAAAAAACCATCTATTCTTCAACCAATATTTAATCAATATACCTCATCAAATCCTAGCATTGAACATTGGTATCAACCTTGTATAAAATATTGTGTAAGATCACCTTAAAACTCACCTTGCGTAATTTTAAAACTAAATAAAAATCTTTGGTAACATTTACGCAATGTTGTAGAGAAACATAAAAACTTTAGTAAAAGTCAATTAGAATGCGACTGAAATGTAAAAAGTAATGATAGCAAATTCATCCCATAAAAGAGAACTATTGGTAGGAGGAAGAAAAGCTTTAAATAAAAGGTGAATAATGTTAAAAAAAACCTTGATGCTGTTTCGTGATGTATAATAATTGAGACAAACGCAAAATCTTCAGCGAAAAATATTGTTCACCTTATTTAAGTGAGAAAATGAGCACATTTGAGAAATGCGAGCTCTTCATCAACCTGCGCCATAAGCACGAAATAAACGAAAATAATAAAGAATAGGAAGCAGCCGTCTTGGCGATGCTTTTTTAACCGCGAATTTATTTAGTCGCCGGAGCGTCCTCTATTATTTATAACCGTCGGGGGCAAACTAAAGCGTCGACTATCATTATTGTTATTATAACCAAGCAGCCGCGGTATTCTTGGGGTGTTAAAGGGTAGGTTGAACCCTCCCCCTTCCAAAGGAACCACGAAGGAAGTTTTTATGATCTTTCAGCGTCTCAGATCTTGAGGCGCGTTCAAGTGGGACAGACTATTGAAGAAACTGTCAACAGAATATAATATTTTCTCGGCGTGAAAATATTAGAGGTCCATGTGGCTTGGTTTCTTAGACACTAATTACAATACGAGTTTATTGCCATGATTTACTTCGGGTTCACTTTTAGTCAAATTGCAGTTGAATTATTTAGAGCATCTATTTTTAACAAATTGATGGTTCACTCTTTCACTTATGTATTGGCGGTTTCACGGCTCGGGCGTTAACGGGTCACTGCTTCTTTACAAAACCGCAGCCCGTATTTATACATGACCAAGGACTAGTTCCGCATGTTCCGACGTCTCTCGAATGGATGCTTTCCGAGAGTAAGAGAAGTACTAACAGTACGAAGTACATATAAATCACGTAATAAAGTAAATACGCCCAGACACACAATCATAAAAACACATAGATATGAACTTATACATTCATAACAATATTTTAAAAACAACTCGCATGGAAATTGCCTGTATTGTAATCTTATATCCCGAGTAATCTTTTAATTTCCAGAACAGTTTTATCAACAGCACATCTTATCATCAACACACTAAAGAAGCCCAGCAAAAACATTGGCGAAACGTCCAGAACTCTTCAGTGTCAACTTAAGGCCGTGTGAACCTAAACCTGGTGCACTATTATTAGTTTGCCTTTTATTTTGCTAGAGTATCCCTTGCATCCAGCCGTGTGACGCCACAATTCCTTGTCTGTGGAATTTGTGCAGATTTCATTTTGGATGGTGTCACCGCAATTAGTAAAATATATACTCGTATTGTGACAGTGATAGACGGGGTTGACGAACTCTGTTGACATTTGCGTAGATATCTGGAGAATGATAATTTGTTTGATGTATTTTAGATTGAATATTTTACTGGGACTAAATGGAGACTGTTGAATGCTTTGGTTATCTGAATAAGTTGCCATTAAAAAAAGAAGTACGATGTAAATAATGTTTAGCGTAGTAAATTGATACAAACTATCGAAAAGGTAGAATACAAAAATTGAAGGTAAGATTTTTTTTGGAATGCGACGTTTAGGCCCGGTATGTTCAACGTTAGCATAGCGACTTCATACTGAATGAAAAGAACGCACTTATGCCAATCGTGTGGGTAGTTTTTTTCTATTAGGTTGGTATGCGGCTGGCCACCCATACTGTAAAAAATGGTTCACTTCGCCAATGTCACCCCTGTTTCAGGGAAGGATGGCAAGAGTTGCAGGGCTTATGTTCATTTGAGATTGGGTTTTTATATTGTAGGTCCACATGCGGCATGTGTTAGCGCGAAATTATACATGTCTGCTTGTGGGAATGCATTTAATATAAATCTTAAATGATATATATCTTTGAAGCTTAGATTAGATTAGATTAGATTAAATTAGGTAAGAGTCACACATGCTAACGTTGAAAATACCAGGTCCAAGAATTCACCGGTACGCTTTCGTTTCGGGACATGTGACATGGGACACTAAAACTGGTCACAACCGCAATGCATGCCCAAAAAAAGAAAAACCTCCTACTTGCGCTACATGTACTTTTTTCAAGAAACCTGCAACCCATGTAACTGGCGCAAAAGACTGTCCTGCTCGAATTGCGGCTGAAAAACGCGAATTATCTCGCATAAATTTTTTAGACTAAGCAAACCTGATAGGGGCTATTGTGTGACTTTTACCTCAGCGTATTACCAAAATGTCAGGGGTTTGAATACAAAGCTGAATGATTTAAGGTGTAATGTCAGCATTAGTGATTATGATTATATTTTCCTTACTGAAACATGGCTCTCGGACAAAATAAAATTAGCCGAATTAGGACTATTCGACTATAACATTTTTCGATGTGACCGGTCTTCTTCCTCTATAAAAACCCGCGGAGGGGGAGTAATGATATGTGTTAGGAAGAAGTTTCCTTGTTTTGTGCTGAAAACATCAGATTTAATCTCGGAACAACTGTTTCTCTCCGTAGTAGTAGGCACAAAAAAACTAGTACTTGGATGCATATACATTCCCCCCTCCTCTTCTATAGAGGTATATAAATCGCATACTGAAATGGCTGAACAATTGTCCCTAAATGCTGACTCAATGTTTATCTGTGGAGATTTTAATTTGCCGAAAACATTGTGGCTCAATGACAACCATGGCGTTAAAATATATAAAAATATTTCTCCCCAGGCTTCCATTATAGCCAATTTTTATGCATTTATGAACATGCATCAAGTTAACTCAATACCCAATGAACATGGCTATAGCTTGGATTTAATTTTTACCGATATCTCTAGTGTTAAGGTAAATAGATCTTCGAACAATTTGCTACCCCTTGATAAGTTTCATCCTCCTCTTTCTTTTGACATCTCAAGTTTTCTCAGTAGTGAACTATTAAAGCATAAGGTATCCTATCACTATAAATTTAAAAATGGCAATTATGCCGACATGAATTATTTTCTTGCTCAGATTAACTGGTCTTCCTTTTATTCACTTAACAATATAAATGAAGCTGTACTTCTTTTCAATGATTACCTGTCACATTCTATTCTCCAATTTGTTCCTAGAGGTATCTATTCTCAGCCTAAATTTCCTAATTGGTTCAGTTTGAAGCTGAAACATTTAATATTGGAAAAGAAAAAAATGCATAAGATGTATAAGGATACAGGAAAATTACTTTACTATCAGAAGTTTACTCATCTAAGACAATTATCTAAAATGGAATCAAGGAGTAGCTATAAATCTTTTATTGAAGATACCGAGACTAACTTAAATTTATACCCAAAAAATTTTTGGCATTTTGTTGCGCAAAAACGTGCAGATAACGGTCTTCCCTCTAATATGACCTATAATGATACTCAAGCCACAAATGCTACTGCCATTGCAGAATTGTTTGCCAAACACTTTTCTACAGTATATTCAGACACTGCATCTAATGTCCCGCTATTCAACTACGCACATACTGTTGACTTAAATGAATGCAATATATCACTAGTGGATGTTTTCAATGCATTGGGGGCTCTGTCTGATAATAGTGGCACTGGTCCCGATGGTTTTCCACAACTTTTGCTCAAGAAGTGCAAGTTTACCTTGTCAAAGCCATTATGTCATTTATTTAACCTTTCTCTGTCTTCAGGTGTTTTTCCTGACTCTTGGAAAATATCTTACCTAAGACCTATTTTTAAATCTGGAATCAAGTCTGATATAAAGAACTACCGACCTATATCAAATTTATCCCATATACCAAAAATTTTTGAGTCTATCATAACTACAAAAATCTCCCCTCTCTTCAAAAATTTATTGATTGATGAACAACATGGCTTCCGATCTTCTAGATCTACTATTACTAATTTGCTTTCCTACACTGACACTATTGTCAGGGCCCTTGAAAATAATACTCAGGTTGATGTTCTATACACTGACTTCTCTAAGGCCTTCGATAAGGTTAACCATCAACTCCTTGTAGCTAAACTAAGAGCTATTGGTATAAGAGATCCCTTTCTAACCTTTCTCAAGTCTTACTTAACTGGAAGAAAACAAAGAGTGAGAATAAATGATTCTATTTCTGATAAAATTGACGTTACGTCTGGTGTACCTCAAGGAGCACATCTTGCTCCTCTTCTTTTCAATATATTTATTAATGACCTGAATGTTTTTTCTAATACTCAATTTTGGCTTTTTGCGGATGACAACAAAATGCTGAAATCCATTAACTCTTACAATGATTGCTCTCTGTTTCAATCAGATATTGATTCATTCAATGATTGGTGCAAGGCCAACTGCATGGAGCTGAATATCGATAAATGTAAAATTATGTCCTTTTATAAAACAAAAAAACCTGTAAATTTTGTCTACAAACTAAATGGTGTTGACCTGGCAACGGTCACACTTATTAAGGACCTTGGCTTAACATTGGATATCAAACTTTCCTTTCGCGAACACATTGATAATATTGTTAATAAGTCACTTAAGATTCTAGGTTTCATCCTTAGAATCACTTCTGATTTCAATAATGTACAAACTTTAAAAATCCTTTACTGTTCATTGGTTCGCCCACACCTTGAGTATGCCAGTGTTATCTGGTCTCCATTCTATGCTACCCACATTGACCGTCTTGAATCAGTACAGCATCGCTTTCTAAGACGAGTTGCTTGGAAACTGGGTCTAAGTAGAGATGAGTATGACTATAAAGACATAGAGATCACCCTAGGCATTTCATCTTTAGTAACACGCCGACAACATGCTCAACTCATATGTATTTATAAAATCATTAATAGTATTTTCGACTCACCTTATCTTTTACAATGTATCAAATTAAATGTTCCAACGCGAAGATTTAGAATAAATGAATTGCTCTCTCTCAACTTTCACACTTCAAATTTAGGATACTATTCTCCTATTAACAGAATGTGTCGTCTTTTAAATTCTTCCTCTCATCTAGATTTATGCGGCATGAGCCTATCTGAATTCCGTAGAGCTTTGTTTTGCTGAGGAAAGTATAAGTATTTATTTGTCTATGCTATTATGAAATATTAATTCTTGTATCATATTATTTTCTTTGTCATTTTCTGTAATTACTTTTTCATATAATTATGTAATTGGACTATTATGTCCGTAAGTAAAATAAAAAAAAAAAAAATAAAAAAAAAAAAAAAAATGTGTGACTAAAATTATACAGATTTTATTTCAGATAAGTGTCTAGAGATGTTGTAAAATGACTTGAGATTTGATTGAATAAACAATTCATTAAAAAAGTTGCCATCGTTACAATATAATTTAAATGAAAACCGTAAGAAAACCCATTTCAAAAGAAAGGTATTCTTATATCAAACCAGAGTTTTCCAGGATAGCACGTAAAACAAAGAGGTAGACTAAGTAATTTCATGATAATAAATAAATAACTGATTTCATTCACTCTTGAAATGGTTGATTTGTATAAAGTGTCGTATTTGTGTTTAGCACACCTCAAAAGCTTTTTAAAATTAAAATTAAAGCCGAGTCGAAGATAGCCGAGTGATAGTGACGATTCTCTCTTTTATAAGGCTTTCTCACTTTCCATGCAAGGAGATATATCATCTTATTCATTGATCGGTTCGTTGTCAAGTGATAACACTTCGGACTCGTAAATGGAAGGTTGTGGGTTCGAATTCCGGCAGAGCACACAAAATACCACTTTATTATCAAATATACTCTTCGCTGGGTTTAAAAATTCATAAACCTTTACGAAAGACCTGTCATCTACGGTCCATCCAGCCTTACAGCAACTGGGTCATGCTTTAGAATTGGCGCTTTGCAGCAACGACTACGCTTCTCAAAAGTCCTATCGATATCGTTGTTAAAATGCTTGCATTCTATGCTGAGAGCAAGGGTTTGATCATCACCGAGGGTGTCAGAAATGATTTTCCGTTTCGGTGTTAAACCGAAATACCGGCCAAGTTTATTCAACCTTCACAAGAAATGAGAACCAGCACCCTCGGGAGCTGGGAAACCGCCACTTAAACTGAAGTGGTTGGTGTGAGACCGGCTCGCTTCCCCGTAAAAAAAAATATGTCACATGCGATCCCTTCGGAGGTAGTGCAGGCAAAAAGTTACACTGTATGTATATGTCGGTGTTATGGCCGAGGGGTAGAGGCGCATGATCGACTAGCGTATGTGGAATCGAATAACGTTGGTTCGAATCTTGCGTCTAGCCCACTTAACCATAACTTCGACCCTGGTTCAACAGATGCCATTGCATGCACAAAAGCTTCTGCTTTTGCATGAAGACAACTGGCTAGGCAAAATAGTTTTGTGGATTGCATTCCTTTCCACAAATCTATTAAAAAAAAGTGTTGCACAGTTGCGTTTTTTTTATTACAAAAAATAGTGAATATTGTTGTTCCCACTTTGGATCAGGCTTTACCAGGGATGCATGCGATGCAAAGAGGTAGATTTTTCCTGTCCTCCCGGGCGCTGTTGGCTGCAAGACTGAGCGACGCGACGCCTTGGTGGGGAAGGAGGGGGTTGAAGCTCCATAACAAAAGTCATCAGCGGTGTAATCGCGTGAAATGAGTCAGATTACAGACGTGACCCGTGTGTCTCTAAACGGTTATGCGCTCCTATTAGCTGGAGACCGACTTTGTTGCTGGGGAATATCGGGGATTTGTGGCCGCACTCTTATTAAACCTTTTGGACGCAATCAAAAAGAAAATGCCATCACACAAAGTGATCATACGTGAGATGTGAGACTGTTATTATTTCGCATGTTGGTGCTTTAATAAATTATAATAGTTTTGTTGCGAAAACCATGGGATAAAATTCTACGTGTGAGTTCATTTTGGCAAGAAAACTTCAACGTCCATTTTTGTTTTTTTTTTTTCAAGAAAGTTTGCGTTTTTTGAATCTCTCTAAGAAAAATAATTCATTATTTTTATGCGTTTTTTTTAATCGGTACTGTTTTTTTTCACTAGCTTTTTATGGTGTTTTATTTTTAATTTATAACAGGTTTTAAACTATGTACCTACGTATTTAATTTTGCTTGATAAAACACAAACTATAAAAATGTGATGTAAAAATCTACTGCTACGATTTTTTTTTAAACAATTAAAAAATACTTTTCGAGTTAAAAAACGAAAATGGGATTCATTCTAAAAATAATATGTATTTTCTGATTTCTTTAGAGACATTTTCTTAAATAATATCAGATTTTTTCCACCTCGGGATAAAATATTTCTAACGACGCCGGGCATTTTCTTGGAGTTGAAAAAAAGGACGAACGAATGCCTTTAGAGACGTCGTTAAAGATGGAGCCTGGGACACGTTTTTCATAAGATTTCTGCAGCCAAGGCAAACCAGAGGAGGGGGTTGAAAATGTACAAGCGATGGAAATTTTAATTAATTGTTCAGTTCTGAAAAATTGCAAGATTTATTTTTTTACAAAGTGTAGAAAAATATTTTTCTCACGTGCTCTCAGTTTGTTTATGATTTTCACTTTTTTTCGCTTGAATGTTGAAAGCGAAAAGGAAACATTTTGTTTGTGATAAAAAATAGATGAAAATTTTCAGTGTTATTTTTTTTGTACGATTGAATTGTATGCAACATGGAAAAGACTAAAGCACAGCAAACAAATAAAATATTAACAAAAGCAACATGTGTATTTTGTAGGGAAAGCCCGCAAGCGTTTTGTGAATTGAATACATTTTAATTCTACACTTATGAATATTGCTTTTACATTACTTTTAAGAGTCATACTACGACGTCTACAAAGAAAAATACTAGTGTAGTGAGTTTTTTTTAATGTATGTACACGAACCGTAAAAATAAAATTCATTTAAAATGTTTTACAGTATGTAAGAAAGCGTAGAATGAGATAAAGTATTGGGATTTTTTTTCTTCTCATTAAATTGTGGTTTGATCATCTAGTATACTCGATAAACACTCTTTATTTATTTTGGATGGTTGGTGCATTAACACTGTGAAAATTCATCTTCTCTTTAGTTATTCAAACACTGTTTTATTTTCACTCTTTATTATTTAATCATTTGGACACAAACGTTTTCGACTACACAGTAATCATAATCAGATTATAAAATAATTATAATCTATAATTCTTTTATTACTAGAATTATAGAATTATAATCTATAATTCTTTTATAACCTGATGATGATTACTGTGTAGTCGAAAACGTTTGTGTCCAAATAATTAAATAATAAAGAGTGAAAATAAAACAGTGTTTGAATAACTAAAGCCTCTTTATTTAGTTTATTTTAAACACAAAATACAATATCAATAAAGATTACTCAGCCTTCACAAAAAATGAGTACCAGCCCTTTTGGGAGCTAAGAATCACCCACATCAACTGAAGTGGTTGTCGTAAGGCCATACGACCCCTTCGGGGAGGGAGGAGTCACATATGGCGTGGTCAAAACACGGCTAGAAGTTACACTATATATATGTGGAGCTTAGTTACATTACCTATTTAATTTGAACACATTTAATTCGTTCAATCAGAGTTTAATAATTGTCATTTATATTGAGTGAACCGAAGTACTCTTGACTGTGAGTAATTGCTTTAAAAACGCCTTAAGAAAAATCACATGACAAAATTATTTTACATTTATTTATTTATTTTTAGTTTTGCTAGCTTATTGGTACATGCAGAGAATTTTTTTGTTCGTTTTTTTGAGATAATGAAAAGTCAGATGTGTTTTCCGTAGACGGCAGACGGTTTTCCAAGAATATGATAAAAGCTCGCAAATTCACTACGTTATTTTGCAAGCAATTTTACAATAAAAAATCTAGCGTATTTAAAAGCATGGAAAGGGTTGAGATCTATTTGTTTTTCATCCTGCAACGAGGTATCAAATTTTCTATTATCAAAAGTACTTGTGTAAAACTAATTTGATATTATAAAATAATTACAGGTACCTGCTGCTGTCTCAAGAGGCTGCATCTCAGACATATTAGAAAACAGAGACAACAAAAGAATGGTGGTTATTTTTTATATATTAAAAAACATATTTTTGAAACTACGAAATTCGAATGCTTCAGTATGAAATTTCAAATTTTTCGTTTTTGATTTGGAGTTTATACAGAAAAAAAAATTACAAGGATATACCACTTACATCATTTTCTAACGTTCTGTAGTTTTTTATTGTTAAATATTAAGAAAAGTAAAGTTTACAATGATCTCGGCACAAATTCTAAAGATAATAATACCTTGACGTCACAAGATCGGATTGTTAGGGATAAACCACGTAAACTCATATTTTGTTACTGGTTGCTAACAAGCCTTGTCATAAAGACATGCGACGTTTGCCAGATGAGAAAAAAATGTATTTATAAATTTGTAAGACCAATGTACAGAGGGGCAAAAACCGTCGTGTACTTTATTAAGTTATTTAAATATATTTTTAATAAAACAAACTTTTTTTCCTCCTCACAGCTCAACTGATTATTCTGCGATGTATTTTTCCTATTTTTTTCTTCATTTCTATTTGCAAGCAGCTGACGTTCTCCTCATACAAAATAAAAGCCAGGAAGCTCAAACATGAAGCATTTGTTTTTGCCAGGATACCACCGCATGGCCTGTTACTAAGGTAAAATATAAAGTTAAATTGTTTTATGAAATTTGTAAGACTAACATTATGAGCTAGTTCTTGCTTGGCAGATTCGTTTATATGGGTTCCAGTGGCGAATGGTGCCATACAAGCCGGTTTCCATCGGTTTCCCGTTTAAAATGAGGCAGAAATGATAATAAGGTAGACTGCATGGTTTTCTTTGGTTTTAAATGTATTGTTTTACTTTGTGGCTATATTGTTAAACTACTTTGTTACATCATTTTAAAAGGGAAGCCGATGGGAACCGGCTTGTATGGTACGCTTCGCCACTGAATTGGGTTCATAGTATTCTCGGAATAGTTGCAAGATTTATTTTCATGTGATTTTTCCATCATGTGACATCCAGCATGTGTAATCGCGAAGTTACACGACTCAGCCTGTACGAGTGCATTAAATGTTAGGCTTGTATATCAATATATTTTTGCAACTAAGATGACATGCCGCCTCCTTAAAGGTAAAACTGTGTTGATTAACTGATTTAAGAAATCGTGTATTAAACATTTTATTGGGTGTAACTTCTGATAGTTATTGAACTAATTATTAAGAAATACTCATGCCAAACTTCCAAACTACAGGACCTTCACACTTCTTTAGTGTTTATTCTCGTAGAAAATAGTAAACAAATGTGCATTATCTGACAAACCCGTGCTAGCTTAATATGCCACTTTTAAGTTTTACTTTTAAGGTGTCGATATTATCTATGCATTGAATGGGATATTTAACGAACCGTTTAGAGAGAACTTACATCATTCTCGACGTTTCGTCAGCGACGTAGCCGACGTCTTCAGGAGAACATCCTCTCTGTACGGCGACTGAGGATGAACTGAATTTGAAAAAAACACTTTGTCACAAATCACTGCCTACCTTCGAACGAAGGTAGTAATTATGTTTTGGTCTGTTACACATACCACTTTCATCTTGTTTGTATTCCACATCACTAGATGGTACTTTGTTACCTGTACACACCGCACTAATAATTAAAATTGTTCAAAATATATAATTGTCAAAATGTCAAACGACCGTAATCTAACTTAAACCCAACTATGCATTGAATATTTGAACGTCAACTGATCGAAGGAAAAATAAATGAACGTGAAGTGTAAATGTACAAATATGCGGAGAAGTCACTTCGGAATGGCCGTTCTCAGATACAAATCATCTGCTGGGAGGGCGTCGTAAAGCGGCGCTTTCAGAAGCTGTAAAATATCAGCGGAAAAGTGTTTACGGGAAACGCTGCTTCACAATAATAAAAATAACTTCATAGATGGCTCTCACACGCCACGTGCCGAACATTTTAAAATTATGAAATATCACGACTTGATGGAGGAGATATATTCAAGAAAAATATGAAAAATTAAAATTGAGTATTTTTATAGTTTAGTAATTTTTACACAAAAAAATGTTGTAGATGATGGTTCAAAGATAATACATATTTGTAAAGTTTTTTATTATTATTTTCAGGGTTGGTATGAAGGTAACCTTTACTCTTAATATTGATTCGCTTTTGCAAATGTCACTCCTATTTTAGAAAAATGATACAAGAATTGAATTTATGTTCATTTGTGATTTGGAAACTCCTTTTAAGAGTTTTAAGAGTACGTAACAATTCGAAATACTTCTTCCAATGTACCTTATATTTAAATTGAATTTTGTGAAATGCACTTTTTTCAAAAAAAAAATTTACACTAACTTTTATCAATTAACAAAAAAACCAAATGAAAATATACAAAATATTCATATTAAGTTATTAACATGAGTGGGTAGGTATAAATTACTTTAAAACTTTTTAAAAAAAGTCTCGTCAAATTAACGGAGACAGTTTTTCATATAAAATGTATTAGGAGAGTATCTTACAAAGAAGGTTACAAAGAGTAAAGAGATAGATATTAGGGAGTGTTAAGTTTTTCAGTGGCTCCCTGCAGATAGTTCCCGAAGCCAACATTTGCCGGTCCACAAGGGCTCCTAAGGGAGGCGAGGAAAACTTAAAGCAGCCTCGCATTGTAGCAATATTATTTGGAAATATTGTGTACCTACTTCTGCAGACATCTTATTGTACGGTAAATGGCTTCCACAGTCAGACAGTATTCACGTATTTTTTTAATAATTTTTATTTTGATATCATAGAGATATTGTTGTAATGTTATTTATGTAGCTTTCTGTATTTTTTTATAATCTTTTTTTATTTTTTTGTAAAAGATACGCAACTAACAATACTTATCAAAAATCTTTTGACTGGAAGATATTTCTTTGTAGCTTTTATTTCCCACACATTTTTCATTAACCGGAGAATTATCCAAAAAAATATTTCAAAGATATGTTTGCATGTGCGTTTATCTAAATTAGTGAATTTTACAAGATTTGTTGTCTAAAGCAACCTCATATTCATCATCCTACTAGCACTTTCCATAGACCGCACTAACTTCAAGATTGTTTTTTGTTGTTGTTTATACTTTAAGCATAAATAGGAATTTTAAACGCTAGTGAGGCCTAATCGAAGTATTAGTAAGATAAGTAAATACAAAAAAATGAGATGTATGTATGTATGCTATCATAAATATTGTTACGAAATTAGGGTTCAAAAGTCTTTCAAATTAAAATACACAGGTCTTCTTATACAGTTGTTTATTTTACACTTTTAAATAATTTATTTTCACAAAGCTTTCTCGACTATTCCACTTGGTTTCTGTTCACTGATCAAGTTAGTTCTATGTGTTTGTAAATCTCGTATGATACTACTCGTCCTGCAAGCCACTCGCAACCTTCTTTTACTCTTTAAAACAGTACAATCTAGACCTATATTTGCTAGACAGTTCCAGAAAGGCATAGTAATTATTATTTCTCGATGCTTCACGTATTTTATTCAATGATTCCTACCCACACAATACAATACAGAATTCCTATAACTAATACCTACTTATTTTAAATATTTATATTTCATATTTACATAACAATATATTAGTAATATACATTAATTAAATCGATTCAATAAAATATGACTGATCTTACACCTACATTGCTATGTTTATTTCCTTTCTTATTCATAAAAAGGTTTTTATTTTTAATCCGGTTTATAATCAGTTTTCCCATGCAAAACTGTAGACCTAAACCAGATTTTTAGTTAAACATATCGAATAAAAAAGGTATTTGAAGTTTCCTCCTGTTTTACTTATAAAGCTAAATTATAAAACAAACCTTCAAACATGAGGGCATTAAAACAAATAACGAATGTATCAGATCCTTTTAATTGCTCGCATGGCTTTGACTTGTATTTAACACTGTAAGCCAACTTGATATACACCCATTCACCGACAGCACATTCACAAACATCTGCAGATAGCACCCATCCATCTCCGTTAATTGTATTGACCTCTATTTGTAAATGCTTGCACTGAAAGGCACCAAACTTTGCGACAGCGTCTACCAAAATTGTGTGGAAACTAAAATAGCGCCTCAAGTGAGCGTTTAAGGTCCACTTGAGTTTAAAGGTAAGGTTTAATACTGGGGGTGCAGATTTCGCGAAGATTCCACCCCTCCTGATTATCGTACCGGCCCGGGCAGCTATCGGCACTACGTCAACGGCTTATGGGGGGAGAAGGGTGCTAATCCTGAAATCCTAAGGGTGGGTTACTAGAAACTATGTGCATTGTGCATACTTACAAGAGAGTTGAATAAGAAATTTGAATATTAATTGTTACAATTCACCTGTAATACACTAAACCATTTTTCAAGCATGTCACGCCACTTCAACTGAAAGTGGTTGGTGTGAGGCTGGCCCCCTTACCTGTAAAAAAAATAGGTCCCGAATTGCCACATGTGACCCCTTCGGGGCTAACGCAGGCAAGAAGTTACACTATATGTGTAGCTTAGTTGCGTTTTTGCGTTGCGTACTGTTTTTAATTTAATCTTAGTTGCAAAAATATATTACATTTAAGATTCAAATTAAATGAATTACCATAAAAAGACACGTATAATTTTGCGCTTACACTTGTCGAATGTGGACTTACAACAAAAGAACCCAATCTCAAATGAACAAAAACCCTGCAACTCTTACCGACTTTCCCTTAAACAGGGGTGGTATTAATAATAATAATAATAATTTATTCATAAAACTGTTTTACAGAAGATAAACAGGGGGGGCAGCTTTTAAACTTAAGTAAGAAAATACTACATGTGCCTGAACTAGGAAAACCTGTGTCTCAGGAATTGGAAATTGTAAACAATTGTATTGGAAAAGTAAACAGTTTTTACATTATAGGTGATTAGCCTCATACTAACCTATAAGTCAAGGAATTATTTTTCATGTTATATTGGAATTTATTTGAGTGCAAGTTAAATAAATTTTACTTAAACTTAAATTTTAATTAGTGGAATATTATTAAAAGAATATTACAGCGAACTTAAGGCTACAATTATGTTTGGAAAAAAATAGGAAAAAGAATATAACATCGGTAGAAAAATGGTGAGATAGCCTAAAAATGATAGATTACAAAACAGCTTAATTTTTTTGGCCGATGTCACATTTTCTACAGGAATTTGGTTTATTTATTAAAAATTCCGCATGGTTACTTAAATAATCAGTTTTTTTATAGAATTAAATCTTTGAATGTCTCATTACTATATTTGAGTAGTACCTACTCATACTGTAAGTATTGTATTCGATTAAAAAAACATGGAATATGAAAACATTCAAGTCATTTGGTCTTGAACACGTTAGTTTTTGTTGTAAACGCACCCCGTGGTTCCTCGAGGGTCGTCACCTTATTTATACCCTCCCCCTCCCCCTTAGACAAACATCCCCCCTCCCATGCACCCGCCCACCTCCCCCCGACAGGTTCATTAGTGCAAACGACCGATTTGCTTGTAGCCCGACAGACGCAGAAATCTGCCTTAATTATGGACGACACCTTAAGGAACTAAATATATTGTACTGATTACACCGGCAGGGATCTACATACTAATTAATTACGTTAAATAACATTCAAGAAATATAGCGGTGTTGGTTTTTATTACCTGCCCGTTACATAAATACTTACATGTAATTACACGGAATATTATGTAATTAACATGTGTTGGGTAGGTACTATAGAGTATAGACCATGCCAGTTGGCTGAAAAAAATCGTCCAGTGGCGGCTCAGGATGTCCAAGCGGGGAGTGGGGAGACCCCAAGTGAGGTGGCTGTACGACATTAAGGGAACTGCAGGCAGAGGATGGCTGAACACAGCAGCCGATAGACATAAATGGAGAGGATCGGAGTAGGTCTACGTCCAGGAGTGGACTGAGAAAGGCTGAGGAAGAAGGAAGGAGAAGTATACTTTTTTTTGTAAAGAAATTTGTGGAAAGGAATGCAATTTACCAACCTATTTTGCTTGGCCAGTTGTCTTCATGCGAAATCAGAAGTTTTATGTATGTACATGCAATGGGTTGAATATATTATTGAAAAGGAGATGATTCAATGCTGTTCTGTTTCAATACTGGGATTGGCTTGGAGTAATGTGGATCCAAATTTAAAAAAATATCTATGTTATCTTTGAAAAAAAACCTTTTGTATCGTTTAGAATGTCAAGTGTTCAAATGTTAAGTTTAAGATGTACAATCAGTATACATATATAGTTATGAAAAAAGTGCTACTTTTCCGTGGATTGCTTAGATGAGCTTACAGGAGATTATATATGAAAATCTCTTCACCCTTATCCAGATATGAAACGTAAAAACGACTCACAACCCCTCTGAAGATGCGGAGGCTCATATTGGAGCAATTCTCGACACAGTCAAGACGCTTTGGGCGCAATTATATCATGACTCAAGTTTTTTTGTGAAACTTTTGATCTTTTTACTGGTTTTTAAATTATTATTTATTAAAAACTAAAGTATGTGAGAGTATATGTATGTATATAAAATAATAATATGCAAAAATTATCTGATAATTGTGTTGAAGAATTTAGAATGCCAATTGGATTCCTTTGACTTATAGGTTGGTATGGGACTGACCACCCATACTGTAAAAATGGTTCACTTTGCCAATGTTTCAAAGAAGGTTAATTTGAGATTGCGTTCTTATGTTGTATGTTTACATGCGGAATGTGTAAGCGCAAACTTATACGTGTCTGCTTATGGGAATGTATTTAATATGAATTTTAAATGTTGTATATCTTTGCAACTTAGATTATAGATATGATAATTGTGATGAGAAAAAATTGCTATGTGGGAATAAAGATTCCATTTTGTAAAAAATCTAATAATACATCTGAATAAGAAAACATTAAACATAGCTAAACGTACAAAAACATCAGTGCAGTTTTTAGTTCTCTGCATTAATTTTATTCAAATAAATTTCCCCAAATTTCCACATCGTGAATTGGTTAGGAACAAAAAAGGGTTAACCGAAAAATCTTGTGATTTTCCGTCCAACATCTCTTTCTCCCCTTCCTGCAGTTTGATATTCATACCAGATGCCCTGATATTGGCCTCTTCTTTCTTATTACGCTGTATGCAATCGCATGTAATTTCCCGCGCAAAACCTGCACCCCAAGTATAAAACACAACCAAAGCGTTTGACCAAAAGTGCACGGAAACTGAAACGGCACATCTAGTGAGAATTAAGTTTCTTAACGTTTTTTTAAAAACGCAAAGGTTGAGTTTGAACGTAATTCAAGACCATGAACCTAATGTCCGCCTGGAAGATTCTGGAAAACCCGCCGTTACATTCACCAAGAAGTCGATTACATCTTCAAGTGTCGTCTCCCCCCCACTTTTGATATCACGACAGTCTTGAATTTCAACGCGAAAAGTCGCAATTATACGGAGGCAGAAATCTGCATACTTGGTACCCACTTCAAGAGCTCTTTTTTTATTGCAAACGCGATCAAACGGGTGAGATTTTGCGACAAGTGGTTTTTAAAGCGAGATCTTATTACTTGTAATGATATGAGTTTTTAAAAAATTCTTTTGTGAATCTAGCAAAATGAAATTTCATGCGTAATTTATGAGAAAAGCTCGATGATGAAATAAAGTATATTATGTGAAGATTTCAATCTGGAAAACTTTTGATTCGAAAAGTTTAAAGATCTTAAACACGAACACTTTAAGGGTGATTGAGAGGTCAGCGCGCCCAACTTTGATGACCAAAATAGCCCATATTTTTAATTGTAAGGTAGCATTTTTTTTCCAGATTAAATTAACACATAAAATTAGGTATTTTTTCCCATAAAATGCCAATTCAAAATAATTTTATTTACGGAGATACCTTAAATGGAGATTTCCACTGTTGTTATGAATAATTCCTAACTTTTTTTTATTTCAAAACATTTATTTTGATTAGTTTTATTTTTTCTAGATGAAAATTATTTTTTTATACTTTTCATTGATTTTTTACAGCTATTTAAGAAGTACTCAAATTTTGCATACGATCGTGTAGGTAAATTTGCAATTGAAAGGTATATTTTCTTTTTAGGATTTGAAGTGATATTTTTTATGTTTGTAATGCAATACTTGTTTTATTTTTTCTCCCCCGATTTCTATTTATCCTGGAAAAATAAAGATTTCCATACAAAAACTGACCCGGTCGCTAGCGTCACCTGCGGTCGGTAGATGAACTGCTGATAGAGTTGCTGTTCAAGATTCCATACATTTTTTGGTTGCGCTGTATTTGCTACATTTCATACTTCGGGTACACTCGTGTATCATCGTATATTGCCGAAGATGCTCGAGTCAGCCCTCTCTTATATTGTGTGTGTAAGAGTATATACATAAACGCTATGGTGGTATAATACGTACGTACATAAAAACAGTTTGCAAAGTTTAACGAAATGGCGAAAGCTCATTCAATCAGATGAAATGAATTGTACGGAGAGCTGCACACGACTTTATAGTATTCTGATAAGTTTTTTTCCATTACATGAATAATATGAAAGTTTATTTGAATTTCAAAGTGAAATTCATTTAGCTCAATGATTTAGCTGGAAAGAATTCTGCTGGCTGGCCTTTTTTGTTGAATTGAAATCATTTTTTGAACCTAGCGTAGAGCAATTTGAAATTTTCAGGCCGGTAATTTAGTCTAGTGGTTAATGCTGAACTGAACAGATTTCAGTCTGTTTTGAATGCGGCCGCAAGACTGATCTTCGGGATGTCCAAATTCTCTCACATCACTTCGCTGTTGAAAGAACTACATTGGCTTCGTTTCCCTGAGAGGGTTCCGTGTGTGTTTGATGGTATTTAAAGTCCTAAATGGTTTGGCTCCATCATATCTGGCAGACATATTTCCCCCGTTGAAGTGAGTGTGAGGGGGCGGACACTTAGGTCAGCGGGGTGTCAAGCTGTTAGATTGATGCAGCCTCGCCGTCAAATACGCACTAATTTTGAGGATCGCGCTTTCCGGTTTTCGGGGCCGATGGAGTAGAACAGACTGCCACCCGGAGTGAGGGTTTCGGAATCTGTTGGCATTTTTAAGGGAGCACTGAAACGGCACCTTTTTAAAATATCTCATTCATGATTAGGAGGGCCCTTGAGGTGTGAAACACACAAAAACGGCGCTCTTTGGTCATGTAAAAAATTAAATAAATAATTTATCCTCATATGTATATATATATATATGTTTAATTTTAGGTTTTCACGGATTTTCACGGACTCGTAATCAAAAAGTCAAGATTTCGATTGGTGCAAGACAACTAAGTTCCGTCGAAATCTAACAAAAGTGTCATGAGTATGTGTGGCTAAATAAATAATAATTTCTTGCCGCGTTATCCCCGAAGGGCTTCGCATGTGGCGAGGGAACCTATTTATTTTATAGGTAAGAGGGCCGGCCTTACGCCAACCACTTCGTTGATGCGAAGGCATTCCAGCTCCCGTGGGGACTGGTACTTATTTCTTGTGAAGGCTGAGTACACCTTCCTGGTATTTTATTTTGGGTTAGAAATAAACATCGAACCGGAAATCATTTCTGACACCCTTATATTATATCAGTGGGTAATTATATAAAAACGCAACTAAGCTACACATGTAGTGTAACTTCTTGCCTTCGTTATCCCCGAAGGAGTCGCAAGTGGCGCTTCGGGACCTATTTTTTTTTACAGGTAAGGGGGCCGTCCTCACACCAACCACTTTGAGTTGAAGTGGGGGTTTTCCAGCTCCCGTGGGGGCTGGTTCTCATTTCTTGTGAAGGCTGAGTCAACCTTTGAGATCGAACCCTTGCTCTCGGCATGGAATGCAAGCATTCTACAAATTGAGCTATCGACCTTTTTACGAGCTTGATCGTCGTCGCTACAAAGCGCCAATTCTCAAGCAAGACCCAGTTGCTGTAAGGCCGGATGGAAATTTCGTGACCGGTCATTGGTAAAAGTTTTATGAATTTTTCAACCCAGCGAAGAGCAAATTTGAAAATATAAATGGTATATTTTTTGTGCTGCTTTTATGCTTAGAATATATTCCATCACTTAGTTGAATTATTAGAAAAAAAACTTCATGTTGCTATTTCAATGTACACATCCAATGGTATAAAAGAATATACTATACAGGCATATATAGCACTTGGATGCGTTGTCTTCCGTCGCACAGGGTGAAGTCCATGAGCACACACACACTGGCATATTTACTGAACACATACGCAGTCACGGCCTCAACAAACATTCCTTGGCTACGCAGTACTATGAAACCTTTTTTTAACGTTAATAACATTTAGGAGACGAAGATGAAAAGAAAAATGAAAGTTGTATTTTTATAGGTAAGGAAGCCGGCCTTACGCCAACCATTTCAGTTGAAGCGGGGGTGTCCCAGCTCCCGAGGGGGCTGGTTCTCATTTATTGTTAAGGTTGAGAAACCTTGCCGGTATTTTATTATTGAGTTGAAATAAACACCGACACGGGAAATCATTTCTGACATCCTCCGTGGGATACGAACCTCAGCTCTCGGCATGGAATGCAAGCACTCTATCAAGTGAGTCATTGTGACATAATCACAATGAATAATCTATCATCTAAGTGGCAAAACTATGTTAACATTTAAGGTTCATATTAAGTGCATGCTCACAAAAATACACTTGTAAGTTCGCATTTACAAATCGTGCATGCGCATTTTCATATTAAAATCAAGTCCACAAATAAACAAAAGCCCTGCAACTTTTGCTGATCTTCCCTGAAACCGGGGTGACATTGGTAAAGTAAACCATTTTTTAAAGTTTGGGTGGTGAGCCTCATACCAACCTATAAGTCAAGATAAACAATGAAAATGAAATATATATATATTTTTTTCATATTTTATTTTAATACACTTGTATAGGTCTGCAACCACTGGAGTCTACACTTTGATAAAATATGCAATGTAAAAAATACAGGGCACACACGTGTGTGCTTCTGTGTGACTATAGTGTAAACTGAATTGTAGCGTTTTATTCCAATTCTGTGAAATGTAAAACGCTCTCTAGAGACCTTATGCCAGTTTCTTTGCATTTTTGAGTAATCGGTACAGGGTGAATAATTATTTACTTATATACTTGGATATATCTGTTAACACGAACGAAAGTGAATTGTTGTAAATTTGTTTACAAATAAAATGAATGCCTTTTTTTGTATTTGTATGTAAATAAAATAAAATAAATGCTTGTTTGTAATAATTAATGTATAACTTCGCTTCGCTTTCGCTTTCATGTTATTTTATTGCTAAAAAAAACCACAAAATGGTTCAGATACAATACGATCTCCTACCGACGAACTCTCAAAGCTAAACGCGGGATTTGATGCATTTTCGCGGCTACTGGATAATAGGTGGTCGTGACGGGCAAATAAATTCATATTAAAATGAAATCATACACCATTGAAGAAGAAAAATACTTTTAGGATGTATGTATTTTCTAAAAAACGTCCTATTTAAAAATATTATACCATTATACTTATATTATGTACCTTCTTAATAAATTAGCCTTGTATATTTACATATAGGATGTGGGAATAAACTTGAAACTACCATATTGAAAGCCTGAGTGGCACGAACCAGTAAACCATAAAAATTATGCACTCTTGAGATGTGCTGGTCCTCTTACGAGGAGTTCAATTTTAAGAATTGCTTTGGAAAGAGTGATATAGTGATGAAAGAAGATGAAATATCGATAACTTTTTGAATTTTGTGTGATTTCACCGAAACCGCCGTACATGAAAATCATGATTTAGCTCTGGCAAGTACAAGTAAATAGAATATTTGAAATAACGTTACAAGTTTCATAAGTAAATACAACATCAAAGTCTGCCTGCTTCTCCATGGCTTCCACCTACCATACCGCGAGTATAAAATTATACATTAAAACTCAAACAAAGCGTATACTAAACAATGTTTGAAAAATATAACAGCGTCTCTAATGTGCGTTTAGGCTTTCATACTTTTTTTTGTTTAAGTTGGGTTACGAATAGTTTTATAGTTGGGTACTGGGCGGTGCAACTTCCTCTGGAAGACGCAATTAGCAGCCGGTTGTGCTTTGCCTCGCACTCTAAGCGGTAAATTCACTCAAACTGCGCTTGTTAGACAACTCTGCTAGTTTTTCTTTGTCTTGGTGAATTTTCTTTTGAACTTTGTGCAGAAATTTGCTTTGGCAACAATATTTTTTTCAGCGAATTCTCACTAATCAGTCTGTATTTAAGTTGGAAAGTCGTTTTGACTGGCAGTTTCAGCAATGTTAATTAGACTTCTTATTGGTAATGTTTTTTCAACTTCTCTATATGCTCTTGAATTGCCTAGTAATTGTACAAGTTCAGGCGTTTGCAATTGTAGTAGCACTTAATTCAACAACAAAAGAGCAACAATGAAATTTATGAGCTAAAATTAAAAGTTATCTAAATGATTTTAACCCACAATAACAATATACAACATGTGTAATACATATGTATGTATGTAATTCAACTTCTTCTTTTAATTTATGTAGGACTATGTTTTGTTATTCTTGGAACCTGTTCCTTGGAGATAGATACCACTGCCCAACTATCCCTTGATTGTTTGTATGATCTTCCAGGAATTATGGCTTAGATGACTTTTGTCATTGCCGCCGTTTCGAGATATTTTCACTCCAAAGGCTTAATAATTCGATGAACATCTTGAAGTGACTTTGAGATTACTGCTGCTAAAAATATCTCGAACCACAGGTGGTAGTCGATTTCAAGGATCTGCTATCTATCTATCTGGACTCGTTCTCTTAAATAATCTCTCCAGAAATGTTATTTTGTTCTACCCATTGCACAACATCTTTGACATCACAGGTCTTCCTGAGATCTAGGTTTCTTATTTTGTTGAAAAACATTACCTGCGAAGGGTTCGATAGTTTCTATGTCAATGGGCATGAGAGTGCAAGAAATTTAACTAAATATGTATATTTAAAAAAAAAAAAATTCAAACCTTCCAAATTTCTTGTCAAAGGGTACAAGTGTCCAATGAACCTTGAAAAAAACGTATGGATCATTTAATAAACAGGCTTTCATCACAATGTTTAAAATCTCCATTTTGCAATCGTTCCTAAAATAGTAATTTGTTAAAACACCATCACGGCTTTTAAACGCAAGATGTCGTCACCTTCATTCGCGCTATCACACGCAAAACGTATAAACTTAAGTCGTCCAATCCTTTCGGGCAGTAAAACAAGATTACAATCATTAGCAGCATGGTTAAAAAGCAATATTAGTTAAACGAAATCCCAAAGGCGCGTTCGCGTGCCCCGCCATTCCCTCCCCTAACAGGGTAATTAACACCCCTTGCTCGCAAGAACTGTACCACCTAATGACATGTTTATTCCAGCCAAGGTGTCGGCCTTGCAACTTGCGGATCTGGTGTGCTAGCTTTTTGCCTGTTGAGACAAGTGGTTCCATGTAGAACGACACAGTGACTAAACGATACATAACAGAATGACACATTACAGAACGACACTTGATAGAACGACACATGACAGAACGACACGTGACAGAACGACACATGACATAACGACACATGACAGAACGACACATGACGGAACGACAGATGACAGAACGACACATAACAGAACGACACGTGACAGAACGACACATGACATAACGACACATGACAGAAAGACACATGACAGAACGACAGATGACAGAAAGACACATGATAGAACGACAGATGACAGAACGACAGATGACAGAATGACACATGACAGAACAACACATAGCATAACGACACACGACAGAAAGACACATGACAGAACGACAGATGACAGAACGACAGATGACAGAATGACACATGACAGAACAACACATAACATGACGACACACGACAGAAAGACACATGACAGAACGACAGATGACAGAATCACACATGACAGAAAGACACATGATAGAACGACAGATGACAGAACGACAGATGACAGAATGACACATGACAGAACAACACATAACATAACGACACACGACAGAAAGACACATGACAGAACGACAGATGACAGAATGACACATGACAGAACGACACATTTCATAACGACACACGACAGAAAGACACATGACAGAACGACAGATGACAGAATGACACATGACAGAACGACACATGGCAAAACGAAACATGACAGAACGACAGATGATAGAATGACACATGACAGAACGACAGATGACAGAATGACACATAACAGAAAAACACATGACAGAACGACACATGACAGAACGACAGATGACAGAATGACACATGACAGAACGATACATGACATAACGACACATGACAGAACGGCAGATGACAGAATGACACATGACAGAACGACACAAAGCAGAACGACACATGACAGATCATCACAATGACAGATCATCAAAATGACAGTACGTAATGTGAAAAAACATCACTATGACAAAACTTCTCAGGATAGTACATCACAACGACAAAACATGACAAGTCAGAGAATCTATGAATAGTCCTATAAATAATTATGATCAAATTTTTTGCTGTTATTTATGCATCAAGAACATTTTTTCGTGCCCTATGTCTCCTTAATTACCAGTTAGCACCCTGTACCCTAAGAATAAATCGTAAACTTCACTCGATCGTATAAATGGAAAAATGTATGAAAACTAAGTCACTCACTAGAAGCACCATTGTATCTTCCATACTTGTTTCTATTTACGCGATTGGGGGGAATTATCGCAATCTTTTATACTTGGAGCACCGTACTCCCTGGACTTGAGGGGGTGAGAAGAGTTTACAAGTGACTCCCCCCTAGAGGGGGCAATACTTTCAGCGACACGCAATATTTCTCCTGCAGTTTTAATTTCCAAATTTATATGCCAAAGTGCAGGAGCACTCCAAGTAAAAAGCAAAACACTCTAACTCAATCACAGCGTTTTACCAAAAATATTTATAAACTTAGACTCTCACTTGAGGTGCTGTTTTTGTTTGCATACATTTTATGGTCTCAATTTAGTTGAGTTTTAAAGTTAAGATTAATACTTGGATGCAGATTACGAGTTACGCGCTACTTATCCACTTCAGACGAGTTGGTCTTACAATTTTACTGCATTTTGCTTTCGTTGGCCAGTTTGTGTGCACAGCTTTTACCTACGCCTTGAAGGTAATTCTACGCGTCTTCAAACTGTGACTGAAGCACGCTTATTTTAAACAAGATGATTTTATTGGCACAAATGCAATGCGATTAATTGGAATATTAAGAATGACTAATGAATTGACTTCTATGCTTTTGTACCTATGCAACAACGTATTCATTTTTCTTTTGCCGCAATAAAGCATAATTCTTCGACCACCATCACCAGAGCTCCATAATATTGTTTCATCAGAAGTTTCCATGATGTCTTGGTTACTTGTTACTTGTTACTTGTTGTTACTTAAGAGCCTCCTGGAAAACTGGGAAACTTCCTCTTCAACTGAAATGGTTGGTGTAAGGCCGGTCCCTTACCTGTTAAAATAAATAGTTTCCACTCGCCATATGTGATCCCTTCAGGGAAAACGCGGTAACAAGTTACGCTACATGTGCAGCTTAGTAGCGTATCATGATTCCACCCTGATAGAGAGTTTCAAGTTGTATGTGTCTGATGACTTCAGCCATGGGCATTCAAGGATAAGACTTATTTCTTCTTATTGTACCGTATCAAGTCCTACCGACGTTGAAAATAAGTCTAAAAAGGCTATTCTATCCTGCGTGATCCGCGACAGCTTATTGAGTAACTTATCAAATATACCGAAAACTGAAAAGCCGTACTGATGTCAGGTAATATCATGCGGCACGGCAGGTAAACCTCTTAAATAAGTCTAATCTAGACATTTTTCATTGGGATTTAAAAGATTTATAATTTGAGAAAGGAAATTCCTCTCAGCTGCACTGCAATTAAAAAACGCCTGTGGCGCATACAAAACGCAATTAAATACTGATAATATTTTTTTTTGTTTTAAGTGCACGTTCAGAAATAATCTAGTAAAAGTATTTGATGCATTTAAATTGTAGCTTTTAGCAAAAATTAAAATTGAAATATTATTTTTTCTAAAATTTTCTTAGTTTCGATGTTATTCATTACCAGGAGTACGGAACACAGCGCGGGTATTTTCCGACTCGACTGTAACTGCGCCGGAACATTTTCTACGACATAATTAGCCCGAATGCTAATATTGTAATTCCCTTAATGTTTGCCATTCCCGGCAAACGGCAAACACCCTTCCCGGCAAAAGTTGCCTGCAATGGTGCTCGTTAATTTTCTATGAAGCCCGAACGGCAAAACAAACGGCGACCCGATCGTCAAAGGCCAAAGTGTTTGATTTTCATTTTAATTACAATCGGTTTGTTTTTGTTTAACTATTTCGTGTTTTCAGGGTGATTTTCTTATTTTTGATTAGTCTGAAACGGCCACGTTGATAAAGTTTCAAATTGATTTTGAGCTCTGCAAGTTCAGTACACTTTACAGCTGGATATATTTTAAGCAAAGAGTTATCCGGTCGATAGCTCAGTTGGTAGAGTGCTTGCATTCCATGCCGTGAGCTCGGGTACGAATCCCACCGAGTGTCAGAAATAAATTCTCGTTTCGGTGTTTATTTCAAACCCCAAAATAAAATACTAGCAAAGTTTATTCAGCCTTCACAAGAAATGATTACCAGCTCCCTCGGGAGCTGGGAAACCCCCACTTCAACTGAAGTAGTGGCACAAGGCCGGCCCCCTTACTTTAAAAAATAAATAGGTTCAACTCGCCACATGCGACCCCTTCGGGGATAACGCTGCAAGAAGTTACACTATACGTGTAGCTTAGTTGTGTGTTTTAAGTTACGTGAACGTACAGAGAAAAACACGAATAAGATGAACGTTTAATATTCACTCGCATACTTCTGTAGTGCTTGGAATAAGGTGTGATACTTTATATTTGCATTTTTTTTATACACATATATTTTTTGTAAATAAAGTAAAAATAAAACCCAAAGTTTTTCTTCACGAGTTAATTTTATTTTCTCGAGCGCTTTCGATGCTATCACATAATTATCAAGAGGACAACAGATAATGATGTGATAAAATCGAAAGCGCTCGAGGAAATAAAATCAACTGGTGAAGAAAAACATTGGGTTTTATTTTTACGTTATTATTTTAAAATGAATCTTCATAATGTCTATGCACAAACCCTACAACTTAAAAAAAATATTTATAATTCGTGATATATTAATCGGAATGCTTCATTAATGAATCTCATTATTTTATTGTTTTTTTTATAGTAAAATGTATTTCACTATTTTTGCTCCTTGATTTATAGGTTAGTATGAGGCTGACCACTCATACTATAAAATTGGTTCACTTTGGTCATTGAGAATAATCGGAAAGATTGTGAACTTTAATTTTAAATGTTACTACATCTTTGCAACTAAGTTTATTATCGATTATATTTATTTCGTCTCGAAGTTTTTCCTTTCAATTCATTCGTTATTCAAATTCATAGCGCTGTACATTTAGTTGGATGTAATACTAAGTCACAAAAAGCCAAGAAAATGCATTAAAAATAATTGAATCTATAAAATACGAAACGGGTTTCTGAGGAGCCGATATGAGTTGGAAAGTGGCTTATTCATGTGAGCCACATAAAGTGTTCCACTAAGCCTGGAATCTTACGCTTACTTAGTAGCTCTATAGTGGTCTTGTTCTAAACCGCTTTTTATGTTTTATTTATTTTTACAGGTAAAGGGGCCGGACTGACGCCAACCTCTTCAGTTGATGTGTGGGTTTCCCAGCTCCCGGGGGGCTGGTTCTCATTTATTGTGAAGGCTGTTGTAAGCCTTGCCGGTATTTTATTTTGAAATAAACACCGATACTGGAAATTCTTTTTGACACCGTTGCGTTGTTGGGATTCGAACTGAGCTCTTGGCATAGAATGCAAGCACTCTACCAACTGAGCTATTGACTGGACTTATGGATAAAAGAAAAAAATAATGTTGTCATGCCTAAATAATAAATCGAATTTTCTAAAGCTTGTTTGTACCCTGAAGTTCTACAGCAAGAAAATAAGGTAGTATAAAATTATGAAAACATGAATATAAGACGTAAATGTAAAATATAAATATATGTTGCTTATACTTTTTAAAAATGTTTTTCGCTGGGTTCATTTGTATTTATCAAAATCAATTCAGCCTTAAAACAACTGGGTCTTGCTTGAGAATTGGCATGTTTATAGTGCGGAACAAGATCATAGAAGGCTCCTGAAATGTTACTTACAAAAAAACAGCGCTCACCAAATAATTGGTGAGCACAAAATGTATCTGTAAAAAATGCTTTAAACCTATAATAGCCTCTACGGCGTAGAAGCAAGAGCGGACACATAAACCAAACGACTACTTAAAACGTCGGAAATGAGAGTTCTTAGAATTATCGGACGTACAACATTACGAGATTGCATCTGCAATGACCACTTTAAAAAAAGCATGTGAAAGAGAGGACATGCTGAGATGGAGTAGATCCTACAGAAAATTTTGGATAAATCGTGTCTTTAGAATGAGACGTACTGTATACATCGTAGTCAATCATATGCCAATCATCCATGCCCAACTGGAATACCTCCTAAAATTAGACAGAAAACTGCACAGCCTCATCTCAAGGTTTAAACATGATTTAAAGTTTGTTTGTGAATCACATATCAATAGACTTAGCACAAGAAAAGAAAAACTCAATAAGTTGCTAAAACTTTGAATATTTTATTATCATTTTATTTTTCATACCCTTTGTGCACGATAAATGATTGTGCTTATTGTAAGGATTCATTTTTTAATTAATAAATCACTCAATGATGTTTTTCTCTGAATTCGTTTACTGTAGTTTCTTCAAAAAAGCGTCCATAACGTATTGTATCGTAAATAGTCATATCGCGATTGGAATACTAATAAAATGAAAAGCCTGATGGATTTTGTAAATATTTAAAAACGTAAAATGCCATTTGAAGAATATCAAATAAGTTAACGTGTTGTTTTATGCAGCCATTGAACAGAATTCAAAAGCTTATTAAGAATATCAAAGGCTTCAGAGTACATCATATTTTGATGTACCTCTCAGCATTAAGGAGAATACATTATGAGTACTACACAGAATATAAAGGTATAGGTACTTAACATGATATCGAGTTAGTAAACATTTTAAGGGAGAAAGATGAGGGGCGCTTGAGAAAAGAGAGCAAAAACTCATTGAATATTTTGAAAATATCCATAAAGCTTTCTGTTTTAACGGTCTAGTGTTCAGAATAGATAGTGAAACCGTCTGCCTCTGAAGGGACTTGCGGAGCTAAGTGATACGAGCGTGAGAAACCGAAAATATCTGAACTCCGAGTATTGAACTTCACGTTTGAACGATATACCGAAAATGAATAGAAACCAAAACGCTCCGTATAGGCAATGATTCAATCTCCATGCAGTTCTTGTGAAACATTTTTGAGTAATAATGCAAAGCTAGACACTTGAAATAAATATGAGTCTCTGGAAGGCTGGAGACTGCGGGGTTTCTCGCGTCTGCAATATTTGCGAATAAAATTTTGCAATGTCTTTTTTTAGGCTGTTTGAACTGACACATGTGTGCTGTAAATGCTATGAAAAAGGCTGTTCATTGCTTTGTTTACAGGACTAAACAAAAATAAAGTATGCTTCAAATGTTTTATTTTTTAAGGCGATTCTGACGTTTTTGCGTTAGCTAAATTGTTTATATATTTTTCAGCTAGTAATGCAGTCACATTTGCATTGAAAATAAAAACAAAGACAAAGGAAAATAGCTGAAATAGTAGCTCATTATTTTCAAAGGTACATTTCAAAGTAAGTTTTGTGTTGGTATACAGAATTAAGTTGTATGAAGTTTAATACCAAAAACAATTACTTAATGTTGAACTTGAAAGTAAATACAAGTTGACTCTGGAATATGAAGCATATGAAATACCATACATGACTTTAAAATTTGTAATCAAGTTGATGAACAAAAAGTTAGATGCAATACTTGTGCAGATATTACTTGCCAAGATATTAAAATGGTTTGATTATAGTTATACAAGATACAAATATTATTTTGCATGGTTTTTGCTTTTTACTACCACTTATAAAGTTAAACAAATAAGGGGTTTTCTGACCAGTCTGAATGACCGCTGATGTGACCTCTCACTTGTACCAAAATCTGTGTTCATAATATTCATATGAGATGATTATAGAATAATTTTTCTATTTGATGAAACCATATTCATATGATCTAATGAGTACAGATATAAAATTCGTTCACTTTGGCTGATCCCTTATGCTGTAAAAACTGGGTTCATATATGACAATGCGATCTTTGTTTCAGGTAGAGGTAGCAGGAGTTCCAAGGTTCTTGTTAATTTGAAGTCCTTTTTACAGTAAATGTTAGCGCAAACTTACACGTGTCTTCTTATGGGCGTGCATTTCATATAATCCTTTAATTACAATACATCATTACAACTTAGATTATAAATAGATTACAGAATTTTCGAAGTCTCCTGCACAAGCTTCATAAAAAAATTCATCTTAAGATGTACTTTAAAATGCATAGTAAAACAGTTAAATTGCCATCGTTTTAAATAAAAATACATGGGTAATATCAACTCGCTATATTGCCCGTCGTCGGCTCCATAAAAATAGTAATTCGCGTGAAAAGGAAATATCGTATGCGACTTTGGTTCCCTCCACCTCTCCCCAGCTATCGACGCCTCAACACCCTTCACCACCCCTATAGGGCCATCAGTGTAATGTGTGATTGTGAACCATCCCCGTCTTGGCGTACTTTTCGCCACCAATACTTAACCCATAGACGTTCAGAAAGGTCTGCACAGAATTTTCGTATTTATAAAAGAGCTATTTTTTATATGTCATAGAATGAAATTTCTCCATGACTACTTCAAAGCCAATGTGACAAGTTTAAGTAACATAATACAACTTCGTTTTGGTTAATTCACGTATTTATAGTGACTTACAAAATTATCGTCTTAAAGTGATATTAAAGGTCTACTCAGGTGTGGAAGTCTTGATGCCCGTCCATCAATCCTACCGTTTCTATTTGAAGACAGGATAGAATAAAACATGGTGGCGGATTAACAGCTGATCCATTTTATATGGAACAACAATCAGTTGCTCAGGCACTGCCATGTTTACTCCGTCATGTCTTCAAATAGGTACGGTAAGATCTACCGACGGCCGTCGAGACTTACACCACAGGCCTATAAGGAAACAATTTTTAGAAGAAAACCTTCAACTCTCAGATAATTAATTTTCAATTCGGTAAGAGGAAAGTTCTCATCTCATATGATCTAATCTAAGTTGCAAAGATATGTTACATTGGAGATTCACATTAAATGCATTTTCACAAGCAGACACGTACAAGTTCGCGCTGGCACATGCCGCATGTGGACCTACAATATAAAAACCCAATCTCAAATGAACATAAGCCCTGCAACTCTTGCCAACCTTCCCTGAAACAGGGGTGGCATTGGCGAAGTGAATCGTACAATAATACAATCTTATTTCAGCATCGTCACATGGAAGACGTGACTTATAAAAATCCATAGATTACATACAAAGACCATAAGAAATAGCATATTGAATCAAAAATAGAGAGAAAACTAAGAAGATTTTGAAAATATACAAATTTTCTTGTACATCGTAGAGTTAAAAAGGCAGGCAGTTTTCTTCAGTCTACATACGTTGTATTTCACGCGAAATGCTGCAAAGTCTATGCGAGCATTTTCAAGTTTTTTACTCAACTCGAATGGCCCGTTAACAACTTTTTTCCCGCCTTAATTGAATGGCATAAATTGCACCATTTACATTGCGAGTTTTTTCTTCAAACGGACGAGACAGTTTATGAGTCATACCTTTTACAAGAACATTTAATTAAGTATTTGAAAGATTTTGAAAATAATTAAAGCGATTTGAATCCTTGCTTACCTCTTTCCATCCCTTGACTTATAGGTTGGTATGAGGCTGACCCCCCATACTGTATAGAATGGTTCACTTTACCAATGTCACCCCTGTTTCAGGGAAGGTCTGAAAAAGTTGCAGGGTTTATTTGACGCTTGGATTTTCATTTGTAAGTACACAATACACATACAGCATTATGTTATGTGGGTATGTATTTAATATGAATGTTAAATAATGATAAATCTTTGCAAATTAGATTATGTATTTGTTACAATATTTTATACTTTTTTTTTCTTCTTTTTACAGCAAAATTACAACTCTCTTGATAGAAAGTGAACAAAAATATTCAAGCAATTTTACAGAATGCGATTTACAAAAGTTGATTTTGTTATTTCTAAGAAAAGTATTTGCTTATTTATTGTTTTGCATTCTTACAAGTTGTCGTGCTTAAAATTTCACAACTTAAGAATACACGAATAGAATTTAAAAAATATATTTCGAGAATTCAACTGGATTAAATAAATAATGGGAATTTAAAATCACAAAGTTATTTTACTGACTAAAAGCTACTAAATTTTCTATGATTCTTTGTAATTAATACAATATGCAAATGAAACAATTTTGTTCTATGAGGCGTTGTTATATTCTAAGAAAATTAATTTTACACAGCGGCTTTGTGTGTGATAGAGCTTTTGCGAAACTAAAAATATGTAAGACTCAAAAGTAAATTTCCAAGAACAAAAACTATTAAAATATACGCTTCAAGATATGTCAGAAAATTGAATGGAGTCAGAATATTTGAAATGTGGGGAATATTTGAGATGTTACCTGGCCGTGTAAAAAAAGTACAGAGCGTCATCATTTCGTTACAATATCATGTAGGTAGGTAGTTTGAAAAGATAATAAAGTGCACCGTAAAAGGTCGGCAAAGTTGCAGGGTGTATGTTCATTTGAGGTTTGGATTTTAATTTGTAAGTACACATTCGGCATTTGTAAGCGCGAACTTACATGTGTTTGTTTGTGGGCATGCATTTGAAATGAGCTTCGAATGTTTATATATCCTTGCAACTTAATTTATAGATTGTAGTACTGCATTTGGCATTCTCACCAAGTGCAAGTTGGCTGACAGTTCTGTGAACTATGTAGAAAAAATCTCTGATGGTCGGGAATACATTTATTTATTTATGTACTATCGGTGACGTCACATAACCGAGGGATATTGAGAACGTTCGGGGTCCATTTTTTATTATAAAAAGACGCTTAAGTATCATTGAAAGGAGGAAAACATGTTTGATTAGTAATAAATAAATGGTTTTTGTGTTCTTTCGGGTTTGACCATGTTCTATTTGCAGTTTCTACATCTGCCAACGTTTTGCTTTCACGAGCAGAAAGCATCTTCAAGGCAAGTTATCAAAGCGTCGTGGTGGTTTTCGTTGTCTTCGCGTACGCGTGTTGGTGAAAACTGGTTGAGAATACGTTGCGTTGTTGTTCCCAACCAGTTTACACCAACGCGCGTCCGCGAAGATAACGAAAACCGCCACGACGCTTTGATAACTCGCCTTGAAGATGCTTTCAGCTCGTGAAAAGGAAACGTCGGCAGATGTAGGAGCTGCAAAGAGAACATGGTCAAGCTCGAAAGAACACAATAAGGATTTATTTATTTTATTGACACCGGCCATGAAAGTTTTAATTTTTTTTTATGTTTGATTAGGATTGAAATTTCGATCAGATTTTGGTACAAAAATCTACACAGTCCTTTGTTTATGTAACTCACATGGCGCACTCATCTTTGCCTCACATTTTGATACATTTTTTTCACTCCCATTGGAAAGTAGTGTTGATTATTTGTGTAAAAGTTCCAAAATCAGTGCTTAAAGCAGCTTTTAACAAGTAAAAAGATTTTGGAGGACTTTTAGAAATTTGAAAAACTATGTTATCAATTGACAAAACGTTGCCAAATATGTTATTGATTTTTCCTGTATACAGCTTTTTAAAATTGAAGAATTTCAGTGTAGTTGTAGAGTGCCAGACTGAAAATTGTTACTTTATTCGCCAGTACTTAAAAATTTAGTGTCTGCAAATGGATCTGCCGCACGGACGAAAGGTAGTAAGCCTGACGGACTGCTTGCATGCATGTGTGAAAGTTGAATTTCCCCATGAATATTGGATGGCGGGTCAGTTTTCAGGAGTGTAACTTTCTAATACTGAAAAAGGTTCATGCGATACCTTTACTTTCACTTTTATGAAAGTGAAACCTTGATGGGGTGCATGCATCTGTGAAAGTTGAATGTTAAAATCAACATTGTAAAAATTACATTTCCTTAAATGTAACTGTAACAGTAATTCTGTTACCATTACACACGTGGTGGTTAGAGCCTCTACAGAATCGTTTGAAGTTTTTCCTATACTTGCATACCTCTTTAATTCTATAAAAGAATTTTTCGTTTTTCATATGTTTTCTTCTTTTACCATCACTCTATTATATTTATATTTTTTAAGTCTCTCCTTTGTTGCATTTATTTTTTCTGCTTCTTCAGTCTTTTATCATGTCCAAAGCCTCGTAATATTATTTGTTACATTTATTTTCCCATTTTTTTCATCATTCTTTACTGTATTTTTTTGATATGATCCTATCATACATCTGAAGCGGTTACTTTAAACCGCACTTACTTTGCTTATTTCCATATTTAATTTCATACACCAATATAGGTCACAACTTACAATTGTATACCGAAATTCTCAGATTCAACTGTTTTTTTCTTGCCATGTTTACTATCACACTTTGTACGTACTTTAATTTACATACCCTATTTTTAATTTTCCTCCTCATTTTTCCATCGTTTTCAAACACATTTCCTAAATACATAAATTCATCATGAAAATTGTACTGAAGGGCAGTTTTAAGTAATGCAACTTTCTAATGCAGCAACTGGTGCATTCGATACCCTTACGTTCACTTTCATGAAAGTGAAGGTTGTTCATGTAGCGTGACCGGTAATAAGCCGCATGCCAATAATAATAATAATTTCCTACAATCGATCCCGCATGCCTGGAAACGTGCTCGCTTTCGTTTTATTACTAGTATCCCGTTTCAGTTCCTACGTGTATTTTCTCCTGGACAAAATATGATTCGTTTTTCATTAGAAAATAAACGAAACAAAAGTAGATTTAGTACTTTAACACGTAAAAATATGGAAAAATACTATTGACAGAAGAAGAACAGACAAATAGGTAATTGCTTGAAAACCAGATTTTTAAAAGGACATTTTATTGGAAAATCTCACCTTGTGAGAATATGTTTTTTTATACTATACTTTTTAGTTTTGATCATTAGATGGTCATTCACAGCACATTTGATCGTTTTTAAGTATAAAAGCTTCACGTTAGGTGGCGGTTGAGCAATTAATTTGCTGCGTGTAAAGAAAACGATTAGAATGAGGAAAAAAAAATTAAACCGTTGCATATTTTTGCAGCAAATTTTGAAATGTCAAGGTTAGGTACTTATTTTGTGTAATTTCTACGTGAAACAAATTACTAACACACAAGAAAAATTGGCCAATTTATTTAGGAAGAGTCGTCAGGAGCTACGCTTTGATGGCTTGACTCTGGCAAGTACATATACGTACATAACGGATTCTTCAATTCTTTGGACACGTAGTCTGTTTCAATGAGAGTAGCTTGGAACTATTGCTTGTGATAAGAAGAAAAGGAGAGGATGGTCTTTCACACGATGGACCGATCAAGTGAAGGCAGTGGCAGGTACCTCAGTGATTGAAACGCTACGAACAGCGCAATGAAGACAGAACTCGAAAAGGGTGATTACTTCTACAAGGATCAACACACACACCAATGAGGAATAAAATGATAAAGAAGGATATTTCAGGAAAATATTAAAAGGGAACACAAAAGAATTTACCGCTCACAGCCCTTAAACGGTAATTTTGTTAACTTATACATGTAAAACATCGAGACGTGTATGCCATTTTGTTTACATGTTTTTTCTAAAAGCCCGTAATGCAAGCTTAAAACGAGTAATGCACATAACATAATGCGATTATTTCCCGATGAAAAAATCCCTTGCAACATTTCACGCGACAATTTTCATCCAAACGACATTATTTTCGAACAAAGTTAGTGCAACGGAAGCCGATATTGGCAGGTATCAATAAAGCTCTTAGGCAAACAGATCCTGGGGGAGGGGGTAGCATGGGGGGTGGGAGTGGTAGGGTGGCTGGGCGGGGGGAGGGACGGGGGCAATGACCCGGCCAGACGCAATCTATTAACTGAAATGGGAAAAAATCAGTTGACGATACAATGCTGGAGGAAGCCGATAAATTGACAATGAGAATTTAATTATTTGCGGTGAAAAAACGTTTTTGCATCTCCGTAAAAAGTACCCACAAATTGCACGCAATATTTTTGAGGGCACGTGTAACAGAGACATAAAGTTTTTTTTTGGATAAATAATTTTGGTTTTAGAAATAAAAAAAAACTCTATAATGAGTATGAATCAAATGATCCGACAGCTTCTAGTTTTATCGAAAATATTATATGGTAGTTTCCCCATTGTCGTATGGGAGAATTCATATGGGCTGACCTCTAAACAATATAGTATTTAAGTCCGGTTGTAGTCAGACGATGATTTAAGCTCTTAAAACACTTTGGTAAGGGGTTTGATATTCAAAAAATGTAAACAGAAGTATTCTTCATAAAATAAGAAATCATCTACGTAAATCGACGTACGCTGCTAAGTTAACATTGAAAATACCGAGCCTGAGCCTGGCTTGATTAGACGATTTGTGGTGGCAAACTTTTTCAAAGGCAGCTCTTGATGTGTGAAATCATATAAAAACAAAGCTCTCACAATAACTATTATTATCATCATATTTGAGCTTACCACGCAGTAATACCATCTGAAAATTACTCATTCCATAAAATATTACTTATGAGTAAAAAAACAAATTATTCCTTTCAAGCGATCAAGTTAATCGAGTAAATGAAAAAATCTAGGGAAATACGGTTAGGATTCTATTTTAAAATTTCCTTATTACATCATAATAACGCCATCAGGTGGTACTTAAAAAAAATGTTAGCAATCTAAAAACATAATAATTAAGGATTAGTCGGGACGTTTATCTACCGCGCGGCTTCTCCCCGTATTGCTGCGTACGCAATTCAGGCCGGAAAAATGACTAAAAACATAAATTTGTACACGTAATAGTTGAGCTGTGTAATAACGGCGAACAGAAGTCTATTAGGGGGTTTTAATAAAGATCTGCGTATAAAACCTACGCCTGTGAGGGTCTAAACCTGGTTTACACGAGATTAGTATTTAATAGATAAATTTTGAATTACTTGTTGAGATTTCTTGGAAGCAGTTATCATATACATGACAGTATCAATTGGTTCAAAAAATTTACAGAAAATATTGCGTTACGGGAATGTAAGCCTGCTCGTTCGGGAGCAGAGTATTGGGGAAATGTAACATTTCAAAATGTTTAAAAATGTTGTGACGTCAAACGGCTATATTGCAAGGGTAAAAAAGAACTAATACTTTGTTACTGATTGCTACATGTACTTGTGATGTTTTCCCGTCAAGAAAAAAACAATTTTCGAACAATGAACGAACATTTTTTTAAAAGAATGTGAAAATCCTGTAGTTAAGAAGTTTGTCATGAGTTAGTTTTTCTAGAGCACCTTAGAGCATGAGAAGCTACCTCCATAAAATGTTCAATCCACGATTTCTCAAATCAGTGACTGAGTACTTATTCAGTTTTACCTTTTAAGTCGCGATATAATCCTTTGACATAGTCATTTAACTGGCGGTTGATCTGTAATGTTGGCGGCTAGGGTTAATTATTAAAGTGAAATTGGTTTTATTTAGTTTTTTTTTTGGTGTCCATGTATATATTGTTATTTGTTGATTAAAAAAAAAATGTTATTCGTCATGTATGTTCCTTGGCTTATAGGTTGGTATGCGGCTGACCACCCATACTGTAAAAAGGAAAATGAATCACTTTGCCAATGTCACCCCTGTTTCAGGGAAGGACGGCAAGAGTTGCAGGGCTTATGTTCATTTGAGATTGGGTTTTTATATTGTAGGCCCACATGCGGCATGTGTTAGCGCGAAATTATACATGTCTGCTTGTGGGAATGCATTTAATGTAAATCTTAAATGATATATATCTTTGCAGCTTAGATTAGATTAGATTAGATTAGATTTAGCCATTATAAACTTCTTTAGAAATAAATTAAATCTGACTTAAACAACAACCACGGTGGCTTAAAAACAACTAAATTCGTTCTTTATTTACTAATATTTCATAAATAAATTTATATACCATCATCAACTGCAAGATCTTATCTAAATCTAAATCTAAGCTGCAAAGATATGTATCATTTGAGATTCATATTAAATGCATTCCCACAAGCAGACACGCATAATTTCACGCTCACACATGCCGCAAGTGGACCTACAATATAAAAAACCCAATCTCAAATGAACATAAGCCCTGCAACTCTTGCTGACCTTCCCTGAAACAGGGGTGACATTGGCAAAGTGAACCATTTTTCAGCAAGATCAAGTGAAAAAAAAACACCACTAATTGCGTGCAAGCCAAGCATAACGCGTAAGAACAAAATATGTAAATGTATTAAATCTCCCATGAATAAATTTTTACAGTCTTACAAATTGTTTTTCTATACGGAGCGAGCTTGTGAAAACACTTTTGAATAAAATTATTTTAAATCATATTATCTCAGCCGTTTTGTACTTAAGCAAGGGGTTTGTACTTTGTTAAGAAAAAGTGTACTCTTCATACAAGCGCTTGCAAAAACTTAATACTCCTACCTAAGATGTTTTTACAAAGAATAACTCTTTTGCTGAAAGCTAAAGACTTCTTTCTTCATTTCATTCATTTTTATTCTGCTTTATTTTTTTTTCTGTTGAAAGTTAGTTTCACTTGTTACGGTTTTTTTTTGAAATAAGATATGAATAAATGTGTTTCTTATTCTTACGATGTCATTGAAATATCAAGTATTGTATGTACATATATAGGGAAAGAGTTTTTTACGTCATATGTAAATATGTTATTCAAACCATTTTATGATAGATGCTGTTCCTTGACTTATAGGTTGGTATGCGGCTGACCACCCATGCTGTAAAAATGGTTCACTTTTGCCAATGTCACCCCAGTTGCAGGGTGTATGCCCATTTGAGATTTGGTTTTTATGTTGTAGGTTCACGTGCGGCATGTGCAAGCGCGAACTTGTACATGTCTGGCTGTGAAAATGCATGTAATGTGAATCTCCAATGTAACATTTTTTTTTTTTTTTTTTTTTTTATTAAACAAACAAACAGTTATACATGTACCTACTATATGTGAATAACAACATAGTTATAACAATTCAAAAACCAGCAAAGAACTATTTGCAACTTAGATAAGATTAGATGCTGCCGTTCACCAACCTATTAGGTTCTGGCCTGAAATAGGTATAGCGCTTAAATTATCATTTCCCAATCTAATTTCATAAACTGTTAACAAATTTGTCAAAACTGTTAACAAATTTGTCGGGGTTATAGCCGCGGGGGCCAAGAGGGCTGATCTTTCTAGCGAGTTTCGAATGGAACAACGTTGGTTCGATCCCCGCTTGGGTCACTTGACTTTAACTTTGACCCTGGTTCAACAGATGTAATTGGGTAATTATTATTTAATAATTCATTAATAATAAACTATAATGAATTATTAAATGATGATATTAATACCTGTTTCTGGCCAGGCAGAATAGGTTGGTGAATTGCATTCCTCTTCACAAATCTATTTAAAAAAAAAAAAAAAAATTGGAACGAATTCCATCGATAGCAAAATTCTGCCGTGGTACATACACGGGTTGCTCGGAAAAAGGCATACAAAAATGTAACAATTTATTTCTGAAGCCCGATTTCGTTTGTGTGACGTTTGCCCACCGAGGAAAGAATATGAACATATTTCTCAGTCCATTCATAATTGCCAATCTCATCTTAGGCTCTTTGCTGTCGTTAAGATTGGTTTGAAGAAATTGGAACCGGCGCAGTTTTATCAAGAATATGCAAGTCCACAATACATTGCCCGCTCGAGCGATGAAAATAAACAGCGCAATACAGAAATAAAAACACACATGTCCTATTACGAGCCGCAGCATCCAATGTCAAAATAGCCTGATGATAGCCGATCTTTGATAAGAGTGACAAGAAAGGAAGAAGAAACTCACATGAAATACCTAAATGAATTACAAAGTTAACACATCGTGTAACTTCAAATTTTAATGAGAGTGTTTAAAAAAAAACCTCAGCTGTTCAAATTTGTAGCCCAACCGCACTCAAACGATTATCTCCTCGCTTAATATAATAATTTATCCATGATGGCTCGTTTTGTACACACGCCGTGGAAGGCACAAACAAAAAGTGTGTAAGTTAATGGACAACTTAAGTGAAATCAATGGAGCATTATTGGCGGATGGTCGGCGGAAGCTCCCCCCACTGGGAGCATGCACTAAAAACCAACGATTATTGGTGTACCTAGACCTACAATGGACGAACCTGGCGCTGCCGTGTAGTAATGTGCCTGGGATTTTCCTAGGCATTTGTTGCACAATCTAGCCTAATCTAATCTAACTTGCAAAGACATATTTACATTTAAAATTCATATAAAATGCATGCCCACAAACAGATTTACATTTTCTGCAAGTGTACTTAGAAATTAAAATCCCAACATCAAATGAAGATAAGGCCTGCAACTTTTGCCGAGATTCCCTGAAATAGGAGAGACATTGGCCAAGTGAACCATTTTTTGCAGTTGGGTGTTCAGCTTTATACCAACCTGTAAGTTAAAGGATTGTAGAAAATGCACTGTTTTTTATAAATATTTAAAAATATAAATGGTTAAACATTGTTTTAATTCACTTTATTCTTTTTTTTTTTTTGCTCGAATATTTTCGCCTAATGAGGCATCTTCAAGAGCAGAATGGTTACAAATATATTTTTATAAAATAATTTTCAAAACATTTTTTTTTCTCTCTGTTTGCACTGTTTTTTGTTGTTGTTATAATTTGAGGTTTTGACTCCTTGTAATATTTTCTGTTGTTCCTTACACATACCTGTTTGGTCCGTACGTAGTCTAGTGGTTAGCGCTTCGGACTCGTAAATGGAGGGTAGTGCGTTCGCATCTCGACGGAGCAAAACAATATATTAATATTCTCAAATATGCTCTTCGCTGAAAAATTGAAAGATTCATATTCCTTTACCAAAGACCGGTCACCAAAGGTTCATCCAGCCTTACAGCAACTGGGCCTTACTTGAGAATTGTCGCTTATAGCGACGACCAAGCTCACAGAAGGCTCTTGAGGTGAGATTTACACAAAAATAGCGCTCACCAAATAAATCCTCCTAGTTTATTTAAATTACTTTAAGCATACATTGTGTATACAAGCCTAAATCTCCTGCTTAATACATTATCTTTTTTACACAAGTAGAAATTGAAATTTAAGAAGTTTTCGTATACATGTAAATACTGTAACTTTTCAAAGTCACTTGTACCGCTGTGGCTCTCGTACAGTCAATTGAATACCAGCAGCGCATTGGGAAATTTCATGTCTCGATCTGATAGGATGAAGCTCTTACTTGATGAATTCAACTTTATATTCAAAGCACTTGTAACTATCCTTTGCCTTGTAAATTCTGTATTTTGATATTAATATTTTGTGTTTGCGATGCAGAATGTTTCTCATTGATAACCGAGCGTATACTTTACTTTGCAGACGCGATTTCAAAGATCTGTATAAAGTATAAAGTATAAAGCAAAACGTTTAAATTAAACCAAAGCCTTTGATGAAAAGTCTATGTAATCTTAAATAACGCATCTAGTGAGCGTCTCAGCTTCCACGCATTGATAGAAAAAGGTATAGAGTTAAAACGTTAAGTGCCACACTGTTATAAATTACAAATATTTTGCCGAGTTAGACGTTTTCCCAACAATTTGAACTCTTAAGTTTATCTGTTTCTTTTTCAATACACAAAAAGGTGAATTTAATTTAATTTTGAACTACGAGAAAAATATCATAAATTTGGATTCATTTTTTATTTCAATTGTTTTATGGTAAATTGTACAAATATCTTCAAGAAAAAGTTTGACATTCTTATATTTTCTACCAGTTCACATTATTAAGCCTTCTTCGGTCAAAAAATATTTTGAATAAAATGTCGACTACGGGACGGGAGCTTTAAACGCTTATCAGTCTAAGGAAAATCATTTGAAGTGTGAAGAAACGTCTGACTCAGAGTCTAATCAAGCTTTTGAAAAGGAAGACATGAACTTGCAAAGGGTCGAAAAGAAAATTATAATTTCAAATAGGTATATATCGGTAACTTGACGTCACAGGTAAACGTAAACGTTTTTACGAGTAATAGGCATAAACTTATGTTCTTACCTCGTAAGTTGGTAAGGATACGTCACAATTTTGTCCCGTCTATTTTGCGATTACTCTTCAAGTAATAACAGTATTGCTTTTTTAGATATTTTTCTACGAAAAAAATATAGCATTTTGAATCTCTAAGGATTTTTTGGAAGCCATTTTCAGTTGTTGTATCAGGCTCGCAGAAGCTGGCAGGAGCTCGTGAGAGCACACATTACATTATACAAGTGAAGGAGCCACTCCCGGGACGGCGGATACTATTCATACGTAATAAAATCCTCCCTGGCAGGCGACATGACATCTGGAAATGATACACGCCGTTTTCTGTCGTAGACTTGCTCCGGGATGAATGGCTCCCGCAATCTGAGGCAGACGAGCGCAATATTGTCTACCAGGCGGGCAGAGCGCGCGAAGAGGTGTGGCGTGATTTGTGCCCGTTACCTGTAATCAAAGTTGCAAACTCAAGGTGTCGTTTAAACGAAAATACTTGAGAAATGAAAACGCACATCAGAGGCAGCAAGCTAAAGAGTAACGTAAGAATCTATAAGATCTGAATTTGATTAATAAACATTGGTCTATCTATCTATAATCTAAGTTGCAAGGATATATTCATTCAAAGCTCTCAGATGTATGCCCACAAACAAACACGTGTAGTTCGCGCTTACAAATGCTGATTGTGTACTAACAAATAAAATCCAAACCTCAAATGAACATAAGCCCTGCAACTCTTGCCGACATTCCCTGAAACAGGGGTGACATTGGCAAAGTGAACCATTTTTTACAGTATGGGTGGTCAGCCTCATACCAACCTATAAGTCAAGGTCTATTTTCTTAAATTCATAGGCAGACTATTCAAACACAATAGGCCAGCCAAACTAAAAACTCTGTCCCCGTAATTCGTTCACCACGCAGAACAAGGAGTGCGCCGTGTACAATCTATTTGATCGACTCTGCACAACTCACTCTAATAAACTGGGGCAATTCTTCCGAAGGATGGAAATCCACCTCTTATACACTGTCCCAGAACATTCCTACATAAATCAGAAAAAGATTAGGAGGTTTGTTTTACGCTAAAGATTCTCATATGATGAACTGATCAAGTGAAGCCAATTCCAGGCACCTCAGTGATTGGAGCGCTGCGGCAGTGCGATCAAGAGAGAACTGGAAAAGAGTGGTTGCTTCTACAAGAGTAAGCAATGAGGAATAGGACGAAGAAGAAGAAAACGCCATGGATGAGTTTGAAGTGAAGTGAAGCTTCATACTTGGCGTGATGTTACCTGTTGTGGGATCTCACTCGTATGGAGATGGTGGAAATTGCCGCGAGCCGAGCTTGCTAATGACGCGACGCGAGATTGCGGCTCTACCTTTGAGTTGTACTGAGGCTGATGACAGCACCGACTACAGACGTCTTACACCGCTCTTGTTAGACGCTGCCTTGATAAGTGAAGATGATCGTATCTTAGGAAATATTAACACTCAACAATTTCATGATAGTACAATTTTGGTAGTACCCCTGAAGCTATCGATAACTTGTATTACTTAACGTGGAAAAAAACGATTTAGTATAGAGAGTTCTATGGAAAGAGTATTCAATAAAATAGAAATAACAACAGTGTCACGTGATTTTGTAGTTGTTTTCTTTAAATAGTCTATTTTTAAAATGGAACGACTAACATTGATGTTTTTATTTCAGAAATTATGCGGAAATCGAGAAAGATCATATGAATTTTTATGTCGATCGGCTTAAAATCATTTTTGTCTCATTTATATTTTTCTCATGATTTTTTTTTCCCTATAAGGCTAAGCCGTTCAACAAATTTTGACCGTATTAAATTGAAAGAAAACGTGTATATCACACTCGAGATGGATCGTGTGAAGTAAAATGTTTATTTAGTCTATATTTATTTTTATTTGACTGTACCTCGGCATGGTACTGCTACTATATGAAAAATTATCAAAAGATATTATTTACAAATTATAATACATTATAACCCATCGTTTCATCCACCCATACTGTAAAAAATGGTTCACTTTGCCAATGTCACCCCTGTTTCAGGGAATGTCGGCAAGAGTTGCAGGGCTTATGTTCATTTGAGGTTTGGATTTGGATTTTATTTGTAAGTACACAATCAGCATTTGTAAGCGCGAACTACACGTGTTTGCTTGTGGGCATACATCTGAGAGCTTTGAATGAATATATCCTCGCAACTTAGATTATAGATTATAGATTATTATAGTTTCCATTACAAAGCTTACTTTACAATTGCAGTCCTTTTAGTTCCACGCTCAGTAAGGGTTGAGGCCTCTCCCCCTGTCCCTAACCCCATCCCGACTCCCTTCCCTGTTTCCGCAGGAACACGTTTCTGCCCGCCATACACAACAATGTCTCAGCGCGTTTGTCATTTCCTGCCGCAAAGTAAAGCCAACCAACTACGAGCAGAGACATGCGACAATATAATATTGAAAAAATATCAACATATTCAAAACATGTTGCTGCAAGTTAGATTTGACGTAGTCTAGAGGTAAATGCTTCGGAATTGATGCCAAAAAGTACTGAGTTTGAATCGTTATTAAAACATTTTTTTTCAGTTCATTTGGTTCACCTTGCCAGTGCCAATCTTGTTTTAGAGAAGGACTACAAGTGTTGATGGGTCAATTTTCATTTGAAATTTGGGTTTTTATTTTGTGAGTACACTCACATGCATCATTTGTATGTTCAAGCTCCTTCATTCAATCTTTAAATGATGACTTTATGCATTTTTTTACCTTAAAAAAATAAAATGAATACAATATTCTGTTACGAAGGTATGGGTTTCTAACGTGAGCCTAGGCACGCTGGTTGGTGTGTGTGACGTATCTGGTATAGGGTGAAACAATGCTTAGTACCATTTACTAGGAAGTATCAAACAAAAATCGTCATGAGCAAAGATTATGAGGTACAGAGTTGCTTTGACCATTGTAACGCAAAGACCTGTAAGCAGAGAGTGAAGAGTGAACAAGTATATTGTCAAGTTTTTTGTGAAAAAAAGATCTTGTATAATAGATTTTAATCGCAATTTAATTAAATTAACTCCAAGTCAAATCATAGCAATATTTTTTTAAGTATTTTAATTTTAAACCACTACCTGTTCCTAGCTCCTAAAAGAGTTTAAATGTGGTTAATTTATACAAACTAAGAAAATACAAAAGTTTATGCTTGGGTTCGATATGTCTCTAGATATTCCTCTCTCTAGGCTTTCATACTGTGGGAGGAGGTGTGAATTTGTGTTCCCGTATCACCGTTTCCTCCGCTCTATTTCACAAGACGCTTCCAAATATACACACTGGTAGTACTAGTAGTGCGGAGGAATACATCCCAGACACGTCTGATGGCCTGGTACATTGGGAAATTTTAAATTAGCTTTGCATACATTATGTTGGGGCTTGTAAAGAGGAAATGAACTTGGTTGCGTAGTTAGCACTCTAATAGATAACCACTTTACAGTTTTGTGACTGAAAATACAGTTTAAAGTGAAAAGCATGTTTATTTTTTTTTATTTCTACGGAAAAAATCACACCTTAGTTTATGTTCATGTTACGCTACGAAGCTACACATATTGTATATCTTACTTGCCGCGTTTTCCCCGAAGGGATCACATATGGCGAATGGAACCTATTTTTTACAGGGGGCCGGTCTTACGCCAATCGCTTCAGTTGAAGTGAGGGGCGCATTTCATGTGAAAACTGAGCAAGCCTTGCCGGTGTTTTATTTTTGGGTTTGAAAGAAACACCGATACGGGAAATCATTTCTGTCTCCCTCGGTGGGATTCGCAAACGAGCTCACGGCATGGAATGCAAGCACTCTACCAACTGAGCTGTTGGCCGGAATAAAAAAAAAGCCTAAGTAACAAACATTATGAAAGTCAAAAGAATTTAAGCTACTAAAAGTGTAATTGATTTAGAATTTTTTGCTTTTTAGAAACCATGTTTTTCTTTGATAGCATAGGAAAATCATTATTGATATGTTCAATTCGAACCCAACTTTTTGTATTTAACGCTCATTCAGACATGCTGTCGGTTGGACTAAGTGTATTAAATAAATTCTAATTTAAGATCTCTATTTAAACTTTTATGAAAGTAATGCTGCATAAAATTTGTTATTAATATTATGTAAATGCTGTTATTAATTTTGCAGTAACCATAAAGCGTTCGCTAGAGCTTTGTGCGCAAGGCTATACGATAATTTAAGCTGGTTGTAAAAGCTGGAGATCAAAGCCTGAGTTTGGCGAAAGCTAATATTTAAGGCAGGTGTCCGACGAGGCCGGGCGAAAGTTCAATAATCTCTCAGAGATGTCACTTTATAATGCTGTGTGAACGAAGCCTTTGCTACCAGAGTTTTTGATTACATTTGAGTATTAACTAGAATATAAAAAAAAATGTATGATAAAATATTGTCAAGGGATTTTTCCGAAAATTTTGGAAATGACAGTTCAATATGTATGTATTAAGGACGTAAACCTTCTACAAAATGTGTCATTTAAGGAATCCTCTGTGGGAGGCTCCCAAATTCTTAAAAAGCTTGGAGGTCTATGTCACCCTGGAAAGGTGCCGCAGAGGTGTTGCTTGAATTGTTGCTTTTGTTGTGGGGCCCTGAAAGGAAGTGGCGATTGATGTTGGTTGTGGAAAAAAACAAATAAAATTGGTAAAGGAACACAGATTATTCCATAGACGGGCAGTTTGGCAAAGGAATGAGTCATTAAAAGTCAAATTCTCATAGTTTTGAGATCGACTGCAAAGGGATGAATGAGAGTCGCACTACGAGTTTCCCTTTGTGAAAGTTGACATGTAAAAGAAAGAAAAAAGTTGTAAGGGTAAAGAAAGTACAATTGTTCTACCACATCAACAAAAAGTTCAAAAATAATTTAATGTTTTATGAATAAATATATTTTTTCTATCAGGATTAACCCTAATTAAATTTCGTTTTTCCGTACAAAAAATCTAAAAGAACGATAACAATACACCTGACTTAATAAAAGAAGTTTTTTTTTTAATATTCATACTCCAATTTCAAATCCCTTCGAGCTGAACATAAGGGTGAATTTAAAATGAATTTAGGAGAATCATAAGGCGATCAGGGAAAAGAAATGTTATTGTTCTGCTGTTGTAAGGGAGGGTGCAATGTTTGTATGGCATTGTCGGAGAAAATTGAGATTTTTCTGGATTACCGCTTCCTTATGTACAAATCCATGCCTTCTCATACTTGTACTTATTAAACTTTTGATGGAAATTGCCGGTATTGTTACGCTGGAGAAAAAATAGCGAGTACGAAAATAAATTACATAATTTGAAAGAGATTTTCGATCGAGTTCACATAAATAAAATACGTACGTATTTGCAAAAAACGATGTGACGTGACACAGACGGATTGCAAAGGAAAATTATATGGATAAAAATTCCTTAAAAGCGTTATACGAGCTGAAAGCTTGTTCAAACAAATTGAATTGAATTGAAACAATTATGCTCCTGAAGATGCCTTATTAGGTGCAAACGTTTGAGCAAAAAATAAAATAAAAAGGGAATTAAAATAAATATTTAAAAATATAAATGGTAAAACATTGTTTTAATTCACTTTATTTTATTTGTTTATGCTCGAATATTTTCGCCTAATGAGGCATCTTCAAGAGCAGAATGGTTACAAATATATTTTTATAAAATAATTTTCAAAACAATTTTCAAAACAAAAGCAAAATTCATAGACAAAATTTTTTTTAAACACAAATGTAAGATTCAAAAATGCATTATTGTTAGGTGTAATGAAAATATTTTTTTTTTAATACAATAAAAATAAAATATGTTAGTGTAATAAAAATAATAATAATAATAACAAATAAAAAACAAATTATTGCAATATTGGTGAAACATAGGGAATCTGCACATTCACTAAGTCTTTATTTTTATTTTTGTAGATTTCCAACGCTTCCAGAGCCATCAGTCTCCTCACTTCACACTCAGAGTGCATTACCTCTACATTGGTAATATCGAAAGTATGGTCTTTATCAATGCAATGGTCTGCCATCTCAGAGTATGCAGATAAGCCTCTGAGTGCTCTGGAATGTTCTTTAAAAAATATTAGGGAATTAAAACTTTGTTTTTTGACTTAAAAAAAAAAAAAAAAATTGTATGTTGAAAAAATGACATTTAATACTACGCACGGTGAACGATAGTTATTATCAAAATGTACGGCGAAGACGAGGGCGTCGTGCCATCCACACAAACAAGTTACTTATGTTGATTTTCATACAAAAAACAACACAAAAATATTTGCAAACCTTCTCAAATACGTTTTCTTAGTTTGACTTTATTACTTATTAGTTTCTTTTTTTTTTATCAACGATTCATATTAAGAATCATTCTTTTTTTAGATCATCATACCTCCAAAACGACAGGAGGTACTATTACATAATATAGCCTTTACATTATTTCGTTCACTTTCATACACTTTGCTTTCCCTTTCAAGAATACAAATTTAATTTTTCTCTCCCCCCTCATACACACAATGAATTCGCCCAGGTACACGTTTGTGCCAGCTTATGTACATACAACCTTTTGTGTTATTTTTATTTTGTCTTGTATTGCTCAATTTGTTCAACAAAACCCGCAGCGTAGAAAATAAGTTTGGCAGAATTTTCTTTTCTCGAGGACCCCATTTATATTAAATTCATTCTTGGCTTTGCATAAACGATCGACATGCGAATTTTAATGATGTACATGTTTGCTTTTCTAAAAGAAATAACGTTGGCTTAGAAAATTTGTTTTAGAAATGTTTGCCCGCGCTTAATAGAGAGAGGACAGAGAAAATGTAAATATTGTAAAGCTGTGTAAATTTATAGGACCCAAGAAAAAAATGTCGTCAACTCTTTTACAAGTTTACTTTTATTTATTTTGGTAATTGGCAAAATTTAGAAGTTTAAACATGTTTTCAAATAAAAACAAATTTACTTTCAAGTTCACGAGCATATTCGTACAAACATAAAAGTAGATAAAAAACTTTTTAGATGTCTTACATTTTTTTGTGAGATTTTCATTTTTTTTTTAGTTAGTTGTGTTCTTGAGGTGGGTATTATATATTTGCTCTATATATCTGCGCTTTTAAAAGTTGTGTCGTCACACGACCAAGTTGCTATGGCAAAATATTATTTAAAATTTATATTCGGTAGGACCCTAGCAGTGGCGTGACTATCATACAAGCTAAAAAGCTAAGCATGCGTACCCTCAGAAATGCAAATAATGAATATTTTTGAGTAGATTACAGACATTTAAAGTCATTCGTCTTTTTAAATTCCCCCCCATCAAAAGTCGTGCTGCTGCCATCTGTGTGTGGCAGTAGGTTATTATTATGAGGCATTGATGAAGTAAACTCTGTTACGCAACCGTTATTGAGAAATGTATCCCTGTCTTTGTTTAACGTATGAAAAAAGCTTGATCTCTGTAAGCTTGTATGAAAATTGTCGGTTAAGCTCTTTTGTCATTATAAATGAACACAATATTATTACAGATTGGGCTTGGGAGTACACATGATAATAATATCACCATATGCTTAGCTTTTCGTCCATTCAATTTTACGATTCCAGACTGGAGCCATTTACAGTTGTATGAATGACCGATTGTATTTTGAATAAACTGTCGCGTCAGGTGCGTTTTATTCGAATATCAGAATAATTGACTTATTCCTTGTTTGCGATCGAATCCACCTTTTTTGATAGTATATAAAATTAATTCCGGTGAAAATATTGTTGTGCCTTGTGAGGATCTTAAGTGTGTGAAGGTTTTATTGTTTCAATCCAAAATCTAAGAAATTAAGAAGCACTGGGAAAAAGAAACATCGGGGTAAGCTTTATTATTTGTAATTTAGTGCAACCTTAATTATCCAGCATGCGTATGGCAGAAACTGTAGGCACGCCACTGGACCCTAGTTATATAGACGTTTGCCTTTTGAGAAAACAAGACCACGCTGACGCCCTAAGACATCTGCGATTTGGCATACGAAAAAGTTGTGATTCTCATCTATTTATTGATCTTTCCCTTTAAGTTAATCGTCATTCAAGGGAAAATATGGTCAAATACTATTTAAGTGATAATTGTCATTGATCAATAAAAAATAATATAGGTACCTACATTGTATGTTTTTTGTGACTTCCCATAGGAACACATGATATACCGAACGATATACAACGGGTATACTATGAAGAAAGAGTCATAAGATAACAGCGATAAGACATAATTAAATGGTATACTTTACGTAGAGCTTACATTTTTAGTTTTTTACCTCGATTTTATGCCGCATTTATCTATAATCTATAGTCTTAATTGCAAAAAAATTAAAATTCATATCAAATGCATCCCTACAAACAGACACATGTAAGCTCGCACTACCAAATTAATATACAAACCACAAATCAACATAACCCTCAAACTTTGGCCGACCTTCCTTGAAACAGGGTGAAATTGGCTAAGTGAACCATTTTGTACAGTATGAGTAGTAATTTATGATGGTGTAATAAAGTTATTTATAATAGTGTTGAAAGTATTTTTTTCTTGAATCACGATGCACGATAGCTATTCCCTCCTTTGTTTTAATGTGTTTTTGGTAGAGTTTCCCTCATTACGAGACGCTGCGTCATCAGCCTTTCTCGTATATAAATCTTCAGCCGGAGAGATTTGTGGCGGGAATAAACTGTTAAGATAACCAGCAAGATGCAGTGACTGGTGGTTTCCCTTTCTCTCATCATAAAAACAAACACTCACCTTCATTATCCCATGCATACGGACCGGACCGTGTTCCAGTGATAAAAAATACTAACTTATGTTCCAAAAGTGTACAATTAGTTACCAGTACCCTTAATACGAGTTGCAAAACGTGAGTAATGTAAAGTTTACGTAAATTATTTAAGAGTGATTTCCCCCAAAATCTGCCGTTTTTGTTTGTTTGAACTTGATTTTCTTCATCACTGTAACTCTTTTGCTAAGACCATAAAGTGTAAGAAACAAAAACGGCAGATTTTGGGAGAAATCACTCTTTAATATTTTCCGTAAACTTTACTATTCTCAAGTTTTGCAACTTGTACTAAGGGTACTGTATTGTGATTATAAAAAAACCTCATCTCGATCATGTAATTAGAAAAACGTATGGTAGATATGGCAGCACACCCAGTGAGTGATTTAGTTTTGATATATTTCTTCTATTGACGTGATCGAGGGGAGTTAACGCAATGTTTTATACTCAGGTGTTGTTGGCATTTCTTGGACCAGTCCGTAGTCCATTGGCAACACTTCGGACTCGGTGGTTGTGGATTCGAATACCGGCAGAGCACAATAAAAATACCATTTATATTTCCAAATGTGCTCTTCGCTGGGTTGAAAAATTCATAAACCTTTACCAAAGACCGGTCACTGAAAGGTCCATCCAACCTTACAACAACTGGGTCTTGATTGAGAATTGGCGCTTTTTACAGCGACGATCAAGCTCGCAGAGGGCTCTTGAGGTGTGATACACACAAAAACAGTGCTCACCAAATAAATCATCCTAATATTATTATTATTAAAAGAATATGGATTTTTACTGAAATAATATGAAAAAGACGTTGCTAAAATATTTAATTCAGCGATCAAAATGAAATCAAAAGCCTTTTTTGAAGGAGTAATGTGTGACACAGAAATTAATACGTATAAAATTAAAAAAAATGAGCCGTCAATGTGCTGTGAGTCCTTCTGACACATACATACAGGACGGGTACGAAGACGGTTTGAGCATGTCTGTTTGTATGAGCGTCTATGTGCTGTGGGTCCTTCTGACACATACATACAGGATGGATACGAGGAGGGTTTGAGCATATAAGACAAAATCATCAAACGTCTAAAAAAGCGACTTTCTTAAACAGTGATTTTCGTTTGCAAGTACGAAGATAGCTAGTCGTTGATGGTTGAATGATTTCAAATGTAATGAGTTTTTTCTCGGCGGGAAAACGTCACACTTAAAAAAAATATATAGATTTTTTTGTCGATGTGAATTCTTGGGCGGGGTCAATTTTGTTCAATGCGCTGCTCAGATAGTATAACGTATTTTTGTTGATTGAAATAACTTCTCAAAATGTTGATTAATTGCTTCATCTCTCAATAAACAACTCCAATATAAATTTGAGAGAGAATTGAAGTAGATATTTAATACAAAATTGCTAAAGACTGGAGAGTATGAAGCTCAGGGTACATTTTGAGTTTTGTAAAGTCATGTTGGATCATCCAGTGGGGGTACGATAAGTTAATCTACCCCCCCGCCTGGCCACCCTCCCGAGGGGATGATGGTAATTAAACCTGACAGCTACAATACTTCCATAGACGCCGTAATTAATCGATAGCCAATTTTAATCCATGTTTATCAGTTCTGTGTATTACTGAATATTGTTTTTCGGAAAATGTATGAGTAAAACAAAATAGCAGCCATTACACTCTAAACTTATTCAGCCCACTTTGTCTATGTTTTTTTTATATCCGGTGCCAAGTCGAAAGTCAGTGGTGTATTTAGAAGCATTAAAGATTTCACACAGTTTGTCTGGTAATCTATAGACAATCCGGGCAGAATACGTTGTGTTTGAAAACGTCTTTAAGCTAAGTTTTCAAAGATACTTGTTAATAAATGATATTGTTTGTAAGAGGCTTAGTTTAAAACAAAAATAAAATAAAAATCCCTCCGTGGCATTCATTATTATGATTAATGGGTGATACAGAATAGGAAATACAATACCATGTTTGATTTCAATGTAGGTGGTATATAGGGCTAAAAATAAGCTTACCAATAATTGGTAAACTTTCAAAATATGCTAGAAATACAAAATATGCTCAAACCACGTTTCAATCATGTTTTTGTCAAAAAGACTCACAGCTCACGCACGCTGCTACAAAGTTATGTATATGTTCAACATTATAAATTCCTTCGTGAGAAGTTAACAGAAACGGCACGACAAAATAATAAATTAAAGGTAAGTGGCGTTATAGTAGATTGATGTTACTGAAGCAACATAATAGCGATAGGAGTATACTTTCAGAATCACCCAAAGAACGGGAAGAGGAAAAGACGAAAATCTCAAGTCATCAATATAAAGAAAATTAAACTGGATCGAAGATATTACGAAAATGTTTATGGCATATGGACCATCGGTCGAACAAATTATCAATTAAAGATGATAAATACGGCAGTTTATTATGGTTTTAGACAACTAGTAAGATGGCATCGACTGAACTGTCGTAACAGATTGGGTGACTAAAGAATGTGATTAAGGGCGAATACTGTTTCTTCTAGTTCTACGACTCTTTTATAAAAAAATCTCTAACTTATTTAAAAACTGTAAGAAAATGGTTCACTTTACCAATGTCACCCTTGTTTCAGGGAAGGTCGGCAAGAGTTGAAGGGCTGATTTTCATTTAAGATTGTTTTTTATGTTATAAGTCCACATGAGGCATGCGTAAGCGTATACTTATACGTGTTTGTTTGTGGGATTGCATCTTTGCAACTTAGATTATAGATTATTATAGACTCTTGATAACATGAATAGAAATCTTAGTTTTCTTGGCCTTTATAGCTTGGTATTTTTTTTCTAATATATTTATAAAAGGAGTACCATACTTAAATGATTATTTCTATAAATAATACAACTGAACATTCCATTTGCGAGAATAATAAAATCTTATTGTATGGGTATCACATTAATTGGTAGACTTGTAGAAAATCCACCGTTAAAATATGGAATTAACTGCCGTCTAATAATTTTATGACGTCGAGGTAAAATATGGCTAATTGCTGGGCATGCAGTTTATGTCCACGTAAAAGTTTTATAACAGAAGCCGAAACGAAAGCTTGTAAAATTGGCTGATTTCTAAATCCTATAATATTTTTCTATCGAAAATTATGGTTAGGGTTCAATAACCTTGATTCGTTTTCTGAACGAAAAGAATCAACGACTAGTTGTTGTTTGACTGCTAGCAACACATTAATATTTTATTACACCTTTCGAATAAGAAGTAAACGGTTTTCTACAAGTCATATATAACATTAGAATCAAATGCTACAAACGAGGTTGTTTTCTTAAATGAGATGGAGAAATCATGAACAAAATATTATCTTTGTTTCCATGTATGTATCTCATCTAACAAAATATCTTAGTTTACCTACTGGCAAGGTTTATTCAGCATTAACAAGCAATGAGTACCAGTCCCCTCAGGAGCTGGGAAACCCTAACTTCAATTTAAGTGGTTGGCGGCCCTCTTACCTGCAAAAATAAATAGGTTCTATCCACCATATGTGACCCATTCCATAAAAACGTGGAAAGATGTTACACTATATGAGTAGCTTAGTAGCTTAGCGTATGCAGAAGGTATATGATATTACATATGTATATAGTTGAAAACATTTTTGGAGTAGCATCATTTGAAATTTGATAATTGAGGTTAAATTAATGATATGTTGATAATTTCGTTGAATAAAAATGTCGTGTTAATTAATTAATTCAATATAAGAATAGCGAAAAAAATTGATGACGAAAACAAATGTGATAATAAGATTGCCTATGCGTTAGGCGTCCCTGTTTTTTTTCAAACCTGCGCATCAGCGTTACATTACAATATCTCGCCAAAATAATATTGCCTTATATTATTTTACATATTTTTACTTATTTTACTTATTCCTTGACTTGTAGGTTCATATGAGGCTAACCCCCCACACTGTAAAAAACGGTTCACTTTGCCAATGTCAGCAAAAGTTGCAGGGTTTGCATTTGAGGTTTGGATTTTAATTTGTAGGTACACATGCAGCACTTGTAAGCGCAAAATTACACATGTCTGTTTGTGGGCATAAACTTAATATGAATCTTAAATTTAACGTATATTTTCAACTTAGATTCTTTAATCTAAATTTAAATATTACGGAGGAAAGATTGTTATTAGATTATTGTCGCTGTAAAATAAACTCCCCAGATTTTCGGGAATCAGTTTTCATTTTCTTTCTTTCTAAATACTTACTAAAAATTACTAATTTCAACATTTGTTTTATGAAATGTAGATCATAAATTCAATAATACTGAATTCTCAATTGTTTTAACAAAGCATTACAGTCCTTGTATGTTCACAGCGAGCCCCTACCTAAGATGTCGTTTACTTTTTTTAGCACTTGTAAACTTTATGATCTCTACAAGTCTTGTTTGGGTTTTATCACGATCTTAAAAAGTATAAAAAAACAAGTGTTTAGACGTGAATTTATGTCTCCAACGCTTTATAACAAGTAGACCCTTCCAGAGCTCCAAGTACGTTTAAATCGACACTAACGTTATACTAAAAATATAGAGAAACTAAAACGGTAACTAGAGGCGCTGTTCAATTCTGTTTTTTTTTTTTTAAAAGCTTTAATTGTGTTAAGACGTAAATTTACATCTCTAGCCCTTTATCATAAGTGGACCCTTCGAATATCCTAAGTATGAAAAATTACGTGTAAATTCAATCATAGCGTTTTACCAAAAATATAATGTGAAACTTATACGCTAGAGACGCTATTTTAGTTAAAAAAAAAAAAACTCTGGAAAACGCAATGGTTGAGTTTACACGTGAATTTCAGTACTGATGAAAATGCTTGAGCGCCGGGCTTTACCTTAATTGAAAGAAAAGTAATAAAAAAACAGGCGTTTTATCGTTTTTTATTAAAAGAGCTGAGAGCGCCACTCTCACCTCGGCCTCTGGCTCACCCCATTGTTTCTTTAATTAATTTTTGTCTCCTGCAGAGAAATGCTCTTAATTTTGTGAATAATTGCTCCAAGTTTGCGAAATGAATATATACGTAGTAAACAGTGTGACAAAGAAAACACACCTTTTAGTAAGTGTATACATACTTTAAGTGTCAAGTATTTTCTGTGCATAGAATTAAAAAGTGATTTTACGAACCGTGGTGCCAGTGCCTCTTTTGAGTGAATTTGACATGTCTCCTGATGACGTGATGACTGACGTCAAATACGACTCCGAGGAAACGTTGAGAGATCCGATCTTTTCTACGGTTCGTAAAATTCATATTAAATTTTGTATTATACGCCTCACGATGGTGGTTCCCATTAAAAATCTGAAAAATATTTTCTCTTGAGTATTATTGCAATTTTGCTGTTTTGATTGTTTACGTTTACAAAATATCATATTGTTTACAAATACTACTGCATAAAAAATACTTCTGAGTAAACAGATCCAATATCAAATCATCCCTGGATTTTTGTTCACTTTGTATCTTTGTACACTAAACAACATGAAAAATAGAATATCCAACATCTGTAATTAAATATACAAGAAACCAGAAACATGAATATATTTTTCAGGAGACAGTTGCGTGAAAAAATGCGTATCCTTAGAGCCTTATTCATTAGATTAGTTTAAAATTATAAGAGAGTTTACACCCACTCAGTATGGGAAAATTTAATTGAAAATGGTTTATTTTTTGTAACAATAAAAAGGAATGTTGTGGTTTAAAAAAAAAAAAAACTAGATCCATGCATAATGCATACTTACACAGCATAATACGAATTGCGAGTAATCTTCAGTACAACGAGAACTTATGAAGCTCTGGAGCGGCATATTGTTTGTCGTAGAACAACAAAGCGGGCATTTCATACAAACTGTACCCAAACTGTGAAACATTACGTTTAAACTAGACCAAAGCGTTAAACTAAAAACGTATGGAAACCAAAATAGCATCTCAGTGAGCGTTGAAGCTTAAATATAGTTTTATTAAAACGCTATGGTTAAGTTTTAATGTAAAATTTAATACTTCGGGTATTGAATCCCTTTGGGGTCGCGCCGGACAGAGTCCAGAAACAATAACTATTGTTTTTGCATCTGCAAACAAGAGATGACGTGTATATAGTAATGATAATAATAAGAGGAACTAGCGTCATATTTGAATGTTCAAAAACAAAAATGAAGAGCTTTGTCTTTTTTTTTTTATTTTTGACTTGGATTGTTTAAACCGCAATCTATTCTGAAAAATGAACTACTTCCATGAAACTATGAAAAAATGCAAGATGTTTTACACGATCTTATATTCGAGAAGAGTCTGATATAGGTACCTACGTATTAATGGCTTGCTATGAGGCCTACTCCCCATGCTGTAAAAACATGCTTCACTTTTGCAAATGTCACTCCGGTTTAAGGAAAAGGCGGCAGGAGTTGCAAGGTGTATGATCATATGAGTTTTGGTTTCTTTTGTATGTACACATGCGAATGTATAAGCGCGAACATGTCTGCTTATGGGAATACATGTAATATGAATTGTGATGAAAATGTAATACATCTTTGCAACTTAGATTATAGATTATAGTTTAAGGAACAAAAGGCCAAAATTTGATCTTATACATGATCTGCGTTTCGATGTTTTTTTTTTCAAACCGAGATCTCAGAAGCAAAGTCAGGAAAAAACTAAACTGCATGCATAGTGCAATATCCTAACGAGTTGCCAAATATAAACTCTATCTTGATACTTCCTCAAAATATTGGCTCTTTGTGTATAATTTTGTATTCTAGTAAATATCTGTTGCTGCTTTTACTTGATATTTTATCTTCCCATTTATGAATTGTTTTCTTTTGTATTACTTACTGTTTTATATTACAAAGAAAGAAAATAGTAGTGTAATTTGATTCTTGTATTTGAGCTTCACAGTTGAAATTTTATATATTTTTCATTTCAGCCAAAATCGAATTGTTATTTGAAAAGCGTAATCCACTTACAGCAAATTTACTATTATTTTAATTAGTTGAGCCAATTGAAAAACTTCAGCGCGACTTGGCAGAAAGCAAAATGTTGATTAGATCGTGTTTCAGTCGTGTTTTTGAAATGTACCAGAGGCTCATCTCTCGGCGCCGAAACTTTTTTCAGACTTCAACACTTTAGCTGGAATTTGCGGCACAGGAATCTTTGCGAATTCAATTGAACTGGACTGAATTTTCGCCTGAACAAAAGGATTGTCCGCCGAGATTTAAAAGTTGAAGTCTAAAGCCCGGCGAGCACGAATTAAGATAACTTAATCTTGACTTGGCGGGGTGGTGAAGATTTGGTGACCGACCAAGTGAAATCTCAGCTGAGATTCTCGCCTCGTTTATTTACCCTCGTGAATTCAAACTTTTGAGATGTCAAAGATGTATTTTTACGCAAGAACCTGTCAAAAAATTGGATTATGAATCAAGTTTGTTTATACTATTTAACATTGTTAGAAATTATATTTTTTAGTGTTGATCTGTTATATTCTGATTATATATATTCTGGTTATAGATCTGTTGATATTGTTAATTCAATGGAAAAATAAAACCTTCATGTTTATATGTAAAAGTTCATTTTTAGCACTGATAAAACAATTATTATAAAAATATTTTCTGAAGTTGTTGCATTTACAGAGTGACAATTTATTTTTAATATCAACTAAAAGTAAATTTTTATGAAACACAGTTATCTCCACAGTTTTATTATTATTTTATAAATTGAATTGCCTAAGAGCTACTGGACATTTTCCGTCCATCCATATAATTCCGTCCATTTAATTAATCAAAAGTTATTTTTAATTGATGTTATTAATATAACAAGGATTATTTATTTGGTCAGCGCTGTTTTGTGTGAATCACATCTCAAGAGTTCTCTTCAAGCTTGGTCATCGCAACGCCAATTCTCAAGCAAGATCCAGTTGCTGTACGGCTCAATGAACCTATGATAACGCAACGCAAAAAACGCGACTAAGCTACACATATAGTGTAACTTCTTGCCGCGTTCTCCCCGAAGGGGTCGCATGTGGCGAGTTGAACCTATTTATTTTTACAGGTAAGGGGGCCGGCCTTACGCCAACCACTTCAGTTGAAGTGGGGGTTTCCCAGCTCCCGAGTGGTCTGGTACTCATTTCTTGTGAAGGCTGAGTAAACCTTGCCGGTATTTTATTTTGGGGTTTGAAATAAACACCGAAACGGGAAATCATTTCTGATACCTACCCTTGGTGGGATTCGAACCCGAGCTCACGGCATGGAATGCAAGCACTCTACCAACTGAGCTATCGACAGGACTGGTGATGCTCCAATTTGATTTTTTTTCAGCGGGCAAACGTAGCACGCGTATGTAACTAGAAGTGTATAACAACAATTATTAGTTCTACTTTGCCCTCGCAACCAGCTCTTTTTCGTTCTACATTGAAGCAAAATTTTATCCTCAATTTAACTTCAGTCACTTATTCGCCATTAAATTGAATATGAACATTCCCACATTATCCACGCCAAGTTTCTCATCCCCCTCTTTCCTCACGTCCACCCCTTAACAAGATCTGACGGTATCAGGGTAGCAGATCCGAGTGGTGGTAAAGGTATTGTACTACAAGTATAAAATATCAAGTTCAAACTCAACTAAAGCGTTTACCAAAAATGCATGAAAACTTAACACTCATAAACGGCGCTTTTTTAGTTTTATATATATATTTGGTCCACGTAACGGTTGAGTTGTTACGGTAAGTTGTATACTATTCACATTGTAGTGAGTGCATGTCTGCAACGTTGACAACGATCTCTACCTCAAGCAACAAGCAGAAACAGTTAAAAGGAAAATCGGTCATTTGACTTTTGAACTATAATTTACGGTGTGTTTCCATTTTTCGAAATTTTTTAAACACTCAATGAAATAATATAATTGACGTGTTGAAATCACGGTTCCCTTTTTTTATGTAGTAAAAAAATTGAACATTTCTTTAAAGCTATGTTGATATCTAATTTAATCTCATCTGATTTGCAAAGACTTATTAACATTTAAAGTTCATATTAAATCCACAAACAGACGTAAGTTCTTTGCAAATTCTCAAATGCTGCATATCTACTTACAATTCAAAACCCAAACCTCAAATAAATCTAATCTAATCTAATCTAAGCTGCAAGGATATATATCATTTAAGATTTATATTTAATGCATTCCCACAAGCAGACATGTATAATTTTGCGTTAACACATGCCGCATGTTGACCTACATTATAAAAACCCAATCTCAAATGAACATAAGCCCAAAAACTTTTGCCGTCCTTCCCTGCAACCGGGGTGACATTGGCTAGGTGAATTATTTTTTACAGCATGGGTGGTCAGCCTCATACAAACCTATAAGTCCAGGTATAAGTGATAAGTCATGTTAAATGAATAAACACACACTTGTAAATGCTTATTTACGAGTATGTTCCCCGTGCGCCCGTGTACGCCTGAGAGCTTTTACCTCAGAATCAATTCACGTAACTCAGGTGAAGAGCTTTTGTATGCAACACTGTGCGCGCACCGTGTTAATGAAAATATAATAACAACCCTGCAACGTTGTAACGCTGCGGTTCTGGAGCTTTCTTGGAGCAGCTTATTTGCATTATTTAATGTTGCACTTCAAGAAAGCTTAGCTATTTAGATAAAATTGGACAAGTAAAATGCAAAACAAAAGTTGCGTAATACTCTACAAGAAATAATGAATCAATGATCATAGACTGACAAAGTATATAAATACAGAGAAAATGTGAAAGTTAAAGGAGGTAAGGGATGACAGAGAAAAGTATGTAGTAATCAGATTGAGGAAAATGTGAAAGAATGGGATAAGTAATGTGAATGTCAAAAAAAAAAAAAGTATGTAAAAGGTAACGGATATGAATGAATTGAAAGATGTTTTTAAGTATAGGAAGAAATGGAAGCAACTCTTCAGAGGCTCTGGCCACCCCTAGCGGAATGAAGACGGAGTTTCAGTTACAGTATAATACAAGAAAATTGATACCTATGTAAAAAGTGAATATTATTCCGAATACTTTATTTGTGAAGTATGAAGTACTTAATTAATTTACTGAAGACAAATTTCCAAAAAATTAAGTGTGAGGATCTAATTTTCATATTTTTAGACAAGGAGTTTAGATTTCTCTCGGCGGGCTAACGTCACAGGTGTATCAAACTAAAGTCTTTAGCTAAAAACAGCGAAACATTAGTAGTAGGGTGTCTCAACCTGACTAAAAAATATTTTTGATTAAGAATATAAGCGCAGACTGTGTTGGTTTTTGAAACCAAAATTAAATCAATATTTTGTACTTGAATTAAGTTTAAAGACAAAATTCCTATGAATTAGATGACAAAAGGGAGATAAATCAAATGCAGCAGGCAAAATTAATGGGAATGAGTCATGAAAGACTTATACACATTAATTTAGCTGTCAGCTGGAAGACCTTCTAAACGGTAAAATGATAGCTAGAAAGCCGGTTTTATTTATTTTTTGCCAACAACCGATCAACATATCTAAACCAAGAAAAATAATAAGAATCTTACACAAAAAAAAGATTTAGGTATGAGTTTCGAGTGCCTATTAAAAATACGAGATGACTTTGAAAACAAAATGAAATCAAATTCTTATAGCGTTATAACGAGCGGCACTGCAATAAAACCTGATATGGAAAAATGAGTTCGATAAACACGCAAAAAAAAAAACAAACTTATAAAACTCGCTCAGAAGTTTCCAGACTTTTCATCGCATAATGTGAGAAAGACATACCATTTCATAAACTTGTAAACATACCAAAGCCGGCATAATTGATTCGATCTTGACTTGCCCAAGTATTTTGTTACGAGAGGAGTTTGGCTCGTACTGATATTGTGTTTGGGCTAAAACATCAAATATGTATTAGCTGGTACATTGTATGGCTTAATCGGGCTGGCTCTGCAAACTTTGTCGATTAAAAAAGCTTATTAGTTGAAAGTTTTGGTTGCTGTGTGCTTTTTATTATTACTGACAACATCAATGATGGTAGATAATTCATTGTGTGGTTTACACAAAATAAAGCATTGCCACTATAAATGAACATTTTTTTATAGGTGTGAAAGTATAAAAAATTTACAGGGTTTTTGAACCCTCGCATTCAGAGGTTTTATTTATAAAGTATGAATAGCTTTATATTTTTATTATAGTGACAATACAATGGGTTAAACATTGTCAAATTATGTTTGGAACCTAAAAAAAACATGTTGAAACTTGTGTCATCCGACGTTGATATGTTAAAAGAACAAAAATATACATCTAAGTACAATATAAGTTTACAGATTCCTGTATGCATCGATATATTGAATATACTTCGATGCCTGTATGTATTAAAATTTAAGATCCATTTGAAAAGTTTACACTATGAGCGGTCCGCAGTCTAGTGGTTATGCTTAAGACTCGTAAATGGAAGGCTTGTGGCTCGAATACCGGCAGAGCACCAAAATATACCATTTACGTTTTCAAATATGCTCTTCCTTGATTTGAAAATTTCATTAACCTTTACCAAAAACCAGTCACCAAAGGTCCATCCAGCCTTACACTAACTGGAGTCTTGCTTGAGAATTGTCACTTTCTATAGCGACAACCAAACTCGCAGAGGGCTCTGGAGGTGTGATTCACACAAAAACAGCGCTCATCAAATATATCATATTATAAGCTTGAAACGTATAAGTTTGTGCCTACACATGCCGCATGTGAATTTACAACCTAAAAAGCCAAATCACAAATGAAATAAATCTTGTAACTCTTGCCGACCTTTCTTAAAACAGGTGTGACATTTTTTTTTAAAGATTATGTAGTTAAACTGAAAAGCGAGAAAAACATTATTTTTAGTGAGTGTTAAATTGCACCCCACAGAGCTAGGGTAGTTGGCACGCAGTCTTGCTATTCTAGTATTGTATTAGCAGCAAACACGAGGCTTGCAAAGAGTGATGGAATGAATTTGATAATTAAATTAACAGAAATGCGAAATGAACGCGGTTATAAAACATTTTGTAGGTGTTTTACAGCTCTCCATTCTTCAGTACGCCCGAGTATAGAATTTCACGTTAAAAAACTTTAACACCCAAAAAACGTATCGAAATTCAAACTCCCACTAGAGGAATTGTTTCAGTTACAATTAATTTTTCGGTTAACGCTATGGTTGAGTGTACACTTGGGGTGCAATTTCATAGTGCTCTCGTCGGCAGTAAAATGCAAGGGGTGACATTGGCAAGGTGAATCGCCATTTGGGTGGATGATGCGGATGAGTGGATAGTGGGTCCTCGACTTGTCCCGCGTACAACGATGGACAAACAGAAGCGACAATGACTAATGATAGCAGATTAAACCGCATCAAATAATGAGTGAGAAATTTAAACAGCTCCTAAAAAAGTACTATTTTTAAAAATAAAAAAACTTATTAAATTTGTCATTGATATCGTTATGTTTTTACGCAGGTTCTATGTATTATAATTAGAAACTGCACAATTTATTTCAGATTCGGTTCGCATACAGAGTCACTTTACACTTACACAATACAACGGTCGGTTGATTTCTGAAGCTACGGAGAGTTTTAGTAATTTTTTTAAAGTAATAATAAAGATCATTCTCTAACCATGGAGAATCGCTACTTGTTTCTTTTTCGATTTTCACTAAAGCAATCTCAAACAAATACAAAAAATACCTAACCCATTTCTTCACCGCCGCGTCAAGCCTGAAAGCGCCCTTGCAGTGACAGTAGTCACGAAACGGCGCTATAAAAATCATCATCATCATCATCATTATCATCTAACATCTATTTATTTCTAGAGAGACTTTACAAACTTTATTATTAAGTCACACAGACAAACACAACTACTCATATTCTTGAAAATATCTTACGTTTTTACGTCTTTAGATAATTTTAAGGCGTGAATGTTTTTATTCATAAATGAGATTAGATATTTACCATTCGAAATTGAATTAATGTTCCTTGACTAATTGGTTGGCATAAAGATGACCCCCCATCCTGTAAAGTCTTGATTAACTTTTGTCAATGCTACTTCGTTTAAGAGAAAGATATTAGGGGTTAAAAGGTTTATATTCATGTAAGGTTAAGTTTATTTTCTGCCAACTTGATTTTATCGATTATAGAAACAATATTTATTGAATTTCAAGTTGTCAATTTCTCTTGAAAGAAGTGTTTTCCTTAACAGAGTACTTTTATTCTGTTAGTGAACTAATAAAAATACAACATTTTTTTTATAAAAGGTTTCCGTTCTTGGACTTACTGAATTCACAGAGTTGTCCTCTGTTTTGTGCCATGTCTGCAACAAATGTGTATTACCAACAGTTGCCAGTGAGGATCGTCCGGCTCTGTTTTTTCCATTTTAATGGAATTAGAGAAGGATTTGTTCAGTTATCTTTTTTAGCAAAAATACTCATTCTTTTCGAAAAAAAAACTGTTAAACTAACAATTATTTTCTGATTCAATTTGGTCTTTTTTCACAATTGTTTAGTAATAAATAGTGTTGTGATGAAATTACAAAGATCTAAAATAACTAGAAATGATGGCCGTTACTCTTTTGGAGCTTTTGATATAAGTACCAAGTTGTAAATTTTGTTGTATTATTTTGTATATAAGCTGATGGCTGAGATGGAGGGATGAGTAGAGAAGAATACAGTTCATCTTCTGTATTGTATATAACCTTCAATAGAACATAAGAAGGTTTTTATCATAATTTCAAGTTTTCAAACCGTTTAAAGTACACTTGATTTGAAACATATTTTAAATTCACAAATTCCGTCGATAGCTCAGTTTGAAGAGTGTTTGCATTCCATGCCGAGAGTTCGGGTTCGAATCCCACTGAGGGTGTCAGAAATAATTCCCTGCTTTGGTGTTTACTTAGAACTCAAAATAAAATACCGGAAGGCTTACTCAGCCTTCACAAGAAATAAGTTCCAGCCCTGTCGAGAGCTAGGAACCTCTTACTTTAACTGAAGTGGTTGGCGTAAGGTCCGTCTCCTTACCCGTAAAAATAAATAGGTTCACTCGCCACATGCAACCTATTCGGGGAGAACGCGGGAAGGAGTTACACTATATGTGTAGCTTAGCCACGTTTACTATCGAAGGGTGAATGAAACACGTGTTTATTAACGACTGATAATAGATTTTCAATAATAAAAAATAAAATACATTTTCCTGAATATTCCCTAAGGGTGAAATGCTATGGCTTTTACCTCACCAAACAAAACAGCTGTTACCCGCTGTTTAGTTTCCTCGTATAAATTTGGCTTGTTAACGACCAGTCTCTCCTGCAATGGTTATAGCGAAACTTTGGTCGCAACCCTGTGAGAGAAAGGGTGGGCGAGGGGAGGATAATGTAAAAATTAAAAACGACAAAAGTAAATTCATTGCCATTACTCATAGTAAAACATTTTACGTTTGAACTCAACAAAAGCGTTCTATCAAAACATATATTGAAACTAAAACTGCGCCTCTAAAGAGCGTTTTACTTTTCGTACATTTTCTGTTACTAAGGTACAGTCCTTAAGCACATTTGGAATATAGCTACATTGTATATTGTAGTCGTAAAAATACAGCAACATAATTTATGAACTGATTTTTCTGTACGGTTTTTTTTCTTCTGCGACAAAGGTTCAAAAGTCAAGAGAAATATTTTTGCGTCGAAAGTGCCGAGTTTTGAGATTTTTATAAAATGGAAAAGTCAGTGCTGTAAAGGAGAATTAATTTGCAAGTGTTGAGACATTTTTAATTGAATAAACAAACAATAAATCTCATCGCATATTTTAGGGAGAGTTTTTATTTTTCATTGAAGCAAAATAATTTGTATGATCTATACATGTTTCTTTAAGATAAATGAAACACAAGTTATTTATGGAACTTTTCTTCATCATTTTCAAAGTAGATTATTTGTATACTTTTTGACATGAAATCTTGTAAGTAAGTTATAGTTAATCTAAGTTGCAAATATATTTGTATCACCACCTTGAAGCTGTTACTGAATAAGTGCTGATTTACAGATTTGAGAAATCGTAGATTAAACATTTTATTCGGTGTAACTTGTCATAGTAAGAGAACTAATAATGTATTAGGGAAATGCTCATGACAAACTTCTAAACTACAGGATGTTCACACTTTTGTAGTGTTTGCTCTCGTAGAAAAAAGGAAAAAGGGGCATTATAGGCAGAAATACACGTAAGGTTCATATGACACTTATTCAGTTTTAGCTTTCAGCTATAAACATAAAAAAAAACATTGAAATTTAAAAGAGTTAACATTGCTTCATTCGCTACAATCCGTACAGACATGAAGTAAACGTGAACCGTCTGATGCAACTTTTAATACTCTCAGTAAACATTGGGATGAGTTTTCCAAAGCAATCATAAAAATATCATCGGCAAACATATTTGTTTTAATAACTCCATCTCCCAGCATTAATAGCTGTGTTGTATTGGCAGATTTAGCTTTTGTTTGATGTGTGGGTATAATGTAATGTTTTTATGGAGGATTTTCGTTATTCTGACGTCACTTTCAGATGTTTACGAACACTCTGCGGTCATGTCAATGTTTTGACAGCCGTCTCTAATGCCTCAACAGACGGAGAATTGAAAATTACCGATAGTATTCATTTTCATGGTGCAAGTTTGTAAGTGCAAATGTTTTTACTGTTTAATTAAAAAAAAAATTTTGAATTGAATAATTAAAAATTTAAGGGTTTCTGTATTGGTATTGTGAAGATTCATTTTAAATCATTCTTCTAAAAATTATAAAAATAAACAATGTTTTTCTTAATGAGTTGATTTATTTCCTCGAGTGCTTTCGGCGTTATCACACCATTATCAGTTGTTCTCTTGATTCATTTTCACGGCAGATAAAGTGTAAATGTTTTTACTGTTCAATAAAAAATATTTTTTAATTACATTATGAAAAGTTTAAGGGTTTGTGAATTAGCATTCTGAGGATTCATTTTAAATTAGTAAAGCAAAAAAAAACAAAGTTTTTCTTCGCGAGCTGATTTCATTCCTCGAGCGCTTTCGGTATTATCACACTTTTATCTGGTGTTCTCTTGATCACACGATATCCGAAGTTTTTCGTTTTCTACAATTCACTTTTACCGACTAAATAACTGTATTTTTTAACACTAGCCAATCCAAATTAAATGGACTTAATATTTTATTCATACAAAATTCTTCTTATAATGATTATTCTTCAATCAATTCTCCTTCTGAATTTTACTACAGCCTTTCTACTTAGGGGCTGTCCATATATTACGTCATTCGCATTAAGGTGGGGGGAGTCTGGTCTGCGGATGATGGCAAATGATGTACGATTACCAAAAGTGACGTCGTTCTTGTAAATACCAATTTCTACAAAATATACAAAATATTATGTAAGTAATATAACATTATTAATTATTAAGCTCATCCATTATTAGAGCAAGAGAGGGGGGGGGGGTCATTAGATAATGACTATAGGATGATTGTAAGGGGGGGGGGGGTCGAAAATCGGCCAAAATCGATGACGTAATTTATGGACGGCCCCTTACCCGAAACTCAGATACCGAGGTATATTTGATCAAAATACAATTTATAAATACAGTATCAGAGTCGTTTGGGGTTTCGAATTGCTGACGTCTTTTAATACTCTAATATTAGCGAAGTATTGTTAAAAAACAGTTTTCTTACTCCTCAACTGTTACCTATAAATCCAGTGTTTTATGCACCAACATTAATATATTACCTTTCAAAAACCGATTTCGTTATCAACAGGTACAATTTTATACATCAAATCTATTATATCTTCTATTAAGTAACTCAAATCCATTAGTGTGATGAAAAACTTTATAGCAGTCCATTTTGATTCACGTCATTCTTTTGTTAATTGTTTTTTCTTTGTGTATAATTGCAGTTTTTCAAATACCGAGTTGAAGCGTTAATGCCGTCAGCTACATTTTTCAATTAAAAAGCTGTTTGTATCAATTTGCCCTTTGGAGAGCGACGCGGGGGCAAAGAACGCGGTCATTGAAAAAGAGAAAAAGAGCAAAAATGTTTTTTTCATTGGATTCATTAAACTCTTTTGTTCGCCTAAAACCCAAATACACGACCAGAATCAGCCCGTAAACCTGTGTAGCTGTAATGGAATGTACTCATTCCGAACTAATGAATGTAATACAATATTTTAAAGGTAACCGATCTTTGGTATAAACTTTAATTAAAACGAAAATAGATTGCAGTCTCTACAACAAAAATAATAAATAACAGCTTCAAATAGTTAATTTAATTAAAGTCTCTTTTAATTTTTCACTGTTTTTTGGCAATGGATTTTTCATATTAAAATTCTGGCTTTAATTTTTTTACCCTAGAATCTAGAACATACAGAGATTTTGTGCCAATTTTCATCTAAAATCAATCAGCATCTTTTTTTTATTGATTGTAGAGGCATTAACTTTGCAATCGTTCATCATTAAGGATAAAATAAAAACAGCTTTGTTTTCGATTACGTGAGTATATTAAATATTTTTATACCACAACCGGTTTCGCAAATATCCGTTTGCATGACCTGACGATGCAAACGGATGTTTGCGAAACCGGTTGTGGTATAAAAATATACATACTCACGTAATCGAAAACAAAGCTGTTTTTTTTATCCTTAATCAGCATTCAGCGCCCTTGGAGTGACATTGAGTTACGAAACGGCGCTGAAAAGGAAATCATCATAATCATCATCATCATCATCTGCTTACGCAGTCCATCCATTGCACCTTTGGCCTTCCAGGGTTGAAGTCTCGACGACCGTCGATAGATCTTACCTTTGTAATTCTTAATCTTATATGAAGAGAACACGATTATGAAGCAGGGCAGCGTATGAACAGCTGATGCATTTTATAGGGCACAACTAGCACCTAGGGTTTATTATTATGGAATTTGTTTTCTCTTTTAGTTTTGATGTCCATCCGTACTACTATTTATTGATTTAAAAAAATGTGAATTATCGTGTATGTTCCTTGACTTATAGGTTGATTTGCGGCTGACCATACATTCTGTAAAAATGGTTCGCTTTGTTTCAGGGAAGGACGGCAAGAGTTGCAGGGTGTATGTCCATTAGAGATTTGGTTTTTATGTTGTAGGTTCACATGCGGCATGTGCAAGCGCGAACTTGTACGTGTCTGCTTGTGAGAATGCATATAATGTGAATCTCCAACGTAACATATCTTTGAAATTTATTAGATTAGTTTAGATACAACTATCAGCTCTTGAGACACTGCCATGTTTTATTCCGTCCTATCTCCAAATAGGTACGGTAAGATCTATCGACGGCCTTCGAGATTCTATACTTAATGAGGTTGGCGTCGTCCATCCCTAATTTGTGACCACCCAACCATAGGCTCTATTTTGATGGAGCAGGTCACATCGGGCTCTTTGTAGATGCCATAGAGCTCCTTATTGTACCGATAACGCCATCCATCCATTCATCTCTATCAGGCCTTAATACAACAGTTGTCAAAGTATGTTATAACTATTGAGGTAGGTTGTCCACGTATCAGCAAATTGCAGTTTTTCATTTATGGCTAATCGTTTCATCACCGTCCATATGCATTTTACGACATTTGCAGTGTCGCTTTAGCCAGCCAGTCATTGAACTTTTAGCCTACTTAGCTCGTCTTTATTGCGACAGTCGCTAAAACGTTGCAAATAACAATGCATGCTGTATCAGCGCATGCAAATAATAGTACAACTTTTTTTATTGGAGATGCATTTGAAGGTACGGCAGTAAAACTATCCGCAAATATCATGTAAACACAAACATTAAAAGTTAATAACCTGTTATTACAAGTTTTGTACTATTTTCATTTGATTTTATTGAATAATCTAATCTAATCTAATCTAATCTAAGCTGCAAAGATATATATCATTTAAGTTTTATATTAAATGCATTCCCACAAGCAGATATGTATAATTTCGCGCTAACACATGCCGCATGTAGACCTACAATATAAAAACCCAATCTCAAATGAACATAAGCCTTGCAACTCTTGCCGCATAACTGCCGAATAACATAAATCTAAGTGGAAATCTCGTTGAAAGGATTTTAAATTTGAATGGCTGGTTAGAAAAAGTAGTGGTCAAAGTGAGAAAAAAGAAAACGTATTTGAGAGGATTAGTAATTTTTATCAGATTGTTGTAAAAAACAAAAATAGATTTACTTTGTAATGCATATCTCACAATGATGATGATGATGATGATGATGGATGATTTCTTTCCTGTGGCGCCATTTAATGGTCCAGGACCATCTCAAGGGCGCCATGGCTTCTCGAGAAAAGTAGTGTCTTCAGTTCCTTTCTGAAGGTGGTGGTAGGCTGGTTCGCGCGAACACCGATGGGTAAATTGTTCCAGGCCACCGGCCCGGCCACCGCAAAGCTTCTGTCTGCAAAGTTTGATGTGTTTGCTCTATTGGGCACTATAACCTTGTTGACAGAAGTAAGGGCAGAGCGTAGTGGTCTTTTTGAAGTCCCATCGACAGAGCATAGCTCAGCGAGACATGGGGGTGCAGTGCCGTTCAGGGCCCTATGCACAGTGAGACACAACTTAAATGTTGTCATATCCGTCATAAATTTTGGTACATACTGTCCTTTAGCGTGTGTAGTATTAAGTGCCTTTTTAAAAAAAAAAACATCTGATGGCTCGCTGTGTTTAAACCGGTTTTTTACACGTGGATTTTTAATAGTGGATTTTAACATTCTTCTTCTTCGTGTCAGTTTCACACCGTATTGGCCCAGTAACGAGCAATGTCTACAGCTCTTTGGTTTCCCGCAAAGAGATCATCCATGGAGCAGCTTGTCGGACAGGAGGGACAACACCGCAGGTGCTCCATTGTTTGCTGAGCTCCACACTCACAAAGTGTAGAGTCCTCCTGTCCCAGAAATCCCCAGGTCAACATGTTGGCCCGGGCTCTTCCAACATTGGTCCTCAATCTGTTCATAGATTTCCACACGGGCCACTCGAGGTTCTTTCCTGGAGGTAGGCTCTCTGCAGGCTGCACAGAGCACATTTTAACATAAAAGATTCATACTGCATACTTTGTTCAATCCTGAATATTCTGGTCCCTAGTTATTGAATTTATCAACTATTAATTTCAAAGCGGATTGTTGAACAATTTTTTTCATACTGAAACTTACTCGACGAATACGACGACCTTTTAACATAAATATTTTTTTAGTTAATTGAAAATATTAAATTGTTATAAGAGATGAAAACAGTATTCTAAAAAGGTTTAGGTATTTCAGCACTGAATGAGACAAATCTCACATAATCAGGTACAAATAATTAGTATGGTATGATGTGAAGTATGTTCATAAACTGGTCGTACATTAAAAAAATGTATCCTGTAACGTCGCTATCATATGTTAAGTTGAATATATTTGTGAGTGTTTTTTTTTGTGAAATAAATCAATTAAAAAGAAACCTAAAATCCCACATGTGTTTTGAATTTTAAAAAGAACTCTAAGAATGTAACAATATTAAAATCATAAAATAATATCTTACGCAATAAACGGACAACAAGTAAGACTTCATTTCACGTTCCACGTCATTCGTAAAACTGTAACTTAGTCTGTTTTATTATAGCGCTAGTTTTATAGTGGAAGTTTATGTTAGGAAATGAAGATAACTGCAAGGCAGGTAAGGTACAAAATTTACTTCTATCTTTAGTATGGAATGTTTTTTTACCACGCCATTTGTTTTGTTCTATGAAATCTTTGCTTTAATGAAATGTTTCAGGGGAAACATTGTAGAGCTTCATTTTAATTTACAAATGAACAAATAACATTGTTTTAATATTCCCATTTTGTTTTTGTTAAAACAGATAAAACTGGTTTAGGTCTCATGGCCATCATCAGATAAAAGTTTAGATAACAATCTTTTTATCTAACAATGAATGCACTTAAATTGACATAGACAAAATTGCATTTGACCCAAAATAAAATACAGGAAAGGTGTACTTAACCTTCACCAGAAATGAGAACCAGAGTCTTCAGGAGCTGGGAAACCTAAATCAACTGAAGTGGTTGCCGTAATGCTGGCCCCCTTGCAAGCAAAAATAAATATGTTCCATTCGCCACACGCTACCTATTCGCCGTCGGAGAGAACGCGGCAGCCAGTTACACTATATGTGTAGCTTAGTTGCATTAGTTGCGTGTATGTTCATTGTACATTGCCATGAAATAATCCCACATGCATTTTAAGATTGATTGATTCATCATAAGCTGTACACTGAGTATACAACATTGTGTAAATCTAGCCTCGATTGTGTAAATCGAAAATGTATGGAATATACTACGGCACTCCTAGGGAGTGATTAAGTTTTCACACATTTTTTCAATTTACGTAATCGAGGTGAGCTTACGCAATGTTTTATACTAGAGACTTAGATATAAGTATTAAGCAGACTTAACAAACACATTACACACGCTTCAAATCCATATATATAAAATCAAACGGATGTACATATGTATGTTTGTCCTGTATGGACTCCTAAACTACTGAACAGATTGCGATGAAACTTACATGAGTAATTCCTTACATGCCAAATTAGTCTTCTGTAAAAAAAAAATTGCAGAAATAAAAGAAATGCGAGAAGAAATATGCTCAAACTTATCAGACAATAACATACAATCAGTGTTAATATTTTTTTTGATAATTAAGGTTAGGTTCGATTAGGCCACAGCAACGCGTGACCAGGTAAAGCTAGTGATTAATAAAATGAAAAATTCTCAATCGATTTGCTTTTGGCACATACTGCAATAGCTTGGAGTCCATTGTCCCCATTAAATTTCTGCTATTTCACGACCGGCCCAGCGCCCACCGTGCACGGGAGAGCTTTCCGACTTTACTGCTTGCTCGCCTTATTTATTTCACTTTTACTTTCGTAATAAAAACGGTCTTTCATCAGGCATAAACTTATTTTGTTCCCCAGCAGGTAATGATGCAGGACGTGCAGTACAGCGTAGGCAAGAGGTTTAAATATGATGTAGAACCAAAAGAAGGTAATATATGTTTTTTCTTGGTAAATGAGGTAAATATATGAAAACACAGGAAATCATTTTCATTTATTTATCTTATGCTAGAGTGATATTTTCCGGGCACTGTTGCCGTGGTCTGTGGGAGCTCGAGCTTCTGTACGTTTCGCCCATTTCTACGATGGGCTTCTTCAGCGTGAAGTATGATGATGATGAAGATGATATTGATGAGAACTGTGAAACGTACGGAAGCTCCAGCTCCCACAGACCACGGTAACAGATCCCGGAAAACATCACCGTGTAAGCCTAAAACTCTTATTTATCTTATGTTTGAAAAAATCTAAATTCTGGAGAATTGACTTCGTACATACAAAATATCTGTCGGATGTGTGACTTCACCCATAGGAAATAAAAAATACATGATGATGATGATGATGATGATGATTTGTATAGCGCCGTTTCGTGACTGCTGTCACTGCAAGGGCGCTTTCAGGCTTGACGCGGCGGTGAAGAAATGAGTCTTCATTCCCTTCTTGAAGCTCTCGATCCCTTCCTTGGCACGCACTTCAGGAGGCAGCTGGTTCCAAGTGGACGGTCCCGCAACGGCGAAAGCGCGGTCTCCGAACACTGTACATCTTTTTCTGTGTTGAGTGCTGACAGATGTAAGAGCACTGTCGGCAGATCGCAGAGTGAGCCCCCTCTCGCTCAGACTCCTCGGTAGTATAAGCTCCTGCAAGTACTCTGGCGCCACTCCATGCAGCGCTTTGTGTACCGTGAGGCCCAGCTTAAATTTAATCCTTTCTGGGATCCTCAACCAGTGAAGCTTCTGCAGGAGTGGAGTAATGTGGCAGTACTTGCTCTGACCATAAATCAGGCGGGCGCTGGCGTTCATTACAGACTGTAATCTGTTTAGCTGGCATTTTGGTTGTGCAGCATAGATACCGTTGCAGTAGTCTACCTTGGAGATGACGAAGGCATTTATCAGCGCCTTCATGGCGTCAGGTGGTACGCAGTTTCTTGCTTGTTTCAGCTGCCTGAGACCATAAAAGCCAGAGCTGACAGTACTGCTAATTTGTTTGTCCAGGCAAAGGGAGCTGTCTAGATGGACTCCTAGCAATCTTACATCGCTGGATGGAACAATGTTAGCGCCAGAGATTGTTACTGGAGAATGATCTATTAGGTATGCTCTTCTGGCCGTGGTTAACCACATAATCTCCGTTTTGTTGGGGTTGAGCATCAGACGATGTGATCGCATCCAAATGTTTACATCTGCGACGCATTCCGCCACCGTTGATTTTAAGTAGTCAACATCTGATGGTTTGCAGTCTGAAAAGATTTGGCAATCATCTGCGTATATATGTGCTTTCAATCCCCGTTTGTGAATGACGCTTTCAAGCTCCCTCGTGTACAACGTAAAAAGAAGAGGCCCGAGTACGGATCCCTGCGGTACCCCTGAGGTTACTGTTGACTGCGTTGTGAGAGTGTTGTTGAGCTTAATGACTTGTTTTCTGTCCGAGAGATACGATTTCAACCAGCTCAGCGCCTTGTTTCGTATACCCAGTGTGAGTTCCAATTTCTGGAGCAGAATGCTGTGATCCACGGTATCAAAAGCAGCGCTCATGTCCAAGAGTGCGAGAATGGCTATATTTCCCTGCTCTATTGCAATGGTCAAATCTGACACTAGCCTCAGCAGGCCTGTTTCTGTTGAGTGAGCCTCTCTATACGCTGATTGGTGCTTAGCAAACAGGTTGTTTCCCTTTAGGTAAAGTGTGAGCCGTGCTGCGACAATCCTCTCAAGAATTTTACCTAGAAGAGGTAGGTTTGAGATCGGTCGGTAGTTTGCCTTATCTTCTGGATCTTGCTGGGCTTTTTTGAGAATGGGAGTAATTTCAGCTAGCTTGAGTAGTTTCGGCATAGTTCCATGTCTCAGGGATTTGTTAAAGATAACAGCAATGAGGGGGGCAAGTTCATCTCTGCAACTTTTCACTAGCCACGTGGGAATGGGATCAAGTTGACTGTACTTGTTGGGTGCAGCTATTATCCATTTAGTGACTTCGGCAGACGATGTGTCAGCAAGAGTCTCTAACGATGAAGTGTTGTATTCAGTCATTTCTGGTTCTGTAGCAGTGTCGGAAATTTCTCTGATTTTGGAAATCTTTTCTTCAAAGAAGTTTGAGAGTTCCTTTGCTGTTACCGAGGATACAGTGTCTGTTTTCGTGCTGTTTTTGCCAGTTAGATGGTTAAGTGACTTCCACAGTTGTCGAGGGTTGCCCTTAGTCTCATCAATTTTATTAAGCCAGTAGTGTGACTTTTTTTCTTTAATTGTGCTTCTGTAGCTCTTAAGTGCCGATAACCATTGCTCTTTAGATGCATTTGTCAACAGTTTTTTATTTTGTCGTTCAGCTTTCCTCAGAGTTTTCTTCATGTTCCTGCATTCTTCATCGAACCAGTCAGCTGAGACTCTAATCAGTCTAGTTTTAGTTGTAATGGGCGCGTGTTTATCGGCCAGAGCTGTGAGTGTGTCGTTGTAAAATGTCATAAGTTCATCACAGGTTTTGTGGGTCAGGAGTTCCTCCACAGAAGAGATCTGAACTGACAGGTCCGCACGAAACTTTTCTAGGTCAGCCAGCCGCCAGGCTCGAGAGGATGATGTGGTGTAGGAACTCATTGGTTTGCTTATGTTTACTTCCATTGTGACTAAGTTGCACTAACATATATTCCCGATAATCTTTTCTAGTTCACAGCACTGTCAGACCAATACTTGCGGAAATGCTAAAAATGTAGTACGGTGCACTTGAGTGTTTTTTCAAGGTATCTAAATAATATTGTTTTTAATAATAATACATTTTTATTCCAGCATAATCACTCGGTGGGTGCAATACGCGACCACCCATACATCAAATACACCAAAAATTACAAAAATAAGCAATGTTACATACACCTGGTAGGCACCTATTATAAAAAACAAGAGATGATTAAATCATGACACTCTGTAGGTAATAATAATAATAATAAATTGACAATATTTTTAGTGCCGTTTTGTGAATTCACTGCAAGGGCACTGCAGAGCCATAGCCCCTCCTGAACAAGCATGTCTTCAATCCTGACTTAAATGCACTTGTACTCTCCACAGCTCTCAGCTCGTGTGGTAAGGCATTCCACAGCAGAGGGCCAGCAATGCAAAAGGCACGATCTAAATTATTGGCCATGTTGCTTCTGCAGGGAACCCTGAATCTATTCACAGCAGTATTGAATGCAGACCTCAGGGTACCCCGCCTACCCTCTACTGTGTCCCCCACACATAGCTCTGAGATATACAGTGGCGCAATGTTCTGCGAGGACTTAAATACAGTTAAGCAGACCTTGTACTCCACCCTCTCCTTTATTTTCAGCCAATGAAGCTGATCCCTGAGTGAGGGTGTGATGTGCTCAGTAATTTTTAAATTACAGATCAAACGTGCCGCAGCATTAAGCACAGATTGAAGTCTGCCCAGCTGTACAAGTGGCAAGCCACTGTATATCCCATTACAGTAATCAAGCCGGGAGAGCACAAATGCAGCAACACGAGCCTTGGTTTCCTCGACTGGCAAGCATCTCCTGATGCTCCTGATCAAATTAATCTGGAACATTCCAGCACTTACTGTTTTTGATATTTGGGTTTCCAGTGAAAGTCCAGAATCTATATATACTCCAAGAAATTTTAAGATTGAGGATGGTTTGATACTCACACCCTCAATAGGAATAGAGTTAGTCCCACAAAGGTGCTGTCTACTACTGTACTACTGGCTCGGCCAGGTGACATCACGAAAATTCCTGAAATTGAGTCCATTGCTTTTCGAGATCATTGCTGTGATTGAATCTGACTGACTATCGGATCTGGAGCTTCCAGTACCCTGAGTACGAGTTGCAAAACTTGAGTAAAGTAAAGTTTACGGAAAGTATTAAAGAGTGGTTTTCCCTAAAATTTGCCGTTTTTGTTTGTGGGGAGGCAAGTTGTAAATTCTGCCCCTCAGGGGGTATGTATATAAATACAAAAAAAAGCAAAGTGGAGAAACTGTAACGTATTCTCCAAATGAGGGATATGAAAATTCTAGAACTACTGCCTAGATATTTTCTCCCTCGAACAAAAGCCAACCTTCAGTAGGTGGCTTTCAATTTTGGACGACTTCCCGTACCAAAGAAGCGAAAATCAAAAGGACCACACTCACCTCAAATTGTGCTCTGGTCCAAGATGATGCTCGTTTCTCAGGATCCTATGGAGATGAGCCTTGTTCACGAACTGCCACACTTGCAAGTTATAGGTAAAACAAACACACTCACTCACAGAATTTTTAACGGTAAATTTCAAATCGCTCGCGAGACATATAAAAACGTGTCTACTTGAGAACACGACAGAAGCGGAAGTCATCAAATCTTGAGATTTCACGTTGGATGTCAAAAAAGTTCATACCGACATCTTGCGATTTTTATCCGCACTTTTTTCAGATTGTGAAAGTCCAACATGAAATTCGCTTCTTAGACTATTAATTAAAATTAAAAATAGATGACGCTATTCATGCGTCACCATACACCCCCCTTTGCAAAGACTTAAAGTTAAAAGCTTTGCAACACAAACCAGATATTCAAAGAAACCATGTCGATTTTTACAAACAATATTCGAGAAATGATACATAGGTATAATTACAATCAATGTTTGAAAATCTTAAACTAGAGAAACTTAATATAATTAATATAATAAGTATGCCTACAAGTAAGCAGGTTAGACACAAAAATACTTAAGCCAATATAATAAGCTAGATTTAACATGTTCTAACAGATAAGCTTAGTAGTAAAGCATAAGATTAATTCTAAACATGGTAAATATGTACAATGGTAGAGATCTACTAACTCAGTAGACGAAATTAAATAGTAATCTATTGTGTCGGCAATGGGTAGAGTTTGACGACCGGACGTTTGTAAAAACCTTGCTCAGTCTTTACTGTGGCTACTCGAATCACGCCATCAACCCCAGGGAAAACCTTGGTGATGATTCCCAGAGGCCAGGACAAAGGAGGAGCGTCCTCTTGCCCAATCAGTACAACAGTCCCTACCTGAATTGCATTAACATTGGTTTGCCATTTTTGTCTGACCTGCAAAGTGTGCAGGTATTCTACCCTCCATCGCTTCCAGTAAGATGACACGATTTGATCCAGGAGATTTTTACGCTGAGTAAGGTTAACTGGTGTGTCAGGTAGCTCAGAAGCAGGCAGATGTTTTAAGGGAGTGAACATCAAGAAATGCGCAGGAGTTATAACGTCAGGGTGAGGATCAGAACTGATGACACTTAGTGGTCTAGAATTCATGATACTCTCGATTTGAGTCAACACCGTTTGCATCTCCTCATATGTGAGCAACTGATTCCCTATCACTCGATACAGATGAGTTTTCAAACTCTTAATATTTGATTCCCATAAAGCTCCGAAGTGAGGAGCTCGAGGGGGAATCATTTTCCACTCTATTTTATACGCCTCAAGTTCTCGCTTCATTCGGACATTATGCTGTGAATTTTGTAAAAGATTATATATCTCATCTAATTGGGCACGAGCCCCAACAAAATTTGTGCCGTTGTCCGAATACATAAAGGAAACTGGCCCACGACGAGAGATAAAACGCTTAAATGCAGCTATAAAACAGGCACTCGACAGATCAGTTGCGAGCTCAATATGCACCGCCTTGGTCACTAGACAAACAAACAGGCAGATATATGCCTTTTGAGCATGTTGTCCACGTCGTCGCGTAAGAAGTATTTTTAAAGGCCCAGCATAATCTACCCCCGTATGCACAAATGCTTTAGCTTCTGTTATGCGACAGGCAGGCAAGTCCGCCATCTTTGGCGTAGGGTGCGACGGGTTCACTCGGAAGCAAATATTGCATTTACGAGTTTGTGCTCGTATAACGGTTCTGGCATCCAATATCCAAAACCTTTGTCGTATAATAGACATCAAAAGTCCTGGACCGGTATGACAGTTGGATTCGTGAAAATGTTTAATTATTAAGTTCACCACTGAGTCATGTTTCGGAAGTAAAGCTGGGTGTCTAGCTTCAAAGGGTAAATCAGACCGTGAAAGCCGACCTCCAACTCGTAACGTACCTTCCTGATCCAGAAAAACCGATAAATTACGCAGTTTTTTCGATGGTAACTTGTTATCTTTTATCAACTTAATGTCGTCCGAGAAATGAACAGTTTGTATTGTCTGTACTAACTTAACTTCAGCATGGGACATGCATTCAATAAAATGCAACAGTGATTTAAATTTATTTATAAAGCGAAGAATGTAAACTGTAATTCGAATTAATTTATTCCACGAAGAAGTTCGTTGTGCTAAGTCATATAAAATCATAGAGTCGGCATGTACTACAATGGCTGTCAGTACAGTTGCCTGTTCAGGAATTTCTAACGCATCGGACGAGGAGAATCTTTGAATCGGCCATTCATCCGAAGGGCGTTGAAGCCACAGTGGACCATTCCACCATAAACTATGAGAAATTAATTGAGATGGTAACATACCACGTGAAACACAGTCGCTTGGGTTCTCGTCCCCTGAGATGTGATAAAAGTTCTGAGGGGGTAAATTCTCCTGACACTGAGCGACTCTATTTCCTACAAAAATTGACCAACGATGTGGAGAAGAGCAAATCCAAGCCAGCGCAATCGTTGAATCAGAAAAAGCATATACATCAGTTATATGAATCCGATCACGATACATCTCGATCACAAGTTTTAACATCTTTGACAATAAAACAGCAGCGCACAACTCTAAACGTGCTAATGTCGTAATCTTGGTGGGAGATACCTTAGATTTTGAGCACAACAACCTGACAGAAATATTTCCATCCATGTCAGTTGTATGTACATATATAACACAACCGTAACCATTCAGACTAGCATCACAAAAACCTACTAATAATACTTTGGTTGAGCTAGTCACACCGATGTGCCTAGGAATTTTTAAAGTAGCGAGCAACGGAAGTTCTTGTGTTATACTCGAAAAACGTCGAATTATAGCATCAGGCGGAGAGTCATCCCAACCGATGTTGGCACGCCATAGCTCTTTGATGAGAAGCTTTGCAGCCAGTATAACTGGTGCGACTAAGCCCAAAACATCAAACAAACGAGCTACAACTGACAAAATAGATCGCTTCGTGCATTTTTGCTGAGAGTCATTCGAAGTAAAGAAGAAATTATCCTTAACTGGATCCCAAGACAACCCTAATACTTTTAGAGTTACGCCTTTATCATCATCAAATTTTATGGAACCTCTATGTGAGTTAGGAAGACTACCTAATAGATAAGATGAATTGCTTGACCATTTTACCAGATCCATGCCACCATACTTGAACAAAGCTACGAGATCTTTTGCCAGAGAAACAGCTGAAGCCTCATCTGCCACAGACTGAACCAGGTCATCCATATAAAACCTAGCTCCAGCTACTTTGGCGGCTTCCGGAAAATGTTCAGCCATGTCCGATGCCAACTGACGCACAGATCGCATGGCCAAGAAAGGACTACACTTTAATCCAAATGGAACCCTATTAAATTGAAAGGTTCGAACTTTCTCCTTTTCAGAAAAACGAAATAATATTCTCAAATATCTGCGGTGGTCAACAAATACACCAACCTGCAAATACATCTGCTGTACATCTGCTGTCATCGCGACAGGAAACAGCCTAAAATCTAATAAAAGGAGAAACAAATCAGCCTGTAAATTTGGCCCAGAATGTAGTACATCATTGAGTGACAACCCAGTATGCGTTTTCGCACTAGCATCTAAAACAATGCGAGGCATAGGTTTGTCTTGACGCACTACAGCGTGGTGAGGAATATAATATCCATGTTCACCAATATCTGACTCTGCCACTTCAGAGAGATATCCCTTTTGAATATAGTCATTTATTACCGAATTATAATTCTCCTGCAGACTCGGTAACTGCTTAAACTTTCTTTCTAATAACAAGAAACGCCGAAATGCAGTATTTCGTGAGTTGCCCAAATTTTCAGGATCAGCACAAAAGGGTAGAGCAACAGAGTAACGACCTGCCTCGTCTTTAGTCACAGAAGATACAAAGGAGTTTTCGCACGCTGTCTCATCTGGACTTAAGAACTTTTTCACTGGGATTTCTTCCAACTCCCAGAACTTGTGTAATAATAAATCCGCATCTTTTACAGCCAATGCAGAAAAAGATTCGTGACAACTGTCTGCAGCTGAAACACTCTTTGGAAAATCTCCCATCAATACATAGCCAAAGGACGTCAATAATGCAGGTGGCGCTTTCGACTTTGACTCTATAATTTTTCCCAAATAAATAAAAGGGAATAATTGTGCACCCAACACAATGTCCACAACTCCAGGGACATTCCAGGATAAATCAGCCATTGAAATGTCCTTTAAATAAGTCATATCACTGTTATCAATGTACCTAGAAGGTAACTGATCCGTGATCTGATCCACCACTAACGCGTTAATCTTGTAAGTATTTTGAGGATTGTACCTCGATTGTATTTCAAAATTGACACATCCATGTATCGGTCGTGCAGAAAGACCGATTCCTCTAATTACTGAATTATTTAGAGGAACAATATGTAAATTCATATTTCTACAACATTCTAATGTTATCAAATGGTTTTGAGAACCATTATCAACAAGACATCTAACTATCATCTTATTTTTCTTGCAATTTGACCAGGCAAAAACCTGTGCCGTAGCCAACAGCACCGTGCTCGCATTCACCCGAGCATTTGCACTTAAAGAAACCGAGGGCACACCCGACCCTTGCATATCATCACCTGAATGCGACAGCTGATGTCCCTGCTCAGCATTCTTGACTACTCGTCTGGCCTTATTCTCCTTGTCGTCAAAATGCAGAAGGGTGTGATGTCCCTTATTACAAATTTGACAAGTTCCTGTCTCAGTACAATGAGACCAGTGGGCAACACTCAAACAACGAACGCAACCCCGTTTTGATTTAATAAATTCATACCTTTCCTTAGGAGAATAGCTCTTAAATTTCACACATTTATGTAATTTATTATGGTCGTTTCGTTTACACAAAACGCAAAAGAGAGTGTCCCCAGTAGACACTCTACCACTTGCGAGGAACGCACGACCACTCACAGATTTTGTCGTATTATTCCTCACGCGTGTATTCGAATGGCAAGCTTCGGAAACCGACTTCGATTCATTTACGTGCGATCTTTCCAAAATTTTGACCTGTTGTTGAACAAAACTGATAAGATTCTGACAAGAAGGTATTTCGATGTCTTTCAGCGAAAGCTCGAAGGCCATAACTGTAGACGAATTCAATTTACGCAAAGCGCAATTAAATAAAAGAAAATCTCCCACATCTGTAATACCTAATTGTTTTAATGCTGCAATGGAAGCGGCGTACTTCTCAATAAAGCCATCCAGACAGGCAGCCGTGTGATCGGCCTTCTTTAAATCAAGGATATTATTTATGTAATATGTTCCTAGCGCACGTTTATCCTGATATTTTTTAACAAGACTGTCCCAGACCACGTTATAGGTTTCCGCTGACGGTACAATTCCCGAAAATATGTTCGCTGCCTTTCCCGTCAAGTTGCCTGTTAAATATTGCACTCTTTGGGCATCTGACAACCCTGTATTTAGATGGACGTTTGCCTTAAAGGATTCAAAAAATCGTGACCAATTTTTTGGATTCCCATCAAACAAAGGAATTTGTATGGGTGGTAATTTTACCTCATATCTAGGCCCACTTTGAGTCGATACATGTGGTGTTTCGGTTTTTAAAATTCTTTCCCTAACATCCATTATTTTACTATAAAGTTCTTCAAAGGCCATAAGTGATTGATAATTTACCTTTGCCTCTGGGTCTATCTCTAAAGAAAGTGCATTTATTTGATCTATCAAATCTTCGTACTTTTTAACCCAGCTTCCTGCTTCCTTGGAAGCCGATAAAAAATTACTATTTTCTCTGGATGCAAAATTAGAAACATTTTTTCCTAGTTTATATAAATTATTTATTCTTTCAAAATAAACCTTTTGTTTCTCTTTCAATATAACCAAAGTTCTTGTTAAAGCATCCGCCATGTTTACTATTTAAAATAAACAATAAAAAATGAAGAAACGGTAACAAAATCGAAAAAACCTACTTTCAGTTCTGAAAGAAGAAATCGATTTGCCTCAAAGTTGAATTTATTTTATGTCAGTATGTATCACAATATTTACTTTCTCCAGACAGTTTATTTACTAATGGAAAAAAAACAATAACAAACTTGTAAAGACATTTATATAAAAATATAAACAAAGGTAGGTAGGCACCTGTAGACAACGCTCAGCTGTATGAATACCTAATCGCTAATGGATAGGTATCATCAGTGTTTTAATTCCGCAACTAACAAATATATGTACCTACTGTGTATTCAACACTTATTAAAAAAATAACTACCTACATACAAAAATATATGACACTCGTTAATTTTTGTACACAATATAAAATAATGCTAGAATATAGATTCTAATACAAAGGCATATCATATTATGTTCTTAACAATTAACTATCGACACAGTATCCTTGAATATCCGTTTCATGTCAACCATTCTGGTTTCGATAAGGTTACGAAGGACCAAATCCGGTTCGAAGGACCAGTGGGGAGGCAAGTTGTAAATTCTGCCCCTCAGGGGGTATGTATATAAATACAAAAAAAAGCAAAGTGGAGAAACTGTAACGTATTCTCCAAATGAGGGATATGAAAATTCTAGAACTACTGCCTAGATATTTTCTCCCTCGAACAAAAGCCAACCTTCAGTAGGTGGCTTTCAATTTTGGACGACTTCCCGTACCAAAGAAGCGAAAATCAAAAGGACCACACTCACCTCAAATTGTGCTCTGGTCCAAGATGATGCTCGTTTCTCAGGATCCTATGGAGATGAGCCTTGTTCACGAACTGCCACACTTGCAAGTTATAGGTAAAACAAACACACTCACTCACAGAATTTTTAACGGTAAATTTCAAATCGCTCGCGAGACATATAAAAACGTGTCTACTTGAGAACACGACAGAAGCGGAAGTCATCAAATCTTGAGATTTCACGTTGGATGTCAAAAAAGTTCATACCGACATCTTGCGATTTTTATCCGCACTTTTTTCAGATTGTGAAAGTCCAACATGAAATTCGCTTCTTAGACTATTAATTAAAATTAAAAATAGATGACGCTATTCATGCGTCACCAGTTTGTTTAAGCTTGGTTTTCTTCATCACTGTAACTCTTTTGCTAAGACCATAAAGTGTAAGAAACAAAACGGCAGATTTTGGGGAAAATCACTCTTTAATACTTTCCGTAAACTTTACTTTCCACAAGTTTTGCAACTCGTACTAAGGATACAGGTGGACAATTTTTTTAGCGCGATGATGATTTGACGTGTTGTTGGTGAGATTGGGAACTCGTAAACTTACGACATCAACATAGTGGATATTTTTATTTCTGAACCTGAAAAAGCCTGAAAAACAAAATACAGTTTTAATCCACACATATACTTTAAGTTTATGCATTAAATTGCTTTGTAAATCGTTAAAGCACTTTTCCCATTACATCACAAGGAACCTAATTACATTGACGAGTATTTGGATTAAGCATCACAGCCAATATGCGGGGGCATCACGTGGTGGGATGTGGATGACTGCCGCATACCACGTGGTCGTTAATGTTTAACTGCTGTGGCTTAAGATGCCAGGAGACCAGCATTGTGAGGGGATGGGGCGTCGTCTGTTTTACAGCACTAAAACGGCCATACAAATGACAAGTTGGGGGTAGATTGACCCATGCGAGGATGCTTTTCAAATCTTATCCAGAGTACGATGATGACCTTTAGCAACGTTTTTCTTTTTAAAATGTCATCATCCATTAATGCTTTGTAATTTACATCAATATCGTCTATTGCTTTCCACATAATCATTATTGGCGCTTCAACCATGCGTGAGTCTTGGTCTTCTTGAAGAATTTCCTCCACCTTTGCCTCTCGTTGAAAAAAAGTGTGCGCTTTTTACAGTCGACTTTTTTTAAAGGATGTTTGAGGAGCTTTGAGATATCGTTCAAAATTTAAAAACGTTGGAATTTTTTTTAATAAATAGAGTAGTAAAACATTTTGTTCGTACAAATCTTCTTAAAATTAAAGTAATCTTCGATGAAAATGTTGTGTAGGTACATCATGTGTAAATGAAGTGTTAAGAAAGTGGAATCTTAAAAATCATCGAAAAAAAACTAGCTCGTGAAAAGACTAATGGTAAGCATAGTTTTGTTTACCGACCCAAACATCCATGGTAAATATTTTTCAGGGTTTGGTGGTTTACACAGTGAAAGTCCATTGCATAATTAATCAAATAAATATACTGTTTTAATTCACTTTTTTATTATTTTATTTTAAATATGTCTAACAGTTTTCGCCTAAAAAGGCTAGGACAATGAAGTGACAAATAAATTCATTGTCCTGAGGATGCCTTTTTAGGCGAAAACTGTTAGACATATTTAAAATAAAATAATAAAAAAGTGAATTAAAACAGTATATTTATTTGACAGTATATCCATGGTAAAGTTTTTTTCCTTAAAAAAATCTTTAAGAAATACACCTTATATAATATGTGAGATATGTAAAACTCACGTTTAATTATGATAGAGAACTTACTCAGTATTATAGCCAACACATAAACAAGTTAACAAAGAACTAATATCGTGTTAGGATTAAACCATGCGGTCCGGATTAAGATAATTTGCAATGGACTGGCTATTACCGAGTAGCAAATACCGGCGGTTTGTCGTCATATGACGGAGTAGTTTTATGGATCATTATGTTTTACCCTAACGGACTTTCATTGCAAGAACAAACTGCTTACAAACTAACCACCATCGCATGACGCGTTTAAACTCAAACATAAAGTTTATCAAAAATATAAGAAAACTGAAACACCAGCCCTAATAAACGTTTTAGTTTCTAAGCATTTTTGGTACACTTTTATAAATTAGTTAGAATTTTAACTAAGTAAAGGGGTCATCGAGTGAGCAAAATTTTGTTTGAAGAGTTGCAGAGGCGCTATTACACTTGCATATAAAATATGAAATACTCGATGGCTTTCTTTGTTAGGTAAAGTTAATGCTCGGGATACAGGCCAGAGGGACGTAAATTTTTATGAGATTGTTTACCTAGTACTCGTATGTTAAAGTCACGCTCATATACCTGAAACAATTTCCTTTATGACTCATTTATACATTTTTATAATCCCTTGTACACATCAAATAAACCTGCGATAATACTTTTTAATGCTGTGAGTATTCACCTCCTTGTCAAATGTTTAAAAAAATACAACTGAGGTAAACATGTAGTGTAACTCCTTGCCGCGTTCTTCCCGAAGGGGTCGCATGTGAAAAGTGAACCTAATTATTTTATTATTAATACAAAATTTATACAGCAACTTTCATGACAGTGCGTCACTGCAAAGACGCTTGTCCATATGATTGGACGAAGAGGTGAGTCTTGAGACGTCTTTTAAACAGTCTCTCCAAATCCAGTTCCCTCAATGAGGCGGAATTTTAATAGATAAAAGGGCCGGCCTTACTCCAACCACTTCGTATTCATTTTATTTTTTGTTATTGTTTTTATCAATATGTACAAAATATTGCAATAAAGTTAAAAAAAAATCTAATTACAATAAATACTCCCCAAAGTAAGCATAGCTTGTGTTTTGGGTTGTTGTTATAATTTTTACTTTACTTTAATTGGATATATACAAATGTAAGATGCTTTCAAAGATGCATTGAATTTTTAAATGAAAAACTTTCATTCCTAATTCATTTTGAAAATATGGAAAAACTTAATCTAAACGGCAGAAATTTAATCTTTTGTAAACACGTTCCTCGTCCTTTGCATGCAGTCTGGCTTAAAAAATAAAAGCCCGACCAAACTCGCAGTCGCAGAATACGGTCGGGGAGATAAAGGGCTACACTTGGCGGCGGCTTTTTTTATAAGAAAACGTAATAAGGCGGGCTGTAGTTACATTCCCGCGCAAAGCTTCTCAGCTTTCCACCGCCGCGCCGGGAGTAAAGCTGGATGTCTACGAAAGCTAGAAGCGGCGTAGGCGATTGAAATGTGCTACGCCAAACACATTTTTTGAAAATAATTTTGTGAAGAGAAATGCAATTTACTATTTGTATTTCTGTATTGCTCTCAGAATTAGGTTAACTTTATAGATCAATTAATAATTAATTTACTAGTTTTTAAATGAATTACTATTAACGATTTTCTTCACGAATTGAATTGACACGAAAAACTTTGTGTGTTTATATTTAACTCTATAATTTATAATTTATATTTGTTGGTGTCGTAGCTAGTGTCTTAAATACTTAAGACGCTAGCTATGTTGCCAACAAAACGTCGAGAATAATGTAATTTCTCTTATAACGGTTCGTCTAATATCCGATTAATAAATTTTAACGGTTGTAAACTATTATAAACGAGAGAGTTGTTTTAAATATTTTACAAATGATTATCCAATTTTAATAAGACATTGGGCCAGTACACATACAATCATTGCTCATGCAAATATTCTACTGATGGACAAAAGACAAACAAGCACTAAGGGGACCATGAGACAACACGGTTTGTAAAATTAGTTTTTTTATTCTATACAAAACGTATGGAGAGTTTTCCTTTAAATAGTAGGCGACACGTTTTACCACACGAGACTGGAGACGCACAAATTCCAAATTAGCTTATCTTTCTCCTAAGTAGTTGAGCTAGCTGAAAGCCCAAACCCTCTCCTGCTCTAAGAAACTTCTTGCTACACCCAAGCCTCTCAGACCCCACGCACAAGAATTTCAGTTTAAACTTAACCGTAGCTTCTACCCGAAAATGAACCAAAACCAAAGCAGCGTCTCTAGGGAGTGTTTTAGTTTATAACCATTAAAGTAAACTTGAACCTTACGTTTTTTACTTGGGGTATTCGCAGACCCCGAAGTACTATTTCATAGGGCTGAATGGAAAACATGATCCTGTAATGTGATACATTTTTATTCGAGCAAATGAACGTGGTTTCTCTGAGAACTTAAGTTTTTCTGAACCCAAAAAAACATGCGAGTGCTTAGTTTAAATTCTAGTTGTTGAAAATGTTTCTGTTAAATAAATGTATTTAAATGTTTTACATGTAAATTTTAATGTTTCAGTTTATAAAATGAAAAGGATGTTTCAATGTTGAACGACTTTCTTTATTTTGTTGATTGAATATTATAACGAAGTTACTCTCACATTGAATTTTATTTCAAATAAAGTCCGTACATTAAAAATATATTTTGGATATGTGATTTTACAGGTGGTCACCTGGTATAAAATAGCTCCCCAATAATCAGCGTTTTTTAAAATTACTTACAGCATTGTGAAATGTAGGCCAATTACAGATGCTCTTAATGCAAACGTAGCGTTTTTAGGAGTTTTATTCCAATTGCCTAAATAAATTTGTACAGAAGTATGTCTGCTTTAACTCAATGATGTAACGTCATATTTTTTCACACTGTTAATGTGAAGACTTTATTGTAGTACTCGATTGTCAATGTCTTTTAAAAATGAGAATGACCATTATTATATGGATACCTTAAAGGTAAAACTGAATTAGTGACACATTAAGCTAACATAGGTTTCTCACAAAAATACTCTTTTTTCATATTTTCATCGAGAAAAAACATGACAAAAGTGTGAAAATCCTGTAGTTTGGAAGTTTGTCTTCAGCATTTCTTTATGATTAGTTTATTTACTTTAAGAAATTACACCCTATAGACTCTTTTATCCACAATTTTTAAAATTAGTAAAGCAACACTAATTCAGTTTTACCTACAATATTATGAAGTGAATAAATTGTATGAATAAAGTACGAACGTATTGAAATGGGAATTCGAGGATAGCAAAAAGTGGAGACAAATCTATAGAAGTTCTTGTCACCCTTAGTGAAATAGAGGCAAAATACATTTACAGTTAAAGAGAATGAAAAATATATGAAATTGCTTAAACTAAGATCCAGATATGTCCAAAGTACTTCAATAAAATTCATGCAATTTTCATACAATTTTCTCTCTCAGTTCCAGACTTTTGTATCAGGCTAGCAGGATTGGTAAAGGGTGAAAGTCATGTTGGCAGTGATAACGCTAATGGGACGCACAGCTGATATCTCTGTCGCCCTAATCCTTATTGCACTCCATACGACCACCCGGTACTCAGAGTACAAAACCTAACAGCCACAGTCTTTTACAAAAAATGTATGGAAGCTAAAATGCTCACTAACGGCGCTGTTTTAGTTAGAATACATTTTTTGATGAACGCTATGGTTGAGTTAACACGTATTTGGGGGTAAAGGGTAGCAGACTTCTGATAGTAAAAACGGGTGGAATTTGCAATACAAAAGACTTGTACTTAGTACAGTAAAAATACTACTATTATCATTTGAGTTTTATTCTGTTGCAATTAAGGTTTTAAATGCCCATTTTTTTTGTATAAATACGCAAAGGTTTGTGATGCCATTACAGTCAAGGATGAAAAAAACATCGTTTGTTATGTTATTTTCTAAAATAAAGTTAAACAATTGAAGGCGCCAGCCTATAAATTTGATTTTTTTTTATCTGTAAACGGAACAAAATAGGAACAAAATTGTACCTTTTTTTTTTTAATTTCGCTAGTTTCGGACGGTTCTAGTTACTGATATTAGCATTTTATAATCTAACTGATTTGAAATATTTGCACTTAAAGCCCTAAAATAAGTAGGCGCATAACCTAACCAAATTTTAAATATCATATCATGAAATAAAATAAGTATGTAAGGACCAAAAAAATGGCGACTGATCTGCAATGTTGGCCGGTAAGACATATTCTTTTTTTGTTGATTGTTATAGTTTTTAAAGATATATCTATTTGCAATGAGTTAATTTTTTTTTGTAATTTTTAGCATTGTATAATTTTTGTTCCTTAACTTACAGGTTGGTATGAGCCTGACCACCCATACTGTAAAAAATAGTTCACTTTGGCAGCATCACCCCTGCTTCAGGGAAGGTGGGCAAAAGTTGCAGGGCTTATTTTCATTTGAGATTTTCTTTTTATGTTGTAGGTCCACATGCGACATGTGTAAGTGCGATCTTATTCGTGTCTGCTTATGGGAATGCATGAAATATGAATCTTAAATTTAATACATTTTTTGCAACTAAGATTATACTTTCAAAATTGTACACGTACACATTATGTGAATTGGTATATTGTATGTGAAGTATAACGAGAGGGGCTTGAATCAGTGATTTGAATTTAAATTTTATTCAGTTCGTGGGTGCTCAAGTACACGAGAGGAACGAAATTCGTTTGCCCTTGAAAAGTCGCAATTATTGAACGAGTACCTTTCGCCAGAATTGTAGCCGCGTATGCATCAATATGTATGAATCCTATATATTGAGTTCCATGTACCAGCCGGGCTAGGTGAAGTAGACCAAAACCACCCTCAGACTATACGCCGGCCATGCTTATAGGAAGTCCATGGAGCCAAAGGAATTGAACATTATTAATTGTAATAACAATATTGATCAGAATATTTTGAAGGTATGATTTTCTCGTATTGTTGTAGAATTTTCATGAAGCAATTATCTGTCTATTAAGCTGTGAAATATGTATAAACAAATATGGTTCTTCTTCTTCTTCGATGGCACTACAGCTCATATCCAGCCTTTGTCTCCATCAGCCTTTGCCTCTAACTCCTTCTGTCTATAGCTGCAGCTTTCCACTCTGTCAACTGTAGTAGTTGGCTTGCAAACAAACAAATAAGGTTATAGTGATCTTTTGAGGGATCTTGTACTTTTTTCGAGGTGTTGCTTAATCGCGGGTAAGGGTGATCTATTCATTCATTGTGTTTTTCTTACCTAAATCTCCAAAATAAAACAAATTTTACCCTGAATTGGTGAACACGTCACAAAATGCGCAGACTTTAAAACAAAAACACAAGGAAATTTTAGGTGTGTACTTACTTATTACATTTAAGACGCAACTAAGCTACACACATCGTGCAATTTCTTGCCACCTTATCCCCGAAGGTTTTCGCATGTGGTGAGTGGAACAAATTTATTTTTACAGGTAAGGGAGGGGACCTTACACCAACCACTTCAATTGCAGTGGGGTTTCCCAGCTTCCGAGTGGGCTGGTACTCATTTGATGTGAAGGCTGAGTAAACTTTACCGTTATTTTATTTTGGGTTTTGAAATAAACACCGAAAGGGGAAATCATTTCGGATACCCTTGGTGGGATTCTAATCCGAGCTGTCGGCATGGAACGTAAGCACTCTACCAAGTGAGCTATCGACCAGACTATTGATCATCCTTGAATATGTCTTTAATATTGATCGATGTTTACTACAGACTATCAGCTTATCTTATAACTTCCATCATTTAATCATATATTATGCAATTCATCAATTAAATAATTGAATCTAGCGCACAGTGAGTGATGTGTTTTTTTTGAGAGCCCTACCCCAAGCCAGAGTTACCCTATCCGCCGGGTAAATAAACGCGATCCGGGGGCGGATTCGGCAACATTTGTTACAAAATTTATTATGACCGGCGGACGTTCATTTTTACACCGGCACTAAATCTGATCGATCCCGGGATGTGTCATTTTGGGCTGGCATGGCAGTGTGCCAGGCGGACAGAGAGCTAGACAAGTTTTTGTAGGCAATGCATCCCTTGTAATGCCAACTGAGTGAACCAGCGCCGATAACAGACTACAAATTCACGTCTTGTTTTTAGATAATTGATGTTTCACTCATATTCACGAGGAAAGTTGAAATAAAAAAGTGTATAACAACTGTAGATTTAAAAAAAAATCAATTACTTACTTATTCTTTGAGTTGATGTTCTTTTGTTTTTGTGAATTGCACCTGTAAGGTTTTAAAAATCGAAAGCTCGATTTGTTTCGTTGTTAAGTGAATACCTACGCATTTATGTCCTGTTAATTTATAATTGTTACCAGAAAATCTTTTTTAATAGGTTAAACAACTTCTTTAACGACTTTCTACGATATATTCACTAACTTTTAGACAAGCATTCATTTAATATTAATACCTCCAGGGAATTGTTGAAATTTTAATAAGCTTCTATCAATGCTTTGCAATAATTAAAACATGCAGTTACTTAATAGCATTATACATGACTACAATCACTTTAAAAAAAAATTCCACTTCGTTGTCTCTATTAAATTATAAAAATATGAAAAATTGGGATAACTAAAAACTTGGTTTCAGAATCACTTGACGCTTCTTACTCAACAAGAATAAATGGAGACTCTGTACTATCTGAAATCCGAGATCAGATCATCATTTCACATCTTCTCTTTCGGAATAACAGCTTGTTAAGCGTCGAATGCGACAATTAGGTGGTTAGGATCAAATCACCCGTGGCGCCCATAGTAATTTTAAATTGGCCATTTTCCACGAGCCGTTGGTCTCCTTAGTCCAGTGCCTGTCTGTTCAAACTCCCTCCTGCTACCTCCTGTATCGCAAGTACAAAATTTTGACTCAACCGAAAATATATAGAAGCTGAAACGCTCATTGGCACGCCGTTTGAGTTTGTATACTTTTTTTGGTTAACGCTATGGTTGAATTGAAGGTACAGTTTTATACTTGGGGAAGTGTTCTCCTGGTACTTGCTATAGCCCTGTATATAGCACACAGACTGGGAGGCCAGTTAATCAGTTTCAAGGACAGAAGGGCGACTGCTACACGCGCTATGCAAGCAATGCGTGTTTACTGCAGTTCAATTATGTGCTCTTAATACTACTTCATATTATTCCTCATTGTGGTTTCTCGTTGATCCTTGTGGTCGTCCAATTCTCTTTCGACTATGCTCTAGCCCCCGAGATGCCAGCTGCTTTCTTCACTTGATTGCTTCTTCGTATGGATGATCCTTCTCTTCTTCTCTTCCTCTCCATGCTGCCAATTCTAACCAGCCATTCCAAGTTATCTTTATTGGAACAGAAAATGTGTCACTAGTATGGTCGATCGGATAAGGCGCTGGCACTTAAATCTGCGTCATTGAAACGCGCGCAAGTTCAGACCCCGTCTGCGCCGTGTCTTATCGACAATGATCCTGATTTTGTCTGGCTTCGACATGGCACTTTTGGCGATGGCAATATGACATCTGATCTCTCCTTAGCAAGGTCTGCATGCATTTTAAAAGCTATTGATTTAATTAACTTCTTTGAAGAAGTCCAAATTTCTGCGAGATAATCTTACATGTATATTTTTGCAAATTCTGTTTTAAGATTACATAGAGACAATATTCCTAATCGGAAAACGCTTCGAAAAATAGTCACAATTCTATCCCAATAGGTTTTGCCTTCTTCCCTTGAACACAGGGGTGGAATTATATTTTGTCGCTGGGAGGAGGGGAAGGGATGAGGGGAGGGGCAGTTGCCATGCAAGCATCCCCTAAACTAAATACAGGGACGCACGCACACACAGAGGGCACGCGCAGCCAAGTGTATGTGTGTAAGGATATTTGTAACAGTGTGTGTAAACACTTCCGGGACCAGCGAGGGGATGGCGCGGAATGACCTTGGGAAAAAACAATTCAAGGACACACATATATGAGTCACTTTTTTTTTGTAATAAACATGAAAAAATTAAGAGTAAATAAAAGTAAATGAGTTTGTGTTGCTTTGTACAAAATCTTGTACATAAGAATATTTGCAAACATCAAGCCCATAGATTGAGTTGGTACATCGTCTAATGATACGTAATAGTAAAGAGAAAATTAAATTGAAGGAAGTAGTAAAAGTGACGTTTTGCGATAGATCACTGTAAGGGCTCTAACGTAAGTGAAACGCTATCGCCGTTCCACTAGAGTCTAGAGGTGGCCAACACCTCTTACGAGTCTCCTCCAGTTGTTCCTATCCTGACATCATTCGATCAGTTCATTCATATCCATATTTTTCCATGCATTTTATTTTTTTACGATTTCACTAATTTCCTTTACCTTACCCTCTTGACTCTTATATTTCTTCTGTAAATACTTTTTGTCTAGCGTTCATCACCTATTCTTTCCAAATGCCCAAGCCATATCATTTTACTATTTTGTACATTTGTCCTCACATCCTCTTCTAGCTTACATTATTTTTAAACTCATTCATTACGTACACTATTCATCAAAAAATATTCATCTCCACTGTTCTACACATTTTATTCCTTTCACTATCATTCACCGTCCACGCTTTAGTGGCACTAGTATTTAATACATGACTGAACCTATTAAAAATTATAGCTTGGTACAAAAATACAATAATTCATGTCTTAAAAATGCTGGCATGGAATTTGTTAGCAGAGGGTTAATCGAATAAGCTCGCCTGTCGGTGTGCGGCACACACACAACTAAACCTGGATTTACATAAGTCCCACAGCGATTGGGGTTGCGCAGGGAAGTGCAAGTACCAAGGCAGACCCATGGCGGGGGAGAGAGACGGGGTGACCTTGGGAAATATCGGAAAACGTGCCACTTTACGGAGCGTGGGTACCTGCGTCTGCCATCTGATGTGGTAGTTCCATTTGATGGTTGGTTCTTTACCCCTTTCGTGTTGACACAAAGACCTGGATAAAGAAATAGGTGGTTTGGATAATTTACCAAATGTTATTCGTACTTTTTCAGTAGAAAAAACTCCCACCTTGTTTTATGAAAGTTTCAATCTTCTACTATTGTATGTAATTGTAGACTTTTGATCCTGTGTATACATAGTTAAAGAAACTCTTGAAAATTGTACGTAGGCCGACTAAGACCCGGTATTTTAAATGTTAGCATTGTGACTTTATACTGAATGAAAAGGACGTACTTATGTCCGATTTATTTACCAATTTCTTAGGTAAAGTTTTCAATTTTGTCTAGCTAGCAACGAGTTATTTAATGTCTTGTGAAACACTTTTAGGCTCGGTATTTTCAACGTAAGCTTATGTGACATCAAACTGATAAAAAAAGTACACGTACATGATTGACGTGAGTGCCTTTCTTTCATTCAATATGAAGTCGCTTTACTAAATTGTAAAAAAACTCATGCTGCTACACCACGGCAAGGCTTTCTGCCATTTTTCTTTCTTTCATTTTTATGCCTGCGAGTCCTGTTGCAAATCCGTATCTAAGATGAAAAGGTCCTTATAGTTCCAGATCATGTGCGGAATTACTCCTGTAAAAAAATATGAAATTTAAAAAATGAAACAACATTGAGTTTATTTTTTAATAATTTATTCCCATTTCTTTAATGATGGTTAAATTATATTTATTTTTATAATAAAGGTAATAGTAATATTAATTTTCCAAAGTTAATTACATAATAATATTATGATAGAAATGTTTATTATAATATTTAGAAAGTATGTGTAGCAGGTAGAGTGAATTTCACCATTTTTCTTTCTTTGCCCTTTCAAGTAGATTATAGTGATGAAGCCAGAGCAAAATTACAATAAAAAATAAACAAAGAAGCTTTTAGATTGAAATAACGTAAACAATATTAATGTTAAAAACCCAAAAAATAAACGAAAAACTCTGCCTATGAAAGATTACAAAATAATTTGTATTTATTCTTCGGCGAAGATGGGTTTACATATAATGATCTTTCAGCGGTGTTTTCGTTCGACTTATTTAAGGGTATATCAACATTTAATATTAATTATAAATAAAATTAACTAAACTATGAAATAAAGTAAGTACCTCTATGTAAATTAATAAGGTATGGTGACTAACAAAAAGAAATTTTTACATCGCATTTTTTTAACAAAGAAAAAAATTACGGAACAAAAATTTATGGTATGCCTTTACACATCATTCAATAATATTCTAATAAAATAACGAAAAAAATAAGCGATCATATTCATCCTGCCATATAAAGATTATGGATAAAAATATCGTATTGGTAAGAATATAATAGGTTTAAAAAACTAAACGTGCCTACATGTAACCGTTAAGAAACTTTTAATTCTATACAATTTAGGAGTTTATTAATGTGAACCACCCGCAAAACAAAAAAATTGAAAAGTTAATTTCACAATTTTTTTACTCAAAAAACATTTTTTAATTATTTGCGTGTTGAAATAAATGTGTTAATAATTAATTTAATTTATATTAATTAATTTTATTTAATTAATTTTCGGTGCTATTCACACACAACAAATTCATGGCTCAGCTGCCACCTAATGTGAATTTTCAATACAAAAACAATGATCCATAGATCAACTATGGGTCAAATGTGTTGCGAATAGCTCTGTTAAAATGTTTTATGTTCACAAATTTCATTCCATACAACAAAAATGATGGGTTTAATATCTTTAAAATAAAATCACTGAACTGACTGTTAAATGTGTGATGATTTTCCAAGATGATCGCAATGCAACTAAGCTACGCGTATAGTGTAACTTCTTGCTGCGTTGTCTCCGATTATTTTGCGAGTGGTAACAATAACTAAACGCTACAACAATAATATTTTCACGCTTTCTCATATTTTTCACTAAAAGTTGATCAGCAGGGATGAGTGACTGCGACAGAATGAGTTAAGACTGACGAGTGCGACGAGAGCGACCGCTCAATATATTGGACTTCCTTCCCTACCGGCTGATCTGTAACCGAAGTATAAAACTTTACTCATTACATGGTCTAAACCAAAAAAATGTACTAAATCTCAAACAGCACATCTAGTGAGCGTTTTACTTTCTTAATATTTTTTCGGTTGTGTCTAAAAGTAAAGTCTTATCCCTGGGGTACTGTCCAACAAATAAAAACAATAATATTTGCTCCTCCCCTTGGCGGGGATTCCCATTCACTTAGTAACAAGATCAAAAATTAAAAACGAAATTGGACTAAATAACAAGAAAAATTCATTTGTACTTTAGGAGATGTATAAAAGAGTGAAGCGACTAGTTTTCCATTTTTAAAAATTCCCATTTTCTTATTCATAACCAAATATCATACAGAGTAGTTACACAAGCGGTGGAACGACTAATCATACAATATGGCTCCGTATAATAATAATATAAGTAAATTTTACAGTTACATAGATGTATAACTTTCTTCAGGATATAATTCTCAACTCACATCAGATTCCACGTAGACGATACATTGGTTACTTTCCTATTTACTTTGTATGGCTGATGTGGTTTTGTTTATTTGAACATAGAAATTGAACGATTACAGCCCATGTTTTTGTATTATTGTAGTTGATTTGTAATATAATAATAATATGATGAAAAAATTATCAAACAACCGTGGAGGAATATAATAATGTATGGCATTGCCTTTATTTATAAAACTCTATTGCTCCGTGGATATTTTGTGATTACAAACTAACAGACTCGTTGTGAATCAAGGGGTGGAGTTGCTATGAAAACGTTTGCAAACTCAGATCAGGAAGTAAGGAGATGTGAGATTTGACAGCATTTTCATAATCGAGGTCATTTAGGAATTATGTCCATAAAATCGCTCTTTGAATGGTTGAACTGAAGCCCTATTTTGCTAAATTCCTTACATTTTGGATATCAATCCAAGTCGAAGCTTGGTAGCGTCTCCGAAAGAACTTCATTGATAAATAATCACAGTAGTTAGACCTTATCTTTCGACACATATCGCTTTTAAATCGTATGGAATTTAGCAGAGGAGCACTTCTGGTCACGTAGAGGTCGCGGTTAAACTATTTTTTTGCTGAGCCTTCTCCTGTTTATGGACAAATAGATTCATTGCTTTCTTTGCATTGAATTGTGTAATTGAGGCTGTACCAAAAAAGTGCGGACGCTTGTTTTGACGTGACAAATCTCCTTATTCACTGATCTGACTTCCCGAGTTTTCCTATATTCCCAAGGAGAATGATTTACCCACTACACAGCTGGATTTTGTGTTTTCTGGTATAATACTCGCATTATCATATAAACTGTATAAAAAGACTGTATTAAAACTTACTTTAATATGTCACAACACCAAGCTGGTATAAAAAACATTAAGCCTAAACTATGCAAAATACTCTTTAGAAGAGTGACTTACTCGCTAGTTCCCTCTCTTTTTCTCATATCGTTTATTTTCATAATTTTAATTTTCGAAACAATCTTACAAGTAATGCTTACGTTCTACATCCAAGATTAATCAATACAAAATAACAATGTTTTCATTTCATAAAAGCATTCTCTCTTTATAGCTTTGCAGAAAAATACAATCTACAGACGAATAATCCAACCTTTATATTTTTGTCGAACAGCAAAATATTTGAAAATATATTCTCGTAATGACACAACTCTCTCATGTATTGCCAATATTCTCCATAAACTCTTTCCTTACCGTATACCTTCTCTCGCCAACATATATCATATCTCAATAGAATCGTATTTTATTTTTAAATATCCACATCGTGTCTCCCAACAAATCACTTATAGCTCTTTGCATTTTGAAATTCCATTCGCATTGACATCAAATTTACAAAAGTATAAAAATAATTGTTTGTCGTTTCCGTGTGCTACCTTCGACTTTGTTTTTTTTTGCAGATTATAAACTTTAACTTAAACTAGTGTACTTCGTGCTCTGCTTCCCGTGTGACTCTTCTGGAGAGACTATTTACACTTCAGATGACAAAAACGTGAAACAAACCAGTACCTTTTTACGTGAAAATTATTTTTTTAGGTCAAATAATGAACCGGTGATAGTTTGTTTCATTTTTTTATCAACAGCCATCTATATTTACATCTTCAAAATACACACTAATAAAACAAACAAACTGATTTTTTCGGAGTGAAATAATTTAACAGCTTACATCAAAACCCGATTCCTTACCATATGGATACAATACACTTTAATACAACCCTTGGATTTTTCCTTATTAACCTCACGTTAACCCAAAACCCATCTCATTTCCTTCAAAAAGTGATACGAGCGATTTTGTTTGCGTTCAGATTTGAATGAAAAATTAAGCGCTTCATATCACTCCAATCTAACTTTAATCAAACTGCAGTATCATTACGACGAATAAAAGTTATAAAAAATTCACATGTATAGGATTGTTCAATGTAAAATGATTGTAAAATATTCCGTTTCTGTATGTGATTGAAGTTAATATTCAATTATTACTTGAGGAGATTGATATCCATTAATTTGAATACTCTTACAATTCACACGATTTAATAGGAAATATTTAAGGATAAGAAAGTTACAATACATATAAAAAACTACAATAAGTTTTACGAAACATTCACACAAACACACTCACTTATATAATAATACATAATATATATTGTAATTACATAAAATGTATACAAATGTTCTTTAAATACACGTAGACGAGTTTAATATATTCGTGAAAGGAAAATCACATCACGTATTGAAAGTTTACAAAAGTGAAAATTAGAGGTCGCATTAGGTTTGTTACTTGTATGAAAGTTTCTACTTTGAAAAAAGATTTTCATCGTAAGAAAGTTGTAGACAATTTTTAAAGCAACATTTGCAGGAAGTTTTCGCAAAAGGTCGTTCAGGGTGAGTGTAATACGAAGAATTCGAAAATGACGTTTAATTTCGTCTATCTAAGTTAATCTTAATTAACACACAAGTTAAAGTTACGACGAAGTTGAGATAAAGTTTAAATGCCAATTGGTTTTGTTTTTAATTCATCGATTAAAATCAATAGCTACATTTTAAAGTTAATAATTAATTATCGCTTTAGGATACACGAGTAATTCTTTGAAATCAATTTGTTCAATTTTACCACAATATCAATATTATAATGGACACCTACTTAAAATTAAGATTTTCAAAATTTTGACAAAAAAAGTACAGAAATATCGTGTATGTTTTAATATCTAAATGTAGGTATAAAATTACGACACTCTTACCCTGGTAACCTTTCATTTTTTTTTCCAAAATTATTATTTAAGATTACTTTTTCGCATTACAGTAAGATCACATGTTTTCAGTTACCGCATTTTTTTTTTATACGCCATTGATGAAAAAATATACCTTCCCGCGATATCCCCACAAAAAATGATTATTGTTTGTTAACACAGACATTTCCAGTACAATACTTTGATGTTTCATTAATTTTTAATTTTTAATTTTTATTTTTTCCCCTTTTAAGGGCTCAGAATTTTCCCTTGCAGTTTTTTTTATGCAGTAGCACTATTACAGCCTTATAATTATATTGAGTTTTCATTAACTTGCCACGTTTTTATGTTTTTTTCCCCCACTTTTTTCTTAATAAAGACAATACAAAAAAAACTTACACCGAGTACAAAAACATTCCTTACGTTTATGTTACAAGTCGATTATTTTTATATTTTATTTTAAAAATGTGTATGCAAAAGTTTAAAAATATTTTTGATTGCTTATAAGTTAAGTAATTCTTTACTCGAACAATTTTATCAAAACGTTCCACATCATTATTAAAGGCCATTCGTAAACACTACTAAAGCAGTCGCAGGTCCAGTCTACAGATTGTATGTCTGGCAGAGAATACGCAATATTCTAATCACTATTATAGATCTATGACTTGTGCTTTATGTTTATTTTATATTAGTCTTCATTTTTGAGTAAAAGCAATTTTTGCATTTGATATCCGTTATTTCCGATCACTAGATCAGTGGATTTAATTCAGTGTCATTCTCACTTGCCTATGTATGTCAGCACAGATTACAAAGACAAAAAGTGATTACGTCTCACGGCTGGGTTTCAATTATTATTTGAGTCGTGCAATATCAAAGATGGGAATCAAGCATTTAGTTGTAAATGAGTTGAATATCTATATGAAAGCACTAAAAATGACTTTTCTGCGTTTCTAGAAATTTATTTTGATTTTGAAAATAAACCCTCGATCCCACATTTGATTCAACACGATTAATTTAGTTATGGGTTGCTTAGGACTCTAGTCACACAGACCTGTGACGTTTGCACTTCGTTTTATTGTAAAAAAAGCTGCTACATTATATCGGTCTAAGAGCTGAACCCGCGTTCAAACTTATTGCAAAAGTTTTGAGAAAATCGCGTATCAAAATATATATTATCATTATGTAATTAGAAGACGATTGACATACATCTAATCTATGGCAAAATCACCTTTCCGTATACTACGACACCTAGGCTAAAGCGTCCAACCCTCACCCTATAGAATCATATTCAATCGATCCTGAAATTTCTTAAGCATTAATAATTTTGCCTTCGTTAACGTGTTAAGAATCACGACCATTTCTTGGTCCATATACCAGCCTTTTTGCAATTCCTTCCGTAAGTATAATGTTACCAAGTAACTCAGTGGATTATCATTCCAAATGTAGTAGACATTTACATATTTCGTAAAATACTTTATTCATTCTCAAAATTACGCCAAAATATACTTTTGCATGTTAAAATTCTCCATTCCTTATTCGATCAAATACAAAAGCTATTTTAATTTTTATCTATTGTGTTATTAATAAGTTATGAAGGTTCTTATACTGATGAGATGAGGGGAAAAAAACGATTTCAAATCGAGGAATTATTCGTGCAATGCGATGAAAAACAGAGAGTTTTTGCGATCACTGTGACAGTATATAATTACAACATTAAAATACATATTATAATACTAATACTAAACATTGTTTTTTTACTATAAACTATGTCTTATTGTTTCTACGAGCATATTGAATAAAGCAATGCAGTGAAGTTATCAATATAAAGATGATAAAATAACATTAATACGAGGGGTTTCATGTTTCAGTGCGGACTTACAATTATCTAAACACCAGGGGTTTTTAATCATTTTTTTTGTGTTCAGCAGAAACACCTCAATGCAATCACCGCCTATCTTCATACCTTTAAACAGGTCTTAAAACCCTCAGTTAGCTCCCCCAAAATATCGATAAGCTGATCTCTGGTTTCAAAGTTATGAAAGAACTCTTAAGAGGATCGTAGATCGGAACCGAAGGATGAATAATCATGGAGTCAAAATTTTCAACCACAATTCCTCTAGGCTATTCAAGCCATGACAAAAGTTGAGGCAGACGATGGTTTGAAACCTTCTCACAGTCAAGGCTGCGCGAACACCCATGGACACTGGTAAGACACTATTTGTATGGCTGCTGCAATATATTTACATCTGGGAATCTTTAAAAATATTTGAGAAACTTTCAGTAAAGTAGGAAGGAAAAAATGTTCGTTGAAGTTACTGGGAGTTTAAGATCTCGGGAAGTTAGCACAAAAACATGTCGCCCTTCGTACTATGATAAATAAAGGTTATATAATCGATGGTGTTTAATATTATTTGCAGACATTCGTCATCGCTTTCACTCCATTAAAATTAACTAAAATTCAAATAATAAAGTAACGTTGAAATAAAATATATTCAAAATAATTACAATATCATCTCTACATTATAAAAATCTTTAATGTTCTCAGCTATCTAAATGTAAATAAATAATAGGATGTAATTGTGCATTTGTAAAATAATATTATGATTTTCGAATTTCCAAAATCTATTATTTATTGCTTTTGTTTGTCCGTCTAAGTTTTGAAAGAAACAAGTGATAATTTGTAATTTTAATGTTTATACATCCAAGACGGTTACTAGATATGTCAATTTCTGAAATTTAAGGAATAATTATTTATTCGAGCCTTTACATGTTAAAATAACCATTCTTCAAAATATTATTTTACATATTTTATTTTCTAAATATTATTTTAAATAAGAGCTGGAAATCGAAGCATTTTTTTCTTGATATTTGTTTCACTAAAACTTCAACTATTGTACTATATTCAATATTATTTTATTTTAATTTCTTGAAATAATAAAAAATAACAAATATATATGACAAAAAAGAAATGGTACTATAAAAATTATTGCTAGATAAAAGATGAAAGATGTAATTTATTTATGTATGTATTTTTAGTATAGGTATTGTTCAATATTTTATTTAAAAATGTGTTTGGAAAATGTCACCCAGTTCCCTTCTCAACAATATTTAATAGGTTCTGATATTTTTTATTATTATTAGTATTTTTTATTTGATAAAATTTGCAAAAGTAACAAATTTTGTTTTGTACTTTAAGCGATTTACTAAACTACACCACTTTAACGGTCAAAATAAATCCAAAACAACTTTAAAAATGTACAAACATGCAAATAAAAACATCGATAATCATACAAATTCACTAATAACATATTTGCATACGTGACTTATTTGAAAATGTACAAACTGAAGTTGAGTGAAAAGCGACTTTTGTTAATAAATCCCAAGAAAGAGATAAAATAATCTTGTGAACCTTTTAACTACAAAAACAAGGATTAACAAATTTTAACCACTTAAAGAATATTGTTGACAAAAAGCGCACAAAAATGACAATCTGAAATCATATGAAACCGTTTCAGTGTATAGCTTTTTTTGTAAGGTTTTCAGTGTTTGTACGTTGAATAAAAATGTGAAAGGCTCTTAAACTGTCAGATGCTATAATTTATTTTTGTATTCATACTATTATACGTATTGTTCTATTTTTTTTAATAGTTTGTATGCACCTATTTCATTGATACACAGGGAAAAACCGAGTCGAGGTCCAGTCATCATTTTAAAATTAATACAAAAATCCAGGTTACAAGCATCGTTAAAAACATAATGTGTTTACTTTGTTTTTTTAGAAAATTTAAATGACAGATAAAAACCTGCAAATAACAATACCTATAAGATTATTTCTATTTATTGTTCTGGATATTTTTTTATGGATGTAATATTGCGAATTATTGTATGAAAATGGTAAATATAATTTCAAATTGATGACCAAACTTTTTGTATGTATATTATCATTGTTCATTTTTTATGATAAAATGATAGTAGGTTTTTTTTTTATTGCAATAAGACATGATATTTTTATGGTAATTTCAATTATTACTTTAATTTTGCCGAATATAAGGGTAGAAATAAAAATAAAGAAAATAAGTAACAATACTTTTCTTTGACTGAGGTACGCGGTATTTCAAAGGGGATTTTCCGATAAAATAAATAATTGCTATTTTCAATACGTAACTAGAATTCATCGTTTTGGTGCGTATAATAATAATAATAATCTTGTTTTATAAATTGAGGTAAATGTAGGTATTTCAATTTATATGCAGGGAATCATAATGTATTTTTTTTTGCAATTCGACTATTTTTTTAAATTACTTTATATTTACAAAGAATTATCTAAATAAACAATGGCAATAAGAGAACACCAGGATATTAAACAAAAAACAAAAAAAAACGAATTTTGGCAATATCTTTCACTATTACTAAATATAAAGGTACACATTTTAAAATAATATCGATTGAGTAAGAAAAAAATTCAAACGTAAAAAATGTATTTTTATCAAATAAACATTCTATAAGGATTGAAGTTTAAAAAAATTACATCAAAATGAAAGAAAGCTTGTCCATAGCCCCACGAAGTGCTCTTTCATAAAATATAATATTTTATCATTTGTACGTATCCTTCATCAGATGAACTCTGCATTTTTTTTTATTTTAAATTTTCCTAAACATCAACAGTAGCTCGTATCTATTAATATTGCCTAAACATTTTATACACAATATCTATCTTCCAATATTTAGTATACAATATTCATAAATTCGTAACAGGGTACAATATATCAACGAGCGATTATAATATTAAAATGTATAAATTAAATAAACGCGGAAAGAAAGAGATAGAGCAGAGTGGAGGTATAGAGGCTTGCCTTCATTTTCAAAACGAAGATTTTAATGTCAACTCAATATACTTAATTGATGAAGTATACAATTGCACAAAATAAAATGAAAAACATATTCAAAATACACTTTTTAATGTGTAACAAAAAATAGTAAAGGGAAGATTTAACAGTTAAAGACAAGGTGATGACAAAAGATTATGATTTCGTGAATTTAAAATGATACCTTTCTTATCTTAATCTTACTTAAAAAAGAATTACTTTTAAACGGGAACCATACATACAAACCTACATACAGTAAAAGAAATATGACACATGATTCCAAAGCGGTGATAAGAGGTGTGTTAAGTTGTGTAGACTTTAATGATTAAATGTGTTAAATTGAGAACAATGAAAAAATTTGCTCTAAACTCCTTGGGTTAAGTATGTTTTTTTTAATATTGTTTTCTATAGTTGGTCTTTGTTTTTTTTATAAGAACCCCATAATATTATTAATTACTTGGATAGGCCCTTAATTTCGTAAGGACAAGTTTTTAGGTTAGGACACATTTTAGCTTATTTGGCATTCCCTGTCGCCGTTTCTCGCACCGTACTAGTAAACTCTAAGCTACATTATTATCAATAAGGATTATCATTGATGCCTAATGAATAAGTCTTAAACTACATTTTCATATCACTTGGAATCACGCAGAAGCTAAATTTTAGTTCGATATCAAAAACGAAAAACAAAAAAGAAACAAATTGAAAAGAAAAACTCTTAAGTAGTCCCTTATCATTAAAATCAATACAAAAATTATTCTTCATGTGTGCAAAACGCCTAACCTAAAAAATCCGTATAAAAATTTACTTTAAATGACGCTTAATATTTATATAGATCAAAATCTTAAACCGAAAGGGTTGATAAATTAATAACGATCTTTTTAAAGTAATGTGAATGCTTTACGATTTTTTCAATGTTTACACACTTTCTGATAACTGTTGTTAAGTAGTTATAATAATTAGTATTAAGCATTCTAAGGATTATAAACTCTCCGGTTGTCTAACCTGGAGGAAAACTTACTTTACTTATTATCACCATACAGCTATTATTTCATATTATAAATGAAACATACAGGACAATAAGATAGAACAAGAAAGATAACAGAAGGTAATTTCAACACACCACAAAACTTAAAAGTGCAAAAATTTACAGTACAAAGTTGATAGTACGGTAAACAGTGAATGATAGGAAGAATTTTTAACTTTTCAGGAGAATCGAAAAGGTAATGCTTTAAATAAATTCAACTAATTAACAAGTAAGTATATCATCTTATTGATTACATCTCCCTTACACGCAAATCTCCATAAACCTATCCTTAATCTATAACCACAAAAACGACATGTCCATAATGTAAACTATAACAGAAATGAAAACTACTTCACTGTAAAGAATTTCCCATAATGAACAGATATAATTTACAAATATTTCATTAAAAAAAAAACAACGAAAACAAATAAAAATGCAACTTCTCCACATTTTACTCCATACATTTGACTAAAATAATTAAAAATGCCTTTTTGACAATATTTCTATTACAGCTAGAACCTTTACAAAATGCGCATGGAATATTAAGAGAACTTATCTCACAAAAAATAAAACGATTGTTTAAGTTAGGAATAATTATGATAATCAAAACTTTCTACTTTTCTAAGACCTTTTTTTAATTAATAAAACTTTTACTTTGCATTTTTATGTTCAAATTAGTTTTACAAAGAATATTTTAAGGGAAACAAATTTATAATTAGATTTTATTTATTATTAAAGATGTGGTACTTTTTTTGATAATATATACGTACAAAATTAAATTTAAAAAGCTTTGATTTACAGCAGAAAGCAATAAGACAACGTTAAGATTTATAAAGTATGTAAGGGCGATGCGCCTGGAAAAGCTCAAAACATTTGAACAATGCACAAGACAGAGTAAATCAGATTTGATTAGCAAAATCAAAGGAATATGAAGTAAATGTCTTCATCGGTTTAAGCGATCTGGTTGAGATAGTAGATGAACTCATTGGAGAAGAGTTGCATGCAGGAAGCTGGTTCAGGCTCATTGGCCAACTTGAGAGGCGTCACAGCGCGAGGTTGCTCACAGCCCCAGCCCAACTTCAGCAGGGAATCATTCCCGAAGTACTTCTCACTGGTCTTAGACCAAATGGAATTGCTCAGCGAGTACGTAGACTTGTCGTTGCAATTCAGGTTCAGCAGCGAGAAAGAGTCAACGATGCTGTTTGTGGTGGCAGATTTTTGTTGCGGTTTCTTAGCAGGGTTGACTTTTAAGTTGGCTGATTGAGGAGGAGACTTGTTGTTGTTGTTGTTGTTTGAGATCAGATTGATGGGGGAGTAAAGAGAGTTGGTTTGCTTCTCGTTTGTCTTGGCAAAGTCGAACATGCTTTGCGTCTTCTGTGGCGCCATGGACGTGTTGACGACGGGTCTGAGTGCGCGAGGGGGGCTGGCACGGGCAGGAGGGGGCTCGCAGGGGGAGGAGGCTTTGCTGGAGGACTGGGAGCTCTGGGGGCTGAGGGTGGGCGAGAGGGCCGGGCGGGGGAGGGGCTCCGCCGGGCGGGCCGCGTGTTATGGCCACTGCTGGTAGAGCGGGAAGGGCTGTTTGGTGAAGCAGTACGTCAGCGGCTTCACGAAGTGCGTGTCCATGGTGTGGCAGTGCGGACACGGCACGGCGTGGCTGTAGTCCGAGTAGAAGTTCAGCCGCTGCATGGGGTGCAGGAGCGGCTTGAAGCAACTGTTGCACTGCGGACAACAACAACAAGCCATCAGAACACAGACACGCTGATTAACACATACCTCTTGACAATAGTATTCATCTAAGAGTTTCCTTCCGGGATTGGCTACCGTAGTATATAGTAACTGGAGCTTCTGGACGTTTAGCTTATAGAATTCTTCAGCGTGATGATGTGATGTGATGTTTATGAAACTGCTATGAGACATCGTCACGCTGAAGAAGCCCATCGCAGACATGGGCAAAACATTTGGAAACTCTAGCTGCTATAGACCACGACAGCAGGCTCCTCCACTATCTAAACTCACCAGTGTCAACCACCTGCACCGGCCATACAACTCTTAATACTGAATAGTAATCAAGAAGATTTTTCTAACAAATTGAAAGTGAGTATGCCAAAAAATATTACTTTTTGGAGACGAACTTCCATAGATAATTGAAAAAAAATTGTAGACCATTAAAAAAGTACATTTTTATCATTTACACTTTTAACCAAATGATTATAAGACTATGGCACCGTTTTCAACGTAAAATTGAAATCTCTTAAATTACTAAAGGCACCAAGTTTTTCTGTTTCTTGTATGTCACCAAAGTCATGTGATATCTCAAGTTTCAGATGTGATGATAGCCTACCTTGAGTCTCTCTGCGCAGCACGGCGTGGCCATGAAGATATCGTAGGAGTACATGGTGCCCAGCACCAGCGACGAGCCGTCCCACTTCTGTCCACAGAAGCGACAGCGGATGGCCCTCTCGGGGGGACAGCGCTCCAGGCAGCCCATGCAAACGCAGGTCAGGTACTGCGTGCGTCCTTCCACCTTCACCTGGGTCAGCAACAAACAAAAACTGTCAGCATAAAGATGGAGAAGGGTGTAGCACTTAAATTGTGCATATCAGATAACACACAAAAGCTGTCACTCAGGATAGAGCCAATCAACTGAGGACGTGACAAAGAGCAATTGAAAAAAATTATCAGAATTAGTCTGGTCGATAGCTCAGTTGGTAGAGTGGTTGCGTTCCATGCCGAGAGCTCGGGTTTAATCCCACCGAGGGTGTCAGAAATGATTTCTCGTTTTAGTGTTTATTACAAACCCAAAATTAAAAACTGGCAAGGCTTACTCAGCCTTCACAACAAATGAGTACCAGCCCACTCGAGAGTTGGGAGATCCCCACTTCAGCTGAAATGGTTGACGTCAGGCCGGTCCCCTTCCTTGTAAAATTAAATAATTTCACTCGCCACATGCGACTCCTTCGGGCATAGCGCGGTATAAAGTTACACCATATATGTAGCGTAGTTGCGTTTGCGTTTTTTTTAATCAGCTGATATTGCTAGATGATGCTGAAACAAATGTTTTAAGAAGAAGTGTTTGTGTTCTAGCTCGAAGATGCAAAAATCTAAAAATCCATTTTAAGGAATCTGCGATGCACAGCTGCGATGGCTGGATGATGCTGGATGATGAAGGAGTCAAGGACACTGAAGGAAATCCTGATTTCTTTTAGCAAACGATGGACTTGTTGGAATTGCTTCTTGTGGATCTGTTATAAGATTACATGAAGATGGCGGCTTCTTACCTCGACTGCCTCCTTGGTATGCTGCATAGGGCTGAGGAAGAACGTCCCGTCCACCAGCGGGTAGCGGTCAAACACGTACATGGACTCGTCGCACAGCGCGCAACTGACGCGCGACTTGTGCTGCCCAGCCAGGGTAGACAGGATGAAGCAACGCGTGTCGTCGTTGCCGTGGTTACCCTCATCTTCCATCTGCGGAAAAACGAACAAGTTTATAATTAACAATCTGTGATAAATTAAAATAGTGTTGCCATGTGTTTGATCAGGCTGAAGTCTGAAAAAAAGTGTTTAACATTGCCAACTTTAAATTGCCAACCTCTTCAGTTGAAGTGGAGGGTTCTCAGCTCTCAAGGCAGCTGGTTCTCATTTCTTGTAAAGGCTGAGTAGGACTTGCTGGTATTTTATTTAGGGGGTATACGGCTGACCACCAATGCTGTAGAAAATGGTTCTCTTTGCCAATGTCACCCCTGTTCCAGGGAAGGTGGCAAGAGTTGTAGTGTGTGTGTTCATTTGAGATTCGGATTTTTATATTGTAAGTCCACATGCGGCGTGTTTAAGCACGAACTCATACGTGTCTGCTTGTGAAAATGCATATAATGTAAATCCCCAATGTTACATATCTTTTCAACTTTAATTAGATTTGATAAAATTTGAAATAAGCACCGAAATAGGAAATCATTTCTGACACCCTCGGCCGGATTCGAACCCGAGAGCTCTCGACATGGAATGCAAACACTCCACCAGCTGAGCTATCGACCGGACCGGACCATACCAATGATATAATCCAAACAATAACGAATAATTGAGTATTGATAATTGAATTATTTGATTGTTTCACTGCTTTATTGTTCTGCAAACAAAGCCATCAGATTTTTCCGCTGCACACAGCTCGCGCTGCCTGCCTTATTATGCGATTGCAGATTTATCGATTTTCTCGTCTGGCCCGCAGACTGGGGGAGGATTTGCAATGCAACGACTCATTACAGTGCGGAATAATATCTAACTTTTATGAGATTCCAACAAATAAAGTTGCTGCCCTCCATATTTATGGCCTTTGACATTATGTGCGGAGAAAAAAAACCTCTACGGTAAAAATCACAATGTCTAGAAATCTGCGAGTTAAATGCAACTCGAGTTGCCGAGTACCAACACACCTTAGCTTACAGATACATTACGCCGAGTATAGAACATTGTTTAAATATGCAACCCATAGAAAAAATGTATTTAACTTACAACAGCACCTCTAGTGGGTGTTTTGGATTTGATATTTTTTTCTGTTTACGCGTTGATTTAGTGTTAAGTCGATGCTTTATTTTTGGGATATATATATATATATATATATGAGGATAATTTATTAAATTAAAATTAATACATGACAAAAGAGCGCCGTTTTTGTGTATTTCACACCTCAAGGGCCCTCCTAATCATGAATGAGATATTTTAAAAAGGTGCTGTTTGAGTGCTTTCTTAAAAATGTCAACAGATTCCGAAACCCTCACTTTGGGTGGCAGTCTGTTCCACTCCACTGGTCCCGCAAACCGGAAAGCGCGATCCCCAAAATTAGTGCATATTTGACGGCGAGGCTGCACCAACCTGACAGCTCGACACCCCGCTGACCTAAGTGTCCGCCCCCTCACACTCACCTCAACGGGGGAAAACATGTCTGCCAGATATGATGGAGCCAAATCTTGGCACAATGTACCAGATATGGGGTACATAGTGCCAAGAAAACACGCGTCGAAAGTGAAAAACATGCCTTCGAGTATTTGGATTTTTACAGACAGGCTGACAGCTGGTATGATCAAGGGGATAATGCGTCGATACTGCGTTATTGAGACAACCGCAAGTTTGAACCTGGCCTGCGTCGTGTTCTACAATCTACAATAACTTTAAGCCTGGTTCAACAGATATCATGGGGTACTTGTACTTAATAATTCACATTTGTTTTAGAATAATAAATTAATAATTGTTAATGTTAATACCTGTTTCTGGCCAGGAAAAATATTTGTGATTTACATTCCTCTTCACAAATCTATTTGAAAAAAAAAACTCGATTGATAAAATACTTGCGTCCCGTGCCCGAGGGCTAGAATTCGATTCCGAACTAAGAGTGTCAGAAATTACTAGCATCAAACCTAAATGAAAACTCTGGCAGGTTTATTCAGCCTTCACAAAAAATAAGAATTTCTCTCCTCTGGAGCAGGGGAATCCTCACCTCAAGCAAAGTGGTTAGCGTAAGGGCGGCCCCATTACCAGTGAAAATAAATAGTTTGCACTCGCCACATTCTACGCATTCAGAGAGAACGTGAAAAGAAATATCACTATTTGTGCAGTTTAGTTACGTTGCGTACGATGAAGCAATGAGTCGTCCGAAATTATCACAATATTAAAATGCAAAATATTTCGAGAAATTATATTTTTTTATTATTCAAATCACACTCAAAGCACCTGTAAACTATTTTTTCTTTAAGCCGGACATATAAAAGTTAAAATGAAAATTCCTGGGAGCGTTTGATGTTCAATTCTCCATGTGTTTGTCGGCCATTGTTCTTTCAAGTTGGCTCTCATGTATACTGACAGGGATGAGGGTGAAGTCGGATAACAGACAGGTAAAAGGTAAGCCTTATCCCCAGTGCAAAACAAACTCGATTATTGCGTCTAAGCAAAAATGTATGAAAACTGAAACACTCACTAGAGGCGCTGATTGAATTTTCATACATTTTTTAGGTTAAGTTTTTATAGAATACGTTGTGTGGAGAGTCTATTGATTGGCGATCAAACGGCGCTTAACTCAATTAGACACTAGATAGCCTGGAAACAGAATCCTGGAGAATAAAACTGTACGTGGAGGATTAGTTTTACCAAAAATGTATCAAACTTAAACGCTCGCTAGAGGCGCTTTTTCAGTTTTTATACATAAAAGCTACGATTGAGTTTGAACTTAAAGGTTCATACATACTTGGAGTACTGATTGAGTATTTGTAAGTTTCCAAATGACTATTGAATTACTGAAATCAAAGAAATTTCGTTAATTGGCTTAATCGAGAATAAATTAAATAAATAAATACCTTACACGCAAATTTATTGAAAGGAGAGATTAAGGGATGATGAAATATTTATCTTATTAATTACTTATTAAAGCATTAAACTTCATAAACACAATAATTGTATGCTTTTTCATTCATAAACCTATTTCAAATATATTTAAAACTATTGGAAAGATGAATTGTTCAGTAAATTATTCTTAATGAGTCATGTGATTCAATACTTCATATCATGATTTAAAATTTGATTTCAGTATTATAATATTTTTGACCTTAAAATGACGTGTACGCTGGCGCATTATCGTGATATTTTGAAAAAAACAATTACACGAATTTTTACATGATTTTTTTTGTATACATACATACTACGTATATATGTTATTCAGGGTTGTATTTATGACTAAATACACGTAGATTATTGGAAGCCGCACGTACTCCAGTACTTCAAGTACATAATTTAACGTTTAAACTATAACGTTCTACTATAAAATGTATGCAAACTAAAGCGCTCTCAAGATGCGCTGCTTCATTTTCCATACAATTTTCGGTATAGCCTTTATGTGTAAGGTTTTGTACTTGATACATTATGCACAGCATACTGAGGAGGCCATAAAAGTGTTTAGGACAAGGCAAGCTTATCTGCTCTAGACTAAACAGCTTAAGATTACTGCTAATGCATCTCCACACCGGCTAAATATGTTCACCGACCGAAATAATATTGGCTTCTTCATAACCGAAAACATATCGATATGAGCCAAACAAAATGATACTATATTCATACTATTTACGGGCTCAATTTAATAAAAACTGCGGTTGATTTTTTCTAAGATTTTGTTCACATTTGATTCATTCATAGAGTTAACTTAACACCACGGTCGCTTGACTACTTATTAGTTAGACAGCTCCGATATTAGTCTAACGCTACATACAGTTCTGGCCTTTTTATAGTATGGCATAAGAATGGTTCTTGAAACATTGGGAAATGGGACTTGCGAGATTTTGCCAGAATATTATATTTAGAATATTCTTAACTAAAGGGAATCTGATACAAACATTGTAGAGAACTGCATTAGTCCTGCCTTTCTTGATTCTAATTATTTTCGTATTGTCAATTTATTTCTTCATTGTTGTATTTCATATCCTAGTTCTTGTGAAATATATTGAGTCCAAGTTCAAAAACAGCACTTTCATTAATACCACCCTCGATAAAATGTAATATGGTAACCATATAATAGTTCGTCTGTTGAAATGCTAGAATTTAAGAAACAATAAAATCATGCAGCAGGTTTAATTATTTCAACCACGTCAAATCAAACAGCGAACTAAACCGCAAATTGCTAAAAATTAATAATTGAAATTGCAATTTCGTGTACAAAGAGCAATTTTCAATTATTCTCGGTACACATTCGATTGTATACATTTGGAAACCGAAATATACATAATTTGATCATAAACTATTTGAATGATATGATCATTATTTTAGAAATGTACATGCATTGTAATTTGAAGTTTACAGCTGCAATAAACTTTTGGCATTTGTGAAGATAATGGTTGCGAAAGTGTGAAAGATGTATGTGCGTTTTGTAATGAACTTCCAATGAACTAAGAGAATATTTATAGGCAATTCTTTCTAGAAAGTGCGGCCGAAAGTTTAAACAGAATTCATGTAAACAACGCTCATCGTTGCATCCACGAGGTCTGTTCAAAATAAATGTGAAATTACTTACTCTTTGAAAAGTTTATAATTTATTTTTTGCTTAGATATAATACACTTCTGATTTGCACTTTTTGGTACAGCCTTGAGCTCATGCAGCTATCTAGTCTTTACCTCATAGATAGTTTCAAAACACGATATTTTTTTAGTTTTTTTTCAGTTTTGGGGACAGGAAAAAGTTTGGCTAATGAATAATACAGTCATTTTTGCCAAGAAAATTATGAGGAAACAATGATGTGTGCGCTGGCTCATTATCGTGGGATTCCGAAACAATTCTGGTTTCTATTTTTATCCTGCCCTCACAAATAGTGCATTACTTTACGGTAATATTCCTTACCGCCGTACGATTTTCAACAGATGAAAAAAAAACAGTGTCAATATTAATCAAAATTTAAAGACTTTTTTCAACAAACCTTGTACATAACATATTTTACTTTGCGTGAATGTAGTCAAAAGAACCGGTACTAGAGACTCTCTCGGAGACTTTCTTGAATGGCCGCTGTCAGAGGTGAACATTAAAATAATAAAACGCTGAAGAGAGACAGAAAGAACGAGAAGAGCCACTTCGCATTTACATGTTTAAAGCATGAAAAAAGGATAGAGAGAGCTCTCTCCTCTCAGTAAGGACAACTCAGCGGCATTAAGTCTTCCTCGAGAGGTCGGCGCATGCAAATTCCACGAGGCACATGCCACGGGATATTTTGCATACTAAATTGTACTGGTGTTTTGTAATCTTATCTTGAGATGATACTGCTTAAGAAATTCAGTTCATAAACATAAATTTTCCATACATTTTTAACCGTTATAAAAAAAGGTGAATGAAACAGGAAAGTGTTACGAATAAGAGTAACGAGATTCAAATAAAATACGTAAGAGACTATTATGTTGCGATTACAAAAGGTGGGTGGATTTCTTCAAAATTTCATTCGTTGAAATATTGAATTGAATATGTTTGCAGTTTCCAAAAGTAAGTAAGTGTAGGGTATAATTACTTATCTTACAATAAACCTGATAACACGCCGAAAGCGCTTGAGAAAATAAACCAAATCGTGAAGACGAACATTGTTTTCATTTTTGCATAGTTAGTTTACTAATATTACGTTGTTACAACTGTGAAACCATTTTTCTTTTCAACACTCAACCTCACAAAAATAAATTGGCAATTCATATTGACAAAGTAATTAATCTTTTCTACATCCGAGTTCTATTGACAATAACCAAAAAATGAAATCAAAATTCATTTCGTAAGTGAAATGAAATGAAAATGCGATTATCGCGGAGTTTTAATTGAAAAAACGAAAATCACGTTATGAATTATAATTGCGAATCGATGCGGGGGCAAAACGCGCGCGAAAATAAAATGAAATTGTTGGCAAGTGCGGCGGGAAGTCGCAGGCAATAGTATATCTCGCGAGGCTTAACACCAGACAAATCCTCTTCCTCCCTGAGGGAAAATTAATATGGAAAGTATTGGAGTCGCCCCCTTAATCTGGTTGCCGATCACACCCCCTTAATGACTGTGAGGGTGAGGGAAAAGAGGGAAGGGGGGAACAGTTAATTCACAAATATAAAGCGTTCATTTAGATTATAAATGGGGAAAAAATACATTTAAAATTGCGTAAGAGAAATCCAAAATTGAATGATTTATTTTGCGACATGTTGAATGTGTACAATGAATGACATTGTAAGAAAGTAATTGAATGAGGGTGAACTTTTTTTCAATTAAAAGAATTTGAATATCGTTGATGAATTGAAAAAGAAAAACATGGTATATTGCTACAAGTGTTTATAGTGAACATTGGTGACAGTGAGGAGATGGCGCGGTTGTGATGTTAGTGCCTACAAACTGATAAAATCAATGGAATATATATATATATATATATATATATATATATATATATATATATATATATATATTTTTAAATAATCCTTAAACTCTAAACATACGGCTAACTTCACGTTTAAATATCAAAGGCAAAGTCTTACAATTAGTGGTTCCAATTTTCGCTAGTATCAGTTTTTTTGGGTTTATAAAAAACCAACGTACCTAACGGTAAAATAATCTTTTTTAATATCAGTTTCAAGCAATTTCAGGTAAAATTGTTACTCTACCGGCGATTAAAATTAATAATGAATTTCATAACGATCGGTTTTATTAATTCTCTGAAAAGCTCAAAGAGAACACCGTGAAGTGCGCTCGGGTAGTATGAAACAGTTTTCCGTGGAGTTTGCAAGTGTTTCATTAGAGTCTAGTATTATCCACTCCAGCAGCTGTAACGGCCAGACCCCGGGGCGACTTCTTCTTTCCCATACTCCTGTCACAAAACGCAAGCAAAGCGTTTTATATATTGTAACTGAAACAACGCCTATAGTGAGCGTTTTAGTTTACTTAAATTTTTAGCTAAACGCTACGGTTCAGTTTACATGTGATAGTTTGTACTCGGAGTATTTCTCTCACTACCTCCTGATAACTTCTGCTTCCCTGGTACCAGCTCCCAGCCACTGCAGATTGCACTACTCATACTTTTCAAAGTTTAACGATGCAACTGTTACAGTAACTGAATAATAATTACAAAAAATATATCAAACACCCCAACAGAAAAAAAACATGAACTTTTCCAAACCGCATAAATAACGACTTGCCGAATATTTCTTTGAAAAGTTTTTTTTCATTCCCTTTTATCTGCTTGTTCCCCTAGTTTAAAAAAATACGTCGACTCAAATCAATTGCGTAAATCAAAAATTATGTATAAAAACTAAATCACTCTCTGTGAGTGTCGTCGTATATTCCATACGTTTTTGATTCACGCAATTTAGGTAAGATTTACGAAATGTTTTATACTCTGAGTAACAGGGGTTCATGTTGTGTAAGGAGGTATAAACTCTCTTGAGTGAGTACATATTTTCGTTGATAAATGATGGGTGGTTTTCCTTGTTGAGAAAGCGCGTCGCTTAGCTGTCGGGGCGGCTCGCTTTCAAAAGGCCAACACATCATTAGGGCCGCGCAACTCAATGGATTGTTGGAGGAAGTCGTTTCGTTTCGCTAGCGGGTACCAGGGTGACATGCGTACAGGGAGACAGAGCACACACTCATAATATCACCATCGGTGCGGAAAAGTTTTATTAATACAAATCCTCGGCTTCCCTCTGTCGGGAGAGCTCTCACTCTCTTGAGGCGTTAACTGTTAATGAGTTCATTAGGTGTTGAAGAGCCCCCGAGTGGTTTTGACGTTTGGCAGAAACGTGTTGAAATCCCTTCTGCTCGGTTCGTTTGACAGCACATGTTGTATCCACTCATACTTGTTCTGGCACTGCTAGCAAACAAACTTTCAGAGCAAATAAATTGTTTGTGTGATTGTAAAAGTGATTTGGCACTGATTGGCGCTGCGAATACTTTGATCGACAGTCTGGTATACACACTAAGACCCGGTATTTTCAACGTTAGCATAGCGACTTTATACCAAGTGAAAAGGAAGCTCTTAATCAGCTTAAACTAAATTAAACTTCAAATATGTGAATATGCTAACGTTGCATATATTGACCTTAATCCTTTATAGGCCCGGTATTTTCAACGTTAACATAGCGAATTTATACTGAGAGAAAATGACGCACTTAATTCTATCGTGTGGGTATTTTTTAATCAGTTTAAACTCACATATGTTACCGTTGAATATACCGGCCTTAATCCTTCATATGCCCGGTATTTTCAACGTTACCATAACGACTTTACACTGAATGAAAAACACGCACTAATTTTAATCGTGTCGGTAGTTTTTTTTTCAGTTTAAAGTTACATCTGCTATCTATAATCTATAATCTAAGTTGCAAGGATATATTCATTCAAAGCTCTCAGATGTATGCCCACAAACAAACACGTGTAGTTCGCGCTTACAAATGCTGATTGTGTACTTACAAATAAAATCCAAACCTCAAATGAACATAAGCCCTGCAACTCTTGCCGACATTCCCTGAAACAGGGGTGACATTGGCAAAGTGAACCATTTTTTAAAGTATGGGTGGTCAGCCTCATACCAACCTATAAGTCAAGGAATACGAGTAATAAATAACATTTAAGTATAGAAAACAACAAAACCTTAAAAATAAATCTATACAAAAAAAGTAAAAAATGTCTTATGCAAAAAATGTAGCAAGCCAATAAACCAACATTAAAAATCAGCATTGCAGATTAGCCGCCACTTCTTCCTGTCCTTGCATACTTCTTTTATTTCATCCATCGTTGCTATCGTTGAAATTATTGGTCCTAAATCAAACAGAACGATTTTTTAAGTAAAACATTATAAAGATTTTAGTTTATCCAGCTGCAACTCTCCTCGCACGATGATTTCCATACAGGGAACTATGTATACGAGGGTCGTTTCAAAGGATAACGCAACCCGCCCGCACAATCGTCGTTTCCTTTATCCACCCTGTGTGAGTCGCAACCCTTCCATGGGGAATATAGAACCCTAGGCCATGGAGGAGCTTTGTATGTGAAATGCAAGCTGCCACAACGTCTAAATTTATTAAATAGTATTAATATAAACAAATGCTGTGAAAAAATGTGAATTCAAATAGGTACTTACAAACTACCTCATATTTGGTTTAGTTTGATTACAGTTAATAAATACTCTGCACCGCCGATTTCATTAACAAATTTCATATAATCAGGTACAATTTTTTACACATTACATTCTAATTCGATTGTTTCATAATCTATAATCTAAGCGGCAAAGGTATGTTAAGATTTACAATTCATATTAAATGCATGCTTACACATATACAAGTTTACGCTTGCAAAAGCTACATGTGTACATAACCCTGCAACGTTTGCCGACCTTCCCTGAAACAGGGGTGAGAGTGGCCAAGTGAACCAGTATGCGTGGTCCGCATTTCTTTTTAAGGTTTTGTTGTTTTTTTTATACTTAAATGTTATTTATTGCTCGTATTCCATGACTTATAGGTTGGTATGAGGCTGACCACCCACACTGTAAAAATGGTTAACTTTGCCAATGTCACCCCTGTTTCAGGGAATGTCGGCAAGAGTTGCAGGGCTTATGTTCATTTGAGGTTTGGATTTTATTTGTAAGTACACAATCAGCATTTGTAAGCGCGAACTATTCGTGTTTGTTTGTGGGCATACATCTGAGAGCTTTAAATGAATATATCCTTGCAACTTAGATTATAGATTATAGATAGATTATATTATACGTGGTTTAATTAATTTCTAAATGCTTTCATAACAGCAATACACTGAAATTTTAGTACACAAAACAACGTTTCACTCTTACGTTTTCCACAATTTTGTCTGGCTGTATTTTGGGTACAATAAGCATTCACCAGGCAAACGACGATTTTCCTATGTGGTTCACAGCTTTTCTAGTTCTACATATAGTTCACTATTCACAGCTTTACTAGTTCTATAGTTCGCTGGCTGCCCAATGTCATTACACACGGAATTTCCATATTATCACAAAAGTTGGCCTGTGCGACCCCGGACCGCGTTCTCGTTTAAACTCACCCACAGCGTTTAGTGAAATCGTATGTTAAGTTAAACTCTCGCAGCAGGTGCTGTCTTCATTTCAATATGTTTTTCGTGAGTTTGAATGTAAAGGATATGCTGATGAGTACGGTGGTCTGCTGCGCCCTGAAGGTATGAACTGGGATCATATGTGCAGCCAATGGAGCGGACCGTGAAAGTTAGTTTATTGTTGTGCAATGCAGTTTTAAGTGCCAGACAATAAAGGCTTAAAGGAATGGCAGTCCGAGATAGCTTCATGTTCCGAAATTATTTTCATATAAGTTTTTGGGTGTATTTTCTCCCATAACTAAAAATTGTGAGATACGACTCTTTTGCTATGTTATTTTTAGACCTATATTGTAATTTTTCACCTTTAGTCTGTATCTTTTAATATATGCTGCAACGATATAGTACATTTAAGATTCACGTATAAGTTTGCGTTTACAAATGCGGCATGTGGACTTGCAACATAAAAATCTAACCTCAAATGAACGTAAGCCCTGAAACTCTTGCAGATCTTCCCTTCCATAAGTTCACCTCAGTAATTGTTATTAAAATATTAGTGAAATTGAATTTATTTTATTCTCATCAACTATCTATAAATAGTTTCGTCCATCTGGCGCTAGATATCTCTATCTTAGACGGTTCCATTATTCAATACAAAAAGAAAATAATTTCTATTAAAAAGCACTCAAAAGCTGAATTATATTATTTTGTGCTGTATAGTTCAAACTGAAATTCAGTTGTAAATTTCTTTTGAGAGTTTTCAATCATCGCATGATTGAGTAAACCGAAATTGAATGAAAAATCTCCGCAGCGTAAAACGGATTAAGAATCGCGATTTCCCATCTCCCTCTTTGCCGGTACGTGCGACCACAGCAGCTGCATATGCTGTTAAACTGAAAGGTTGTATGGGGCTCTTCCCCCCTCCCTGCACTCATTCTGCCTTCCTCATCACGAGTGGAAACCGCAGGAGATAGCAATGCGGCACGTCCCGACCCGGGAAAACTTTTTCCAAATGTAACTGGTTTTAATTTGGTTTAACATCGAATTGGCAGTTTTACAGTCTGCTAGCGAAAATGTTAGTCTCATTCGCAGCTTGTACAAAACTATAGCAAAATTGTAACTCGAGTATATATCGCCACTATATCGTAAAACTGAATAACAGCTGATTTCATGATTTGAAAAATTGTGGATAAAACATTTATTGTGTGTAACTGAATTTATTATGAAAAAAATGCTCATGAAAAACATTTAAACAACAGGATTTTCACACCTTTTTTCTCGTAGAAAATAGAAAAAATGTGCATTTATCTAAGAAACTGATTTTACCTTCATATGTTACTTATTCAGTTTTGCCTTTAAGGTCTCAATCTACAACATTACGTTATACGTAAATTCTTTAAAATTCTTAAATTTATACGTAAATGGAAAAATATATGAAAGATACAACTGCAACCCTAGTGAGTGATGTAGTTTTTATACATTTTTCTAAATACGTATCCAGAAGAATTTACGCACTATTTATTGTAAAAGTACTCGGAGTGCATTACACTAAGTATACAACTTCTCGTCCAAACTTTAAAAAAATCGCATACCATAAAAATAAATGGAAACTAAAACGATCAATTGAAGTGCTGTTTTATTTCCTGTACATTTTTGGTAAAATTCTACTTGGAATACAGCAGTTCTATGCAGTGTTAACTCCTTCCTCTAACATGTAATTCAATTCGAAGTCTCCCACATGCCAAATCTGTTTATTTTTAAGTTTTATGTGAAGCGAAATCTTCACGTCATTAGTGAGATGAGATAAGGAAGGCTGTGGTTTTGATGCAGGCTGCGTGCACTTCGGGGTGCGATTGAAAACGTTGCACTTTTATGGATTAAAAGCAGACGAGATATATCTGCTGGAAAGGGAATTAATGAAACTATCCCTTCACTGCACTTTGTATGCATTCATCATGACTTCAAAGAAAACTAAACGCAGTGAAAATATTTGTGAAATAAAAATTAAATTAATTTGGATACTAGACGAACCGTTAAAGGAGAACTTAAATTATTCTCGACGTTTCGTTGGTCACGTAGTCAACGTCTTTACGAGGCACCCTTTCTGCACGTTGATTGAAGATTAACTACATAGTCAGATTCGTTAATTATTAGAAAATGAATTGCTCAGATGAAGTATGTATCTATAATCTATAATCTCAGTTGCCAAGTTCGATTTAAATTCAAAATTCATTTTCAATGCAGGCTCACAAACAAACACGTGTAAATTCGTGCTTGCAAATGCTGCATGTGTACTTACAAATTAAAATCCAAACCTCAAATTAATATAAACAATGCAACCTTTGCTGACCTTCCATGAAACAGGGGTGACATTGGCAAAGTGAACCATTTTTTATAAAATGGGTGGTCAGCCTCATACCAACCTATAATTAATATTAAAACATATACACAAGCATATTAAAAAGCTTTAAAATAAATATCATAAGAGAGATTTAAAGTTTAGGATTTGGGAAAGTATTCAAAAGAAGTAAATGCAAATTTGGATGGCAACTAAATGCAGCTATTAATGCATGCAGTTCGGGATGCCACCGTCATCTACCCACGCAGCAGAAACAGACATTACAGGGTAACAATAAAACCGAGTTAATTGCTTAAAATCGCTATCATGTGAGAGAGGAGCACTTAAAACTTCATACGGTTCACCGCATCTGTGAAATTCATAGGAATAAATGCCTAGTAATATAACACTTAAAAAGTACACTCCATCTTTAGAGTTAGAGAATGTAATGAGATGGTTTAGAAGTCTAACAGTGTGTTTATGCAGAAAAAATATGAGTGGAAAAAGCGGATAAGAGAAGACTGAAACAACTGTGGATTGATTAGATTGGTAAAAATGGGAAAGAATGCAAAATACAAAGTGAATGTGAAGAAAAAAATACATGAAAAAGGTCATGGATAATAATTCATTAATAATTTAGTCTGTAAGGATAGGAAGAACCAGAGACTGTGGTCACCCTTTGCGGAAGTATAATTTATTGATTAGTAAATTTTAGAGAATTTGACCATCTAATCTAATCTAAGTTGCAAAGATATGCTACATTGGAGATTCACATTACATGCATTCTCACAACCTGACACGTACAAGATCGCGCTTGCACATGCCTCATGTGAACCTACAACATAAAAACCAAATCTCAAATGGACATACACCTTGCAATTCTTGCCGTCCTTCCCTGAAACAGGGGTGATATTGGCAAAGTGAACCATGTTTACAGCATGGGTGGTCAGCCGCATACCAACCTATAAGTCAAGGATTCATCTTTAATGAGATTGTGTAAAAGTTACACCTTTTTCTTGTGCAAAATTAATTTCGGTATCTCACAAAATCACGCATTCACAAAAATACAGTAAATTATAATAATTGCTAAAGGCTTAAGTTTTAAACGCGCAACGAGCAGCCGTGAGAGATTGAAAAAGGGGTGAACGTCCCACCTTATCGCCGAGATGCCTCTTGCATTTCTAGCGACTCTTTAATGCTCAAACGAGCAGATTTAGAGGAGTAAATTTAGGCAGTAAATCCAGAGAGTTTCACGCTGCAGAGGCGATTTCACGTACAAGAAGGGAATTCTCAAGATGGCGAGGACCCCAAAAACAAGGGAAATATTCCAGCAGGGCGAGAAAAGGCTCAAGGGGGTGAGTTATTACACAATTTATTCCGCTTTAATTGTCTGATAAGTTTTGAGGGTTTATTTCAATTTGTTATGCGATATAAAGCCCCAGATGATGTAAACACAGCTTTGAATATTTCAAATAAATTCCACGAAACGATGTAATAGCTGAAGCATTGAAAATGTTTAAGTTTTACTCGGAAAGCTATTAAAAGATTTCACGCTCAGAAACAGTATCTAAAATTAAAAGTGATAATTAATTAAGGCAAGGAAGAACATTTCTTATGTCTGAAATACATCTAGTTCGGGAGATTTGCGTTTTCTTTTCTGTGATGTAATTCTGAATCTATGAATGTATTTGCTTGATTAACTCAGTTTTCCAAGGTGAATAATGTTAAAAGCTTCTGCTCATTATGTTGTACCATTACACGACAGCACAAGATGGTAATTGAATGTCTAAGACCTTTTACGTGTAGGAATATATATGTAACCCAAGTATAAAATTTTAGGCTCTAAATGCACAATAGCGTTGAGCAAATGTATGTTAACTAAAACAGACTTCTAGTGGACGTTTCAGTTGAAGCACAATGCTATAGTGGAGTGTAAACGGAAAGTTTATCATACTTTACATCCATCTTAGAAGCTCGACTGGTTGAGAGTGTCAAGGGCAACATGAGATGGAAGAGGTGTTATTCACAGACACTCCGAGGTGATCATTGGAGCCCTCTCTCACCTGTCGGTGCCGCCTTTGTGTGGCCCGGCAGACGCAGACGCTTTATAGCTCGGGCTTATTGTCTGTGTCACCGTAAACTTCGTTAAGTGCGCGCTTACCTGGCAACTAAATCAACGTCTTACTTAAGGGCTAGAACAAAAGCCCTCAGCCAGAGAGAGAGCCGCGCGCCGGACAGAGGCGATGCTATCGGACAAGTTATTGTTTGGCGGAGAAAGACGCCGAATTTTGCATGAGCCGTGGTTTATTAGTTCACTGATCTTATCTGGATGTATCTGCATAACAACGTCTCTCACGTCGATGTGTAAAAGATGCAAAACTTTAACGCAGTTTAGTTAAAAGCTAACAGCTTTCTATCCTAAAATGTTGAATGTGAATAATAGTACATTGAAAATAGCGATATTTTCAAATCTTTTGAAGGACCTGAGGTTGGGTGTGCATTTTTCATCTCCACGCTGTCATCTGTTTATACTTTTTATTTTCTATTTTCTTATATGTTTCTTTTAATCAATGTTTATTTTCTTTCAATGTAATTTTCTTCTCTCTTTATATTTTATTTCTCTGTTTCCATTTTTCCTACATGTATTTTTCTATAAATGTATTTCTTTTTATATGGCTGGTCACGTATTGCACCCTCCGCGTGACCGGGCTGGAATAAAGACTTTATTATTATTAATTAACGAAATAAACATTTAATGTTACGGTGGAAGTCCGAAAGGTAACAATTTGTTTTGAAAACTTTGAAACATATAATGACAAATTGCGTCGCAGTTTTGCGGGAGTTTAATTTTCTTACACAAAACTTTTTCTCGTACAAAAAAAAAGACAATGCACCCCCGGTGTATTTAGAGCCGGTAAACATTAATGAAAACAAATTATTCCGAGATTGCAAAGTTGCGCTTTTAATTTCGGGCATATAAACATGAATGAGCACAAGAAAACAATGGCGCTCCGTACCGATACAATGGCTAAAGACTCCGCTTCGTTCCTTTCAAGCCCGCCCGCTCTATAGATTTTTTAATTAGCACAAAACTTCCCCTTCACTGGATGGGGGAAGCCGAGAGAGAGAACCGCCCTTGACGGCTGCAAGGGAAAAATGAAAAAAAAAAACGTAAACCCCGAATCCAATTAGGTGAGGGTAAAGATTGCGGATACTGAAGGTACTGCCGAAGTACGTACAGATTGGAAAAGGTATTCTTACGAGAAAATTTAGTATTATGTCTGTAAGAAATAATTAAAAATATGATGATACTTTTGTAATTGAAATATTTGAGATGGATCCAGAAAATTAAGCTTATCTTTGATTTTTTTTGCCATTTCTTTTAAGGAACCCTGTGCGGGAGACTCCCTATATTCAAGTGACTCTAGGGGTCTATGACACTTGTTGTAGTACCGCAGAGGTGTTGGGTGATGTGGCAGTTGATATCCTTATCAAGTTGCAGGGCCGTTAGCTTTTATATATTAAAAATAAAATGCTTTAGGGTTAAAATTTACAAAAAAAGAAAAAAAAAATTCTATTACAGAATAAAAGATGAATTTCACATTGTAACCTTCTGCGAAAATTCTTTCAGTAAATTAAAAAAAGTCACGACTTTGTATTTTATTTCTTATTTCGCTGTAAGGGCCTTCAAAGTGCCATTTTTCTGTGACAAAAATCGCACCGCACTCACATAAATAACGTTATGGTCAGCGATCAAATATTCAATATTCAATTTTGGAAATTGACTGAAAAAGCGAAGTCCCTGCGGGCCGAGAGCGCGCCTTTACGGAATATTGCCGCCATTATCGATTCCACGAAATGCTTTATGGCGATCGTTCCCCATCACTTGTGTCCCTCTCTTCAACAAAAAATGATACATAATACCATAAGAGTGAAATAAAAAACATCCATTTTTCGATAAGTTTTTGGTTTTTGGCGATACAAGCGGTAGCACCCAGTACACACCTTCCCGGTTTTCCAGCTCCCGAGGGGGCTGGTACTCATCTCATGTGAAGGCTGAGTAATCCTTGCCGGTATTTTATTTCGGGGTTTAAAATAAAAACCAGGACGAGAAATCATTTCTGACGCCCTCGGTGGGATTCGAACCCGAGCTCACGCAATGAAATGCAAGCACTCTAACAATTGAGCTATCGACTGGACTTATACGCTCAGTAATGGGTAAACAAGAAATTCAAGCTGAAGTAGAGAAAAGAGAATGGATGAATGATAGAAGCCTGACAAAAAAAAAATGTAAGAGGAAAAATTGGAGAATAATGATAGAGAAAAATATGACTTGATTGGAATTGGAAAGAATGAATTAAAGAAGGCAATGTATGAACAACGTAATGAATAGGATGAAGTATCCAAGAAATTAGTGGAGGTAGCTCTGTGCAGGCTTTATCCGACTCCAAGGAAATTAAGTCACAGTTACAATTACATATTCCCGTTATACACAGTTTTTCAAATTTTACGTACATGTATCACGATTCAAGAAATGCGATAGTTGTTTTTTTTATTTCTCTTAAATCATGTCTTGCCCTTTGCGGGATAAACCATAAGAACGTTCGGTCCATTAAAAATCTGCTATAATCGCCGGTGCCTTATACATACATGCATACATATGGTCCGGCATGTTTATACGCGCCCTGTGAGCTCACAATTTAAAACATGTTGGGTAAACCTTACAAAATTCAACGGCACGAGTGGACGTTTCAAACCTGTTATTGAACGGTTTCCTCCGCGCTGGAGTTAATAAGTAAATACGGTATCCACTTAAACGTGAAAGTCCAACATATAAATACATCACAGTCGTACGCTTATTAAGAAGAAAAGTTCACTGGGTTCTCTTATATGGCAACCTTAAAGGTCGGAAGTAAAACGTTCGTGCAAAAGAAAACTTTCTTACTGTCGAAAATATTAACCAATTATAACAGGCCTTACGAAAAGCTACGGGACGAATACCTACAAAATAATAAGAAGTTTTACTTTGTATATTGTTACAATGTCATTCGAAAAATGCTATTCGTTTCAGTAATATTGATTCAATACGTACATAATTTAGAGTCACAATCACGTCTCTGATCAAAAATACGCATGTTTTATAGTGCCGTACTCTAGTGGTTAGCGCTTTGTACTCGTAAATGGAAGGTAGTGGGTTCAAATCACAAAAAAATCTTCGCTGGGTTGAAAAATTCATTTACCACCGGCTACCAAAGGTCCATCCAAGCTTACAGCACTTGAGTCTTTTTTGAGAATTGACACTTTCTATAACGACGACCAAATTCGCAAAGGGTTCTTGAGGTGTGATTCACAAAATTATTATGAACGCCTTTTATACTTTTTGAAATAGCTCCGCCACCTAAAACTTTCTCCGGAATTCACATTTGTAATTTTTGATCTGTTAGTTGTTCTCCTGATAATGATGTGATAACATTGAAAGCGCTTGATGAAATAAATCAACTCATGGAAAAAAGCTTTGTGTTTAATTTTACATTATTATTATAAAAAAAAATATATGTATGACTAAACTCTCCACGACGAGGTCATTTTGATACATTCACGTACCATCATGGGTGTGTGGGGGGAGCTGGAATTTTTCAATTAACGTGAATTTTTTTTTCGAAAAAAAAAATACACATTTAGACCGGCAAATGTGCAAAAGTAATAACGGGCTGACTTGCTGTTTACGCGCCGCCCCGAAGTTATTCCCAGAGCAAAAGTTGCAAAGTCGGGAGCGTGGATGCGGAAAATTGGGAAAGCTCGTCTGAAAGTGTTCACGGGCTAAAAAAAAATGAAAAAATTCCCAACGCCGCACGCGTGCACGTGCATGGATATTATTAGATATGTTTTCCAGTTAAAAATAAAATTCAAGAGGAATGTGAAGTTTAACATAACTATTTCACGAAGAATACCTGTGTTAACATTGATTATTTTTGTTTAAAAAAATGTGAAGTATTGGAGTAGTGTAGAGTTTCTCAGTATTGAAAATGATTTGCAGTAAAAAAACTTAATGATTTTCTTAGTTAATAACACAAGTTAGATATTTAATTTCTAGAAATTTCTGTGTGGAAATAGAATAAACATAAAAAAAAAAACTAAACGTATTTTACTTTAAGCACTACCTACTATGTTGAAACGGACAAATGTTTGTATGGTGATAATTTTCCAAATAGAGAGCGTGTATAGAAAATATATCTTTAGGGCTTTTCATAAAATCCAAAAAGGGTTTTACAAATTGAATATCACGATGAAAAATATCTGCATAATTTATATTGTATTTCAGTAAATGTTTAACCGTTCAAATTGTGGAGACTAAAAGCATAGAAAACGTGCGCATATACTTGAAGAATTAATTTTCAAAGACAATGTAAGAGTAATTTAAGTTCAATACTAGTATGACATATCCTTGTATAAAATGAAGAGTACCTATTATAGTTTGTGTTTTACTATGAAAATTGTTGCAATTTTCAGCGTACAGAGCATTTTATAAGAGCGTGTATAGAAAATGACTTTCAAAGCTTTTACCTTAATGCTTCTCGCATGAAATCTTCTCGCTGAAATGGCAGAGAAATACTAAATAACATGCCTACCTGCTCTGTGTACAAATATAGAAACATTAACAATGAGTATAAACTGTGAATACAGGACTAAAGCAGAGAATAATAAAGGACAGAATTTATATGAGAAAATATAAAAATTACAAAAAAAAACACAGAGTGGTATTTGTTTCATAAGTTGAGCATTTATTTTACTTCAAGTACTTTTAACTTGCTTACGTCATTTTCAAGAAATTTTGATAGATTTGAATGTGACAAGTCTATTCAAACTAGTGCATCTAAGCTTCAATGAACTCTGTATCTTTAATCTCTAATCTAAGTTGCAAAGATATGTCAAAATTTAAAATTCATATTAATGCATGCACACAAACAGACAAATGTAAGTACGCCTTATTTCTGTTGACCTTCCCTGAAACAGGGGTAACAAGAGCAAAGTGAACTATTACAGGATGGGAGGTCAGCATCATACCAACCTATAATTCAAGAAATACTGAGGTAACATCTACAATTGAATCTTAAATTTAAGCCAAGGACTGAAATTGAACATGTCGCTGTTTATTATGGCAGATATAAGACTCATACTCATATACTTAATCATATATATAGTCATATAACTGTAAGTCATATAATTATTATTGAAGCTTGTCTATGCTAAAATGAACTTTCATCAAAACAAACATGGCTTAACAATACGCACAGTTTTGTGTGATTTAACGCTCGTATGAGAGCTAAGACATGTTTGATTTTACAAGACAAACTCGGTATGGAGAAGTAAACTACACATGTGTGTATATAAACTATGAGTAGGTAAGTGCTGTTTGAGATGCATGCATATATTATATATAGTGTATAAACTGAGATTGAGACGCGTTAAATAGTTATACACACTGCGAGTCTCACAAGATCAAACATTCACAAGACGGAGCGAAAGTCAATGTTTTCCGTGGATTTTATGTAAATTTGCGCATCGTTTATTCAGAGCTATTTTTGTCGCACTTTAAAGTGGATACTATCTTCAATATTCTAGTGCGGACTTAACGACGCTCTCGCCTTTACGGGGCTGTAAAATAAATTGTGAATACGAGTCACCTGTCAACAGACGCAGACGGCAGGTAATGCACTTCGCTCCATCTCAGAAAACCCGACTTACGGTATTCGATTTCAACCTACGGGGTTAAAGCATCGATATTTGAATAAACTTGGATGTATATACAATGCTGCAATGGCTTCTGCAATATTAAATTTCTTTCATAACCTCAATTTTGTTCTTTTTTTGGGGCTCATTTACAGAAACAAATTAAATAACATTAATTTAACAAGTTTTTTATTTATTCTTGAAAAGCATTACACATACGGTCAATATATCGATTGTCTGACTGCTTTGTAGCAACTCTGTCTCCCGTGCAAATTTTGTCGTCTTTATAAGCTTACTTATTCTACTAGAAAGGACCATTTGATTTATCTCTAACATTGCTAGATTGTTGAATATCCTTCCAGTACACCATTATTGTTTTATTTTATTTACATTATTATTTTTTAATCTTATATAATGTACTAAATAATAATAGCAACATATTCCTATTTTTAAATTGTAGATCCAACTACTATAAAATATTTTTAATTAGACAAAATGTAGAGATCTCAGTTATTGTTAGATCATTGGCATAGAAAGCACATAAGAAATATAGATTTTAAATGTAAATTGTACTAAAAATACACATCAACCTCACCATTATCACCTAGAATTTATATCACGAGAACACTATGAAGAAAGCATTTATCAGTTCACGGGTAGAAAAGCTTTATATTGTCGTCGCTTTTCTGAGAAAAAGGGACGTTTCTCATTTTTACAGAGTGAAAATTTTGTCATTACGGCGAGCGTTAAATTTATTTTGGTTTCATGGAACAGTCATGTCTCAACGAATACTTCCATTTTTGGTCATAAACAAGACAAGAAAAATATAAAATTTCTGTGCCTCTGAAATAAAAATGATGCATGTTTTCTCACAATAATTATTCCCATTTTCATGAGACTAATAAAGTAAATGAAATCATAGAAGAACGGACAGAGAGAAGAAAAGTATAAAATAATTTAATTTACACAGGTAAACTGAAAAATAATACTTTTTGTATAATTTATGAAACGCAAAAAAAAGACAAAGCTACGAAATTAATTCAACAATTTTAGCTTGCTCGCTTAGTGTTTCTAAAGCAAATAATAATAAAAACAACCGTCCTTACATTTAATTAGGATTTAACTGGTCCGCGCATTATGAGGACGCTCTTTCTCTCACATTCTTTTGGGGACCCATAAACCACCCCGTCCTGGGGGAGGGAGACCTCTCCGTGCCTCACAAGGGTCGTTATTATTTCGGTAAACTACCACTGCAGACTGTAATAATGGCGTGTCCAGAATTGAAATTATTATAATTGTATTTTATCACGGTTTTATCTTGTTGGATTGTGTTTTTGTTCGAGATTTTACAAGATTTAGCTTTTATAAAATTTTATTACATTCTCACGTTTTCAGCAATATCAACAGTGTTTATGTTAAACATTAAAACAAAGTCTACGACAACAATAAATGTTTAGAAGAAGATTTATTATTTCAAGTTAAATTCAAAACTTGTTACTTTTATGATGAAATGAAACAAATATTATTTCCCTACCATTTTGAGGTTAAAATCGAGCCTTATGTCATTGTGAATATTATTTAAATTTTGCTTATTTAACAAAAGTTAATAAATTGTTTGATTTATGAGTATACATAGTATAATGCTGGTTGTAAAAATGTGTTACAGAATTAAAAAAAAAACTTATTTGGTTTCAGATGTCAGCATTCATCAAAAACAAAAAACATTACCCGGAACAAAATATATGCGAGCCAAGAGTGCATTAAAATTTATGTAGCGTCACGTATTGTATCAGGAGCGCATATGCAGAGAAGAGGTATAGACGAAATGAGGAGTTGGAACGTAAACAGGAAGTAGTACGCTGGCCACGGACTATAGAATCCCGATATCTCTTATTTGTTATGAGCGCCTGATAGCATACTGATCAATAATGGTAAACTTTTAAAAGATAATAATGTTAATATGAAATATCTAAATTGAACTTGGAAGAAGGAACTATCTAAGAATGCCATTACTAATTTTTGTAATTTTGTTTTTAAAAGGTTTCTCAAAATTAACCTCTTCGTCAAATCATATATCTTTGCAATGACACACAAGTCATAATAGGCGCTACGTAAAACCTAAAATTTACCCCTACTAAACATTGCGTAAATCTGACCTCGATTGCGGTTCATCTATTTTTTCGATTTACGCAATTGAAGTGAGTTTACGTAATGCTTTGGGAATCGAGGTACTTTCATCATTTATGAAAAAATGTTAAGATAAGGGAAAAATATTTCTAGATTTTTTTCAGGCAAAAAAGAAATAGGGTGTTTGTGTATTTTTTGCGATGCAATAAATAAGCACGAGAGATGGTTTTCCACATACATTTGTATGGAGGCAGGAAGCATTTCCTCGTGATGGATACATCGCAAGTATAATATTTGTGTTAGCGGTGACTGGCGGCCAACCCATGCGGAACAGATGCGGCAAAAGTTGTGCGTTTATCGTCAAAGAGGAAAATGTGCCTAGCACAGTCTGTATTTATAATAGGCGTACTAGTCTACGGGGAAAGTTTCCCGAGTGAATCCAGACGAAGTGATCGGATGTTCGAATGACAGAACTACGAAGTTTTTTTTAGTTTACACAAGCTATTTTTATATGTGCATAAACACCATCTGAAGTAGTAGTAAAATAAATATCGATCGGTTTTGTGAGCAAGAAAAGATTTTCAGTGTGCTATTTGCTGACATGGGTCAAATGAAAATTCATATTTTTAAAAGGTTGGTAAATCATCAATAATAGAAATCAGACCAAAATATATCATTGTTCCTGGTATTTTCAACGTTAGCTTATGTGACTGTAAATTGATAGAAAAAAAACTACCCACATGATCGACATAAGTGTGTCCTTTTCATTCAGTATAAAGTCGCTATGCTAACGTTGAAAATACCCGGCCTAAAACCGATATGTGTAACGTTAGCGTAGCGACTTTATGCTGAATGAAAAGGACGCACTTATGTCAATCGTGTGGGTAGTTTTTTATTATCGATAAAAATACCGTGCCTGAATCTGAAATTGAAGCTATGCGTGTTGGTATTAATAAAATAATATGAACGTATGAAAATCAAGCCTCTAAGCATTTGGTATCAGTAAACAGTTAAAGGAGACTCCTTCATTCTTTGAATTCCCAGAACGAAGTGATTACAATAATAAATCAATTTGTATACTTTGTGGTTTCGCAATGTGCGTAGATTATTAATAACCACAATATAATTATGAATTTATTTATAGGATTCCCATGTTTGCAGAAACGTCCGCTGTGGCGAGTGGCGCTGCCCATATATACGGGTCAAATGACTCACGAAGTAAGAACCAACTGTTTATATAGTTAAACAATCTACGTATAAGTGGAGAAGATATATTGCATTTACAGTTCATATTATATGCATCCCCATAAGCAGACACGTATAATTTCACGCTTACACATGCCGCATGTGGACTAACAACACAAAAACCCAAAAAAGTGCTCATCACAAACTTCTAAACTACAAGATTTTCACACTTTTGTAGTGTTTTCTCTAGTAAAAAATGGGGTTAAAAAACGGTGCATTTATCTGAGAAATCCATGTAAGCTGTATATATGCCACTTATTCGATTTACCTTTAAGGTATCGATATAAAGAGCTAGAAATACTATAAAATTAGCTTCATATGTAACTTATTTAATTCTAACTTTAAAGTATCGATATGACGAGCTAAAATTACTAAAAGTATTTTTTTTTCACAAAAAAAAAACAAATAAAGAACATTAACAAATAAATCACAATACCACACTGAAGAGCATGTTTTGTATGTTTTGAGTGGGAGGAGCTTTAAATGTATCTGACTCGGCCATGAATCGGCTTACAGAGCTACAAGGTTTTAAGGTCAAACCATCACCACAATGCTAGCATTACAATAATTTATTTAACATATTCCGCAGCGTGTACCAAAGAAAAATAATTAATAATCCGATCATACATCATCTGGATAGACCCTGTACAAAAAGAACACAACACCCCAAGTATCAAAATTCACGTTTAAGGGTGATTGAGAGGTCAGCGCGCCCAACTTTGATGACCGAAATAACCCATATTTTGAATGGTAAGGTAGTATTTTTTCTCCAGTTTAAATTAACACATAAAATTAGGTATTTTTTTCCATAAAATACCAATTCAAAATAATTTTATTTACGGAGATACCTTAAATGGAGATTTCCACTGTTCTTATGAATAAATCCTAACTTTTTTTTATTTCAAAACATTCATTTTGATTAGTTTTATTTTTTCTAGATGAAAATTATTTTTTTAAACTTTTCATTGATTTTTTATAATTATTTAAAAAGTACCCAAATTTTGCATACGATCGTGTAGCTAAAATTGCATTATAATGGTATATTTTCTTTTTAGGATTTGAAGTAATATTTTTTATGTTTGTAATGCAATACTTGTTTTATTTTTTCTCCTCCAAGTAATATTTAATAATGGAAAAAGAAAGAGTTCCATACACAATTTTGACTGATTTCAGCGCCATGCGGCCGCTCCGGGAACCTTAGAAAATAATAATTATTCGCGGAGCATTGGCAAAACAAAATTTATTTCGCTGGCTTTACAAAGTTCATATTCAAGAAAATAAAACTTAACGTTGTTACTCGAATAAATCGTTTTGTCAAAATACATCAAAATTATAACGCAAACTTGAAGCGCTGTATAAGACCTAATAGGTTTTTTGTTTACGTTATGATTGAGTTAAAACGTAAAATGTCATACTACATATGTGAAAAGACATAGCGACATTGACATAATATATAACTCTAATATACCTATAACTCTGCTAACACAGGAGTTCTCGTGTTTTAAACGTAAAACATTGTTCATTTTATTATAATATATAGAAATTGAGACGCTCGTGAGAGGTGCTGCTTTATTCTTGATACATTATGTGTATGCGCCGCGGCTCAGTTAAAACGTTGACTTTCATACTTGGAGTTTAACTTTCACGTGTTCGCGTGGCTTTGAAACCAATACTATTATATTACTCTATTGGGTGTATGGGAGCTTCCAAATTATTATAGAAATCGAAAACCTTTTTTGGAAATTGTAAATTATCTAGATGTTTATTTTTAAATGTAATTTGTTGTGTATATTCATTGACTTATAGGTTGATTTGCGGCTGACCACCCATGTTGTAGAAAATGGTTCTGCGTGTAAAACGTGTTGTGAGAATGCATCTAATGTGAATCCCCAATGTTGCATATCTTTACAACTTAGATTAGATTAGAATGTTATTAATTACACGCATACCTTGACTTATAGGTTGGTATGGCGCTGACCACACATACTGTAAAAAATAGTTCAGTTGCTCAATGTCACCCCTGTTCCAGGGAAGGTCGGCAAAAGTTGCAGGGCTTATGTTCATTTGAGGTTTTGATTTTTAATTACTAGTACACACTCAGCATTTGTATGTGCGAACATACAAGTGTCTGTTTGTGGGCATGCATTTGATATGTGTTTTGAATGTTAATATATCTTTGCACTATAGATTGCAGATTATTATTGAACTTTCGTACTTTTTTACTGTATTTGAAGAAATTTGAAAGACATTGAATATATAAATGAATATAAGCCCTACAACTTTAGCCGACCTTTCCTGACACAGGGGTGACATTGGCAAAGTGAACCGGCAAAGTTTTGCGCTTGATAACCACAATCTATAATCTAAGTTGAAAAGGTATGTTAACATTTAAGATTCATATAAAGTGCATTCTCACAAGCACACACTTGTAAAATCGCACTAACAAATGCTGCATGTGTATTTACAAATTGAAACCAAAACCTAAAATCAACCAATCTATCAATCGAGGATCTGGTATATTTAGTATTTACTGGTTATATATATACATACATATATATATTTTTTTTAATTAAAAAAAAAAATTGTGAAGAGGAATGCAATTCACCAACCTATTCTGCCTGGCCAGAAACAGGTATTAATATCATCATTTAATAATTCATTATTGTTTATTATTAATGAATGATTAAATAATAATTACCCAATAGCATCTGTTGAACCAGGGTCAAAGTTAAAGTCAAGTGACCCAAGCGGGGATCGAACCAACGTTGTTCCATTCGAAACACGCTAGAAAGATCAGCCCTCTTGGCCCCCGCGGCTATAACCCCGACAAAGGATAAATTACAAGGATAAATGGTATATTTTGTGTGCTCCGCTAGCATTCGAATCCACAACCTTCCATTCAGAGTCCGAAGTGTTACTACTGCACTACGGACTGATAAGATATAAAAGAAGATAAAAAGTGATAAATAAAATTTTATCGCCAAACTTTATTAATACACTGGTTTGCTATTGCTAGGACCTACACTTTGAAAATATAAAAAAAATACGTACATATACAAAAGATCCGCATCGCACCCTTAATCGTAAAGAGCAATAACTCCGAAATTGGGAAAATCGATTTTAATGTAGAAACGCCATAAAAATGTGAAAAGAAAAGCTGGAATGTGACAGTCGTTCAATTTGGACGAATATGAATAGGTACATTAACAAGAATAAATAATATTAGGATGATTTATTTGGTAAGCGTTGTTTTTGTGTGTATTACACCTTAAGAGCCCCCTGCGAGCTTGGTCGTTGCTGTAGAAAGCGCCAATTCTCAAGCAAGACCCAGTTGTTGTAAAATTGGTCTTTGGTAAAGGCTTATGAATTTTTCAACCCAGCGAAGAGTAAATTTGGAAATATAAATGTTATATTTTTGTGCTCCGCCGGGATCCGAATCCACAACCTTCCATTTACGAGTCCGAAGTGTTGCCACTGGACTACGGACCGGTCCAAGAAATGCCAACAACACGCGGTGTACCTAGCGGGCACCCATCCAAGTAGCATCCGCGCCCAATGTAGCTTAACTTCGGTGATCTGTAAAGAACTTTAATCTGAGTTTATTACTAAAAGTTAAGTAAATTCAAGTGATGGTAATTGCTATACAAAATTAAAGGTTGAAATCTACTTTTAGATTCATTTCTTATATTTTGAGAAAAAAAGGCCATTTTACCGGTTTTTTGTACATTAGTGCAACAAGTCAAACATGCAAAACATCAAACGTAATTTCCCATCATTCTTATTTTTGGACTTATTGTTCTTTAATTAGAAGCGTGCGATATATGAAAAAAAATATCCACATAGTATATTGTGTGAGATAGACGAAACAGTACTTTGGCATGCCTTTGTTAAAACGACAAAACATGCTCTGGGCACACGTTCCTCGTGTCGATTCAAAATGCAAAAAAAGTTAAATAATTCTAACATAGAATAATACTTGTGTCAAATCATTTATTTTTGCAATTTTTGATGCATAACTTACGGAATGAGCCATGCGGTCGTAAATACTCAACAATAGCGTTTAAACACAAGTTTATAAAAACTAAAACGCTCGCTAAGAGTGTCAAGATAATTTACATTATTTTTTTATGAAACGTAATGCTTGAGTAAGAACATTAAGTTATATACTTCAGCAACGACATCTGGCCATGATCAGTCAAAGTTATTTGACATAAAATTACGATTTTAGTTTCATAAAACTTATTAAAGAGGTTCTTTAGTCCCGATATTAATAATCTTCTTAAGCTCTCGTATAACCTTAAGTTCCACCGTAGCGCTTATCAAAAAATGTACGTAAACCAAAACAAGGCCTCTAGTGAGTGTATTACTTTTCATATTATTTTCTGCGGTTGAGTAATAATCTCAGATGAGACATTGTGATTTTACTTTGGAGTATAAAACGTTTAAGATGTACTTAAAAATAATGTATAGGTTACGAGGTCAAAAGCTTATAGGTTTACAATAATGATCAAAACATACCTTATTTGATATCGTCTCAAATTGAAGTTGTAAAAATATTGAAAGTTCACACCTAGTTCGAGGTATTAAGAGTTTCAAAATTTGAAGTCCAGACGATTAAGATCAAAAGATTAAAAACAGCATGTGTATTGCCAGAGCATGGAGAAGACTATTGTGATGGCAGACCCGATTAGAGAGATACAACATTGGGAAGATCCATGATTAAAGGTGATTGGGTAAGGTTTTTAATTTTTATGTGTCTTTAGTCTGTAAACTAAGTTGCAAAGATAAATTAATATTTAGCACTCATCTTCAAACACACATGTGCAAGTTAAAAAACCCAAACCTCAGATAAAATTGACGTCTTATCTCTGAGACAAGAAGAGTGACTGCCATTTTATTTTCAGCATCATACCAATCTGTAAGTCAAGGAATAATTGTTGTCTGAAAGTTATAGATGGCTCTTTTCATGTTGAAAATAGATCTCAAATTACAGCACACGTACTCACAAACAAATTTTATATGACTAATGACTTTCCGCTTTAAAGTGTGTTATTTGCAAAAAAATACACAAGGTTTATCGCGTTTCTTTCTTATCATCAATTTAAATAATCTGTCATTTTCTTTCATACGTTTATAATTTATGTGCCCGACATGTAGGTCAGGGCAAAGAAAGATAAATCGAATAAACAGTTTGAGCTGCATTCGAAACGGAAAAGGGCCGCTCCACGGTGCGATTCATATCATTTAAGTCTTCAGACCCATTCAATACACGCATATATGTGTAGCGTCTTAATAAGAATGCGTTGTTTTAACTGTTTAACGCTTCTTCATCTTGTTCTAGAACAATGATCTTTTGTCTATCAGGATTTTTCGTCTTGGGAAGTAGAGCACTAGCTCTACATCCCTTCAGCGGTTTTCCTCGAAGGTGATTTCCTACAGGGTAATGTGAGAGACCATATGAGAGATTCTACAACTGTCCATCTTAACCACGCGGTCCCTCTAGTACCGTCGCTTCTTTTTTCCCTTACTTACTCACAATGTCTTCTGTCTGACAAGTCTCTGTAATTTTAGAGCTTCTGACCCTATCTCTGAGAGTCTTCCCTGATTTTTTTACGCAATACTCTCACCTCAGAGGTCAAGAGAAGGTTTTTGGTCCTGAATATGTCGACTTTTCCCGATACCATATTCTAGAATAGACTTGACACAGGTCTTGTAGATACGGACCTTGCTATCTGTGAGCATGTATTTGTTCCTCCATATTGTGTTTTCGAAGTAGCCGGATATAGCAGCAATATTATTCTTAATTAATTCCTATTTGTAAAGTTTTTTTTCTTTTAATAATCTCTAACTTTCACGATGAAGGCAGATTGATACATTGAAGCAAGCAAGTGAGGAAGGTAGATATATGCATTGAAAGTAAATACTGCTATTAGGAGTATTATCAAATATGGAACCCAGACTTGAACATTACAATACTTAAGTTTACAATACAAATGTTTCTGAATAACAGTGTTGGAGATTATAGAGATGATTGCAGTCAGTGGGACGTATACGCCATTACTGGGTGACCGTGTCGGCTTCATTCATAGTTTTGCTGACTAACATGAATATTTATGTAAAGATGCATCCTACGACTTTAAGTTGAATTATAAAATCACCATTTATTTCTATGCAAAATGATCAAATCAACATATAATTAAAGACACCAATTATGTCTAACAAAATAATAACTTTAATAGTCAATTTTGTTCTTGAGTTATTTAATTGCTGTATGTAATGTAAGATATTGTGGAAAGGGAAGACTGGTAAAAAAATGATTTGACCAAATAAGCGAGACTGCAAATGAATGAATGTTACTTAAAAGATGAAGCATAATTATAGGAAGAAAATGATGGATGTGGACGAGATGAAGGAAGTGTGCAAGGATAAAAAAAAGTGGGGGCACCTGTGGAAGAACTGGTCACTCAAAGCGAAATAACGTCCGGATATGAACCGGCATTCCACTAGGGGTGGTCAGTACCTTCGAAGATGTGTCTCCACTCTTTGTTCTGTCCTTGCACGCTTCTTTCAACTCCTCGACATTCATCACTGTCTTCTCTTTTTTTCCCTCTGCAGGTTCCAGTCAAAAGCGATCTTCTCTATTTGAGCAATCCACCTTTTCCTTGGTCTTCTCTTGCACGCTTACCATCGGCCTTACTTATGCATACTCTTTTTGTCAGGCGTTCTTCATTCATTCTCCCTAGGCGCGCTAACAATCTCATTTTATTAATTTTTATTCTATTCAAATAAATATTGTACTTGTATGAAAACATGAGTGGGATAAATTCATCGATCTGTTTTTTTTTCGATTATAATATACCTACACAAGAAATCATTTTTCAAAAACATTCTAGGTTGCCGTCCTTGGTTCTATACGACTCGTACATATATTCCTTAGGTTGATGATCTGTGATAGCAACTTGATTGATAAGAATGCTATGAATTATATGTTTTTAAAGGTAAATTCAAAATATTGATACTGATAAGGTAATAGTGATAACATTTACGTAATCTGTTTACGGCCATATTCTTCAGTGGAGCAATGAAGTTATGAATTATTTATTGTTTGTTTGCGAAAAGTGGGTCTTGTTTGAAAAACGTTCTGAAATAAATATATGGAATTCCGAAACGACAAAAGTAGATTATCCTCCAAAGAAGTGTTTGAATAGAATGAAAATTGGTACAGAATACAAATGTATTTTTTTTTTGTATGCGATGATGTAAGATGGAGATTATTTTGAATGTAAGAAAGGAAACCGCGAAATATCATCACGTTGAAGTGATGACCCGATTTCGTAAGCGATAAAGAAAAAGTGAAATAATAAACGCTCTCGAATATTCCGCACGCATGCAAATTGCGATTTACGATTGTGCAGGCATTTTCAACTGCAAACATTTTTCACGCATACGACTTTAAAGTTAACGTTCAGTACGTCCTGTAAACATAACCTAAGAGCATTGCCTAAGAGTTAACCAAAAAATGCATGGAAACTAATAACCTCATTACAGGCGCGGTGTTAATCTACATACGTTTTTCTTGAAACGCTTTGGTTGAGTTTAAACATAAGATTTTATACTTGAAATGTACAATGTATGGAGATACGTTGATTCGACTGGTTCTTGCGTAATTTATTTTTTTCGCTAATTATGCAGCGTGTTCCTCACTTGTCTGTGGACCCGGTGGTACTGGATGAGAAAGATGACGACCATGGTACTGGTTTCTGAAAGGCCATCGACCTGGTGCATTTGCGGGGTGGTGGTGGGAAGGGGGGAGGCGCAGTAGGCCAAGTGTTTCTGATACCCAGCCGTTTTCACGCGTGTACAAATAACAATTGTAAACACACGCATACAATGTTATCGCTTTATAAATACATAGATGTTGTTGAACCTGGATTATGTATTTACGTGATCGATAAAAATTGCTGCAATACTAAATGTTATGGATGTTTATATCCAGATTTGAAAATATATTTTGCAGTTGAGTTATAAATATTTTATGAATAACGTTTACGACACATCCCTGATCCCATACATAGCCTCTATTCTGTTAAAAAAACTATAAAATAATACGAAATGCTTAAAATGAAGGCATTCTCACTATCTCTGAGTTGTGCATTCTCACTATCTGTGTTGTTATTATTTTTGTAATAAAATAGAGATACAATCAAAAAGTCACATAAACATGATTTTCTCGAAAGTGTCTGAAAAAACATAGCTACCTATCATAATTAACAATCAAATTGAGGATGATAAAATTTATCATGGAAACAAAAATTTCCGTATGCAAGACGAAACAGAAGTGTATTATTTAATTCAAGTCTCGTGATAATATTATTATCAGTGACCCAAGTATAAAACTTTATGCCAAAATAGGTAAAGAAAATAAAGGAGCGTCTCTAGTGAGCGTTTTAGTTTCTGTATATTTTTTTGAAAATTAAAAATGTTGTAGAATTTAAACGTAGTGTTGTTTACAGTGCATTGTGTTGAGTAGGTCACATTGGCATCGTGATAGCGAGTGGTCTATAGACTGAAGGAATGGACTAGACGGACGCACACGTTCTTCGGCACGTAGACCGTCCCTACTCCACATCCAACATGGCGCCCAATATGGCGACCAACATGGCGATCAACATGCCCAGTTGTGAGGTGCACTCACCAACAATCGGACGCATATTTACATTCAAGGTATAAAAATCACACAGAGTAAGTTAAAACATAGCGATGGGATTGCTTGTTTGTAGACGCCAAACTTTACACGATCCATTTGGAGGATAATCTACATGTTTTTTTTAAAAACAAACATGGTTGAATCTTATCAAAGATTGAGCCAGGCATTTGGTCATATGTACATTTTATAAAAAAAAGGTTATAATCCAATCGAAATTAAACTTCACAAGAATCATTCCAAGTATATTTGACATGTTTCATGAAAAAAAATATGACAATCGGTTGAACAGTTTTGGAGCTCATAGGGAACATACGTAACAAATTGAAATTTATTTTTTAAATATTAAGATTTGTAGATGTAGGTAGTAAATCAAGCTCTAGTCATGTTTTTTGAGACTCTTATATTTTTTTTAAAAAATCCCTACAAAAAATTGTATACTTCTCTCTATTAGTAAAAAAAATCTATAGATAATAGATAGTGTATAAAACGTTTACAGGGAATATTATAATCGTGTTTTTTGTTCCACCAAGCATCAGAGTGGCTACTTATAAATGCCTCATTACCTATTCGCAGACAGGAACTTATACATAAAATATCGCTAAGTTATGAAAGAGGGTATCGCCCTACGAGAAAATGTACGAGAAAAACCGCGTTATTATGTGAGAAGCCAAGAAATATGTGCATTTTCATACGTACGCAGTCAATTTGCCGGCTGTAAATGGATGCATTGAATTGCATACGCCGGGCGACATGCATTCATGTATGATTTGATGAATATTGCATTTGTGTGCATTGTGACACACTGCAGGTACGGAGAGAAGGAAATCTGCACTGTAAAAGTGTGCCACTGAATGGCAAGTATGGAACCGAAGGCGGCAAACTACGATCTTTTCAGGATGTTATTTAAATACAGTGTGATCGTGTGCTATTTATTACTTATGTATGTATCTCTAGATGTAGGTGTTGAAATAATTGTACTTGTATTTGTTGGATAGTGTGAGCGTTTTCTCGAATATTCTAAATAGAATATTCTGGCAAAATCTCGCATGTCTCAGTTCCCAATGTTTCAAGAATCATCTTTATGCCATGCTAGAAAATAGTCAAAGCTGTCTGTAGCGTTTAGACTTGTATCGGAGCTCTTGAGCTAAAAAGAAGTTTTTCAGGAACATAAGTTTATCAAAATTTTGAAAAGCTTTGACTTTATATTTTTCACACCGTCACCATTTTTTTTTGCATCTTGACAAAGTGTATTCATTTTCATTTATTTTTTCAGCCGTCATGTTTTGTAAAATATTCACGTTGGCATCTGGTAATTTGTAAAATAATGATTACATACAATGCATGTGCGGCGTAAGTTATTCCTTCTTGAGCAAACATTTTTCCATCCCGTCCGTAATGGAGGCATTGTTCCCAACCCGACAAATGAGTCTTATACAAACAAAGTCGGTAATCTAGGAATGCAAAGAAAATATATTTATTATATGAAAACATAGGAAATCATTTTTTCATCGTTTATATATATGTACCACATTTTCAATATGCATCTTAGATTTCCGGCTTTGTTTCTATGCGACTGTAATGATACGCACTGTACATTATCGTGAGGCAGGCCTACAGGGCTTAAGCCAATATGATGCTTTACGTGAAAACTCACACAAAGCGTTTCACTAAATTGAATAGAAACTAAAACACAGTCTCTAGTGACAGTTTTAGTTTACATACGTTATTGGTTAAACGCTGCGGTTGAGTTGAATTAATGTACTTTTATACTTGGGGTACCGGGACCGACGTACAAAATTATTCCGCAGATCAATACAGGCTGGATGTTTCGCATTCGCAACGAGGAAACGGAACACACAGGACCCTAAATACCTTGCAATCCAGGGAACACAGGTATGGGTGAGTCTATATTGGTATTTGAATTCAACTTGCGTAGACATAAACAGTGGGAAAATCTACAGTTTTTATGTTAGTGTAATGCGAAAAGGAAAATACGGTTATATGACACATGAAAAACACGGGATCCTTTTTATTCTAAAAATACGCCATTCTTAATTAAGAACTATTGTAAGAGAAATCAAGTTCATCTATTGCTGCTCCCAGACGTGCTTGCCAAGAAAAATATTGAATCCTTCAAACAAGGAATGAAGATCCATGTTTTCACCGCGTCAACGCTGAAACTCCTTGCAGTGACAGTTAAAAATAACAAAACGGTGATCTATAAATCATCATTATCATCATAACAAGCTGAATTTTAGAGTAAGAATAGTATAAACCAAAGCGAGAAAAACATTAGAATGAGTAAGACACATAATGTGTGTTGATACGAACATTTTATTAGTTAAACCTTATTTCTCAATACAACTGAATTAGATTGGATCGATGACAAAAACAAAAAATACCACAAAAACACAATTTTAGACACTGTAAAAACGGGTTGACTTGTCCCAGGAAACGCTTATATTTTTACTGCTCTTTTCTGGATTGGAAACTGTTTAGGATCGTGTGTGGCTACATTAGGTGCGCCTTCATACATCCCACCCATGCTAATGAAAAACAATAAAGCGACACAGACGTATGAATTAGCATTTATTATTATTTCTCCGGCGACTTGTAGCTCTCTGTAAAATGCAATGCACCCCAAGTATACAATATAACGATACAGTCAACAACCAAAAAAATGTACAGATATTCAAATAGCGCCTGCGGTGAGCGTTTTAGTATCAATATATTTATGGTGAAATGCAATCAGGCCTGCATTAAGGGTGGTTCGAGCGATTCAACCACACCAGGGCAAGGGTTAGTAAAAAATATAATTTGAACATACATATTATCGTTGAAGCGCAGTTTTTATGTACCAAGATTTTTTGATCGCCCCTGATCAATAAACAGAATTTTAAAGATGCGTATTTTACATCATTTATGAACTTTTTCAGATTATAAACGTGTTTGTTTGTGGGCATACATCTGAGAGCTTTGAATGAATATATCCTTGCAACTTAGATTATAGATTATATTATTATAAAGCTAATCGAAACATTGTCAATTTGAAGGAGAATTATTTTATCATTTTCAGTTCTGAGTTATATTCGCTCAATACAGTTCGACGGTGGAAATATTTCTGAAGCTACATAGAATTACGGTCCTTAATTTATACTTAAAATAAAGATCATTCTCGAAACATTGAGAATCGCTACCTACCTACCCCCTTGCTAGATTTTACCAGAACATTCGATTCCACACTTGATTAATCTCGAGCAAATGCAAAGTATATCACACGCAACCTACCAAAGCGTCTTTTCTTTCTACCAATACCCTAAATATTCCTAACAATATTTAGTCCATAAAATAAATAAGTGGAAATAACTACGCTCCAGGTCCTTCGGTTAGCTAAAATCAGACCTGAAAACTACGGTTGATTTTCAATGTAGCACTTTATACTTGGTGCAGTGTAAAACGCAAGATGCACCGCGATGCACTGGGTGCCATCCATCAGGGGGACTGCGTTGCACTGAAGAGACAGGCGCGCCGCAGAAGAGATTGATCTGAGGAATTAATATTTCAGCGTAACACTGCCTTGCAACGTATTGTTAAATCATCCATCAGAATGCACTGCGTATAAATTATACTGGCCGCCTGTTGAGGTGCATTTTGTAATCTTTTCAATGAATTAAATCAATTAAGACAACAAGAAGATGGCGAGTGAGTATAGAAAACAGTTGCACAATTGCTCAAGAGGCTTCTTCAGGAATAAGGAATAATTGACTCTTAGGCGAGAAGAAAAAATTACTTATAGTTTATATTCACTTCAGATTTGGGTGATGTTTTAACTACGTATTCAGTGTGTGTAAGTACGAATTAATACGTGTCTGCTTGTGAGCATGCATTTACTACGAATTTTGAATTATAAATTGAAGTACGATTCCTGCAAATTTCCATCCATTTACTCTTTTAATTGATTGTTGCCTTATCAAGAATTTCTTTCCTGTCCAAACTTTATTCAAATTTCCCTTCATTTTTTTTATGTGTATATTTAATTTCAACTATTCAATGTTGATTACAGACAAAATACAATGTGAACAGTATAGTACATAATGTATACATCGCTTGTACCATGTATGTATGATTTGTATGCACCGCTTGCATGTACAGTTTGTATACATAGATTGAATGCAGCGCTCTCTGCAGGATGCAAAACTTGCATGGCAACAGCTCTCCGTGCACACGCACACACGCGAAATACCACGCACAGCAACAGCCCCATACAATCGCATCATTGATTTACGTAAATTGGATACTAAACTAACTCAGGCGCGGCGATACGTTTTTATCAACTACCCAGTTATTGTCCGGCAAATTATTTCATCCGACAGACAATGCAATTTGCAGTTTATGCAGTTAGCAAATTGTGTTTTGTACATCGTTGCATTTTTAGTCGCAATTTAATTATAATGATAATGAAAGAAAAGAGTATTCGATGTTGCTCAAATTTTCTATGCATTTTTAGTATGGAAGTGTTTTTTAGTGGAAAACGAATACCATGATAGAAAAATAATGGAGAAAACCTCGCACTCTCCTGTAATCTACATCCCTAAGACATACAAAGTCAATTTTCAATAAATATAAAATATAGGTCGGTACTCTAGGAAAAACCATATTGTTGTCAATAATTCAGTCATATTAATATTGAAATTAGCCACAATGGGGTCGCCACATGTATGAATTTGAAACTTTTTTCTCGGTTAGCAAACGTGGGTTTTGTATGGAACTGCTGTCCTTGGCAACCACTAAAAAAATATTTGTACACCTTTTACATAGACGGTTGACGAGACAATATAGTATATGGACCTACCTAAACTGACTGAAATAAGTTTCAAAGGCGTTAGTAAAAAAAAATACTGTTTAAGTCGTGTCATTTATACCTATTTAAATATGAGTGGAAAAAGTAAATATTTTTCACAAGCATAGATTAAACAATGATAACATGTTATTAACAATTTTCTTTTTCGTCATCAATGGCGTTACGATATTCCAACTCGAACCATGTCTTCCTTTAATTTTTGACCCAATCACCGTCTATCTTTCAACGCTGTCTTTCAATTCGCTATCTACAGAATCTGAGCTGCATCAAACAACTACTAACTAAAGTAATAAAAGAAAAAGAAATGTCCCCCAGCATGCATCTATTTTGTCTTCGGTATTTTGTTCAACTGCATTTAATAACGTGGATGTATTTTCGTTGAGCGCTCTCCACATTTCCGGCAGTTTGTTTTCGTAGCTTTTAAATTGGTCACTATAATCTGCTGCCGAGTGCGCGGCAGAGCAGCTCAGTAGAAAGGTGTTTTATTTTAAACAAGACCAAAAAAGAAAACCTCAAAACTTGACCATTAGACGGTGGGTTTATTTTAAAAGTGAAGGGAAAAGAAATAAACGTTCCAGGCGTTCTTGGCACAAAGCCAAAAACGGGTTCACCGTCTAAATAGTACCCCAAGTATTCTAGGTCTAAACTCATGCATACCATTTTACTAAAAATGTATAGAAGCGTAAACAGCGCATCAAGTGAGCGTTTTATTTTCTTTATATTTTTGGTACAACGCTATGGTAGAGTTTAAACGATGCGACAGTTGTATCGTGGAATGGTCTCGAATGTTCTCGGATGGGACATCGTGAGAGATAAGAATTTGATATGCATTACCAACAAGCAAACTGCTTCCCGATACTGGTTTATTTGAAGCGATGTTTAATGTTTATTTGCTTGATAAGAAGTTCCCGTTACGACTGGGTTTGCATGGGAATACGACAACGTTGTTGTCAATAATAAATATGGAAAATTGTTATTCGAAAATAAATGTGCATGTAATATCGCTGCTTGACTTATATACCACCCTGAACGTTAAATTGTTTTTCATCTTACAGCTTAAATTCATGGTAAATCTGCCTAAAAAATGTAAATAAACAGAAGTGATATCTATAATAAAGGGTTTTGGAAAGAATCTGTGGATAATTAACACTTTTAGAATTGTTTACTTGGAAAGTTAAAGAATATGACAAAAAAATTGAACGAGAAAAATAGTGGAAGGTTAAGGTTGATATAAACCTTTGTGATGTTAAGGATGGATTTGCAAATAAATAGCGAAGATAACAACATAGTGTGTTCAATATTGAAAAATGTAATCCTCAATATTTCATACTTCTAAACATGATTGAGCGAGAATGTCGCCAGAATGCAGTGTACTCAAAATAACCGCGCGAGATAGCGCCGCTGAATATCTCAGATGAAGTCTGGTAAGAAGATAAATATATTATTTCAAAAATGCAATATTGTGTGGCTGGGGTTCGCGCCACCGTCGCAATCCATCATCCCCCAACGTGTATTATTTTCAATCAAGGGGGGAGCTTTGACGCGACTAGAGAGAGATATGTGTGACGTCACACACAGGGACACTTTACTAGACACTGCAAACTGTGTGCACACATAATTCTAGGGATACTGTATCAAACTATGTTCGTACATAATTGCAGAGACTGTATATAACTATGCAGAATCTACATATTCTGTGTGGATATGAAATAGGATTTGCGTTGTGCTTTGGGGTTGCAGTTATGCAAAAATTTAAAAGAGGGACATGTGACTTTAATCAATAATGTATTGTTGAAAATCATCCAGATGATTATGTTCCTTGACTTATAGGTTGGTATGCAGCTGACCACCCATGCTGTAAAAATGGTTCACTTTGCCAATGTCACCCCTGTTTCAGGGAATGTCGGCAAGAGTTGCAGGGCTTATGTTCATTTGAGGTTTGGATTTTATTTGTAAGTACACAATCAGCATTTGTAAGCGCGAACTACACGGGTTTGTTTGTGGGCATACATCTGAGAGCTTTGAATGAATATATCCTTGCAACTTAGATTATAGATTATAGATTATAGGTTCACATGAGGCATGTGCAAGCGCGAACTTGTACGTGTCTGGTTGTGGGAATGCATGTTATGTGAATCTCCAATGTAACATATCTTTGCAACTTAGATTAGATTAGATGATTACAAGATTTGAAGAAACACAAATTTTAATCATTTTTCGCACAATCATATTGCAGAAACTTTAATTCATTGAAAGGACATCTTTTCTAAAAATACCGGAGCTAGATGTTCACTAGCGATTCTACTCTACGCAGAGGTTTCGAAGTAAAAAGAAGCATTGACGATATGGCTCTTGCAAAACGGAGTTCGTTTATGCTTCCTCCCCACGAGCGACTTTCAAATTATGCGTCTGGAAACTCGCGTCGGACCTTGGATCATTGAAATTCAGACTTCGCTGCGCAAAATTTAAATATGTATTGTCATTTAGCATCTGCATGCGCTCGCAAATCGCCATGACTCAGGACTCCTATCCTTGACACAGTCTTACTGTGAATATGGACCTTAAAATAATCAGTCTCTTTAAAAAATATATACATGGATCTCCAGTATACAAAATTGCGTAAACTCCCTTCGATTGTGTAAAATAAAAATGTATGGAAGATTCAACAACATACCTAGTGAGTGATTTAATTTCTATACATTTTGATGAAAATTATTGTACCCCTTGTTTGTGGATATAATTCAATTAAGTGAAATTAAAACAGTGTTTTAATATACTCGTAATTGTGTAAGTTTAGTTTGTTATTTACACGATCTAAGTAAGTTCGCAATGGTTTGTATTTGGGGCATAGAAAAATAAACCAAAATCATTTTCAATGTTTTGTTTAATGTTTGAATCGCAAAAAGGATTTTATAGAGATTGGTGATCCGACGAAACATTAAGAAATACGTTCTTACCTACACCTAGTATCGTACACTAGTTTTTTTTGTTGATAATAAGCATCCCGAATACAAAACATAGCGTAATCTTGCATCGATCGTGCCGATTGATAAAATGTATGAAAAGTAAATCACTCAATTGGGGTGCCGTTGTATCTTCTATACATTTTTATATTTGCTCTTTTTTTTAATACATACTTGGATTAAAGAAGCAATCGTTCTACATGGTAAAGTAATTCTAGCCAGTACAACAATAACATAATACTTATATATAGTTGCAGTGGGTAGGTAAATGCAGGCATGAGAAGCAAAAGTATAAAAAAAAATGGCGACAAAATACAACATGGCGTGCAATAAAAAACGCATAAATAAAATTGAAATAAGTCGCTCGACCTATTTAAAGAAAAAATAACATCACATGAATTGAATGTGACAGTTTGATGGTGTGTGTGTCATATGAGAAGTGTGGAATAATTTTGATATGTGTGTTTGAGATGTGTGTGTGTGTTGCGATGTGTATGTGTTTGAGATGTGTATGTTTAAAATGTGTGTGTGTTTGAGATGTATGTGTATGAAATATGATCATTGTATGTGTATGCGTTATGTTTGATCAGTAGGAAAGTGAGCTCATTGCAAATGAAAACATTTTTATCTGCATTTCACAGCGATAAGAACAAAAAAATTAGATCATGCAAATTTGAATACACTTTTAAAACACACTTTTAAAATCTCATAATGATGTGACAAAAACAAAAACATTGTATGCAAAAATAAAAATGTCTGACTGAATTCATGCGTGCATATGTACCTACGCTTGCAAATTTTGAAAAGTCACTTCACGTTAACTTAGAGCTCGTTCCCACTTGTCGGGTGTCGGATCCATAAGTTAATCGGAGGTCCAGCGGCGTATGAAGCTATGCACACTTATCTGAAACCGATTTTGTCCGAAATGTTCTGCCTCTGGAACCTCCGATTAATATACGGATCCGACACCCGACAAGTGGGAACGGGCTCTTACAGGTTGGTATGATGCTCTTTGCTGGGTTACAAAAAATCATAAAACGAAAGACCGGTCACTAGAGGTCCATCCAGCCTTACAGAAACTGTGTCTTGCTTGAGTATTGGCGCTTTTTATCGAGGACCAAGCTCGTTAACACCTCTGCGGCACTTAAACAAGTGTCATAGATCCCTAGAGTCTCTGAAATCAAGGGAGTCTCTGGCACAGGATTTCTCAAAAAAATATAATATATTGATATCAAAACCCACATTGCGTAACTTATGAAGTACTTTGGTAGATTATATAATGCTCTCCGTGACAGATATTGATTATGAAGATTTTGTAATTAATGTGGACCATCTCGGTGCAGGATATCTCGCTTAATGCTCGTGCTTGCGCAGTAGAATCTTGTTATTTCAGAGGAGGCAGGTGGCGGATTACCACACTGTATTAAACATTGACTGTGGACTAGAAATTATTTTAACGAAAATAAACATTATAAATCTGTTTCAACCTACTTACTAAAAAATGTCATTTGTAAGAAAGGGAACAAAGAACATTACAGTTGCAATTCCATGTGTACAAAAAAACTCGGACAGATGTAAAAATGTTCATAGAATGTTGGTACCATTGCGAATAATAATGGCTGCCGAACCAGTCCAAACACAGCTAAAGTTGACAGATAACACACGTTATACATATTGTGATTTAAAGGAAAAAGGCATTACTTTAAAACATTATCGGGAGTCAAGTCGCTATTATTGACTAGCGTATTTGGAACAGAATACGTTGGTTCGAATCACGTCTGGCCCATATAACCATAACTTCGACCCTGGTTCAACAGTTCAACAGATGCCATTGCATACACACAAGCTTCTACTTTCGTATGAAGACAACTGGCTAGGCAAAATAGGTTGGTAAATTGCATTTCTCTTCACAAATCTTAAAAAAAAGACTTATAATTTGATGTCGAAACACAAAATGGATTAGGACAAAATTGCATTATTTCGTATAAGTATACCACTACAACGTTTGACAGTACTGAGACAGATGTGGGCTATAGTATGTATCACTGTATTTTAGTTTCTTCTCCTCTATGTTATTACTCGATGGTCTTAAATGCCTCTCGCGATCATCCGATAAACAATTCCAATTAAGAAAGCGCTCTCGGACGATAGTGCTCACCAATCAAATAGCCTGAACCAGCCACTGTGGAGCACCGTGCCGACCACGCCTCGAGGAAACCGAAGAGCTCAGGAGAGAGTTGCACGGAGAAGAGACTGTAAATGTGGTGCCCCTTACGGCCTTACCTGTAAACATAAATACATTCCACCCGCCGCATTTTTAATTTGAATTGAATGCCACCCCGATTTTCAGGAAAAAGCGGAAGGAGTAGCAAAGCTTATGTGAGGTTTGGTTTATTTTGTAGATACACATGCAGCATGTGCCTGCTTGTTTGCATGCATTAAATTGAACCTTAAATGCCGATATGTCTTTGCAGCTTATACTATAGACATGCCACCAGTTCGCGAAAAATGCGGCAAGAAATTACACTATACGTGTAGCTAAGTAACGTAGCTGCATCATTCAAAATATTGCAACGCGTCGGACTTCATTGCGTCATTGCCAAAACAGTCAAAGATACTCTGTAAGGTTCTGTTTGGTTTTTAAGACAGTTTTCGTGTAAGCTCGTCCCCTCAGCGCTTGTTTATCTTATCTACGATTTAATTCAAAGATGACCTTTCATTCTACACAATCTGAGCTAAGACAAAAACGAAAGACATGATAATGTGAGAGTTGTTTTAAATATTTTTTAATCAAATTTTCAATGTACATTTCTTTTCACTTGAGGTCAAACCAGCAATGAAATCTCACACTTGGGTATCGTTACAGGGTGAGTCGGTTACCTTGATGGACTAATCTAATCTAATCTAAGCTGCAAGGATATATATAATTTAAGATTTATATTAAATGCATTCCCACAAGCAGACATGTATAATTTCACGCTAACACATGCCGCATGTGGACCTACATTATAAAAACCCAATCTCAAATGAACATAAGCCCTGCAACTCTTGCCGTCCTTCCCTGAAACAGGGGTGACATTGGCAAAGTGAACCATTTTTTTACAGTATGGGTGGTCAGCCGCATACTAACCTATAAGTCAATGGAGCCAAAGGAGAAATGAATTTAATAGCCTGTGACCCAAAGACCAAATTTACTTAACAGTTCGCTTACACATTAATAATGTAGCGTGATACTGCTTACAAAAGAACAAGGACTTTATTTGAGTACTTATTTACACCATAATAAATTTTCACGGCGAATTGTTTATTCAAATCTGAATCATCGCCTCGGTTAAGTTAAGTGGATTGTTACTGGCTTATTCGCCTTTTAAATTCACCTTTCTGCGTTGATATTCGCACATAAAGCCGTGCGAAACGGTCTCCGTAGATGGCTATCTTCATTCAGAAACAAAAACAACACCATTTATTTAACGGCGAGTGTTCCACGATAGCGGTCCCACTTTAATCACGCTAAAATGAAAAGCTTGTTACGCCCAAAACACTTTCTCGGGAAATATCGGGGAACCTTGCAAAGCGTCCCAAGGGAATGAAATGTACCTCAAGGGTAAATCTATACGTTTAGATTCAACCAATGCATGTGCCAAAAAATGTATTGAAACTTAAACGTCCAATACTGGCACTGTTTTATTTTCCTTACATTTTTTCCTACTAGCTACGGTTGAGTAAAATCTATACGTTTACATTTAATAAAACAATGTATTGAAAATTAAACTTCCAATACAGGTGCTGTTTTATTTTCCGTAAATCTTTTCCAAAAAACTAAAGTTGAGAATAAATCTATACGTTTACAATCAACCAGAAAATATATTGAAACTTTAAACGTCAAATACAGGCGCTGTTTTACTGTCCGTACATATTTTAGTAGAAGCTATGGTTGAGTCAAAACGTAAGATTGGAGTAGTGAAAGACGATGTAAGGGATTATCGAGTAGAACAACCTTTCGATTTCTGAACAATGCTTACACTGATCGCAAACTGAACGAAACAAATGGTGGTTAAGGTTTTTTGCAAACCAGAATTTTATTTATTCAGAGTTGTTTCAGTCAAAAATTTATCACCATGTGAACCTTTATACCTTCAGGTATTTTTAACTGGAAAGGCCAAGTTTACAAAACAGAAATAAATGGTCAAAGATAGATTTTGCGCACTTGAAGAATTTGGCCAAATAATACATTAAATGATTGTATGTTAGAAGTGTATTTTTCTAATTTTCGATCACATCTACATATAAAAGAAGATCTGTAAAAAGTAAAACGGCAAGCCCTATTCAATCTAAAATCTAAGTTACAAAAATATATGACCATTCAAGATTCGTATTAAATGCATGCCCACAAAAACACATAGAAGAAGGTTTGACTGATAAAAGATTATAATCGTAAAAAAAGGTTTCAGAAATTAATTTATAACAATACCTTCATAGGAACGCATAATTTTCAAGAGATAACATCATTTCTAATTATAAATTGTACTTGGGCAGTTTTCAATGATAAGACTAACCAACAATACTGAGTAATTGATGCAATTCAAAAAGAAAAAAAAAACAATGCTGACATGGTGAGATAAAAATTATAAATGATTGTTCAGAGACGCTGTGCGCTCATTACGGCGAATGATTTAGCATGAATATCTGTAGGGCTTGATTCTGTATGCGTAGTCAACGCATAGCAAGAACCGGTAGGTACTTACTTTGTATAAAAGCGATAAAACCTCCTCTGCACTTCAAGATAATATGTATCCTCGTATTGCAAGATATCATCGTATGCGAGTGACGTCTGACCTTTTCAACTAAAGCAGTTACAGTGCTCAGCGCAGTTGATTGTCGATTCATTTGATATGCGTCTGAGTATGAGAGAGTATGTGTCCATTTGAGATTTGGTTTTAATGTTGTAGGTTCACGTGAGGCATGTGCAAGCGCGAACTTGTACGTGTCTGATTGTGGGAATGCATGTAATGTGAATCTCCAATGTAACATATCTTTGAAACTTAGACTAGATTAGATTCAATAGATGAGTGCGTGGAAATTGATGCTTCTATAATATAATCTATAATCTAAGTTGCAAGGATATATTCATTCAAAGCTCTCAGATGTATGCCCACAAACAAACACGTGTAGTTCGCGCTTACAAATGCTGATTGTGTACTTACAAATAAAATCCAAACCTCAAATGAACATAAGCCCTGCAACTCTTGCCGACATTCCCTGAAACAGGGGTGACATTGGCAAAGTGAACCATTTTTTACAGTATGGGTGGTCAGCCTCATACCAACCTATAAGTCAAGGAATACGAGTAATAAATAACATTAAAGTATAAGAAAACAACAAAACCTTAAAAATAAATCTATACAAAAAAAGTAAAAAATGTCTTATGCAAAAAATGTAGCAAGCCAACAAACCAACATTAAAAATCAGCATTGCAGATTAGCCGCCACTTCTTCCTGTCCTTGCATACTTCTTTCATTTCATCCAGAGTCATAACTTTTTTCATACAAGCTCTCCTTTTCATATGACTCTGGATATCCCATTCACTCGCTATTTCGAAAATTTGGTCCATCCATACCTTTCTCGGTCTTCCTCTTCCACGACATCCATCAATTCTTGCAGCATATACTTTCTTCGTCATTCTTTCCTCATTCATTCTCTCCAAATGTCCAAACCATCTAAGTATACTTCTTTTAATCTTTACTTTCACACTTTCTCTTACACCGCATTCCTCTCTAACAAAATCATTCCTCACCCTATCACTCCGTCTTTTTCCAATCATACTTCTTAAGTAATCCATTTCTACCGTATGGACTTTACTAATCTCACTTTCACTCACCGTCCAGGCTTCACTTCCATACATCAGAGTGGGCACTAGTATACCACCGTGCACCGCCAGTCGAACATTTTTTGAAAGATTCTGGTTTTTGGCGATGCTAGCGGTAGCACCCAGTATGCACCTGCCTTTCATTATTCTTCTTTCAAATTCACCGGTCATTCTTCCATCTTTTTCAAACTTACTTCCCAGGTATACAAACTCAGTTACGACATCAACATTCATTCCATTAATTTTAAATTCATATTTTCATCATCTCTTTCAAAAATCAATACTTTCGTCTTACTTGCATTCAACTTCAAATGGTTACCTAACAAAGCTTCATTCAATCTAGAGAGCATTGTTTGCAATTCTACTGCAGAATCAGATACAAGAACTGCATCATCTGCATACAGTAGAACACTCACTTTGCTCTCTCCTATCATCAATCCACAATCATTAAGTCTAGCATCCCTGACACACTTGTCCATAACTATGTTAAATAGCCATGGACTCATCACACATCCTTGCCTCACACCCTTATACACTTCAAACCACTCACTATACTCACCATCAATACGGACACATGCCTTACTATTTTCATAGTTTGCATGCACCGCACCTAGGAGAGCCCCATTCACTCCGTATGCTTTCAAAACATCCCATAACATACCTCTGTCCACTGAGTCAAAAGCTTTTTCCAGATCTACAAAGGCCGTGAACAGCTTCCGCCTCACCGACAATTGTTTTTCAACAAGTTGTCGTAGAGTAAAAATCTGATCAACACAGCCTCCACCGGCCATAAAGCCGGACTGTATATCGGAAATCCTTTCACTAGTAGTCAGAATCACATTTTTTATAATCACCTTACAGAAGACTTTTCCTGGTATACTGAGTAGACTGATTGGTCTGAAGTTCTGACAGTCTTTTTTGTCCCCTTTACCTTTGTAAATGGGAACAATGACTGCCTTCCTCCAATCCATCGGTACTACTCCTGCATTCACACAAAGCTTACATAATTCGTACATCCAATCTATCACACATTCACCTCCTGCTTTCAACATTTCACCATTAATACCATCAAACCCAGCAGACTTCCCATTCTTCAGACGTGAAATAGACACTTTCATTTCTTCTTTCAAAATATTCAATTCATTCTCTTCATCTATCTGTTCATAAATTCTTCTTTCACCCTGACCAAAAATTTCTTGAAAATAGTTCTTCCATCTCTTGCATGCTTGATTATTCGAAATTCGCGGGCCAGTCCGTAGTCTAGTGGTAACGCTTCGCACTTGTAAATGGAAGGTCGTAGGCTCGCATCCCGTCGGAGCACCAAAATAAAGCATTTATATTTTCAAAAATGCTCATCGCTGGGTTGAAAAAATCATGTAACTATACCAAATACCGGTCACTAAAGGTCTAACCAGCCTTACAGCAACTGAGTTTTTACGAGCTTGGTCATCGCTGTAGTCTAAGTTGCAAGATATATTAACATTTAAAATGTATGCCTAAAAGCACACCCGTATAAGTTCACGCTTACAAATACTGCGTGTGTACTTATAAATTAAAATCTAAGCCTCAAATGAACCTAAGCCCTGCATCTTTTGCCGACGTTCCCTGAAACAGGGGTGACATCATATCAAAGTGATTTTTTTTACAGTATTGGTGGTCAACCTTATACCAACCTATTAGTCAAAGAACCATCATTCGATAAATTTAGATCAAGAATTGTACATTAAAACTAAGATGATAATTTTATGTAGGTATATATCAGTAATGTAGCGGGTTATGAGTGGGCACCCATCCAAGTACCATCCTTGCTCACATTTGTTGAGTTTCAGTGACAGCAAGGGAACCGGCTTTTGCAACTGGCCGAGTGAAACAACAATACGAGTGTACGTGGGAAAGGTGAATGATTTGCATGAATTATGTAATGTCCATTTTAATATTTCCTTGGGGAGGTGTGTCATCACGACGCTAGACCGGCGTCCATTTGTAAAGCAGCCACAAACCATGACAGCTGTTAAGTTGCAAGTGACAAGTAGGAAATGGTAAGTGTCCAAGTGTAGGTTTTACTCGAGTTACAAAAAAATAAAGTGACCTACCTAGAAGCTGTATACTCAGTTGATGAAAATATGATAAAAGTAGAGAGATAACAACTAATCACAGCATTCACTTTTTAGTTTATTTCTTAAGACAAGACAGTTTGTTTGAAATGATATCACCACTTCAAAGATGAAACTGACTTCATACTGATACACGTGTGTATCTTCTGATATTTAATTAACCCTGTTTTCTTAAAAAGCTGATGAAAAACTTCCAAATTATAGAAATTCACATTTTTTAGTTTTTTCTCGGAAGGATGGTGAAAAAGGTAAAGTACTTTTTTTTAAAGAATCTTGTGCAGGAAACTCCCTAGATTTAAGAGACTCAAGGAGTCTACGACATTTATTCTAGTGGCGCAGAGGTGTTGGTGATGTGGCGATTGATGTCCTGATCGTTTGTTGCAAGACTGTTAGCTGCGTAGCGTTGTGGTGTGTGTTGCGTTGCGTTGGCTTTGTTTTGAGACACCGAAAGGAAGTGGCAAATGATGTCAGCTTTGAACAAGGCAATGTTTAATTGAGGTGGAAACAGAGGTACCGGTAACTCGTTCCATCAACGGGCAGTTTGGCAAAGGAATGAGTCGTGAAAACACCAAGCTCTCATAGTTTTGATATCGACTGCAAAGGGATGGAAAGATGTCATGGTTTTAATATTCCAGATGGGTTTGTTCTTCTTTTAGAATGACGATATCTCAGTTATTATCTGTTTCCTACTAATCTGGTATGATCGCAGTGTTACGGAGCGCACTGATAGTTGATATTATGGCAAGTAGGTACTGATAAGGCGTAACACGTAAGTAGTTGCAATCTCGGTCGCTAGGGGCAACGACCCGCTGCAAGGTGAGACCTGCCGAACTGTTTACTACTGCCACGTCCATGCATAATCTATGCAATCACTACTATTTAACAATGGTAGAAGCAATCAGCTTTTACCGAATGAAGAAACTTCAGAACCGATTTTCGACTGTAATGAAATGACTGAGAAACCCCGTGCTATGAAATCATGAAAATTAGTAAAAACCATCAAGATGATCGCTCATCTTTGTGGTTAAATTTTAACAATCTGATTGTTTTGCGTAGCATTATCTGTGAATAAGGATAAAAAATATTTTTTCAGCTGCTCAGTAAAGTATTCATACGAGTAAATGCTGACAGAATTATTAAATCGATTTCCAATTGACTGGTGTTATAAGAATCTTGTAGAGGTTATGGTAACAAAATATTTAAATATTTTTTCTTTTATTTCAGAACTAAAGCAACATTTTTGTCTCAATTTTAAAAATTACTGGACCAAATAGTCAGAAGATATCGTAAAAATTGCAAAATAATAATTAATTTTAACATTACAGATGGATATATGTTTATCTAATAATGAATATAAAATTAAGTTCTCGTAGGTGATGCGATAACGATAATATTAACTACACGAGACTAAGTATTGAAAATTCGAGTTTGGTGGAGGTTGTATGAAATACCTGCAATACCCAGTAACTGGGTTCACTTGGTACTTACTTTCAGAGTCGCCTCGCCTTTTACGACAAACAATATTTATGTTAGTATTCTGTATTTGTAATGCGTCGGGGGCAAGTATGAAAGATAATGGATGTCAGGCTGTCTCTCTTCGTTGTGCAATATCCAGCATAACTTAGCAGTAGTAGCCCAGGTTTACGTTTACAATCAACCACTACCAATAAATACATGGAAAATAAAACATCGCCGCCAGTGAGCGTTTTAGTTTTATATGTACTTTTAATAAAACGATATGTCTGAGTTTGAGCTTGTAGATTTATGCTTGAGGTACAGGACTCTGTGACCTCATAATCTGAAGATTTATGGCACTTCAACGTTGGTTGATAAAGGTGATATTTATCGTAGATTTGTACGAATATACTATAATATATTAGACCATATTTATCTGACCAGACTTATTGTTCATTTTTGGACAAATTTCAGAGAATTGGTTCTGAAGTCCGGTCGATAGCTGAGCTATTAGAATGTTTGGGTTTTATGGTAAATAGCCAGTTTGTCGTTCCCCGCCAGGTGAACAGAAATGATTTCCAGTTTCAGTGTTTTTTTCAAATCCAAAAACAAAATACCGGTAAGCTTCTTGAAATAGCGTTTAAGCAGTACTAATTTCTTTTTGATATTTTTTTAAAACATTTAAAATGCACGTACGTATGTAATGACAGGTTTAATTTTAGTCTTGAGTATCGTCAAATCAGCGTAAAGATTCAAACAATAAGTTTTTTTATTCAAAATATGTGCTTAGGGCAATAATGTCTACCGGCTGGTCCATCCTGCTGGAGAACAGAGACCAGTGTTGGCAGTTTCAGGAAGTTGCTTAAGACACATTTGTTTAACAGAAGCTTCAACATATAAAAGCGCCCTTGGGGTGGCTAGTGCCACTAAACGGCGCTGTATACAAATTGCCCAATTGTTATTATTATTATTATTATTATAAGATTGCTGGATTAAGAGTTTCTTTAAATAAATTCCACTGAAAACTAAACCTAAAGTAAACGGTTTACAAATGGTACATCTGTTAAAACTCGGACGAAAATGCATGAAAAATAAACTGCTTCAAAACAAGACGGGTAATTTTTTGTTAAAATAACTACCTCGATAAGATCGCAAAACCAATATTATATTTGAATGCAATAAACTGCGTGCTAATCTGTTACAGGACGAGAACTGTTATAGTGATAAAGATAAGATGCGTGTTAACGACGCCATAAGATACGAGTATGTGAAGCCAGAATTCTCGTAAAAAACTGCAATTTTATTGAGATGATCCAGAACGTTTATATTGCTCTATTTGAATTTTATGCAGTTCAAAAAAATGAACATAATGGTGTAAGATTTGAGAGATGCAAACCTCCCAGTCAAATATAAAAAAAATGTACAACATTGTTTTAATTCACTTTATTTTTTTATATTTTTGCTCGAATATTTTCGCCAAATGTTCGGGAGCAGAATAGTTACAAATATATTTTATAAAATAATTTTCAAAATTTTTTTTTAAATATTTATAAAAATGGACTTTCACTGTGTTAACAGATTTACACTAAAAAAAATTAAAAAAAATGTGTTTTGTCCCCTTATTCCCACTTAATTAATAAACATTTAGAGACATCTTAAAAAAACATTTTTGTTTTCAGCCTTGTTGTCCTTGAGTCATTTATTTCCAATCATGTTTTAGTACCTACTTATACATAAAAATGTAGTTGGCTTTTTTCCCTCATTACGCAACCAATCTGAATTATATTTAACTTTTCACTCTGAGGCAGTCTGTAGGATATTGATATAAAGGTTTTGTAACCATCCAAAACAAATCGAGATTTTTACGGAAATGAGTTGTCCTGCACCAGGCTACATAAGAAACCTAATTCGTCAAACCTGTCAAAGGAGGATTTCCACATAGGTGACCCGATTACAGGAACAACAATAAATAAACAGATGAAGTAGCTACAAGCTGTGAATAAATTTTCTGAATTTGACGTTCACATGTTACATTTTATGCACGTACATGGATGTAATAACTTCAAAGCATTGTGAAGGGATGATTTACATGTAGCAGCCTGCGTCATGGAGGGCCGTTAATTATCTCCTTGATTCAGCAGGGTGTTGCAGGCAGGGGGTGTGGCCAAAGCCTAAAAACAAAATACGACTGCAGCCCTCACAGCCAAAAGTCCAGCCCATAAGGGTCGCTCTGACCAATAGCGGGAAGGGTCTGCCCTTAAAATACAATGGTTGCAATGAACAAAAAAAATTACATGAATTTTACGTATTCATATGTGAACTACCGGGTGAGTCTCATTTTATCTGTTTCATTGACAGCTTTACGCAACAAGACGGCTGATTTTTTGTTGTTTGTAATTCAATTGATATCACGGACATCACAGGAAGCAGTATGAGAATATTTTACATGTTTAACCTCCTTTTCATGAAAAAGGCGTGACAAGGGGAAAAATAATAGTAAATTTTCATACTCAAATCCTTATGAATATAAGCAGTCCCTGTGTAGGCGCATTGTATAGAATAAGGCCACGGACGAGTGAGTAACGCTTGTTTAAAGGAATAATAATTATTGAAGTTTGTTTCTATGGGCATTGAAATGAAAATGACAATTTAATTCACCAATGCATCTATAATCTAAGTTGCAAGGATATATTCATTTAAAGCTCTCAGATGTATGCCCACAAACCAACACGTGTAGTTCGCGCTTACAAATGCTGAATGCGTACTTACAAATAAAATCCAAACCTCGAATGAACATAGGCCCCACAACTTTTGCCGACCTTCCCTGAAACAGGGGTGACATTGGCAAAGTGAACCATTGTTTACAGTATGGGTGGTCAGCCTCATACCAACCTATAAGTCAAGGCATCATTCTGTTTATTAATTTATTCAGCGTCGTATGAATCCATTAACCGGTTAAGCGTTTGCCAGTAATTTTACGTCTGAACTCAACCATAGAGTGCACAAAAAATGTAAGTATACTCAAATGCTCACTAGAGACACTATTCTACTATACTTAGATTTTTTTTAAACGTAACATTTGAGTTTCATACTTGGAGGGCAGGTAAGTAGGTTTGCGGTGTTATTGTGTACGCAATACACATAAACATTCGTTACATTGTTTTAATGAGTACATCGGAAAATGCACGTAGCCCTTTTTATGTGAAAACTTGTTACTAAGGAGTCATCGCTCGTATATTAACAATAAAATATCTATTGTTATTCAAAGACATGTAAACCATGAATCATCCATGTTTTAAGTGATTTTTCATGGAAAACGAAATGATGATCCGTGGGTAATCTATAGATTAACGATTTCAGAATAATAATGCTGTTACTATGTCACTATGGAATAAATTTCCACGCTACACTCTAAATAGCTTTGTTAGTATGCATTTTGTTGTCAACTTAATTAAAACATTTTTAAATGAAAACTTACTATTTTACTGCATATTTTAGGGTATTTGGTGACCAGGTGAAATATTGAATTTATTACAGAAGTAAATTTCACTCGTTATCAAGTTACAAAGAAATAGATGAAGCTTTATCTTTAATCTATTAAAATCATATTTTACAAAATAAATATGATTTTTTTGAAGAATTTTCAATGGAGAATGATAGAGTACTTTTCTTTCAGGACTGAATTAAACTTAGTGGTAAATGGTTACATTTTTTTAAAGTAAACTTATCTAATATCCCTACAATCAATGAACAAGTAACTAATCTACTAGGCAAACTTTATGTTTAAATTAAAAAAAAACTTCCGTAGAAATATTCAAGTGGTCTGCATTCACGAACGAATAAAACAATTGACAAGGAAGGTGTATTTTAGACGTGAAGTCATATCAATTTCGCATACACGGCAATTTCAATGAATTGGACAAACCCACCTCATATCTTTACCGCATGAATGTGTCAGAAGGAGCAATTTTAATATTGAAAATTTCAATTCATTTCACAGCGTAAAAGCATGAAAATCGACATTTGAATCCAATGAAAAATGTATGAAAACTGAAACGGCGCGTACAGTGAGCGTTTTAATTTTTTGGCATAGTTATTGGTTGAGTTAAAACGTTGGGATAGGTACTGGGTGAGAATAACAAGGGCGTTATGATTCACAGGCATTACTGTCGATCAGCAAAATCGCCAACAATAGTTCGTTTCCTACGAGATGGAACAGCGTCTGCAGTCAGAGAGGAAAATACGTGTGCAATCATGATTTCTGGGGGGGCGGCTGAGATGTGGGCGGAGATAGGAGCCGCCCAAGGAGGCGGTAAGCCCTCGGGAGCTCTGAGAATAAAGCCAGATAATGTCGGATGGCTTATCTCCCCCAAGAACAGTTCCCCAAGCAAAAAAATACTCAGCCACTAAGCTCTATGGAAGCTAAAACAGCGCGACTATTGAGCGCCTTAGTTTCCATACGTTTCCGGTAAAACGCGATGATTGAGTGTGAACTTTTAGGGTACAGAACTGTTCGCAGCTCGTGTCACCGCCAGTCAGGATTTCTGCAACTCTTATTGCATCATTTAGATCGGCAATTTTCAATTTACATTATCCTGTCTTTTCTCTCATTTCTTTCTATTGTTACACGGAAGAAATGTCGTGTACAAATTGTTCTATGGCAAAGTGAACTAAGCGGTGGAAGTTTTACTCTTGTGTCTGTAATAAAACAGCACCAGTTTGAGTCTCGTCATGTCCATTTATAATTGCTTTGACCCAGAGTTAACGGATATCATTGGATAGTTATAAATAAATAAATTATCATATAAAATTTAAGGATCATTAATATAATCAATGGTCCATAAATTTTATATATAAATTCTATACATCTAGGTTTTTAGCAATACAACCTGTTTCAGGCAAGTTAAAAAATATGTTGGTGAATTGCATTTCTCTCTACAAATTTATTTACACTAAAAAGAGGGTAGTTCTTTTCCCACGAAAAATAGGCCGTCTGAAAACGTAAACATATTGAATATTTCTTATCTATTTCATAGCGTTTTTTTTAATAGGCGAAATACAAATTGAAATAAATAACCAAAGAGACGATTTTATGGAAATAAATGCTTGTCAAATTCTACCTTATATATTTTCAAGTATTTATTTAAAAGCTAACAGAGGCTAAATGCTATTTTTTCATTTGTTTTGGGCACCAATTGAATTTGCATTGTTTTTCGCAAAGAAAATGCAATTCTCCCGCCAAGCCGTAAATATATTTTGTTTTTCATTAAATTGGCGAAATGAAATCGAACTACGTACACAGCGCCAACCAGTGGAAATGCTTTTCTTTATTTTCGCACGTTTCACTCGCGAAATAAACTTTCTTTATTGCCTTCAGATGTTTTTACACAAACAAACTGCCAAATCCTTGGCTTACATTCAAAGTTTTGTTTTATTCTTGGATAAAAACAAATTATTGGGGTCGTCAGTGTTATTTTTTGCTTCACTTACACCTGATTTTTAAGTGTATGTACGCGAATTATCCACATTTTAACTTGTTTATTGCTTTATTTACCAAAATCCAAGGCGAAAACAAAGTTTTTACACACGTGTTAAAGAAAAATGAATGCACAATGGGTACTGTGATTTTTTTTCGGTGAGAAATATAATGACTTCATCTCGACGGACCTTTTGTTTTTCAAATCAACAATCCACAAGGTAATCCAGAAGTTAACAATGAGAAACAAAGGGCTGGACTAGTTTAAAACCTAATTATTTGACTAATATCCAACCTCAAAAAAAAAAAAAAAAAGTAATCTGTTATTTCTTCGTCGTCATCATTGATGGTACAATTACCCGAGATGAACTTTTTGGCCTCTTTGATTAGCCACTGTCAACACTCTTTATCTAATTTTTTAACGCAGGTCAATTGGTCTACTAATATTCAGCAATTTGCTTTGGGAGTTTGCACTGCAACCTTTTGGGTTTGCCACTTCAATTATTTTCTTCTTCAAGCTCTGATAGTCCATTCACTGATCGTGACCCAGGCCGTTTTGTTCTGGATCTTACTTACCAAGTTATTTCATAACATATTATTTTAGTTCTAAATAAGTTTCCATAAAATAAGCAATAAACTATTAATAAGTTATTACCAGTAAACAAATAGACTACTGGGCGTATAACGACCTGGTGCACCAAGAACACAACTGAACTATAAAGTTTTACCAAAAATAATCGAAAACTTGAACTTCCATTAGAGGAGCTGTTTTAGTTTCAGTGCTATTTTTACATTAACACTGTGGTTGAGGTTAAGCTTTAGTTTAATACTTGGGTGCCTTTACATTGGGGAGTGGAATGCAACTCATTTAAATGCATTAACCTTTTGTATTCAAGCTGTAAATTCATTTAGTGGACGTAACCAATGCATAACTTAGACATAAATAATATTGCATGTATATAGACAAAAACGCTAAATGTCAATCAGCAATAATTATTGTTACTCCTAACAGCTGTGCAAAATAATCATTAAATTTAAACGATGTACGAGTATGCCTTACAACTTAGAAGCCTTCAGTTTCTTAATGTACATAAATCCCACAACATACCTCTACCTCCTGATTCAAATCCTTTTCCAGATCTACAAAAGTAGTGAGCATTTTCCTCTCACATACAATTGTTTTTTAACAAGTTGTAGTAGAGTAAACATCTGATCAACACAGCCTCTACTGGATATAAAGCCGGACTGTAAATCGGAAATCTTTTCACTAGTACTCAGAATCACATTCTGAATTACTCCCTAGCAGAAAACTATTTCGGGAATACTGTTAAGCTGTGACAGTCTTTTCTGTCCACTAGAATTTTGTAAACGGGAACAATGACTGCCTTTCTCCAGCCCATCAGTACTACTACATTCATATATCACATTCACCACCTGTCTTCAAAATTTCGACGTTTGTTCCATCAAATCCAGCCCACATTAATGACACATAGTAAAGCATAAGAGAAAAGTTAAATGATGAGGTGGTCGCAGACAACCAATTTAACGTAAAGAAATAAAGAAGCATATTTTAGATACTACTTGTAAATTTGTTTACTTGTATTCAAAATGATCTTTCAAGTCAACAGCCTTGTCCAAGCACGTTTCAACTTTTAGTAACAAATTAATTGAACTCGTGATACCGATAAAATACCTGCCGAGGCATAAAATGTAAATTCCACCATCGACAAGTAGTAAATAACAGCGCTGTGAGTGTGTGATGATGATGACGATGATTATCATTGCAGCCCATTGCATAAAGCGCTGTAATTGCGGCCTCCGCCAGTAGGTCTTTGAACCATAATTTATTTATAGGCTGGTTGGTAACCGAGCGAGTAAAAACTCAACCACAGCGTTTTACTTTACAAGTATGCAACTTAAAACAGCACCTCTAGTGATCGTTTAAGTCTCCATGAATTTTGTTTAAACGCTCGTGTTGAGTTTACGCGTGAATTTTTATACTTGGAGTGCTGTAGATATAGTATTTATTCCTATGGCAGGTAAGTCCTCATTACGCAATCGCCCATTCATTCACCAATCTCGCAGTTCATCGGCACAAAAAATAAAAAATAAACCGTATCGAGTTTTAACGTATTTGTATGGAATTTAAAACTCTCCCTAGAAGCGCTGTGTCGGTTTCAATACATTTTTTGGTAGAGTAAATGGTTGTGTTTTGCACTTGAAGTATAGGCCTACATCAACAGAGAAGTTAAGGTTTTTGCATCATCATGTCTCAATCAAATAACACATGTTCTCGGATGGAATACAGGTATACTTCGTTTAATAATGCGACGGTGATTTGGCAATATTTTAAATGAGCCCTTCCAGTATTTATAGCAGCTATTCATGGAAGTGTTTTTTTTGTGTGCATTCTTTGAAGTTCACAACAATATGTCTGAAGAAATATTAGCAGATATGCAAGGTATTCAATCCCTTTCTGAAGTTTGATGAGAAAAATTAATGCTAAGCTTATATTGCTTTACCGGCGGTAAAATCCTTCCAAGTTTTCATAAAAACTTCAAATCGACGCGAGATAAAATATAAACCTGTAATTGTTTTTAAAATAAAACAGTGTAGAAGAATGCCATTCCACAACCCATTTTAGTTTATCAGGAAAAAAAATGTTTAAATCATCAATTTTCTTGACAATCCTTTATTATATTACCCTTCGTCGTCGAGTTTCGATTTTCAAAATCAATGCCATCACAGCAGATGAAACACATTCATGCTCTATAGCAAATTAATTTTTGTATATATGCTGCAATGCGGCGAGCTTACGCGTGTGTGTTTACAAATGTATGAAAACTTTTAGGAATTAATCTGTTTGTTCATACTAAAAATGTATGGAACAATATTGACATCTAGCGGCAAAACGTAAAAGTTTTTTTTACATTTTCTTTTATTTCATGCAAATTAAAAATAAAAAAAAAGCCAAATAAAAATGGATTTCAATCTGTAATCTAAGTTGCAAACATATATAACATTTGAGATTCATATTACATGCATTCTTACGAGCAGACATGTATAAGTTCTAATCTAATCTAATCTAAGCTGCAAAGATATATATCATTTAAGATTTATATTAAATGCATTCCCACAAGCAGATATGTATAAGTTCCCGCTTACATATGCTGCATGTGTACTTACAACATAACAGCCCATTCCAAATGAACATAAGCCCTGCAACTCTTGCCAACCTTCCCTGAAACAAAGGTGAATTTGCAAAGTAAACCATTTTTTAAAGTATGGGTGGTCAGCCTCATACCAACCTATAAGTCAAGAAAATTATTTTGTGTATTTCTTTACATAATCTAAGTTGCAAAGATACATACCATTTAAGATTCATATTAAATGCATTCCCACACGCAGACAGGTACAAGTTCACGCTTACAAATGCCCAATGTGGACTTGCAAAATAAAAAAACTAATCTCAAATGAACATAAGCCCTGCAACTTTTGCCGACTTTTCCTCAAACAGAGATAAAATTTGCATGGTAAACCATTGCTTACAGTATGGGTGGTCAGCCACATACTAACCTTTTAGTCAAGGAAATTATTTTGTTTAGTTCTATAATCTAAGTTGCAAAGATACATACCATTTGAGATTCATATTAAATGCATTCCCACAAGCAGACAGGTACAAGTTCACGCTTACAAATGCCCAATGTGGACTTGCAAAATAAAAAAAACTAATCTCAAATGAACATAAGCCCTGCAACTTTTGCCGACTTTTCCTCAAACAGAGATAAAATTTGCATGGTAAACCATTGCTTACAGTATGGGTGGTCAGCCACATACTAACCTTTTAGTCAAGGAAATTATTTTGTTTAGTTCTATAATCTAAGTTGCAAAGATACATACCATTTGAGATTCATATTAAATGCATTCCCACAAGCAGACAGGTACAAGTTCACGCTTACAAATGCCCAATGTGGACTTGCAAAATAAAAAAAACTAATCTCAAATGAACATAAGCCCTGCAACTCTTGCCGACTTTTCCTCAAACAGAGATAAAATTTGCATTGTGAACCATTGCTTACAGTATGGGTGGTCAGCCACATACTAACCTTTTAGTCAAGGAAATTAATTTGTTTAGTTCATTAATCTAAGTTGCAAAGATACATACCATTTGAGATTCATATTAAATGCATTCCCACAAGCAGACAGGTATAAGTTCGTGCTTACAAATGCCCCATGTGGACTTATAAAATAAAAAACTAATCTCCAGCAGACAGGTACAAGTTCACGCTTACAAATGCCCAATGTGGACTTGCAAAATAAAAAAAACTTATCTCAAATGAACATAAGCCCTGCAACTCTTGCCGACTTTTCCTCAAACAGAGATAAAATTTTCATTGTAAAACAATCTTACAGTATGGGTGGTCAGCCACATACTAACCTATAAGTCAAGGAAATTATTTTGTTTAGTTCTATAATCTAAGTTGCAAAGATACATACCATTTGAGATTCATATAAAATGCATTCCCACAAGCAGACAGGTACAAGTTCACGCTTACAAATGCCCAATGTGGACTTGCAAAATAAAAAAAACTAATCTCAAATGAACATAAGCCCTGCAACTCTTGCCGACTTTTCCTCAAACAGAGATAAAATTTGCATTGTGAACCATTGCTTACAGTATGGGTGGTCAGCCACATACTAACCTTTTAGTCAAGGAAATTATTTTGTTTAGTTCATTAATCTAAGTTGCAAGATACATACCATTTGAGATTCATATTAAATGCATTCCCACTAGCAGACAGGTATAAGTTCGCGCTTACAAATGCCCCATGTGGACTTATAAAATAAAAAACTAATCTCAAATGAACATAAGCCCTGCAACTCTTGCCGACTTTTCCTCAAACAGAGATAAAATTTTCATGGTAAACCATTCTTACAGTATGGGTGGTCAGCCACATACTAACCTATAAGTCAAGGAAATTATTTTGTTAAGTTCTATAATCTAAGTTGCAAAGATACATACCAATCGAGATTCATATTAAATGCATTCCCACAAGCAGACATTTATAAGTTCACGCTTACACATAATGCATGTTGACTTACAACATAAAAACCCAATCTCAAATTAATATAAGCCCTGCAACTCTTGCCAATCTTTCCTGAAACACAGCTGAAATCTTCAAAGTGAACCATTTTTTAAACTATGGGTGGTCGATTTTCTTTTACAAAGGCTGCATGTTTTTATTTTACATGTTTTCCGAATTTTAACTCGAGGAAACTATGCGCAATATACACATTCACCAAATGTTAAGGGGTTGGGCTGCGTAGCAGCCAGGGGCAACGCCCCTAGTTATATTAATTTTTAAAGCTGAACAATTTCAAAACTTAATTTAAATCGGATATTAACGAACCGTTTAGAGAGAACTTACATCATTCTCGAAGTTTCGTCGGCGACGTAGCCGACGTCTTCAGGAGAACATCCTCTCTCCACGACGACTGAGGATGATGTAAGTTCTCTCTAAACGGTTCGTTAATATCCGATTTAAATTAGGTTTTGAAATTGTTCAGTTTTAAAAAAAAAGATATAATTGTCAAAATGTCAAACGACCGTAATTCTAACTTAAACCTAACTATCCATTTTCTTAACGACTTATTAATCAAAAATTAATTAATGACTTTTTAATTCGGACTCAAAGCTATCACTAAAAGGGCTAACGGACTTCGAGCCTACGCTGTTTTATTGCAAACATACTCAGTGCCAAATTTTTGAAAACCATCGTTTTACTTTTATTATTTGATAAATTTGACTTTGATTCTTAAAAAAAAACAACATAGCAGGATAAAAGGCATTTTTATCACTAAGTAATGTTTTTGTATTTGTAACGATTTCATTATAATTCAGTATTAAATTAGACTGGTTTGACTGACAGAATTGCCTTCTACGGATTGAAAACCACGACCTATTCAATTTTATAAATTTATAGATAGATTACTATCTATATGAAATAAACATAAACGCATGTAGACTATCGTTGCTCAAACTATTTTATTGATAAAAACAAACGATTAAATATATTATATTTTTATTATTCAATTATTAATTCACCTGTTTATATGGTCATTTACATCTTAAGGCTCGTTTACCTCACTAGCCTTGACGAGTAAAAAAATACTCCATACATACGGTAAATAAATACAATGTATGGCTTGTTTACATCAAAATGGGAACGCACCTTTTATTTTCATACGGCATACATTCGATTACACTCAATTATCTCGTAAACAGAAAAAATGTGTGAAAAGTAAAGAAATACTAGAGGTGCTGTTAAACATCTGCTATCTATTGTTGTAAAAATTGAATCGAACTTTTAATGTTTATTCAGTTTACATACTTAAACCATTGCGTAGATACTCAAATGATTTTGTTACCAGAAAAAAAGTATGTAAATTTAAACTAGCGTAAAGACGCTATAGTACATTTTCTGTCAATTTTCTTTTACGCGATGATTGAGTTTGCTTTCGTTTGTTTTATACTTGGAGTATGTATAGAATTTAAATAGATTGCCGACGCGACGGTGCAAGGTGGTTTTTTGGAGTACATAAAAAGTGTGTTTTAGAATTATTAACTAATTACAGATTTGATGGGCACGATTATTGTGATTTAAGAGGCATTTTTATGATGCAAAATTAGTACCTTTTCTATGTATACGTACTTAAATGCAATAAAATATTTAAAACAGCTTACTTAATTTACTAAACTTTATCTATAGATAAGTACTTTGATACATACAGAAGTTAATGTAGCTTTTTAATCAGTAGCTAAAATATTACATAAAATACCCTAGATCACGTAAATAGAAATAAGTATGGAGAATACAACAGCACCCATAGTGAGTTATTTAGTTTTCATACATTTTTTCAAATAACGCAACCGAGAGGAATTCTTGTGAGCCTATAAAATTACAAAGAACAATAAATGAAAATATCTTCTCATTTTCGCATTGCATTTTCAATTTGCGATTAATAAATTAATAACAATGGTTAAATAATTTAAGCATCATTTTATACTTTTTGAATTCACAGTGTAAACAATATTTTTTTCAGTTTTACCTGATTATGGTCTGAGGACCGAAAATATTTGTGATTTTCATTTCAAATACGAGTAAAGAATAACGCATTATTTTTCTACAGCATTTTCAAGGAACAAATTATTTTACTATCATCTGTAGAAAGCCATACAAATATAGAATGTTGTAGATCAATCGATAGATTACTTTTTAAACTCGTGTCTAGGCAAACCATATAAAAATAACAAATCGTTCTGAACTTCGTAATCTTTATAACTAAGAATGAAACGACCTCTAAACATCACAGTAATTGTCATCAACTTTCAAAGCTGGTTTTATCTGCGAAGTGGATGAGTTTCAATGAACTAATTGTTTCCCAACTCGGACGAGAGTATCCTCTCTAATTCGGTAAAAAGTTGTGTCGACACCAGCAAACGCCAAATTGACTTTCCATGTAGCGTGTCACAAACGGACAAAAACTTGCCGGACGATGTAGCAAAAAAAAAAGTGGCTTAATGTCGAGACAGATACAAGGAATGAAGACAGCAAGTGCTGGAAGTGGCTTGACCACACAACACAATTGTGATGGCTGCCTCTACTATATATGACTTCTATGTATGTTGACTAAATGACATGAAAACAAATGCACACTTTAAGCCCCGAGAATTTAGCTTCTATAGTAAGATATGAAATTAGTTATAAATTTTAGAATTTCACGAAATTCACACCAATAAGAAAACACGTATAAGTTCGTACTTATAAAATTAAACACAGACCTCAAATGATCACAAAATCCTGCCGAGGATGAAACTGAGGGGGCATTGGAAAAATTAACCGTTTTTTTACAGCATGAAATGCCAGCCACATATCAACCTATTAGTCAAGGAACCAAAAAAATAATACTATACATTTAACTTTATATGACAAACAATAGATGAAGCGGGAAGAGGAAAAATAAGGAAATCTTAGCAGCTACTATAATCTATGTTGCAAAGAGGCATTGCATTTAAGATTCATATTAAATGCATTCCCATAAGCAGACACGTATAAGTTCGCGATTACACATGCCGCATGTGGGCTCACAACATAAAAACCAAATCTCAAATGAACATAAGCCCTGCAACTCTTGTCGACCATCCTGAAACAGGGGTGATAAAACACCCTTACAATTTTTTGCAAAGTGAACCTTTTTTTTACAGTATGGGTGGTCCGCCTTATAGCTACCTATAAGTCAAGGATATCTTAGCTACAATAAACAGTAATTGAAAAAAAATGGGTTGTATTTTATTGTTCGAATATTGTATTAGTTTTTGAAACTGACAACATTTGTAGTTAATACTTCAAATTTGTATGCACCAAAAATACGTAGACTAGAAATGTATAGCCGTTTATTTTACGGCATTCTCGGTTTAGTTGTACTTAGATAAAAAAAAAACAAAGAGGGACATAAAAATATATCGCTAAGAAAACAAGTAATGGCTAGGAGTAGACAAAGCTAATGCATTTAGCCTTACAATGTCTCAATCAACGTTAGAATTAATTAAAATCCTATACTATAAATACAGAGTCACCTTTTAGATGGAAAAAACTGCTTTTAAAAGCGATTTCAATTACGGCGTAGCAGAGGATATAAATATTCATTGTAAGATTTTTTATAGTATCGTCACCTCAGTGCTTGTTTGGCATATCTACTATTTGATTCAAATATGGCCTTTCAATGCAACTTTCTTAAGAATCACATTTTACACAGTCTAAGCTAAGAAAAAAAACGTACAACACGACAATGTGAGAGTTTTTTTTACATATTTTCAAAATCAACCACTTTTCATAAAACACATTGGTCCAGTACCCATACACACATTGCTCGTGTGAAATTAACTCCGATAAGCACATAAGAAAACAAGCACTAAGAGGACGGTATATTGAAAATACTTGAAATAAGTCTCTAATCCCGGGTATAAAACCATGTGTAAATACTCAACCATGGCTAAAACAGAAAAAATACATGAAAAATAAAACACGCAATAAAGGCGCTTTAGTGTATTTTATATATTTTTTTGTTACTCAATGGTTGAGTATTGACGCATTTTTTTATCCTCGAAGTATTTGAAAGGAAATACGGTTGCTGGTTTTTGTTTCAAAGTGTAAAGTTGCGAGATTTTTCTCAGAACAAGGATAGTTACTTAGAGCAGTAGAGACTTAGCAGAGAAGTAGAGAAGATTCACATATAAAACATCTTATATGTACTATGGCAGTACTTGAGTTTTGTGTGGATTGAAAATGTATCAAAGGATTTGGAAGTATGTGAAAACTTATTTGCATATTATGGGCAATTATTTAGGAATGATTTTGTAAGAGAGGAATGTGGTGTAAGAGAAAGTGTGAAAGTAAAAATTTAAAGAAGTATACTTAGATGGTTTGGACATTTAGAGAGAATGAATGAGGAAAGACTGACGAAGAAAATGTATGCTGCAAGAATTGATGGATGTCGTGGAAGAGGAAGACCGAGAAAGGGATGGATGGACCAAATTTTCGAAATAGCGAGTGAATGGGATATCCAGAGTAATAATAAAAGGAGAGATTGTATGAAAAAGGTTATGACTCTGGATGAAATGAAAGAAGTATGCAAGGACAGGAATAAGTGGCGGCTAATCTGCAATGCTGATTTGTAATGTTGGTTTATTAGTTTGCTACATTTTTTGCATAATAAATTTTTGATTTTTTTTGTATAGATTTATTTTTAAGATTTTGTTGTTGTTGTTGTTTTTTTTTTATACTTAAATGTTATTTATTACTCGTATTCCTTGACTTAAAGGTTGGTATGAGGCTGACCACCCATACTGTAAAAAATGGTTCACTTTGCCAATGTCACCCCTGTTTCAGGGAATGTCGGCAAGAGTTCAGGGCTTATGTTCATTTTAGGTTTGGATTTTATTTGTAAGTACACAATCAGCATTTGTAAGCGCGAACTACACGTGTTTGTTTGTGGGCATACATCTGAGAGCTTCGAATGAATATATCCTTGCAACTTAGATTATAGATTATAGATAGATTTAATATATTCTTAATAGTTTGTATAGTATATTCAAAGCATCGCAACTAAGCTATACATATAGTTAGATTCTTGTCGCGTTCCTTCTGAAGGAATTGCAAGTGGCGAGTAGAACCTATTTATTTTTACACGTTAGGTGTAGATAATAAATATTTCAGGCAAAAAAATTACGGACTAAGACCTAAATTCATTTTTTTTTATAAAAATGAGACGACACTTTATATTAAGAGATCGCCACAATACGTATATTTATTTAATTTATAATTTTTTGAATGAAATTTTGAAGAAATACGTATATTTATTGTTAAAAAGCCAAGTTCATATATTTTCATTGCAGACACAGAGCATGTGTACAAAATTTGCAAACAATCGCGTGTATTCGCAGATCGCAAGTGCGAGATGTGTTCTATGCGAAAAACTTGTTATTGAATTACTGAACGAGCAAACATCTGTTATTTATCCTGCTGGATAAGTCGTAGGCACGCACGGCAAACCCTACGACATTCAGGCATAAGACTGATGTCATGCCACAAAATGTTTTAGCCTGCAGTGTTACTCTCATCAACTCCACTGACTGAGATTTATTGCAAAAAAATCAGATTATTTTAAGTATTCGTCAAATACTTTTTACAGATTGCAAATGATAGTGCGGGTGCGTAGCAATAAAATAAATTGTTGTGTGAAGAAAAACATAGGTCTGCAGCATATATCAAAGAATATTCATAGATCTCTGGTCTGTACAGTGTATAAGTTTTCAAATGATCTGTTTTTTTATAGACGAAAAAGTTCATTATAAACAACTGTAAAAAATATTGGGATTTCTTTAGTTTTCATAAAATGCATGCAAAAAAAAATAAACCTCTTGAAAGCAAGATGTAGAAAAAATCATGTTTGGTCATTTTGTAACGTTGATATTTATTTGAATGTTCCTCCCACCAATTTTGAAAACTCAATTGCATTTACTACATTGCATCATAAAAAAATGCCTTCACATGATTTTCTTAGCAGTCATGTAACTATGTAAGACTGCTGCTTTTGAACTGAGCTTTGAACCCTCATAAAACTCGAAAACAAACCTACAAATCTCTTTTTTTGTGTTTATTGCATTCATTAAGTTCTATAAGATTCTAGTGTTTCATACAAAGCAACACTAGTTCAGATTACCAAACTTTGAACAAACCTTTGTAAATATGAAAGGGTTAGGTCTCTGGAAAACAGTACTCAACACTTATTAGTACTGGGGGAATATAAGAAAACAAGACATGTTTTCTTTCAGTTATTCGATATGTGGAATATGAAGAGACTGTTTGGGGTGTAAATCATATCAGAGATGTCATAAATACCTATTGCGCACTGAAAGAAATTCGGGGAGAAGGAGAAAGCTTCAATAAATAACGAGTACAAATTTTGAAATGAAAAACAAAACATTTTGAAATGTTGACTTTTCAATACTTTTCAAAAGTATAATAGTGAAATGATTATACGTATGTCGTTTATCGAAGCTGAAAAAATAATAGTTACTTTTAATCAATGGTTAGGATTTTTTTTAACCTTGTAAGTAACTGAAGTTGACGAAAAATTATAGAAAGCCGATAAAAAATTCTGAGTAAAAAACCAATTTTCATCTACTTAGGTGAAAATTTATTCCGTGTGAAGAATTTCGTAGTGAAATCCCGTTTTATCTTTTCAGTTCACATTTTTCGTATTTCGTAATACCTTAAAAAACAAAACTTAACAAAGTCAAAAATAGGTTCAAAGCAATTTATTTAGTTTTTTAGCAATGTCTCATTCGTTCATTTGAAATAGAAATATCAATTCATAAAACCAAGCAAAAAAGCTAGCTCTGCTTTAATGAATAAGGGCGAAAAAAAACCTGCAAGCGCTGCCATTAAAATAATTTCAAAATGAGAAAAATGCCATTCTGAAAATTGAAACAATGGTCGGGAACAAAGAGTACGGCACATTACACTCAATAATTCGAAAGCATCCCAAAACGCTGCACCAGACTGCGGCTGGATAATGGCGACGGAGGAATTATGGCCAGGAAACGACCAACGTCCTCGTTGCAGCTCGTTTTGTTCTCCCCCAGGCTCTTTTCCTTCTCTTTTCCTCTCCGATGCAGCAGTTCTCGTTCCCTGTACCACAAGTACAAACCTTCAAAATCCAACTCAACCAAAACGTTTTAAATTATTTTACAGAAACTTAAACAGCTCATCTAGAGAGAGTTTTACGTTGTGTACGTTTTTGGGTTGAGTTTTTTACGTACTTGGAGTAGTGGTCCGTGATAATACGCCCGAGGGACAAGAGAGAGATGGAGCGGAGTGAATTTTGAGAAAGGAAGCTGGAATTAAAGTAATAGTGCCGGCGTTAATAAACAAAGACACAGCGAGCGCACAAATAATGACGTTTGACTTGTGGTTGTAATCTACATTTTCTAATAACAATTGGATGCTTTGGAAGCGGTAGAGAGAGATGTCTGCAAAGCCACCGTATTACAGACTGAATATGAAAATTAACATAAGATGGAGGTCTAAGCATACCTTATAAAGGTTGTAACAGAAGAAAATAATAGCATTTTTTGTCATTTGTTTGGAATACGAGTATCTGGTTTACCAATTTGACAACCAAAGAGTGGCACCTTTTTTATTGAAAATTTCCTATAACCGATCCAATCCTGTACGTTGTTTTCTGTTTTCTGGAAGGATCGAGTCACAAGTGCCGAGGTTAATAGTTCCAGATGCCGTCAAGAAAACAGAAATGGTCTATTTTGGGCGCAAAATGATTAATGAGAAGTATCGACTCCTGAATTTCATCATATAGGGAAGAATAGAAAGACAACGGTTTCCAGTTTGAAGAAAAACGTCCTGGTTGAAGAACTTGAGGCAGAAGCGTTTGCACATGATATCTCTTTCATGTGAAAATGCAGATTACCGTGATAATCCTTCTTCGAAAAGGCACAATACAAAATGCCTCCCTAAATAAAGAAAATAAAGCAAACTATTACTTTGTTTATCATCCTTTAATGGTTGTAATTTTTTTCATTGTTAATTAAAAAATAAGTTTTTTTTAAATCCTGATAGTAAATAATATGCATTTTTTTACCAATATTGTTAATGTGTTTGCTTGATATATTATCGTTTAAGATCATGCATTTTAATTTAAGCGGATTCACGGTATGCTCCCATTACAAGTATTACAAACGGCTGTGTACGAAAAGCCCATGTCGAAATCTGTATAAAACTTAACGTTTAAACGCAATCGTAGCGTTAATTTAGAAATTTATCGAAACTACAACAGTTTTTCTCGAGAGCGTTTCAGTTTTAATGCATTTTTTGAAAAAACGATATGGTTGAGTTTAACGTTTTATAGTCGGTATCCTGATCTCCTCGTGAGCTTAGATTATGTGTATTTTGTTCTGACCTTCAACTAAATCACGATCTGATATAATGGCAAATTAATATCTCTGTTGTTGAGGCTAAAAATATGCTAACAAAAAACAACAAAAGGCAGACTAGACCAATCACAAAATCATGCTAAATAATATTAAGAATAGCCATAAAAAAAATGAGTGATTGATATGTGTATTACAAAATACAACTAAAAATGAGGCATGCGATGTATGTAAATGATAATTTGAATTGTAGTTTGTAGTTGAGAAAATCCAACAATGAATAGAATTAAATGTGAAATATAAAATGTCATGTCATGTCAAAAATGAACGTAATTGTAGAACTTAAAATATTAATTTGTAGAATACAGTAATAGGCGACATGAATTGTAAAAAATATCTTATATATACAAAATTATATTCAATGCTGTTGTATTCTTGTTTAAACAATAAAAAAATAAAAAAATAAAAATAAAAAGATCAAAAAAAAAAAAAAAAACTTGACAGGTTGAATATTTTGAAAATTATAAGGAGAAAATCTTAGTCTAGTGACCCTTCAAATGATATTTATTTATCAAGACGTGCGAGTTTTATTCAGCAACAAGGCTGCAAAAATAAAGTTAAATTCCTTGCATCTTCCATAGACATATAGAATCTATCTGACACATCTATAATCTCTAACCTGAGTTGCAAAGATATATACCACATTTAAGATTCATAATACATTCCCACATTTCAAAGGAACATAAGCCCTACAGCTCTTGCCGACCTTCCCTGAAAAGGGGTGGCGTTGGCAAAGTGAACCATTTTTAACAGTACGGAAGGTCAGCCTCATACCAACTTATTAGTCAAGGAACACATATTAGAACTTATGACGAAGAACAAGAATATGATTAAAATTATTAACAAAAAGCGGTACCCGGCATGTTTCACCAAATTTGGAATCAATTTATTTCCACAGGTAAAGATAGCAGCGTTATGGTACATAACATACTGGTTAATTCTACATAGTTTATTAATTAGATTTAAATTTATTCAATTACATTTACGCAGTCTTACAAGGAGTAGCAGAGATGCGCTTTAACATTCAAAATTTAAAAACCTACTCAGTGGGATTAGATTTATAATCACATTTTTATAGTTTCCGCTTCGACTCCTTCACAATAACAACGCATAGCATTTAAAGTGAGCACGAGTGATATACCTACAAAAAAATAAGATCTGAACCAAGTACACAACATTACGCTCAACTGAACCAAAGCGGTACCAAGAAAATGCACGTAAAGTAGACCAGCGTATTTATAGAACGTTTAAGCTTTCATACATTTTTTGGTGAACGCGATTATCTAGTTTTATACTCCTTTAAAATAACCATTCGAGTCGAGGACGCACGAAGTAAAGAATAACGCAAGTCGTAACGAGAGCGTTTCCTCCTTGGGGCAGGTATTTGTGGATCAAAATAAGACAATTATCTCGAGCCTAACCTTGGCCTTATTATTCTCGTACTTGAGGAAGCTACTAAAGCATGTAAGATACGATCTGTGGATGAATTCAATGGAGGAGTTGTATTTAACACTGCGACGACGGTGTAGGGTATTTTTAGACATCATTTACATCAACGATTCTAGTTATGTGAGCACCTAAGTACTAAAGGACTGTATATAAATAAAAGTTTAACATTGTAATCGTATCTTGAAAATAACCCGATCTTTAAATCGTCGGATATGACTCCGACGAAACATAGAGAAAATCGTTATTCTCTTTTGCACGGTCAGTAAAATCCGTTTTTTTCATTCTTTAAAATTATAAGCATTTTTATTTTTTTTAAAGTATAAGCGATGTGTAAAATCAAAACAAAAAAACAAATGAAATCATAAGATATTTTGTTGAGTTGCAAAATAGTACTTTGCAATTCTAGATTACAGCGAGAAACATTGAACGGAAGATGTTTGAAGGATTAAAAAAATATGGATTAAAGCACTTGAATTGATAAACGAAAAACATTTGTAAAAAGTTAGCAATCGAACATTCTTTACAAGAAAATAGGGGAAAACGTTAGATTTGCATTCAATATTCGTTGAAATATTTCATTTTCACTACCAACTAAGCTCGGGCTAAGAGTGTCAAGAGTATACATTGAAAGAGAAAGTGCGCATAGGGTCTACAACACATACGTTGGTGGACGAAGGGTTAAGAATCGGTTAATCTTCCATTCTTCCCCCTTTGAGGCTGACCGGACATACGCTAGACGGATTACCAGAATAATATGAACAGAAACGTTCTTAGTTCGAGTATATTTGGAAAACGCATATTATGCATATGTATGGATTGAGTCAATACCCCTAAGTATGCGTCTTAACTCAATAGCGTTTACTAAAAAGTATATTTAATTTTAAACAGCGCTTCTAGTGTACGTTTGATTTCTATGTAGTGCTGGTGATACGAGACGGTTGAGTTTACACTTGGGATAGTATACGTAAGTTGGCTTCTTGAAATGGGAATTGTTTGAGATCAAGTTTCCCTTCCAGACAGACAGACAACGGGGATGATTAAATTCCTTGTTTGCCTTTTTAGACGATGCATAAAATTGAAATGAAATATATGTAACTGTACCGCAAGCGCAAGTATAAAGTTAAAAGTTTAAACTCAACCGCATAGTTAAGAGAAAAATTAAATGAAAACTAAAACAGCGACATCAATGAGCGTTTCAGTTTTGATACATTGTAGTAAACGCAATTGATGAGTTTAAACGTGTAATTTACAATTATATAAAATAAAACGTTTAAGCTTAATCGTGGCGTTAACTTAAATTGTATGAAAACTAAAAAAAAACGCCTCTAATAAGCAATTTATTCTTCATAGATTTTTGGTGAAAAACATCGTCGGATGAATTGTTTTTTATTTGAAAAGATAAAAATAAAAAATGAATATCATTTTGTGGTCATTATTGTTTACTTTAATTCTGCTATCGCATCATAATATATTTTCAGCTCGTGTTTATAAAGATAAAAAATGCAATACTTATGGTTAAAAAAACACAAACACACAAATGGTTTTGTGATTCGTAGCACTATTTTAAGCCTTCTGATTATTTGCTATCATATACACGGGTCTCAACACATTTCTTATCGAATGTATTTCTGGAACAAAATATGTGCATGCTGCGTTGTGTTATTAATACTATCGAATTTCATAACAAAAGGCTAACATTTAACTAAAATAAGGTTAATTTAATTTTGAGGCTTAATGTTAGACATTTAACAAGTGTTAAAAATGTTGCGAATTCTAAATTCTATGCAAAATAACTTGTATTTTAACCGGAGAGGCCAAATTTCAATTTAGGTTGCAAATAGTTGTAGCCGTACTTAATGGATTATTAGTATTATTACATTACAGATATCGTAGATTCAATTCTTCATATGATTTTTTTATTTCAAAAGACCTTAAAATTCCAAGGTGTGTACTTAACTATATATACTGGCTTTTTTTGTAGTAAATTAACATCTCTTATTTCGAAAACGGTAAAATTCCATATGGTTTTCTGCCCATGCTTTTAAAATGCTGTGCACGCCCCTGATGAGAAGAACACTTAAGATTCATATTAGATGTAATCTAACCCATAAGCAAACACGTAATCCAATCTCAAATGAACATAAGCCCTACAACTCAAGCCGATCTTTCCTGACACAGGGGTGACATTGGCAAAATGAACCAAAAAGTGAAGAAGTGAAGAAGTGAAGAAATGAAGGTGAAGAAGTGAAGGATTGAAGGTAAAGATAGTGGGGATGTAATAAGATATGCATTGCCTGTAGAAGATAAAAAGAAGAAAAAAAAAAACACAAAAAAGAAAAAAAAACAATAGTAGGTACCTTTGAAGTGTTAAAAGAAAGCTCCTTCAGGTATCCACTTGGATTATATTGAACTTTTGAGAGAGAGAGAAAAAAAGAAAGCATTTTCAATCATTTTCACTTTAAGCTGGCTCAGAATGTCGAAAAAACGGGCATTAATAGCATTCCTTCAAATCCCCAATCGACAAACAAAACGTGTAGATTTTTAACAAACCATCGTAGACAAGAGAAGAAAACTGCAAGTTAGCAAGTCTCGTCGAGACCCGTATACCCCAAGTATAAAACGTTCCATTCAAACTCAGCTGAAGCGTTTTGCTAAAAATGTCTGAAAAGTAATCCCCTCACTACAGGCGCTGTTTGATTTTTTATACGGTTTTAGTTAAACGCTACGGTTGAGTTTTAACGTAGAGTTTTATACTGTTGATGAGGGAGAGGGATGAGGGTGGTGTGAGGGAGAGCACCTGATTCTTTGATTAAGCTCATCCTTACCCGATATAGGATTCCCTGGAGGAACATTTTGAGCATCGCCTCTCTAATTTTCTCACTTGCTTAATCTGCGTCTGCATCACGTGTGTATTTAAGAGAATCTGAACCATTTAGTATTTATTTAGCCACCTGAAGATGCAAACGAATTGTTTACGAAACTGGGCGTGGAATTATAACGTACTAGCCGTAATTGGATACAAAATTGTTTTTCTTTTTATCTTTTAAGATGAACGATTACAGAGTGAATGTCTCTACAATCAATGGAATTGTTCACTATTGGTATCAGGTGTGTGTTTTTAGAGTCTTAAAATTCAATTGAATAAATGCAAATCGTATAAAATGTTGTACAATAAGACGCAGGGTATGCAAGTATTTTCAGCATTGTCCTCGTAACTCGTAAAGTATATTTCTTTTCAGGAATCGTAGCTAACCTTATGTATTCAAACCATATAATTTAAAAGAGAGACCTTTTTTACTATGTAGAAAAAGAGTGGGTCGCAGTGGCGAAGGGCGCCATACTAGCCGGTTCCCATCGGCTTCCCTTTTAAAATGATGTAACAAAGTAGTTAAAAAATATAGGCACAAAGTAAAAAAATACATTTAAAACCAAAGAAACAATACGTATTTATTCCCCATTGAAACCATGCAGTCTACTTTATTATCATTTTTGCCTCATTTTAAACGGGAAACCGATGGGAATCGGCTTGTCGTATGCAGGTATAAATGGTTTGAAACCTATTGACGCGTTATCCCCGAAAGGGTCACATGTGGTGATCAGGGCCTGTTTATTTTTACAGGTTAGGAGGCCGACACCCCCAAGCACTCCAGTTGAAGTGGAGTGTTTTCAAGCTCCATTTCTTGTGAAGGCTGCGTAAAACTAGCCGGTTAGTTTGAAATGACCACCGCAACAGGAAATCATTTCTGACACCCTCGGTGGGGATCGAACCCTTGTTCTCGGCATGGACTGCAAGCATTGTACCAGCTAAGCTGTCTACCGAACTTTTCGAAGACGTTTCGAACGACGTCGCTTCAACGTCCCAATTCTCAAGCAATATCCAATTGCTGTGAGTCTAGATTAAACTTTTGTGACCAATCTTTGGTCCGCGAAATGAAAAATAAAATGTACGATTATAATTTTTGATATCAAAGCTCCAATGTTTGAAACATGCAAAATGAACTAAAACTTCAGTTATCTTTTGGTTTATCGTTGATAATAAACGAAAAATGATCTATTCTGATTAAGACATTCGATTTTTTTCTAATTTTAAAGTCCAATAGTTTAAAAATACCTTGTTCTGAATTTTAATCAAATACTAGAAGATCATCTTAATAGAACGCAATTCAGATCTCAAATCTAGCTGATATTCAATTCTTGTACGAACATCTCCAGGGAGTGGACTCAGTGATGAAGGTTTCTGTGATCTGACTCCGAATTGGAATTAATCACTTTTGCTGACTATTAGAAAAGAGTAAAAAAAAACTTTTTATTCAGCATTTAGTATCGTTGAAATCAGAACTTTTCTTTTATAATTCCTTCATAGTTGGCAAGAAAATATTGAAAACAATCATTATTTTTTCGTTAATACAAACATAAGTATTTTTGAAGAATGATTGCACTAGATAAATAATCATAGTAATGTTTTAGAATTGGAACATTTAAAATATATTTTTGAAGTTTCAATAAAATATTTTCGAGTTGAAGTAAATATAAAATATTTGGTTTATTTTTTGCGACTGAAGCATGTCAAACAATCCAGCCACAATCCATTTCAATTGAATTTTTGCGAATAAAGAAATTTAATTCAAGATGGATGAGTCACATAGAAACATAGTCAGCAATGTAGGTGTTTTTTTCTAAGTAAAAAAATAAAGGAATGGAAACATAGAAAATGAAATCCTTTGTGTTTTCGTGTACATTTAATTTTCGAATTTAATCTTAGATTGTCGATTTTGGATCTGCACGAATCAGATAATAAAGTTCAACAGTCGAATATAAGCTCCGATATTAATTTCCATTTTCTTTGATTGAGATTTCAAGCGTTTTCAGATTGTAATGAAAATTGCAGTGCATTGTGGAGAGAACAAACTCAAGTATATGTAGGAAAATTAAAACTGACACTAGAGACGCTGTTTTGGTTTCTATATATTTTTGTTGAAACTCAATGTTTGAGTTTTAGCGTTAAGTTGTATGCTTGGAAAACTGGTCATGGTTTTACATGAAAATAAAGAAAATTACGTATTCAGGCGGCGCTGCTTCGTTGTGCTCGGATTGAGCGTTTTGTGATGAAATGCAAATTCTGCTTTTGTTCGGAGAACGGCGGAAGCCACGGCGGAGTATGCTCGACGGGTTTGTGTACATTTCAGTAATGATTATCGCTAATGAGAGACAAGAGACAAAATAGACGAGGAACGGAATGAATGGGAGACGTGTTGGTAATGTGTAAATATGTATAACTATGTAAGGAGGAAGATCTGTTGTCGATGTTGCAATGTAAGTGTATAAGATAGAAATGAAGTTCATCTTAGTAAATCGCAGGAAAGAAAATAGTGAAGGAATTTCCTTTAGGAATCTGAAATATTGACATAGGTAAGTTAATTAATCAAAAATGGGTAAAGGTACAAAAGTATGCAACAAAAATACTAATAATTTAGTTCTTCTGAAGAAATTTATAATGTTTAATATATAACATTTAAGATACGTTTTTATTAGCACAAGCTACATGAGCGCTTACAAGAACCCCCATCTAAAATTGTTGGGTGACATTCTGGTAAGAAAGAACTGATTTTAACATAGTTAAGTAACTTAGAGATTGGTATGAATTAAGTATGTACGTATGGACATTTAGAAATGAAAAACAGATTGAATATAGAAAAGCATCCGTTCTACTATAAAAAAATCAGTCATATTAATAAAGAGAGCGTAGATACCGAATAAAACGAAAAACCTTCTACTGAATTATTTTGCTTTTTTTCTCACAAAAAGCGGGGCTAGTTCATGGCGGTGTCAAGCCGGTACTAACAGCGTATTCATGAAGAGTTAGTTGTTTTCTCTTTTTGCTGCAGAGAAGAGAGAGAGCTAACATATTGGAAAAGCTATTGGATTTGTTCTTACATACGTCGCAGGGCTCGGGCGATAGCTTCTTCATTGGAAAGTAATTTGTCATTTGAGTGGGTGGGGGTTGGGGGATTGGGGGTAAGGTCCGTGAGGGGGAGGTACGTCCACAGACAGGGTGTGGGAAGAGACAGATGACTGGGTAATGATTCAGCCATCAGAGCTTTACGTTAAACTCAAAGATAGCGTTTTAAAAAAAACTCAAAAACTGAAACGCTCATTAGAGGATGTGATCAAGTTTTCTTACATTATTTTCTAAACGCAATGATTGAGTATAAACTGAACTTGGATTGTAGGAGACCAACTCATGGCTACAGTCACAAGACCTTAAAGTCGACAATTTATTATCTCCTTGCATCTTAGAAGGGATTTTTTTTTCTGTATAAAACAAATAGATTCGGAAACGAGTTCCAAATTTCATTTTGTTCTCAAAAGCAAACTCATTTTTTTATAGTAAATATGAGTAACCTTTTCTTTTGTCTTTGAAATCGAATCCATTAAGTTCAAATTAAAATGAAATTAAAAATATACTTCAATGCTAGGGATTTTGAATAATTAACAAATTCATTTAAAATCATAGTAGAGTGCGTTTGAAAAAAAATATTAAAATCACTTCTCTGCTGTCAGCGATAGCGATTTGTTAAAAACCAGTCACACAAGCGTAGACAAAGATTTTTTCTACAAATTATCAACACGATCCATCAAAACTTAATTAAAGCAGAGAGGGGCTTAAAAAAAACAGAATGACTGATTAATCGCGCCGACAGGAGAGTAGAATATTTCAAAGGGGTTTTTTTAATCAAGAGCAACGAAACCGTGAAAACTTACTTCACGGGACATTATTCAGATTTAGCAAGGAATAATAAGGATATCGCGTTTTATGGAAGAGCATTATATTAGTTGAGGGCGCAATATGCAAAGCGACAGTTTTGAGATTTTCACTCTTGGCTCTTTGATGTTAATGAGCTTCATGTTCCAGTATCCCAACTTTAAAACTTAACGTGTAAACTCAAACATCCCAAAAATGTTCTTCAACTGAAAAGCTCACTTGAGGCAGTACTTAAGTTTCTATGCATATGTTGATTAACGCTATGGTTGAGTTTGAGGGGAAAGTTTTGTACAGAGGGTACAGGTGAGGGTGGCCTGTCAAGAGACGAGACTTCCATCTAGAAGGTTCCACCACAGGTTTTATGCGGTGCACCTCCACCAGACGTCTTCTGTAATGCACAATTTTGAAGTTAATAATAATAAAGTCTACGGAATGCCGCGGCACCTGCTTTGGCAGTTTCACTTTTGTGAGAGACGGATTCCTTCTTGTGAACTCCAAGTAAATTTTACTCAACAAAAGCGTTCACCAAAAAATATTTACAAACTAAAACGCTCTCTACAGCGCTGTATAAGTTTTCATATCTTTTTTGGAAGCATTGGGTCCTGGAGCCGAAAGGAAGACAGCTGAATCACAATTTTCCCAGACACAAAATGCAAACTTTTGATTTTCACTTTTAATCAAGGGGAAAAGCAATTAAAATATGAAACAGATGACTCACCAGTCTTGTCTTGGTTTTAGATTTATTTTTGCGCGGTACAGAATATTGATAAGTCTTACCTGAAACAAAAGAGAAGTAAGCAGATTAATTATAATGACAAAAAAAGAGAGATACTTTTTTCGACATATAAAGATATTCTTCAGTGTGACAAACCTTAAATTATATTTAATCCCGATTAAAACAAAAATTGCCATTCAGTTTAAGGAATAAATTCCATTAAAAAAAAGTGTTTTGAGAGTCCCCCAAACTGTTACTGTAACTCGTTATTACGCTTGGAGTATCAAGACCCTCTTTAAAGTTGCCTCTATTTTTTTCTATCATTGCATACGCCAATTCAATTATCAATTTTGCAATCGCAAGCTACTGTTATCCATCACCTTTCTCAACCATTTCCCTTATGTTTCATAGAACTTTATTAAAAGGAAAATAAAAAGAATATATACAAAGAAAGCAAACTTTGAAATACTCCTTGACATGTTATTATTTTCTTATTAATTTTACAAAAGTCCTGACGTTGAAATCAAATAAAAAGAAAGAAAAAAGCCCGCGCAGTCAGCGAGCAGTCGTGGAGTACACGATTAATTACAAGCAATTTTCTTTTTTTCTGGTTGTTTGCAGCTCGGGGTAGTCTGCGAATGGCAGATATAAATAACGACGTATAGTTTGTATGACAACCAGAAACTTAATTAAGTTCACTACTAATGGCGAGGCGAAGCTTACGAAATTATTAAAAATTAAGCTCTCACAAGACGGGCGCCAACGGGGAAAGTTAGACGCTCCTGTGAGTGTATACAACGTAAACGTGAAGGGTGTTATATTGTGTATTCTACTGAAAGAAGCTGAGATTGTAGGTAGAATATTATGTATTAGACTGTCGTTTATTAATTAAATAATAATTCAAAGCTTCATTAATAATTTTGCAGCTTCTATCATGAAAGGAATTAGGTATTATAAGTTAGAATATGAAAATCGAAAAGGTCTGTAATAATAATAATAATATGAGGATGATTTATTTGGTGAGCGCTGTTTTTGTGTGTATCACATCTCAAGAGCCCTCTGCGAGCTTGGTCGTCGCTGTAGAAAGCGCCAACTCTCAAGCAAGACCCAGTTGTTGTAAGGTTGGATGGACCTTTCAGTGAACGGTCTTTGGTAAAGGTTTATGAATTTTTCAACCCAGCGAAGAGCACATTCGAAATATAAATGGTATATTTTGTGCTCCGCCGGGATCCGAATCCACAACCTTCCATTTACGAGTCCGAAGTGTTGCCACTACGGACTACGGACCGGTTCAAGATGCCAACGACACGCGTAGTCCAGAGGTTGACGGTTTGAAGTCGTAGTTGGGAGGTAGAAAGGAAAGGAAAATTATGATAAATTTTCAAAAACGCCTTTTTCTGGGGTAAAAATTAATTTGCTGTATCAATGATGAATCATTCAAAGTTCAGCGCTTTCTATTGCGAGAATTTAGCAAACAGAGGACTCTTGATGGGATTCACAGTGCTGGCCATTTAAAAAATAACAATCTTTTTCTTTTTAAAGACATTGTGGGGGTGGAAAGAAAGGAGATTGCTTGCGAAAATCACCTGCAGATTGTAAGTGAATAAAAGCGGGGAATATTGGATGCTAAAAATATATCATCCCGCGAAAATAAAAATTGCAATAAAACAGCGCGATGTGACATAAAACGAGACAGTAAAGCAAGCACGGCAGAAAGACAAGCTTATCAGGAGGTGTGTGTTTTATGATGTATCGGAAAAATAAATTGTCAAGAAACATAAAAAAAGTTAATATGAATTTATTATGTTCAGACATTGTGTCGGGATATTGTACGTAAAAAATATATGTACAAATGACAGTAGTGAATAAAGCGACTACTATTGTATGTATACGTACAAGGAACTTTGATAATAAACAAGTGTTTGTATAAGACTTATTTTGCTTGTCCAAACTGTCGCGTCCAGAGAACTGAGAAGGGCCGCTTCACTTCCTTTAGTTCTAGTAGACAAGATGTCCAAGGACTGGTTAAAGTTAGAACCGTCCAAGATATCAACTTTGTCTTGGCATGTTTTATTATTATTTGAATCAAACATATAGTTCATAATAATAGTACATATCTAATGTCCTACTTGTGAGTTAGTAGAAAGACAATTTTTAAGAGACTATCTTGAGACAATGGACCCAACACATTTTTACAAAAAACGTAATGTATGAGACTCCATAGGGTCGTCAAACAAATGGAACGTAGAGAGAAAGTTGGACTTTTCAATTCTTAAAACAAATACAAATACTATCTTAATAGAAAATTGTATAATCCATTTGACGGTAATATGTAGATGGATTTTCAAAAGTCTTCGTCAAAATGTATGAAATAAACAAAAAACAAAATTAAAAATATATCGATTCATTTTAGGACTGAACTGTCGCATGTGTATCTTAGTTTATTGATTGTTTTCTTAAAAAAATATCGTACAAAAATATACTTGGTTCTTCACAGATTTATTTTCACAAATGTTATTTATTTTGAACAGATAGCTAAATATTGACCGGGACGGTACACTTAGCCTGAGTAAAAATAAAGTATATATGGCTCTGTATAAAATGCCAATATATATTTTTCAGAGTGGTTGTCCAGAGAGACCGAAGAGACTTTTAAGATTTCAATAAACGGTCAACTGGCAGGACGGACATCGCAGACAGTTCAAGAGAAATGTTCTCTATTCTTTTGGTATGTGGAAACTCGCCCTCAATATCTTATATGAGAAAGATTTTAATGAAAATCGAGATATTTCTTATTCCCTATACTTTTGATTTTTCTTTCATACTTTGCAATCAATTGATCTCTTGTTGTAAGTTTTTTTGTGATCGTTAATTCTTTCAATAATTTATTTATTTAATTACTCAGTTCGTGAAAGAAATACCTACAGTGATATACTAACTGACGAAAAAAACAATAACTCCTGAAGTGATTACGAAGATGAAAATAATTTTGCAAGTGCTGAAAAAACGCATACCTGACGATCTGTCACTGAAACGTATCAAACCGAGAAGGAACTCATTTGTTGCGAAACTGAAAATTAGGATGTTGTACAAATTCTTAAAGTACTGATTTTCACAGTAGGTATAGCTTTTTAATTATTTTGTTTATATGTGACATTTTTTATGAGAAAAAATGTAAGATGAAAATGGAATATTCTTAAAAGTTTCTTCTGTGTATAATTTTATGCTTTGAGTTGGCTTTGTTGATAATCATTGCAAGTGTAATGAATCAAACTATACCATTTTGATAGACAGAAATGCAAGCGCCTCATAGCAGTGTCAGTTATTATTCAAGTAGGTAATTGATTTTATGTTGGAATTCTGAATAAGAGATGAGGTAACCAACATACCAGACAGAACAATCAAAAAGTCTACGAGTATAAAGCGATTAAAATAATTAGCAGAGCTACTGCATTATTCTTGTATTGTTTCATTGTTGTATACTAAACTCATATCCGGATAAAGATGGCGCAAGAAATGCTATCACAAAGAAAAGAGTTTTATTATTACGGCAGTCTAACATCTGTTATAAATTAGACAAACAAAGAAGTTTTCGTTAAAAAAAAAAATATGTATACAAGCGGCTAAATTATTGTACATGTTTAATTCTGTAGAATTTTAATTAAGGCAGAAGTCTTAGTTCTGTTTTAGTTATTATATAGTTATACCAAGACGGTGGGAATGTCCTAGATACAAACGCAGATGGCGCCATTATCAAAGAGATAATACTTTGTTTTAAAAAGGTTAGGTATTTAAAAAAAAGATTTAATCACTTTAAATTCTTTTTAAGGTATTAGAATCGATGATGTTAATATGTAAGAACTGGTTTTATTGTAAAAGGGAAATTTAAAATTTTGATTCTAATATTTTGTCGACATTTTTAAATTGGAATGCCGATTCTGAGATTTTACAGACTGATACAGCGATAAAAATAAAAACGTCTTCCATTATACGAAATTTAATGGCATAATTTCGTATACTTTATTCTCTAGATCTAGTTAAAATACCTATTTTGTTATGCGGCAAATTTTCTTTGATCGTAAAAAAAAAACACATTGAAGCACTTAAAGTCACGAAATGTACATGTTTCTCATTCAAAATGCTCAATTAAATGCATTGTACACATGCTTTGGGTACAGTAGAATTTCTCTGTTAAACTGTTGTGGCAAAAGCCATGAAATAAAGTAAGGCTGGATATGTCTCCAGAGCCTCGTCTTTTGGGTTAACGCAGAACGAAATAATGTGTTGGAGGGAGACGAGGCGACTGGTGGGGCCGTAGATAAGAGCGAGACAAAGTAAAGACAATGCAAATACCACTGACTGTGCGATAAAATAATTTCGATGATTAACTCTTAGCACGCCATCAGTTTGCTCTCTGTACTACAAACTACAAAACACAACGTTTAAACTTAATCTTAACGTTTAACCAACAATGCAAGAAAACCAAGACAGCGTCTTTAATGACCGTTTTAGGTTACATACATATTTGCTAAAAAAATAAAGCTTTATACTTGAGGTACTTTACACCTAGTATCCTCTTACTAAGAAAATACGTGATTGAGTATTTAAAATTGTATGAAAAGTTAGAGTGGCGCTATCCCATTTAAAACAAAATTTTAAATATTAACTTACTAAGTTACTGTTACAAAATTTACACTTTATGTGAAGTTAGTACACAATTCTTTACACGTAGTTTCGTGTTGGTACTAACACCAAACGTGCTTTTTGATGGGTTACGAAATAATTTCGTACAAAACGACAGTAAAACGTGGCAGATAAGAACAATGAGCTAACGGCTGGTTAAGCATTTTATTCTTGTATCTTTGTAAGACTTTAAAGAGAAAAATACATTGATGCAACAATAAAAAGGGCAGAAAAGCAAAATTATGTTATTTTGCAATTTGTAATCAAGTACACAAGTCAATAGATAAATGTCTTCGGATTTGTATTGTGAAATGCATAGGAAACCTATTTTCTTGATTGATTATTAGAGGAAGACGGAGAAAGGTATGGATGAATTAAATTTGATGAAATAGTGAATGATTGGGAGTCATAATAAAAGGAGTGCTTGTATGAAAAAGTTTATGACTCTGGATGAAATGAAAGAATATATAAGGACAGATAAAAATTGTTGATTTGTAATGATATTATTATACTTTTTTTGTATATATTTATTTGGAAGGTTTTGATGTTTTTATTTACCTAAATGTTATTTATTATTTGTATTCCTTGACCTATAGGACATCCCATACTGTAAGAAAAGGTTCACTTTGCCAATGTCGCCCCTGTTTCAGGGAATGTCGGCAAGAGTTGCACGGCTTATGTTAATTTGAGTTGTGGGTTTTAATTTGTAAGTACACATGCGGCATGCGTGAACTTACACGTGTCTGTTTGTAGGCATGCATTATTATGAATTTTAAATGCTTATACATCTTTACAACTTAGATTATAGATTACTACAAAGTTGATAAGATTTTTCTGTGGGAATTTTCCATTATCAATCCACTAATTGTGTATTAAGAACAAGTAATTTATCACAAATTATAATTTTTTGTCATGTTGATTTATGTATTTTTACTATCAATTTCATAATTTTTATCAACAATCTTTAGTTCTATAATAAAAAAAACAAACGATAAGTCCATAAGCTGATAAGTGCAATTTTAATCTTAATTTAAAAAAAAAATTAAGTACTTTTATCGTTTGTTTGCATAATTAGGCCATTCAGTTTTTAATGTTTTTGCATTATTACGATGGGTTCTTACAACTTCGTGAAAAAATATATTCTACAAGATAACGATACAATGTTTGAATACAAAATCATTGTTAAAATCAATTTTTTTCAATTATGATACGAATGTTAGGATTACTATAATCATTGTTAGTACACTATACTATAATCATTGTAAGTACACATTCAGCATTTAAAAGCGCGAACTACCCGTGTTTGTTTGTGGGCATACATCTGAGAGCTTTTTAAATGAATCTATCCTTGCAACTTAGATTATAGATTATAGATAGATTACAGATACGACTTCGAAGGAACAATGCACAAATGATAGCTTTTCCACATCAGGGTTCGTAAAACCGATTTAGTTCTTCATTTGGTATATTACCACCTTAAAGGTAAAACTGTGACTATGTACTGATTCACTGATTTGAGAAATCTTGGATACAAAGTTTTATTGGTGTAACTTTTTACTGTAAATAAACTCATGACAGACTTCAGGATTTTCACACTTTTGTAGTGTTTTCTCTCGTAGAAAATAGGAAAGAAGGTGTATTTTTATGAGAAACCCATGTCAGCTTAGGGGTTTTTTTTATTATTTATAAGAAAGAAAAAATGGAAAATATCCTGAATTTCCACAAAAAACAAAAATTAAACTGCAAATTTTTGCAGTTTCATTTTTTTCTTTTTTTCATCACACAAGTTTTCAGCTTAAAAACTTTGCAGTGGCGTAAAATTTTGTGGTCGTTGGATGAGATTTATATTCTAACGAGAAAATGTATGTAAGCATTAAAATATATACAAGTCTTTATAGCTGGAATGATTTCATTCTAGATTGTTCCAAGATAAAGTGCATTCGCTGTCATCGCTTGTTTAATTGCTCTACTCTACGTTTAAACTCAACCATTGCGTCTTACCAAAATATGTATGAAAATTTAAAAATCACCTCTATTGAGTGTTTCAGTTTTGATGCAATTTTTGGTTAAGGTTTTATGCTTGGAATACTGACAGACTCTCCTAGCAAATGAGCAAAGCCACGTAATGCTAAATCATACAAACTGCTTACGAAACACAAAACGATACAAATCTGCTCCGTGACTGGTGAGTTGTATTATCAACCCTTCTAATGTAGTAATGGTGCAATGCTACAATGGTACAGCCATTTATAATGAATCGTATTGTATCACGTTGCGAAGGAAATGATCATCTCGATAAGTGTAATATCTGTTTAAAGACAGCATTTACAAAAGAGTTTTGCAATATTTTTCACTGAATTCATGGAAGTGACGCTCATCTTGTAGAACACCTTTTTTATTTTCAAAATAATTTATTCGATTTTTCACAGTAAGCGAATGCGTAGGTCTTCACGTCGCTTTGGTATCTAGCCCTGAAAATGCTTCTCGCTCGTGGGATTACAAACTGTCAATTTAACATTGTCTAGCCCGAAAGAATTCTAAAATCACAGGATGTTTTTTGGTGATATATTTTGATGTTATTTTTTAAAAAGCCAAAAAGAAAGAAAACGGATGAAATAGAAATAGGAAGAAATATGTCGATAGAAAGATGTCGGTGCTATGGCCGAGGGGGCCAAGTGGGCTGATCATTCTAGCGTATTTGGAATAGAATAACGTTGGTTCGATCCCCGCTTGGGGCATTTGACCATAATTTTGACCCTGGTTCAACAGATGTTATTGAGTAATTTTTAATTAATAATTCATTAAAATAAACAACAATGAATTATTAATTGATGATATTAATACCTGTTTCTGGCCAGGCAGAATAGGTTGGTGAATTGCAAAAAAAAAAAAATTACCATAAGAGAGCTGTACCTAGAGGTCTACTTTATTAAATGTTGAAAATAGAAAAGTCTAGCAAATACCGTTCAGATGATGGGACAGCCATGTTCAATCCTTATTGAAGGGAATGACTAGAAAGATAATGATGTGATGTATGTATTTATTCATGGAGTGAACTGACCAATTCTTCTATGAAGCATATTTTCTACGTCTGAGAATGCAAATAATGAGTCTACAATTATTTTTCTAAGCTGTCGTAAGAATATGATAGCCTGGATAGTTACGCGTGTATACAAAGCTATTCACACCATGGAGATCAAGTAAGAAAGAAAAATATGTTCGTAATTTCTAATACACAGCCCAACAGTATTAATAAGATTCTTGTGACTCTTTTTAGAATCCTTTAAATTAAATCGTTTAAGCCAGTATTCGAATAGAAGATTTTGGAGATTTCATGTTGCCAGAATGGGCCATGAAAATTTTGCACATATCGTAGCTAATGAGATGCTTGAATGGAAATCGTCGACTTGTTTTGTAAATCACAGATCAAAATATCTAAATCAAGAAAAATAACAATTTACAATGAGGAATTGCCACTCCTGCTTCAGGGAAGATCGGCAAGAGTTGCAGGGTGTATGTTCATTTGAGATTTAAGTGTTTATGTTGCAGGTTCACATGCGGCATGTGCAAGCGCAAATTTATACGTGTATGCTTATGAGAATGCATATAATATGAATTCCCAATGTTACATATCTTTGTAACTCATACAAGATTAGGATTGTGGTTTATAAAGCTGGTTTAATGATGAAGAGCACATGCGAGGAGTTGATAGAAAATGGAGATGAAAAGACACGGAAGCTAGTTCATCCCATTCACACAATAAAACTGCTGAGTCATACAGTAAAGAGCTCGGAGCCACGTTTAAACTCCACTAAAAAATGTATAAGAACTCAAATAGCGTTTCCAGTGACTTTTCGACTTATATATATTTTCGGTGAAACGCTGTATTTGAGTTATAACGAAATGTTTTATACTTGGGATGTGGCTGAAAGGAGTAAGGTGTGGTAGCAGCACTTGTTAAATTTTAACCTGATATACTGCAAGTCATCGTTTGATAGAAGAACCACGAGAGCTGCTTGGAAAAATGCAAGAAACTCCTACACGCAAAATAGTTTGTATAACTTTATATACAGTCTTGTAAACATCTCGACGTGAAACTTTTACAACACAATTTCGAATTGGAGCGGCAGACACTAACAATATTTTGTAATTACTTTTACAATAAAAAAAACAACAACACCACTATTGCAACTTTGTGTAAGAGCAAGTTGCAAAATTACTCTGTCTGTGCTCTGGCCTGTGTTGAACTGTGTAGCGGTAATGTCAGTTGCTTGTAAAAAAATGTAATGTTATAGAAAGTTAGTTCAAATGAGATAGCATGGTTTATTTGTTTACTTTGTGGACTAACATAGACATAACAATAAAAATGCACAGTTTATACACGTACATTTTGCTAGTACTATGACCTGGGTTGCATAGAAAACCCAAATAGAAAATTATTTGTTAGACGGTAGGAGTCAAACCTAAGCTACCTATTCAGATGAATATTATATTAAGCTTCAAGCAATGACACAACAAACACAGAAAAACAAAAATCGATTGATTAAAAAACAAAATTTAACGTGTATATTTTTGTATCGATTTATGTAATGGGTACCATTTTAAAAAGTACCATTTCTCGTTAAGAGCCTCAGCTGAAGGACTAGCAGAAATTTACCAAGAAAATGGTGATTAATTGGTGGTTTCGTAAAAGAAATGGGAACAGAAAGGGATAGTTCATTTTCTCAATTTTTAGAAACTGGCTGACCAAGAAATAAATAAATAAAACGGATCCAAAGATTGTATAATCTAGATTCAGATTCAGAAATGCGATAAATACAATAAATCATTTTTTTTAACATTTCCATATTATATTTAATCATGGAAAGAAAAAAAAATCGCCCTCTTAAATAATACAAGCTTTTATAGGGTATAAAAAAATCTGGGAATATTCAAAATCATTGAAAATTTACTTTTTTAATGGCCTTGAATGGATATCGAATTTTGGTGTTCAACACGGCACAAAGCTGCGAGGCGAAGAGTTATCGCAAATAAAATTGTCGAATGCGGCTTCGCGCCCGCCAAGCTGCCTGAGGGGATTTCCATACAAAATATTGTGGCGGGCCTGCCGTGAAATAGTGCGCGGGAACGCTTCGTTTTTTAGCGTTTCCTGATACAGAGAAATAGTGAAATATTTACCAGATTTTTAACCTGGAATAACACAATTTCCATTGCAAAAACAAGCCGTGGATACAGGGCAAATGCAAAAATAAACAATGTTTTTTTTAGGTTTTTCTTTTTTATTATTCCCTTGAATTTGAAGGCTTTTATAGATGTTTCGGTATATATAACATTCATTACTAGAAGTAGAAATGTTATAGAATTCATGGGAAGGGAGACGTTGAAAGCTCCATGAGATTGACTTTATAAGATAGTTATTTTATTGATATAGATATTTAAGGGTTCTTTTTTAAGTCGATACAATTTTTTTAGCTAACTGAAAGCCATTTAATTTGTCATTTTAACATGGGAGTAAGTATGTATACTGAAAGACTTTATTTAGTCATTTTCTGTGAATTTATAAATAATGAAATAAATAAATGTCTTCTTATGAATGGTATTACAATGACGTTCATACGGAACAGTTTGAAGCAGGCAAACGGAATTATCGCCAAACAGCGCGCGTGTGCGATATGTATATGATTTAGAGTTAGGAGGAAACAATGCAGACTCCCTCAGGAGCCAGAGTTTCCGGGCCCGAAGACTAAGACGGTGGAATGCAGACGGTAATGATTCCAGAGCCACCCTCTGCTTATGAGACCACCTCTTTCCTCGTAAAACCACCCGCTTCTGCTATAATACCACATATGAAATGATAACTATACCTTATGTATGCTACACACAATTATTCATGTGTGGCATTTTTGCATAAGGTCTACTGAGAAGTGAGAAGAGATGCAGCACAGCTTCTCCAGGGAGGTAAGCTGATCAGGACAGGAGAAACTTGAAGCGAATGATACGGGAGACCGCGCTCAATAAGGCTGTAGCGCCATCGGAATAAGAAGAAGTCATCTTTGCATTTAAAGACATTCAGGTTTGCAAGCTAGAGGACAGAAGGAGTCATTGGGAGGCCAATATTCAATTCGGGCTGGAGCTCTATGGGAGAGAGATCGAGGGTACTTTTTAAAGATATCTAATCTAACCTGCACATTTCTTTTGACATATTCTCACCGCATTACAGTATTATTACCGGGTACAAAATACATTTGTTTTTTTTTTTACATATGAGGAGTTGAATTACGCTTACCGTAATTCAACGTAATAATTACGCTAAGTGTGAAAACTGAATCCGTTATTCAACTTACAAATTATATCAAAATGGACCATATCAAATACGCCGGATCGAAACCAATATCTTTCAGATTTTGTAGGGTTTGTGTATTCACACAGTGAAAATTCATTATAATAATATTATTGTGAAAATAAAACAACGTTTAATAAAAAATAATTTGATTCCAATATCTTTCAGTTGAAAAAGCGGGCAATCTCCCAACTGAGATAATGACAGGACTATGAAATGAATTAAACAAATAATTTTTAAAATCTGTACTTGAGATGGTGTTGAAAAATAAGACAAACACAGATTAATCATATTGGTCTTTAATTTTAAAGATGTTCTTGAAAGTTATTTTTCCAGCAGTTTTAACATACCTACTTTACAACGTACAATAGCTGTTAATACATTCATACAAAAGTGCCATGCAAGTATGACTGTTTGTATCAGGCAAAGCAGTCGGATTGTTAATATTGTATATGAAAGCACTCACTAGTAAGTAGTTAGTAGTTAGTGCAGCATTTAGTAATGGCCCCATAAAATACTGGAGTGGTGTGAATGAATCATGGAGGCAGACTGCACTGTTATGCATGCGATGTGATTACTTATTACGATATGCCATTGTTAGCAAGATAATGCTTATTTATTTATTTTCATAAATAATTTAAAACACACACTGAAAAGCTTCTATAAATTGCTGTGATTTCATTGGATATCAGGCGCTTTTTGTTTATTTTAAAGTGAAAAAAAAAACAGAAATAGGTACAAAATCGTTTCGGTCTCTTCAGATTTTTTTAGGCAGTGTCAGGTTAACATCAAGAGAGGACTGCCAAAACTACTTGTTCACAACCAAAGCCAGTAGTACTGGCGTTCGCATTAAATCTTTATAAAATCAAAGGGATTTTCTACGACAAAATAAACATAAAAAATATGACGTTTCTTGTTTTTTTAGTACACTTTTGTAGTTCACTTGGTACACACTCGTATTTTATGAAAACAAATGTGCATTGTTCAACAAATACTAAAAAAAAAAAACGTTCACACTATTTGATGAAAAGACTTTACATTAGTCATAGTGAGCCAAATAAATGGTTAAAAAAGCTTTTCGTTGACACGAAATATTACACTCGTAAAGTGAGTAATTCTCCCTTTTTGAATGTTCCATGTAGTGCCAGTCATAATTAAATACAACTCGTATTACCAGTACCTCAAGTACAAAACTCTACGTTTCAACTCAAACAGAAAATAATATAAAAACTAAAGCAGCGTCTCTAGAGAGTGTTAAAGTCTCCATGCATTTTTGATAAATGATTGGGTGTAAACGTGATGTTTTATGCACGGGATACAGGATTTTGTTTACCATATCTTTTTACACGACCAACTCGTTTGTTTTATTAATTTGCATTTTACACGGAGTGGTATAAAATGAATAGTGCAATACTGAAATGTAATGCAGAGAGTGGAGACAGAAAAAATAAACATTTGTGCAGTGAAAATATCAGAGATGGAATGAAATCGCGGCTATGTTTTTGTATTTTCGACAACGCACTGCGGCGCGTTGAGGGAGGGCTTGAGAGTATAGGGTATATGAAAACGTGGACTATTTTAGACCATATAAATTTAAAAAGTTTGGGAAAAATCAATAATGTGAAGGATAAAAAAAAAATGTTAAAAGATATTAACTTCTATCCAAGTAAAAAGTTTTAATGCGTGTACCACGTACGTAAAGAAAAAACGTGTAAATCAATAAGAAGGGTGGTATATAATATTTTAATATTGATTATTAGTATCAGCTAAACCTTTTATGAAGAAAAGCATGAAATGTACAAAAAGGTATTAAGATGAATTAAAATTTAATTTGCGCTCATATGTAGTTCCTATTTTTAAACATCATTTACGATCTTACAAACTTTCTCTTCTTGATTAAGATCTGTTTTTTGTAAGTCCGTGCTCTTGAGGAGTAGGGTATCAGTTTTTCTTTCCATAATTTTAGCATCTTAGCGGTCATTCTTAAATCCAACGAACTATGTAATCAAATAATTTATATTTTCGAGAAAATTATCTCCATCAAACAAGCTACGAGTATATTCTTTTCTAGCCTTACTCAATAATATTTAATTCTAGAAAATTTCATGATAAAATTGCATCCAGGATTCCCTTTCGGCTTGTATCAGGGTGGCACACGCCAGACGGGGGAGTGAAAGGGGAGGTGAGTAGCTTTGCCTGGGACAACTGTCGGGGGGTGGGGCAGGTCGGGTTTATTGGGGGGGAGGTGGGCTTATCAAATTTGTAGCGAGCGAACATTCCGGAAAGTTGTGCGTTTGACAGTGACCGTCATTGCGCATGCGGAGTTCAGAACGATGCAACTGTAGGTATGGCGGCAAGGGGTTGCAGTGAAATTTAAACTTTGCAATAATGGTGGTTAAAATTTAATTTTTCATTTAACTGAATACGCTTCAGTAATAACAAAAGGCTTTTTAATTCGTAGAATTATTTCTTAGTTTAATAAAATTTGTACAGATTTTAACTAATTGACTAATGGATAAATAAAAATACGAACGAACAATCGCAAATATTCAATTTCTATGCATCATTGACTATTTATTTTTATGCGAGAAAAAACGATTTCTTTATCCTTTTTTTACGTACTATCTTCAAAGGTTTTTTTGTGGTCATCTTCTCCACTACATACGTGTTTATAATAGAATAGACGGAAATCGAATCTTTTATTTCAAACAAATGCCAGAAACCACCTAAGCATCTCTCGGCCATCGCACATGCATCTATTTTTATTAATTGGATTTAAAAATCTTAGTAGTTTTTTTTTCAATTAATATCTATGTATTATATTTACGGCAAAGCATAATATGAATGATAGAAATCAGTAATCACTTCAACGTTTTTCATTTCACGCAAAAAAACAATATTTTTTCCATTTAAAATTATCATACACTTCCATTATACTGTCTCGTAGCGCTTATCTCTACGCGGCGTAGACCTATAGGAATACGATATTCCGGCGCCGTTTCCAGCCGGCTCGGTCCCAGCTGTTCTTCCCGTTGTTATTATTATCATTTCAATGTCAAGCGCGATCAATAAAGCGGCGAGCCTCCCCCGCTACGGCGGGCCTGCCTTCTACGATAAAAGCTGTGCGTGCTACGCGGGCGGGGACCGGGCGGGGGAGGTGCGTGCGGAAACAGTCTACGATGGGTGGAATATTTCGTAGCGTATTTAGAATATGAACTTACTATTATTCAATTTATAGCTATTTTGTATCTCAAAGAAAAGTGTTGGAATTGAACAAGAAAGTGTGAGAGTTTTACAAATTTTGGATAATTTTAAGAATGAAAATATGTCATACTTTTTTCAAAGTCAAAATTCATATAATCACGTTAGGTTCTATCACAATAAGGTTTATGCAAACGTGTTTAAAAAAAATGATACGATAGAACGTTAAAGAAAATATATTTGGAAATTGTGTTGCACAAATTAAGTGTTTTTATGCAAATAAATTCGTACAGGAAATTTATGTTTCACATCGTATTGATCGAAATCAAATCTAGATAATAATGAAATTATTCTTAGTTTGACTAAAGCTTTAAAATAATAGTAAAAAAATTGAATTGGATATAATCGGTCTACTACTGTCACTATTCGTGGCCAAAACCTTCTCTTAGTTCTTATGTTCTGTCTTTAAATACTTCTCTCAGTTTTTTCGTACCCATTACTTTGTAATACGTTTTCCTTGTTTTACACTCTGTGCATCCCAAAAATTCAAATGGAGGAATTTATTTTTCAAATTTATTTGTTAAAATTCAAATTCTATTGTTTTCATTACCAAGAGCATTTTCGTAATCTTTGTCCCGGCAGTATCTCAAATGCGGGTAGGAGGAGAGGCGAAGGTTCAGAGAAAGAGAAAACGCAAAGACGCCCCCTTGAGCTTTGGGGGTGGATCTGTAAAGACGCCGCGACGCCCTCTCCGGGCATACTAACCTACCGCAACACGCTCGTGCGTAAGGCAGGATGGGTCGACCTATACTCATAAAATATAGTGTACCTTAAGAGAATAATCTTATAATTTTTTATTTTTTTTTGCTGAGCACTGTTTTTGTGTGCTCTCACATCTCAAGAGCGTGTTTTTTATTGTAGCTACAAAGTGATTAACAAGATTTCTTGAATGAGAAAAACAAAACTCTTTGAATGTGAAAAACACGATTCGTGAATAAGCCGTTGAGGCTGCCTTCTAATAAAGGAAGATAAATTTGTCAACTAAATGAAGAAAACCTATGTCTGATAGCTCAACAACGCAACAAAGCTACACAATATATAGTATAACTCCTTGCCGAGTGAACCTATTTAATTTTACAAGTTAGGGGGCCAGTTTTACGCTAACCACTTCAGTTGATAATTAAATGATACTCTTATTATATCAATTCTTAAGCATTAAAAACTAGACTTCGGACTGGTCAAATATATCGAATATGTATTGCAGCTCTATGGAAACTAAACAAAATACTAGAACATTACATGGTCTTATAGATTCTGTCACATTTAATCTAAACCATAACGTTTTATCCAAAACATATTATTGCTTAAATACTCAACAGAGGAATTGTTATAGTTCCATACATTTTTGGTAAACAACTATAGTAAAGTTTAAGCCAAATGTTATATACTTCGTTTATAGTCGCTAACAAAATGCCGCAGCGAAATACACTAAATCTCACTAAAAGCAAGCAATAATGTTTGTATTATTAATGCTATAGTTTTGGGATAGGTCACGAATATTGTAGAGGTCAGACGACATACAAGGTTATACGAAAGATTGTAAATTAAGAATATGACACTTTTGTTGACAATTAATGTCAACCTTCAATATATGTTAATTAATATTAAAAAACTATACATACTTCAAAAACATCAGTAAATAAGGATAATGCACTTTTATTAAATATCTGTGAGAGTTAATGAAAGAACCGCATTTATACGAGTGCACTAAAAGTAGAACAAAAACAACCATATATACGTAATGGTACTCTATCGGTAATCAATCTTTGTTCGTGTTTATTTGAAACAAATTCTTTCTTACTCGTGGTGTAAGTGAAGAAACAGTTTGATTTACGACTCTTAAAACAAACAACTGAAACATTTTTTTCATTCAGTTACACACATAGAGTAGCTGAGTATCGACCGATAATATTCTTCCTCTTCTTCTTGCTCAGCCTTTCTCAGTCCACTCCTGGACGACGACCTCCCCCATCTTCTCAGTGTTTGTCATCGGCTGCCGTGTTCAACCATCATCTGCCTGCAGCTTCTTTGATGACGCCCAGACAGAACTGGTATTATTAAAAAACATTAAATGCAAAAATACCAAAACTTAAGAAATGAGGGAAATATTTATTATTATTTTGAATGTAAGAGTCGACTTCCCGTTTTCTTGTCATTATCATCGACATGACGCCAAAGGATGTCTTTTTTCTAGGCTTCCTTGATCGATTGTGCTGTGTTGTCAGTCCCACAAATTTTATCTTCATTCCATGCTTTAACCTTGACTCCTTGACTGATAGGTTGGTATGAGGCTGACCCCTCGTGCTGTAATAAATTGGTTCACTTTTGCCAATCCCGCCCCGGTTTCAGGGATCCCTATGGGTCCTTCGTCACATATATCTTATCCAAGTTCTGATTGTCCGTTTACTGAATGTGAATCAGCCAATGTTGTCTGTTGGCTTTTATTACACATATCAAATGGATATCTTGGTAAATAAAAACATTATGAACTATGCATTTATATATCTGCAAGAAAACATTTTTAAAACATTACGCAGTATATTTTTAGACATTTTCATGTGAAAAGGTATCAGGCTGGCAGAAAAAACAAAGAGTAGGTATAGTCAAAGGTGCCGCCGGCGTCGTTCTGGCTATTTTCACTGGACCGATAAATTATATGCCGGGGCAAAGGAGGTCGGGGGAGGGTGGAAATCTGTAGGAAAAATGAAGGAAGTGTTTTTGGGGCGGGGCGGCTCTCTTTGAAGCTCATACCCTTAATTGAAAAATAACCAACTGGACGGAGAGATAAAGGGGAGACCTATGGACCCCAGGTCTGGTAATAACAATGTATTTTTACCTTTTTGAAAGAATAAACAAGGAACATTGTAAAATTTGAACATGTAAAACAAAGATAATTTCAAACTCACGCAAGTACGTTATGATAAAAGATTTTAAGTAAATAGATGGTAATAATATTATAAATATTTAAAAATATAAATAATATTATTTCCTTGACATACAGGTTGGTATGAGGCTGACCACCAATACTGTAAAAAAATAGTTCGCTTTGCCAATGTAATTCCTGTTTCAGGGAAGGTTTGCAAGAGTTGCAAGGCTTATGTTCATTTGAGATTGGGTTTGTATGTTGAGAGTGTAATACGTGTTTGCAATATATCTTTGCAATTTAGATTGTCGATGGCAGATTGAATTAAATAATTTGTTGGGCAGTTTTTTCTTTGAACTTCATCGAGAGACAAAAAGTCACGTCGTTTCTACAAAGCAAATCTTTGATTTTACTAATCATTATCAATTTTTACTTTTTGTAATTGAAACATAAGTTAGAAAAAAAAATATGTACGAAATGAAATCTAACAGAAGTTTGGAGCAGTTGTAATAAATCTTTTCAAAGACCAAAAATAATTACTGGCCTCAAGAAAATTCAATAAAAAGGAATTACACCAATTATCGGATTTTTCTACGACAAGCAATAAGGATCCGATTGAGACTCTCAAAACTAAAGGTTCTCGTGGAAAGTTCTCGAGACTTGGGCCAAGCGAGCGTAACAAAGGTAATTCAATTTTAACGAACTTTGCCCTGTGACGGTGGGAGATTACAGTTTTTACGCAAAAATAAACTGCGAATTGAATAAAAAATGAATATTGAAAAAGTGTGTGAAATTCAGCAACAATATGTGAAGATCATGTACATATGTATGTATGTATGGAAAATTTAAACACTATGTTAGTAGGCAAAACGTGAACATAAATCCCATGTTTAGTCTGTTTTTTTCGCTTTTCCAAGTGAAAGAAAAAAATGTCCCGCTGTCACCCAAGTCATCTTTTTTCGGCCAAAAATTATTCGTTTTCACAAACAAATAAAAATGTAAATAGAGTGAAAGATCAATATTAAAGTACAGGCACCCCTAGTAGCATGGCGGTAGGTTACAGCTACATAAATGGTTACAATTTATGATAATGTTGTGGGAGAGTTTTGCGACTCAAAACTGAAAGCGATAGCCTGTTTGAACTCGGAGACAAGTTCACAAACTTTCCTAATGGCCCATTCGTTTAAGATGTCTCAATTTCTCCGACATAATACAAATATATCTCTTTGGAAAACGCCCCGAAAAGAGCGTCATATGACGGCGGTGAATGCATGCAAAGGCACAAATAAACACCGAGGAGCCGGCTACAAATAATACAAAAGAGATTCCTCTGAAGAATTGAAAACAACGATAAACAGTCGTTTCAGACGCGAGCAAAGGCCAAGGAGAGTGTTTTGTCGCAGCTCCCGGGACGAAGGAAAACAACCATAAAGTAAGTAATCCAAGAAACTGCTACACAGAATGTGTAAGAAGGTTGTTTACCAAACTCTGTTTCGCTGGAGGTACTTTTTTTTATAAGGCAGTCAGAAGGCGAAGGGAATATGTGTACGTGCAAAAAACTTCTATTTCTGACATGAGCTGTCGTCATTTTCAATTTGAAAGTACATAATTGAATAACTTGACGCTAAAATTGGTACGTTAATTTTGAATACAAAAAAATAATCCAATTCAAATCGCGATAGAATAAAAAGCACGCAAATATTACAGTTGTCTGGCAATGAATAATAATTTGTGTTTTTCTTTTGTTCGGAATAAGTTGATAATTTGAAAAGCCAAAAATGTCTGGCAAGAGTCGTGGAATGACCTTTGAAATAATGGAAATTGCTAAGCGCATTACAAAGAATGAAATAAAATTATTGTCTAACCGTGATGATAAAAAGAGCTATTTCAATATGTAGGAACGCTCTGCGCCCAATTCAAGCATATGCATAACAATACGTGCTCACGAAAATTGCGTGGCCTTTTTTGAATACAAAGTTTTTTTTATCAGCTTGTTACAATTCAATACACTTTTCCATTGTGATCTAAAAATTTATTGTAACAAAGCTCTGTAGATGCTCTGCGTCTTGCGCTGAGACTGTGTATTATATTTGCAGTGTTCAGTGCAATTGGATTTGTCGATTGATACAAAAGCGCCCGTGGTGTGAAATAATCTCTTCATTTCACTGAATGGATACAATAACAATACAACTAACGCCTCAGAGATTTAGAAACGATAACGACACCGCTTCTTCTATTTTCTTTGCTGTTTTCTTCGGCTGGAAGTTGTAGGGAGAGGCGACATGAGACGACCGAGGAAAAACTTGCTTCGGGAAAGCTAACAGTTTCAGAACGCGATGTGTTTATAACTAATGGGGAAAAAACTCGTAGATTCAGTGTATTACATTATTGTTTTTCTGAGTCGATACTTTTCTTTTGGTAGCATTTCTTGTACATCCAAATCAAATTGATTTTCGTTTTTTTTTTCTTGGAAAGTAAATATAGTTTTTTTTTTTAAGAAATCCTGTGCGGGAGACTCTCTAGATTCTAGAGAGACTAGACGTCTATGACACTTGTTGTAGTGCCGCAGAGGTGTACGAGCTTGGTCGTCGCTACAAAGCGCCAATACTCAAGCAAGACCCAGTTGCTGTAAGGCTGGATGGACCTTTGGTGACCGGTCATTGGTAAAGGTTTATGAATTGTTCAACCCAGCGACGAGCAAATTTGAAAATATAAATGGTATATTTTTTGTGCTCCCCCGGGATTCGAACCCGCAACCTTCCCATTCAGAGTCCGCAGTGTTACCACTGAGCTACGCAGGTATTTGTGATTTCAAATCTTTTTAAGCACCATACAAAGTAATGAAAATTTAATACAAAATAATGTGAATATCCGAATACTCAATATAGAATTACGTCAATGTTTAAAACCGAAAACGACAGTAGATTTTTGAGTTCACTAACTATAACTTTCTTATATAAAATGCAATTTCATGATCTTTAGTATAAAAACTACAAAGTTCGGTTACCTTTTAGAAATGTCTCCGATGCATATAACATTCTCATTTCACAGCACAACAAATTCCTACTTCAGATATGGCATAGCAGATGGAGGTTTCTTTTTTGAGAGAGCACTTACATATAACGATCCTATATGGATACTCTGCTAGACTGCCGGCAGTGCCAATAGAATTGCAGAAAAGAAACCCGTCCATTCGGAATAATTACGTTAGCTGAGATGGAGGAAATGATCTGAACATTGCAAACGCAAAACGTGACGCCAGCAATGGAATTTCTGCTCCCAAAGTATCAAACCTTAACTCAACTAAAGCGTTTTCCTATAATGTTTACAAACAAAAACGCTCACGGGAGAGACTGTTTTAAGATCCCTACAAAACTATGATTCACTTTTGTTTATAGTCTTATGCTTGGGGCTTTGACTGGTAACAGCTTGCGGAGTGCACCAACAGAAGTATTAACGATCTATCGAATCAAACTAACCTGATAGTTAATGGGCTTTTAAGAGATTACGTCGAGGTTTAATGGTTTGTTTGTTTATTGCAGCTTAGAGTAAATTAAAAGATTATTTTTTTAGGAAAACTCATGCATCAGATGGTGCTATAAAATTTAAAACTCGTATATTTACAGTTTTAGTAATAAATACTTTGAATTAACAAGATGACATGAACATTTTTCTAGTTATATGTGGTCAGCCTTTCATAAAACATTATTGTTTCTGACTTACGTCTTATAACATATTGAAGGCTTTCCTTTTTAAGATTATTGATTTGTACCCTGAATGTCAAGTTAACAGCATTACATAAATATACAAAACCATTGATGATGATGATGATGATGTCTCCATCCTTCCGGGCTTGTAGACCATGTTCAATAATTGTAGGCTGCTTTATTCTTTTTTTCTTTTTGTAAGGCTGCTACGTTTCGTCAGTGACGTACGACTGACTTCTTCAGGGCTTTTTCTTCGACTCAGTCGAACCATCGAAAACCATTGTTCCCATTATGCCTGACTTATAAGTTGGTATGAGGCTGACCATCTACAGCGTAAATAATTATTCACTTTAACAATGTTACCCATGTTTCAAGAAAGAGCTGCAGGGCTTATGCTCATTTGAGATTGAGTTTTTATTTTGTAAGTAAGTATTGCGTCGCTTAAGCTATCGCATGTGTATTATGAATCTTAAATTAATATATCTTTGCAATTTAGATTACAGATAATCGCCTTAATAGAAAAAATGTATGGAAGACGCAGGAGCTTCTAATGAGTTTTTTTGCACATTTTTATTTATTTTACGCGGTGGTTAAGTATGTTTGGATTATTTTAAACTCGAGTTTAAGATCCCAATCAATCATAAACTCATACATAACATCAGAAACAAATTTGCATGAGAGTTAATATACACAAAGACTTACCAGTTAATTGATTTTTTTTTTGTTTTTCTTCATTGTTAGAATCGATTACAGAAGAAAGCGCATAGCAACAATAATTTTGTCGTATAAGGCTCGTAAAATGTAATTCACGTAGGACGCATATACGGAAATGTAATATGATCCCGTGAGCCTGAAGTGGGTAGGTACATTATGCAATACTATAAATCACTGATATTGATTGTAATCGTTTACTTACAAAATACACGACCGAGCAATGGTCGGACAGATCAATCACATCTTACAATGTATCGCATCCCAATGAGCTCTCTTGCCAACCGGTTAGTTTCACTATGTATGCTGTACCAAGTCTTTATTGTTATCGTCATCATACATTCAAGCTCTTGATCGTTATTTTTATTTATTTCAACCGAACCCTGTCGGATACCAGAACCGTTTTTTGTTTCATTTCTTCATTTGAGTTTCACATTTTCTGATCATGATATTTTTTTCTTTCATCGTTTAGTACTTTTAAACTTCAGCTTCATCTTTAAACCATCATTAAATTTTCTTTTCCTTGACTTTGTAGATATAATTATGATTTTAACCGGGTTCAATTTAATAAAAATTGCGGTTATTTATTTTGTACAATTAATTTCAGATACGGGTCACATTCGGTTCATCTAAAGTAACTTTTGAACTGTATAGCTCGACGGCTTAGATACTAGTCTGGCTACAGAGCATCGCAGTCTCTTTTTATAAGCGGGAATAAGGTTTCTTTTCGAAACATTGACGACTGGTGCATGCGAGATTTCGACAGAACATTCTACTTAGAATATTCGAGTAAACAATCACAAATGTAAGTACCTACATCAAGAGACTTCACAGACTCACACAGACACAACTTCAACCAACTCACATAGACACACAATTACACATTCGCAACAATACCATTGATACAAAGTTATCCTTTTTGTGCAGTTTTTGTGTACAACACAAAATAGTTCTCAATTTTGAAGTGCCTTTTAAAATTTTAACAATCTAAAGTTCTTCACTATAATTTGAACTGTTTAGGGTTTGTGTATACTAAATACTATACTTTAATTTGTTTACTATACCTATGCTTTACTATAATTTACTTTATATTATACTATAATTTATTTACTAATTGGTAACAAAAAAGTGTTCTTTTATATACATTGTAACATACACTAAGTCACAACGGGTCACGCAAGCTAGACGAAGCAAGACTGAGTGATACTCGTAATATGGACATGACAAGAGGAAATCGGACACTATGTAGGTACACCTCAGTTCAATACAGAACTACCGTATTGTGTGGAGAAATTCCAGCTTCCTTCACTAGAAAACTTGCTGCCATAATGATAATTACCAACAGCTTCTACGCGCAAGTTCATAAGCAGTAAAATTTAAATTTACACCAACTAAAACTATAATTACCAAACGAATAGCATACTTGGTGCAAAGTTAGCAAATGAACATAGCTCGTAGTCCAATGGCTGCTGTAAAAAATGCGTAATTAACTTTTAAATGGAAAAAATAAATACGCTACCCAATGAGAAAAATAAACAATTTAGGTACCTACCTACCCACGCGTAAAAAGATTTTGTAATTAGATTTAGTTTTTTTGCGTTCATTTCAATGCAAAAGTTTAAGCAGAAAAGCTTATTTAAAAAAAAAAAAAAAACAATAAAAATAATGTCGCAAAAAACACCGATTTTTTTATTCTGTCAGCTTAGCTTGTTACCTTTAAGGTTGGGAGTATTTTGTTACGTTTTTTACCCTGTTTTTTTAATTAATAAAATATCAAAGTACCTGCTGATGAAGTATTTTTTTCTGCAAGCAGAACATACTTATTCCATAGTAAATTTTTATGATTATAAATGTAAGAGTATTTGTAAATTAAGTAGAGAGATTAAGTTGATGTAAGGGGCAAAAGCACTGTAATAATATAGATTAGTATGGAAGGTACAATATAAACTGCTAGAAAGAACTAGAACACGCAAAATCGGATCTTCTGAAAAACTACAGCGCCTATAAAAAACTGCGTTTTACGTCACACAGGACAGATCAGATAAGTCCAGTCGATAGCTCAGTTGGTAGAGTTATTTAAGTAAAAGTTAGCTTATTTAAGTAAAAGTTGCTGGTCCTCTGGCCTGGAATCACCTGCCACATCATGTGAGAGAGCTAGAGGACCATGGAAAGTTCCGGAATGCACTGAAGACAAGCAAATTTCTGGCATCGTCTGCACCAGCGCCCTTGGAGTGACTACATCACGAAATGACGCTATAAAGAAATCATCAAATCATCAAATCATCATCATCATCAGTGCTTGCATTCCATGCCGTGGCTCGGGTTCGAATCCCACCGAGGGTCTCAGAAATGGTTTCCTGTTTCGGTGTTTATTTCAAAACCAAAAATAAAATACCGACAAGGTTTACTCAGCCTTCACAAGAAACGAGTACCAGCCCCCACGGGAACTGGGAAACTCCCACTTCAAATGAAGTGGTTGGCGTAAGGCCATCCCCTTATCTGTAAAAAAATGGTAAAAATAAGTTACACTATATGCGTAGCTTAGTTGCGTTTTCAGTCGCGTTTTTATGGTCAACATAAATCTGTGTGTGCGAGAGTAAAGCGACCAAATCGCGTAAACTTAATAACTAAGGCACATAGAAGTTGAATAAAAGTTACTTTTGAAATGAAGTATTTGTAAAAAATGTAGAAAATTTAAATAAAAGTTAATCTTGATTTATTTAAAATATAAATCAAGATTATTCATAAACGCTTGATTGCCTCACCTTCTCAAATTTTTACCACCTTTCTAATTTCAAACCGCCATTAGTTTTTTTTTTTGAAATCCCACTGCTGTGAACTAGATTTTCGAGTTCACATAATTACCTTTATATTCTTGCTGTAATTTCCTATGCGCACGTAAATGGCCTGCCCTTTTTCTACCATTTCCTGAATCACGTCTTTGGAACACTCCTCCACGTATACACAATCCGAAGCCATTTCCATTTCCATTCTCCGAGTCCGTTCTTCGTCTTCATCTTTGCCATACATTTGCGTGATAGTATTTCACCATTTGTTCCCTTAGTGCTTGTTTGGCTTATCTACCATGTGATTCAAAGATGATATTCAAATGAAACTGTCTAAGGGCCTGTTGCATCAACCTCCAATCAATATTTGATTGACACATCACATTTGATTGCTTAATTCTGGTAAGGACCTCGGTTAAATATTTATCGGAACTGTGTACTATAATGATGTAATTTGAACAGGAAAGATGATGTACATCAGCTGATCTACGTATATGCAACAATTTTTTTGAATTGATGGGTGAAATCACACTTAATTTTCATTTTTGTCTGATTGGAGTTTTAATTACAAATTAAATTAGGCTGATTTATTTGGTGAGCGCTGTTTTTGTGTGTATCACACCTCAAGAGCCCTGTGCGAGCTTGGTCGTCGCTGTAGAAAGCGCCAATTCTCAAGCAAGACCCAGTTGCTGTGAGGAGAACAGGACCTTAAAAATCACATTCTACACAATCTGAGCTAAGGAAATACCTTAAACACTTCAGTGTCAGAGTTGTTTTAAATATTTTCAAGATCATTGTCCAGTATTTATAAGACACAGGTCGAGCACACATACAAATATTACCTTTGTTGGAGATAAGACCAACAAGCACTAAGGGGACGCATTGGCGCCGGTTCACTTGCCTCAACTAAGCCTAGGGCTATTCAAAACATCAGTATAAAACCTAACAAACTCAACCACAGCGTTTCACCAAAAACATTCGTAAACAAAAACGTTCGCTGTAGGTCGTGTTGTAATTTTCTTACAAATTTTAGGAAGTTATTACGGTAGAGTTTAAACATTAGGTTTTGTACTTGGAGGACAGCTCACTGACCAATTTATTAGATTATATTACGTAAAAATGTATTGGAGAGTAATTTCTTATAATTTATTTTACATTCAGAGTTCATTGAATAACTTTTAAGTAGAAAAAAAATGTAGGTAAGATCATAGATTTCCGAGAGCTACAAGGATGTTGCACAATGCAAGGCTGTTGATAATTATTTTTCCGTTTGTTTTCCGAATGCGTTTACAATTACGTAAAACTGCGTACCTGTCTTGGTTAGAGAAGAAATTTGGATAAAAATATTGCTTTTATCTTCTTCATTTTACAATGCATATCACATTAGCAACAAGATTGGTGGCATTTAAAACAACGATACTAAAATAAGTATGGTTTTAAAGCCTTCTAAAATCTGTAATCTATGCTTCACAGATATGTTCACATTAAATGCTCGTATTTAATGCATGTCTACAAGCAGGCGTGTGTACATATAAAATAAACAAAACTTAACATGAACATAAACTTTGCAACTCCTGCCGCATTTCCCAGAAACCGTGGCGGCATTAGCAAAAATTAAACAAGTTTGTACAGTATGAGTACTGACCCCCCAGGGTCAGCCTCATACCAACCTATTAGTCAAGGAACGTATTTCATTTTTTATGTTATTTTTCTGAGACTAATTGTATGACCATCCGAATGTGTATCAAATCATTACAATTTTAGAAAATGGATTAAAATAATATATTTTTAGTATTCACTTTTTGTTCATTTATTCGCTCAAACGTTTTCGCCTAAAAGGACATTTTCAGGAGCATAATTGTTACAAATCATTACATTTTCTAAGATCTTAAAAGAAATAAGTATTCGCTACTGAACAATTTATTACATTTTGTACTTTCATAGAAAATAATGATAGATTTATGATTATAACCTCTAAGATTACAAGCGATGTGTTTGACGCATGGCGGCGTTTTGTCATATTAAACAGGCTTTTATTCTAACCCCAGACCAACCTCTCCAGCCTTTGTGATATTCTCTCTCCAATGATTTACGCGGCCGATGGACTGGAACGGTGAAGAAAATTCGAAACGAGTTTGAAAAATGCCAAGTCTTTACGCAGAGGGCCTAAAATGTACGGATGACTTGATCCAATCCATATTGTTCTAGAAGACGTACAAACTTTTCAAATCAAGCGCCATTGACAAATTCCAAACGTTTATACGTTGCTTTGCTTCAGTTAATTTTTACACACTTTTCTGTACATTATATAATCAAAGTTGCAAATATTTGTTACATTTAAGATGCATATTACATGCATTCTTATTAGCAGACATGTAAAAATTCACGCTTATAAATGCTGCATTTGTACTGAATTTATTGTGTGTTTTTTTTAAATATAGTTTTATTTTTGTCGAATGACTGGTTCACCATCGCTATTATTGTGGGTCCACACAAACAATGAGTATAGTTAGATGATTACTTTTGTAGTTCAACAATAGGTCAATCATTTTCTTTATGAGTCATCATTATATGGGAGTAGGGCCGTGACGAAAAAACAAAGCTTGTTGTATATAAAAGTATCCGATACTATGGAATACCTCTTTAACTAAGTTTTCATTAAAATTAACAAGCGTACCGTTTAAGTTTTAATATTTTTTTACGTAGGCGTAAAATGACTGAACTATTTATGTACCTAATATTGTTTTTTTGTATTTCTAAAAATGTCTTATATAACTTAAAAAAAAGATGGTACATCAAATCTTTGTTATCTACGTGCAAGTAGGCCAGCATTACGCCAACCGCTTCACTTGACGTGTGAGTTTCCCTTCTCCTGAGGAGGCAGGTTCTCCTTTCTTGTGTAAGCTTAGTAAACCATGCCGGTAATTTGATTTTGGGTTTGAAATAAACACAGAAACGCGAAATCATTTATTACACCCTTGGTAGGGATTGAACTCCATTCCTATACTCATTATATTTTTTGTATATAATTATTTCCGTCAAGGAATAATTATCTTCCCTCAATGCATCTGTACTTTTTGTTCCCATGTTTGGTATGTCTTGACTAAAAACAACAAGTGTGTTAATGGTTAACTACAGATTCCTTCATTGCTGACATTTTAAACGTCGATTTCTCAAAATGGTTGATTCACAGCAAACTGTAGCTCGTTGCGTCGACTGCAAGCAGAGCAAATCGATGTGTTTACGATGTTTGTGCGGAGATACCAGACTACACACGCGTCAATAAATACCATATCACTCGTGGAGGCAGAATCGATTACCCAGGCCTAATAGAAAAGCGGTTGCACCGGTCGATTGGCCGATAAGAAGCCATGGAGATCGGAGCAGCCTTTCAGCGGACCCCCAGGTCAAGTGACCTCCTGACAAAAGGGGCCCCGTAATTGCATTCCGCTCGGTACTCAAAGATAATGTCGGGTACCTGAAACATGCCGGTACTCTTTGAACTTTCACGGTATTTTGTACAGCAATTATACGGTATTAACTTGAATATTGAATTATTATTTATGAGCGTCTGTAAGAAAACTGATATTGTTCGGGATTTGGTCGGGATGGATGGTCGCTGGTTTCTTTTGTTAAAAGTCTTTACTTTTTTGTTACGGTTGAACTTTAATTTTTATAAGTGTACAACAATTGAAACAGACAATAGTAGAGAAGAACACTTACAGCAAGAGAATAGGAGAAGAACACTTAAATTGGTAGAATCTTTGCTTTTATATTAGGGCATCCTAACCCTCTTAAATTCCTGTAACAATAATTCACTTCTAACCAATGGCAGGCATTGACCAATAACAGCGTTGTGACGTCAGACCATAGACAATTTGGAGTTGCTATATTCACAACATATATCCCTTTTTCTTACCTACCATAACTATAAATAACATAAACTCACTCTAATATCGACATTATATTTATTGTTGAAATAGTCGGAATATTACCCGACACTGGCGCCCCCGCTGTACGTGGGAATTCGCCAAGAAGAAGAATAGGATTAATTGTTTCATCTTTTTGAACTAATGTTATTTTTTCCTTCTATTATACCTCTCATATTTTCTCAAACATACTGCCCCCAAAAAATATAAATGGTTCAAACAATTTTATCAAGCAATTCAATCAATCCTAGGCATAACACTTACACCTAATTTGCATATTACTTGCACACACTTAACTTATTTTAAAAATTTTCAATTCTTCCAATATACATACATTTTTTTTTTTACAATCATATTCATTTAAATTGATTCAATAAATTAATTTAAATAAATTTAATAATTGAGCTTCATTAAATAATTCAATAGATAAATTAAATAAATAATCTTAATTCAAATTGCATTCTCATTTGTTTCCCCTTTACAGAAATAAAAGTAAACATTCATAACATCTGATACATAATAACCATATTCAAAATAAAGGCTCATGCAACCTACAATAATCTTTTAGTATCCATTAAAATTATATATTCATATCAGTTTTTTAATTCAATAAACTTGAAGTTCAAACGCTTTCTGGCATAATATGAAATTCTTTTCAAATAAACCTCTTACTCTGGTTTTTTTTTATAAATCATATAGCTTTAACATGTTGGAAAGAATTCCTTGCACTCTGTTTACATGTTATAACTAAGGTTCCATATTATATTTTTAAATGCATCACACAGATTTTATACAAAAATCTCCCCTTTTTTTTTTACAAACAAAATAATTTTATAAATTCATCATAATTTAGGTTAGAAGATTTCTATTACACATTTGTGAATCTTCAGGTAATTTGCATAATACTAGAGACAGTTTTCAGTGTAACCACTCTAACTAACTTATCACTTTCAGGATGAATCTACATCACCCTACCTAGCTTCCACCTTAAAGGGACAACCATGTCCTCTTTTATTAACACCAGATCTCCAATTTTTATATCATCCTGCGAACCTTGTTTCCATTTACTACGGGTTTGCAAAGTATGTAAATATTCAACTGTCCACCTCTTCCAAAATGACTGTAAAAGTTGACTCAACAGTTGATATCTATTTAACGTTCCTATTTTTAAATGATCTGTAGAGGGTTCTGGCAATGCAGTGATAAGTGATCCTATTAAGAAGTGACCGGGAGTTAAGGGGTTAAGATCTTCTGGATCGTTAGATAGTGCCGTGATTGGTCGAGAATTCACACAGACCTCAATCTGAGTTAGAATAGTTTAGCACTCTTCAAAGTTGAGAATATGTATACCCACAATTTCCTTTCCAAAGGAATTTCTGTACTTTTCACAGCTCTTCTCATAGTTCTCCATGAAGCAAGTAGCTGCAAATAGCTGATTTCAGATTTTGCACACACAAAATTTGAAATATAATGAAGTATATGTGTTGACGTTTTCCTTGACGGGAAATGAACCTCTTAAAACCACTTTAAAATAACTTGTTGACAATTGAAGACTAGTTCCTTTTCCTTATGTATTGATTCAGTTGCAAAGCAGACAAAAAAAAAAAACAACAATGTAAGTTCTGTATTGAACCTTACTTCTGATATTTCTACTTTGCCATTATCGGACCGACATAGTCCACTCCGGTAATCGAAAAAAGTCTTGATGGGTTTACCCTTTGAACTGGTAACTGGCCCATTAGTTGCTGTAAGTTTTGTATAGATCTTTGAACAATATCATCTTTGCTGTAAGTTTTTGGGTTATTTCTGAAGTTGACAATACAATCTTTACATGAGTACAACAATGATTTACATGATATTATCCAATAATCTCAAAGTATAAATGACAACTATGTAATTGTACCTATATGAAGGTTTTTTTTTGTGGTAATCCTTTACAATTAATTTTTTTAAAGCGAATGCTGGGAATGTAATATAATGAAATTACCTTTTTTTCTTCTGGCATACTACCATGTTTTTGTCGACTACCAATCTTTAATCTTATCCTCATCTATCTAAGGATTTAATGATAACAAACTAAAAAACCCGGAACCAGAAATCAAGCAACAAACTAATGTTCTTAGCTTTTCTTTACATAAGTTTCCTTTTCTGGAGCGAAAATTTAATGTGCTAACATCATAAGTTTTCTAAGGGCATAAGTGTTGATTCTCTTTGTTAGGTCTTACACCTCAACAAACATGATTCCTTTAAATTTATTTCAATTAAAAAAAAACTTGAGAAACAACAACAAACCTGAGGAACAATTCATATCGAATAATGAATTATACCAAACTTGAGTACCATACAATAAGTTAGGATTCACTCCTCAACTCCTTGAACCTCAAAAAAAAACATGTTGTAATTCTGTGATACTCACTTAACGTAAAAACCTTGAGAAACAAATGCATATTCATTCTTATTAACTATACCCACAACCAAAGTATCATAAATAAATTAAATTAGGATTCACTCCTTGAGACATTAAATTATTGTCCTTTTAATCGGACATGTTTCCATATCAATAGCTTAGTTCTCGTAATAATTTTGTTTGTGACAGTATTTAATTCAATCTGCCATAATTCCTTGGTTTTATCTCCCCAGAATACCTTTGGTAGAGACTTATCTTTCTCTCGTATGACAATTTGCCTGTACATGATTCGTTGGTCTGCAGTCATCATCCTACGATGGCTGCGAAACCCTAAGGGAACATTTAAAATGTCTGGCTGAATAGATTGTTCCACCACTGTGATGTCATTCAAAGACATCCTAGTGCTTGTTCCGGCGCTATCACCACACACCACTTTCAATCTATCAGTGGTTGCTCGCTTTTGTTCAGCTCCACTATGCAGCAAACCATATGGAGTTTGCGCGCCACTATCACCTTTTAACCAAAACACATGACTCAATGTCAAATCCTCATTAACAAATTCCTGACATGGCTCTATCTCGCCAGAGCACCCTTGTAATTTGGTATCTAACGATGGTCCATACTTCATGGCTCCATCCCTAGAGTCCCCAAAAACACTATGGGATTGATCCTTCCGACCAATTCCCACTTGAAATCCACCGTCCTCACTATTGGCTGTCGTGCTCCTAAACAACTCCTCGAAGGCTCGTTCCTCCAAAGAAATATGTTTAATCTCAGTTGTGCTGTCTTCAGTTGTATCAACTAAATCTTTGAAATATTTACTTGGTTCTGAAGCATCTGAAGCGCTCCTCGCCGCGGTGGTCAAGATGGTCTGCACTGGTGATTGTAATGCTGCAGTAACAAACCCAAGAGCAGATGGATTGTGTGTGATTTCGTCTTTCTTGTCCGTGCGAAGAACCTTCCAGAATACTTCTTCACCAAGCTGCATGGACATGGGACCCAGTTCCTCGAACTGCAGGTCTGCCAGCTGTTCTCGTCTCTCTGGTTGATTAGCTCTGAAATCCGTTTTAAATTTTGGTATATTTATTTGTTTATTAATTGAGGGCATTTCGTTATTTTTGACTTCATTTTCAATGGACTGTAATAATATTTGTTTTTCATTTTTCTCCAATTTTCTTTTTGCTAGAACAATTAATTTCACAAATTCTTCTTCTAACAAAAACCTATTTGAAACTTGGGATGAATTAACTGTTTCAGAATTAATCTCTACTTGAGTCTGATATTCATCGAACTCATCGAACAATTTTTCAAATCTGGACAATCTAAATTGTAATTCCATTTCGTCGATGTCCATATCTTGTAATTTATCCAAGTACCTTTTAAAAATTTGTATTCTTGATGGAACTACTTTTAACCATTTTAATACTGAATCCATTTTTTATTGAATTATTCGCCAGATAAAACAATAGTTAATGTTAGTAATGACTTTCTATTTCATTCTATTCAACTCAAAGTAGAATCAATTATTTGAAACAATTGTGACAATTTTCTATTATCTCCAGGTTTACAAAATAACTTTTTAAAATCTCCCAATAAAAATTAAAATTTTACAGGACTACATTACAATGCTCATCTCCTCTATGGCAGATGTGACAATTATTATTTACCTTCAAAATCACACAATTAATAACTTTCAATCAAGCAAAGCAGAATTAATTATTTAAAAAAGATTATACAAATTGTAAGCGGGTAGACCCCTATAAAATTGCGACATTTGCCCATCTAGACTAGTGTAAAAATTAAAATTTTAAAAATGCAAATTTGATTTCATATAAAATTCCTTTTTTACATAACACATCGGTGATATTAAACAATATCCACAATTTAATAATTTAAAATTTTATATTGGCTTCTTCTATAATTAACTGAACCAATTTGTGATGTTTGATTTGAACTACCCTTTTTGTTCCTTAAATTTTGTTCTGTGGGTAGGTACTTTTTTCAACATTCAATAATCAAATAAAACAGAATGAACAAAAAAATTTACTCATCTTGGATTTCCCGGGCTCCATTCCCTCTGGACCGGTCCCTGGTTGATGAGTCGTCCTTTTTCTTCTCTCCGGTGGCAAGCCCCCCGGTTGAGTGCGGTTCTGCCGGCAGCCCAGTTGATCCCTGCGATTCCTCTGGCGCCTGCCCGGCTCGTGATCTGCGGTGGCACCTGACGTCCTCGACGTGGTCACCAGCGCAGCCTCGTAGTTGTGGCCTGCCAACCTTGGCCCAGCCCAATTGGTGATGCAGCTCAGTCGAATCCTTGCGATTCTTCTGACGCCTGCCTCGCGATCTGCGGTGGCACCTAACGTGGTCCACCAGCGCAGCCTCGCCGTTGCGGCTTGCCAAACTTGGCCCAGCCCAATTGTTGTTGCAGCTCAGTCGAATCCTTGCGATTCTTCTGACGCTTGCCTCGCGATCTGCGATGGCACCTGACGTGGTCCACCAGCGCAGTCTCGCCGTTGCGGCCTGCCAAACTTGGCCCAGCCCAATTGTTGGATGCAGCTCCGTCGAATCCTTGCGATTCTTCCGACGCCTGCCTCGCGATCTGCGGTGGCCCTTGACGTGGTCACCAGCGCAGTCTCGCCGTTGTACTTGATGTACCTTTTGATTCTTTGTTTCCTCTCCTCCTTCTCCTGCCTTCAACCGGTTTCTAGTAACAATTTGTTACTTTTTTATCCGGTGAGATGGACCAAATGTTCGGGATTTGGTCGGGATGGATGGTCGCTGGTTTCTTTTGTTAAAAGTCTTTACTTTTTTGTTACGGTTGAACTTTAATTTTTATAAGTGTACAACAATTGAAACAGACAATAGTAGAGAAGAACACTTACAGCAAGAGAATAGGAGAAGAACACTTAAATTGGTAGAATCTTTGCTTTTATATTAGGGCATCCTAACCCTCTTAAATTCCTGTAACAATAATTCACTTCTAACCAATGGCAGGCATTGACCAATAACAGCGTTGTGACGTCAGACCATAGACAATTTGGAGTTGCTATATTCACAACATATATCCCTTTTTCTTACCTACCATAACTATAAATAACATAAACTCACTCTAATATCGACATTATATTTATTGTTGAAATAGTCGGAATATTACCCGACACTGGCGCCCCCGCTGTACGTGGGAATTCGCCAAGAAGAAGAATAGGATTAATTGTTTCATCTTTTTGAACTAATGTTATTTTTTCCTTCTATTATACCTCTCATATTTTCTCAAACAGATATCGTAGATAATTTTGTTTCGAGCAGTAGGATGGACTGTCTGCACAACAAAACAGGAACGGTAGGCGTGTATAAGAAAACTACTCCTATCAATTAAAAGGACTTCTAGTATTACAGCTTAGAGACTCATTATTCATATAACAAATGAATTTACAAATTTTTCGATTCAAATTACATTTGCTCTTAATTGACTTATTTTTATTAAAAAACAGAATACAAACGAAACAAGCATTGAATTAAATGATGCTGAAAATTGATTTCAGTTTTAATGGGAATCTCTGTCATTAAATTCATTAATTAATCTTTAATTAATCAGCAAAACAACAATTCTATGTAAATATGGAAAGATTGTATTCTAAAAATACTCGTAGTTTATGTGAATATTTTAATTATTTTAAAAATTCAATGTGTGTGTTTGAATAATTTAATTCTTAAATAAAAAAAAACGTGTTTTTTTCTTGGTGACATCAAGAAGCATAATCAAGAAAAAATGATAAAATCTTTAACGGCTATGGTCATAAAATATATTTTTACTTTTATTTGAATAATCTAGTATGTTAATTTGTTATAAGCCAGTACAAGAAACGAAAACAAGGTAATAAATGTCCGAGGAAGTATATTTTTCATTTCGTGTCGGATACATTATTTCCAATATTGCATAAAATCGTGAAATATTATCGAATCTTATTAAGATATTCGTTAAGGAAATCTTAAACACGACTGAGAGACCTCACGATCCGAAATTGTATTTTATATTTTGTGCCACACACGTTAAACAAAATGATGACTGCCGTAGACGAGATGTCTTGTCTTATGTGTGCCTTTCTTCGTCATAGACAAGATACCCAGTCTTATGGGAATGCACATATTTGTACTACGACAGAGACGGGATATCTCGTTAAAAAAGTGCCTACATCGCCATAAACGAAATAACCCATCTTATGGTAATATAAAAACTAAGAAAAAGACGGGGTTATCTTGCTAAAAAATGTCTTCCTTGTCATTGAAGTCCGTCTTATGGGCGCGTATACCGAGACAAAATCTTGATTTCTCGTCATGAATTTATGTTTTGCTTTGCCATATACAAGTTTGAAGATAACCTGTCTTATTGGGAACTTCAAACCAACGCATGAAAGGGATATCTTGTCTGTATGCATGTAGGTAATTCATTTTTGACCTAATGCTCAACAACAATTCGATTTTTGAAGAGTTGCTTTGTAGGATCTGCTGTCGTAGTCCATCAAAACTGGAGCTTCTGGACGTTTCACACATCCTGCGATGGACTTTATCAGCGTGATGTAGAAGTACAACTGCTGCATCAACATATCATCACGTCATTTGTTATGTCATGTCAGGAAGTGTGAGATCTTGAGTATTCAAACAGACCGTCTGCATTAAGATGGTCGAACAATAAATTGTCCATCCTGATTATTTAAATTGTCGATTCTTTTGTGTGAAATCGATAATATTTATATAGCATGTGGAAGGCAGAGCACATTTTTCCATGGGTGGCACGGAAAGAGTTAAGCTCTTTTTGCTCCTCCACTTCTTGGTCTAAGGATTCCCATCAGAGCGTGCTTCGTGGGTCTATTGTGGCGTTCCGTAGAGATCTCCTCGATAATAAGACACGTTCTCTTAATAAAATCATTCATACGTGGAATAATGGCCGCACTGTTATTGGGTCCGGACCGCAGGTCACGACAAATCGGCCAAAGTTAACTCGTCTACAGACACATCGGTCACGGACAAAATCCGTCCCACTACAGTTGGACTACACGACAATTCGGTCACAGACACAAGCACTCGTTGACAAACAGATTCGTGACGGACAATTTGATCACGCGAGAGTTAGGTCACCGACATTTTGACAACAGACAACCCGGCCACATGCACAGATAACTCGTCAACAGACACATCGGTCACGGACAATTCGGTCACACGACACACAACACGTTTACACGGTCACATACAATAAAGGGTCACAAAAAGGTCCATCAGAACAAAGTTGCACTTCAAAAACCTTTGTAAGTATGTATTATATGTGACCAAAATGTCGTTGACCGAAAGTCATGTGGTTGAACTGTCTTGTGACGGATTTGTCCATGATCGAGCTGTTTGTGAACAGGTTGTCTGTAACCGAGTTGTCGTGGAACCGTCCAGACCTCTAGCATAGTATGTTCACTCTGTCACATTGTATTCCACGAAGCTTCATTAAGATTTTCCGTCCGATGCAGGGCATTACTTTCAAGACAATGCATATTCTTTGACGTGACGATAAAGTACATTTTACATACGGGAGAGTTGATAACCATTTGGTTTGAATGCATGCGCTAGAGTTGATATCCATTTGGTTCAATTGCATATGCTAGAGTTGGTTTACATGTGGTCTATGATTAACGCGACCATATATCTCGTTTAAGGTGAGTAGGCGCGAGCATATGGTAGACGCAAGTATATTTCACAATAAAGATTTTGTTCCATTCCTTTTTAAATAACATACAGCAAGTAATGTTATTACTGACAATGACTCAAATTTAGGCATATATATTAGTTCAAAATCATAATTTCAAGGTTAAATTATTTGTTTATCAAACGTTTCTTATCTTTTAGGGGCATATGCCTGTAAGGGATGCAGCCATCTGAAGGTGGTACATTCCCATTTTAAGGCTCTATATACAGCTTATTTCATTCCGATTAAGCCAAAAATGTTCCGCTTTCGTAAATCTAAATCCTGCATAGAGAGGGTGCTTTGGAAAAATTTGCAATGCATTAAATCTTTTTTTCATACAGAAAAACTGTCTGAACGATTTGATCCAGAGATCAATCATGTTAAATACTAAACTACAGGACAAAAATATTTTTCGGTTATCTCTGATAAAATATAATACTTACAACCAATATGGTCGGACACTGAAATTCTTCAACTTCTTGTTTCTTCACCAAAAACGCATGATTTTGTACTTCTCATACTTACTTTATTGGCTCTGCTACGTTTTACTTTTTTGTCCACGAGTCCAGCGGTTTGAGAAAGAAAACTCGGTTCTGGATGTAAAAGATAAACTTATTTATAGCGTTGACAAAATACGCATTGAAATAAAAAAAAGCCTCAAGTGAGCGTTAATGTTTGTCAATATTTTTTTGTTAAACGATGCGGTTCAGTTAATACGTGAAGTTGTATACTTGGGGCACTGGTGCACTCACCAAACCGGTAATACTCGTCTTCCAGGTTCCTCGGCAGAGTGGGACGAAACCATCACGTGGCAATGCGGCAGAAAGAGATGGATCCATTGAGAAGACTCAGATCGCTATCGTGGTGTTATCAGTGAAGGAAATTACTGAATACCTCATGCTTAAAACTCAACCATGGCGTTTCACCAATATTCTATGGAAACTCAAATTTTCACTTGGGGCGCTTGTACGTTTACATGCATTTTTTGGTAAACGCTATGATTGAGTTTTAGCCCTTTTAAGGGGACGGAATACCTTCTGGACCTTCTGTTATTTTACTTCGTGACTTTAAATACATTTAATTAATAGCGATATTTCCCGATAACGTGATAGCTTTTTGTTAAATTAAATGGCATCCTGTTGCAATCCATTCACTTTTTTATCGATTACTACAAAGTTTATAAGCATTGGAATAAATTGTGACTTACATCGGGAAACCAGACTTTATCCGTTATTTTTTACCGTTTAACTTGACGTTAAAGTAAGTTTTTTTAATATCAAATAATGAAAAAAAAGTAAGATGTCATCTCAAACTTTTTTTTAGACTTGATTGTAAAATGCAGTATCAACCAAATAAATTGCAAAAAAATCCTGATAAAGGGTGACATTGGCAAAGGGAACCGTTTTTTTACAGAATAGTTGGTCATCTTCATACGAACCTATTCGTCAAGGAATCAATGAGCCGAAATTGTGTTTTTTTTGTGAATCACAAATCGAAAGATCTAAATCAATACTAAGTTTTTCACTTACATGTAGGCAGCTAGATAAAAAAAACAGAAAGGCATTTTTTTTCTGGAAAAATTGTTCTTTATTTGAAGAGGTTGAATGGCTTCCGGAAAGCTGTCAAAAAAACATTTTTCCTTCAGTGGAAGCGTACTTCATGTCTGAGCACTTTATTGGGTCAGAATCCAAGAGTAATGGTGACTGGCATGAAATGGCTTGATGTTTTTAAAGGGCAAACAAATGCGGAAGTTTGCGGAAGTTTTTTTCTTTGCTTCTGTATCTCAAATATAAAGCATAACGTTTTACGAAAAATGCACGGAAATTAAAACGTTCACTCGAGGCGGTGTTTCAGTTTTTATATATATTTTTTGGAAAACGTTTTCGTTGCCTTTGAACGATATGTTTTATATTTGGAGTATACAATGGCTGCGGTTGTCATGCTATTAGGAGATAAAAATAGTTGAGGGAAGGAACGAGATGTGTATTTAGGCACTTATGTATGTAATACAGACCCTTGAAACCCTAAGTATAAAACGATTCGCCTCAACCATTTCACGCAACGCAAACTAAGCTACACATACAGTGTAACTTCTTGCCGCGCTATCCCCGAAGCGTTAAGCATGTGGTGAGTGTAACCTATTTATTTTTACAGGTAAGGGGGGCAGCCTTACGCCAACCCCTTCAGTGGACGCGGCGGTCTCCCTGCTCCCGAGAGGGCTGATACTCATTTAGTGTGAAGGCTGAGTAAACGTTGCCGGTATTTATTTTTCTGACACCCTCGGTGGGACTCGAACTCGAGTGGAATGCTACCGACTAAGCTATTGATCAGACTATCACGTTTTACCGATAATCGCAGAAGTCTAAAAAAAAATCTTTTTATCCGATTACTGCAACAGTACTTAATACTTCAAGAGTGTTTTTCATGCTATTCGTAGCCACTCATGATATGAGGCTGATGTCAATGCCTTATGTAACAGGTTCATCTTATTTATGATTTTTTTATACTGGAAAATAATATTTATAATTTAATTAATTCAGTCTTGTCAATATAACATAGTATGTAGTCTCTCAGGAATCGGGCAATTTCTCCTGCACCTCAAGCACAAAAAAAATACTAGCTAACACGACCATATCGTCTCCCAAATATGTACAAAAAGTCTATCAGCGCCTCTACGGAGTGTCATAGTTTCTATACACTTTGGGTTAAACGCTTTGATTGAGTGTGAACGAGAAGTATTATGATATTGTATTGGGGAGCGAGTGAAGAGGACAGACTTATCTGGCGTTGGAGGGTAAGACAAGGAGGCAGAAGATGCCGGACAAAGTGGTCCTATAAACTTGCCAGCTGACAGTTATAATAAACCTCCTTTCGAAAATCCAGATATAAACAATTTACACGGGCATTTCCGAAGCCGTCGCAACATCAGAAATCATGGCAGCTTTGACAGGGTGTAAGACTAAACAAGGAAATAAGGCTGAACCGAACTGGGTCGTAAACGAGTAAAATATGAATTTATATAAACAATAACTGACCGACTGACAAAAAGAGTGTGTAAAGGGAATGTAATAGGTAAGCGTGAAAGGGGAAGACTTAGAAAAGAATGGATTGATCAGATAAGTGAGATTGCGAATGAATGGAATTTACGGAGTGGAAACAAGAGAAGAGCATGCATGAAAAGAGTGATGAAATTAGATGAGATGAAAGAAGTATGCAAGGACAGAGTCAAGTGGAGGCACTTGTGTAGAGGTACCGGCCACCCCTAGAGGAATGGCGGCAGGATACAAGACAAAAAATAACAAATATTCAGTCGGATTACTTTTAGTTTAAATTTTCCTATACTACAGTTACAAGTAGGTATTGACCCTTTGATGCAACTTCTATCGAAGATCGGCGATCATTATGCCTGTTTTGACTTTGGATTCTGCGGCTTGAAACAGTGCTTTTGTTGAACTATTGTCGCAAATCTTTCAGCAGCGATGTCCTTCGGCATCTCAGAGTGCTTCTCTTCTCAATCTTACCCTGTATGATAAGATGAAGAAGACGGTATTTCTCATTTCTCATAACGTGACCGTAGGACATCAGCTTTCTCTGCTTAATGGTTGGCAGAAGCTCTGTGGTGCGCATACGTCGGATGACTTCTTCATTGGTGATCCGATCACGATGATTTGGTAGGCACACACATTTTCTTAGAGATAAAACTGTAAGAAAATCTTGTAATTTCGAAGATTTCCATGAGCATTTCTTTATGAGTAGTTCACTTACTATAGGAAGTTACACCCAATACAATATTTAATCCACAATTGCTCAAATCAGTAAATCAGCGTGGGTGGCGATATTATCTAAATAAAAATATGAAGTAACCCCTTTGCCATAAGTACAGGAAGATACAAACAAGGAAGATACATACGGTTCATTAGTTGCTCAAATAATAATCATCAAATTAGGTCATAATCAGTATTTTCATCATAATAACTTAAGCTTCATCTTGTCATGTTCTGGTCTAGCTAATACCATTCTAGTGGGCAATTAGATAGACTGGTTCAAGCGGCGTTGCCGGCTTTACGCATTTCTCGGCTTCATAAATATGACGGCTATGCCAGAGATCACGTTGCATGGAGTGACCGCCTTGCACGTAAAGAGAACCGGCTCGCGGATAAAACTAAATGATATTTTATATTAAGCTCGTAGTATTAATTCCAGATCAGCTTCTGTAAAATGGAGTAATGTTATCTCAAAGTTGTTAGATATGAGTCGAATGGAAACAAAGCCGGTAACCTAGAATGATTTTTCAATAAAGGAGATAAATGTTGGGAAAGAAGGAAAGTTTGACTTTTTCAGTTTTGGTGAGAATCCTAAATTACCAAATCTTAAAGAGGCAAAGACGGCTTTCTAGCATTTTAGAAGTAGGTGAGATAAATATTTGGAAACACAGAAAATGTCCTATTTTATTTTCGTTGAATATCCTAGATTGTTATTTTGCATTTTACTCTATTCAAATACTAAAGGCGAAATTAGATATTTTAGTTTTCATTTCTTTTTAAACGAAGAGAAAATGAAGTAGGTACTTGTAAGGCGTTCAGTTTTTATTCATTCATTAATTTATAAGGAAATATCAGTTTATGTAAAAAATATCTTATCAACGTTCGAACTATGTACCTATTGTCTTGGCAAAAATATTTGTAAATAAGAAAAAGAAAGAGGATTATAATTAATATAATTAACCCTAAAAGCATCATTTACGACGACTCCATATTAAGATTTTTTTTTTTTTAAGAAAAATGTTTACTCATAAGATACTTCAAGTAACGGTTAAGTGAGTCATAAACAACAACAAAAAATATTCAATGGATATAATTCTGATCTATGGTAGATATGGGTGAATCGAATTTGGAATATCACAATGACAGTGCTAAAAAATGGACCTGACATTTGATTTTGATTTGAACTAAGCAGTTTGTTTAAGACAAGTATTATAAAAAATTGAATTAAAAGTGAACAAAAACATGAAAAAAAGGCTACATTGGCATGATGTTTTTTTTAAGTTTTGTAACGCTTAAAAAATGAAATAAGTAGGTGTTTTGAAAAATAATATAATCTTTTGTCGTGCATAAATTGTAGGTGTTTTATTAATATTCGTAACTGAAAAAAACTTCCATCATAAATCTCATATAGAATTACCTGCTGATATAAATTATATTAATTTTATATTGAAAGTGGTTAAACAAAAAAAAACTGGATGCTAGAAGTAGGTTAACGCAGTCGTAAAATTTTATTACCTTTATTATAATAAATGTTTGAAACTTAAAAAAAAAAAATAGATGTAGGCTCAGTTTCCTAGACTTTTTCAATGTTATAAAACTTTGATGGATACCTAATCGTGTTTTTCGATAGTTAACATTTTAATATGTGTTGCATTTAAAAACGGGTTAAATTCTTGTAGATTTATATCCTAAAATGTAAATGGAAAAGGGCTATATGAGCGGTTTTGTTTGACACAAAAGGTGATAAATAAGTTTATTAAGATCTAACATAAATAATAATAAAAAGAAGTGTTCAGTTTGAAAAAGAAACTGACTTGGAATTTGGAAAGTTTTTGAATACCTACACTATTTTTTATAGATGCGAGAACCTTTTCGATGGATTTATTTTTGTATTTTTTTCGTCTCCTTTTAGTGGAAAAGTAATGTACATTTCTTCTATTATTTGGTTTAAAAAGTTTCCTCCGTCAAATGGTGTATTTATTTACATGTTTAGTTTGAAAGCGAAAATTCGCAAGGAATGCGAAAGATCCCTTTTTGCGAGGCAAACTTTTCAGATTTATAATAATACAAGATTCTTCTTGAGGAGCAAGAATCCCGAATTCGGTACAACTTAGCTCCCTAAAAGAGGATCACACACAATGTACACAGAGAGAAAAGTTTCAGATGGACCTTTTGTCTGGATTCGCCGGAGGATCGCATATCAAAAGAAAGGGAACCGCTATTCGGTTGGCAGTTGGATATAATACAACAACTTTGTCGAACAACATTTATGCGCCAACAGTCCGAGGGTGATGTTTATTGAGAAAATGTGAGATAAAGTGAAAGATGATCCATCATTGATGTAGAAAGGGTCAGCCAAAGATGACCTGAAGATATTTCCCACGTAAGAAAAATGTATGTGTAAACATGTACAAAACAGAAAACCTTGAATATTTTACAGTTTGAGTACATATTTCAAACGACTACAAATAGAGATTGATTTAATATGTTTACAATATTTTTTGTTTTAGAAAGGAATGCTTTTTGTAACTCGAGATTTTTTTACAGATCTATGAAACATTTGAAAAACATTTTCTCACATAAATTATAAAGACACACCAATATGTTGTCTTAATTTAATTTAACCCACTTAGGAGCTTTACGAAAAAAAAAACTAAGATAAAGAGCAGCTGGCATGCATATCTACATGGTAAAGAATATGGTATTTTAATATAGGATAGAAGTCTAAACGAAATGAAAACAAAATCATAGTGGAGCATTGAGATGGACATTCATATTGATACCGACAGAAACAGATTATATTTAGTACGTTTAGTAAGTAGACGCCATTAACAAAACACGTTCTGTTTAATATCTAATTCAATAATATCATTATGTCTTACTCAAGACCGACATTATGAAGAGAGAAAAAACTGTGTTATGCCATCGATACAAACAAGCAAAGCCATAATTAAAATATTTTTTTCAAACGTTTCAGGCCTTGCTCGCTTCGGTTTGAGAAATACGAGAAGTGTTTTTTTTTGTTACTCTATATTGAAAAAACAACAAAAAATATGTTTTGTGCGGTCATAAATTACGGGTATTTTAATTAATGTGTTACGAGTCTCAAAAATATGAATATTTTTCGTTTCGTAATAATCTTGAACTCAATGCCCGAGGGAATCTCAAAAATGATTAGAAAATCCATTACAACCAGATTTTTCGGTTAGTTTTTATTTGATTTCGAAAAAAAATCATTGGCTTTCATAATCGCAACTATGATAAGTAAATGAATGAAAATAAAACTTTTACTTAGTGCTAGAAAAATGCTGGAATACATCTAAATACTTCACGCGATTTTCACATTATAACTCGTAATGGTATTTTCCTACGAATTTTCCGAGAAAAACTGAGCAATTCTGGGATACGGAAGGCTTGAAAAAGCTTAACGCCTCAATCATAAAAGAATCAGGAATCAGTTACAAATAAGTAAAAAAAAAAAGGAAAAAATCTGAACTTTTGTAAAAAAATATTAAAAAGAAATTGAGTCAAATGGATAACGCTAGTCGAAATATGATATGCTTTTACCAAAAGACCGGTCACCAAAGGTCCATCCATCTTTACAGCAACTGGGTATTGCTCGAGTAATTGGCGCATTCTTAGCGACGACCAAGCTTACAGAGGAACTTTTACATCGGTGTTCTTCACACAAAAACAGCGCTCACCAAATAAATGATCCTAAAACGTTTATATTCCTTTACTTAAATTTTACCAAACGAACCTTGAAAAAAACATAAACCCTAAAAACTTAGTCTTCGTACGTTGAATCGACGTGGGTAATTTTTTTGAAAACAAAATTATTTATACACTATACATTACAAGGAAAGCTAAAGCGTATCGTTGACTGAGAGATTTTTGAAACAATCTACCAAAATAAAGCTCTCAAAGGTTCGCACATCACGTTTTCAGTGGCGTACCTGAAAATCCTTTGACTCGGCGCGACTGCTTGCTTCGTGGGAATCAGCACGTGAACAGAATGTATGGCGGGGGTGTTGGAGGTCTCACATGTAGGTACTGTGAGGGGTTGATAAGACGAGTGAGGGGGGAGGGGAGGGTAAAGGATCATCCCTTAAAACCGTGACATTGAATCGCTTGTTGAACCGCCCCATCTTGAAAGGTTGGACTTTATTCATGGGCTAGAAGCGGCGTAAAATGTGATACAAAACGGCTTAAAATTTCACGATATATTTTCTAGGCTATTTTTGTGTAAGAAATAAATTTAAACCCATTTTTGTTTAACTTTTGACTTAATGTTACGTATTTACGATTTAATTTATTAAAATTATAACGGTTTGTGCCTTAGAACTGTGAAAATTCTTTCCACTAAACACTATGGAAGTTCTGAGTGCATTGTATGTTGAAAACTAATTTAATAAAATCTTTAATAATAATTAACAAGATCACGCTTTTAATTTATTATATCAATTTGTCTCATGGCTATAACGTTTTCCATCAATCAAATATAAATAATTCAGGAGTTCTTTTTTATTCGTACCACTGTTTCTTTTTACTTTAGGTATATACATTTTTTTGAATTACAAATATTTTCATCCACAGTGTTGATACCCTAAGGCCGTTTGTCCACCGCACGCCGTCACCGTCACGTCACCGAGAACGAGATTATTTCTGGCCGAGTTTAATTGATGTGACGGCGATCGTTGGTCCACCGCGACCGATTTCGCTGGTAATAGGTAATGTATTGTATTGCCTATAACCAGGCAATACAATAAATACATTACATGTACCCCTTCTTCGGCGCCGTCATCTCGTTCCCGGTGACGTGACGGTGACGGCGTGCGGTGGACAAACGGCCAAAGGCTTAAAAATATTTTTAAATATGTTTCTGACTTACCTTTATGTGGTATGAGTTCAATTTATGCTTGGGAAGAAGGTTGAAGGAAGAGAAGTCCAGTCGCCTTGAAAATATCCCGTTTGCTCCCGAGCCGGCTCTGTAACAAAAAAAATATATTGATTAATCATTATTGTTTTGTATTATGTTGTCAACTTCGGGGTAGAATGAAAGCCTCAGTTTACTTCCTGGAAAAGCGGATGTGTCAGTCGGGAAAACTTTCCGAGGCTGATAAACATTTCGGCGGAACAATGCCGCAAAGTCGGAAAAGGCTTTTCCGCGAAAAAGGGAAGCACAAGCTAACGTAAAGGGAAAATTGTTTGTGAGCTATTAATTCAGAATTATTATACGTGGAATACCAAATAATATATATTTTATTATGTAAAGGCTCGTGGAATACGAGAGAGGGAAGAAATTAATTGTTCGAAGAATAAGTATATCAAATTTAATTTTGGTTGAATTTCTACACAATAATTTTCAGGGTAATTTATTATGTAATCATGAAAAAGATGATAATGATTGTATGTTTTATTTTATTTTTAAACTATAAATCTTGATGTTCTTTATAGACTCTAGAGATTTACTGTTAACTCCCACTGTGTAAATAATATAAAAAATTTGCAAAACCGTAATAAAATTTGATACGTCATAAATTAAGATTTCGCATTATTTGTATTCGAAAATCATGTTAAAAATTGCAATAAATCATTTTGTAAAAGATAATTCTATTATTCTTAAAACGTAAGCCGAATGGTGTAAAATCATATTTACAAGTCCTATTTATTTTATCGTATTTAATGTAGTATTGTCTTGGAGTAAAAAATATATTTCAGGGTGATAAATTCTGTTTTTCGTTGAGAAGAGAAATTCTAAGGTCACCAAAAGGTCCGTACGCTGTCAGGTCCAACTTTTGAGGCTTTCTGTAAGAGTTACGAAAGAAAACGCTCCGTTTATTCTGCCTTATCTACTCCAAGGCAACATAAATCATATCCCATCTCATGCGAAACAACCCCTGGCAGTCTGTTCAGGGGAAGAAAAAAACTGGGGATGCATTTCTCATAATATGAATACATCAGACGCAGAAACCTATGAAGATTGTTTGAAGCCGGCGCGATGAAATATGTAAGGAAAAGTTTCGCGCATTTGATTTATGGCAGCTGAAGAATTTTCTGATGTTTTGACCGGTGAAAAATGTTCGCAGATTCTCTATTTTTTTCGCAGCGACTAAAGCACAGACATGCTCTCAGATGTTGCTCGGATATCCGCATATTTTTGCTCGTATCCACTTTTTCCTTTCAACCTTCGTATGAGGAAAGCAGAAATGTAAAAGTGAAAATATGAACCATGATAATGTAATATTTAAATGCGTTATAATAATATTTATAAATTACAAGCTTTTGTTAAATAATCCTTTAAAAATTAATAACTAATATTTTCTGTAAGACTGTAAGTATCTCTTTACCATGAAAATCATTGATAAATAATAATAATATGATAATCTAAGTTGCAAGGATATATTCATTCAAAGCTCTCAGATGTATGCCCACAAACAAACACGTGTAGTTGTGTAAATGCTGATTGTGTACTTACAAATAAAATTCAAACCTCAAATGAACATAAGCCCTGCAGCTCTTGCCCACATTCCCTGAAACAGGGGTGACATTGGCAAAGTGAATAATTTTTTACAGTATGGGTGGTCAGCCTCATACCAACCTATAAGTCAAGGAATGTGCGTGATGAAAATGCATAAATGTTATTTTAAAAACAAAACAAAAATGTATTAATTTATTGCTTTAATATAAAACTTATAATGTTACATTTTTACGAGCAATATCACCTCTTGTTTAAAGATTATTAGAGGAAGTTTCCATATAAAAATTTATATTGTTCAAAACATCGTTTGACTTCTTTTGACCTTCGAGATCATTCCACTGGAGTGGAATAATTGTTTAAATATTTTTTGAATAAATTAACAAAAATACTGATAATTCCAGCAGTACTTTTCTCGTCTGGCAGCTGATACTCAAAATAATAATATTATCTCCAGCTGACTAACTTGTGGCCTCGGTACATACAAGAAGAAGCGCAGCTATATACTATCTAGCATTTACTATCTCCTGCATGTACTGCTTGTTTACCACGCCATGCCGGGATACTCGAGGTACATAATATTACTGTGAGTATAAATAAAAATACCTACCTAGCACCCATTAAAATACTTGTTCACTGTCAAGGTCAACTGGTGCGAGGGAGATAACACCACTCAATTGTAAATAAGTGTGTGTGTGTGTGTGTGAAAAAATCTCCTAGGAAGCGTGTAGTTATCTAGGAGGGAAGTTATATTTAGAATTTAAAGATGTGTGCGTGGTGTACGTGGGTGATAATAATTTAGATAAAGCTATGTACTCTAACCCAAGTATGATACCAAACCAAAGAATTTATTCGAAAATATAAACAGCGCTTTTCGTGAGCGTTTTATTTTTGATATATATATTTTCTAAACGCTATGATTGAGTTTGAACGTAAAGTTGTATAATTTGGGTACTTGTATATTATTTTTAACGGATGCTTGTGTGTGTGGGTGTTTGATTTATTTGGTGAGAGTGAAGCGATTCCCTTTATACGTATGTGTGTGTGATATTTTTGAGTGAACAATTTTAGACGAGGGATAGAGAAGGAGGGTTTGTGTTTATAAATGTGCGCTTACAAAGTTGCGTGTATTGTTTTGTTGGAACAAATGAAATGCTGCACTTGTACCTACACTGCATACGATTACGTCGCACAATGCCGGGTAGGTACATATTGTTGCTATCGTTGTTGCCGGTTTCGGTACACACAACAAAAAATGTACCTGCAACAAAAAATGTACCTACAACAAAAAGTGTACCTACGTATATTTCTGTACCATGGCCGGGATTGTTTACAAATTACGACCAATACATCGAAGCCGGTTTATTTACATTGAATGCACGTAGTGATGCCGGAATATAAACAAGCCGAAATGAGCTCTCCGCGCCTTGTATATAATATCACAGACTTTCAACGACGAAATATTTATTCAAGAGTAATTGCGTGGTACGTAGCGTACAGACACAAATATTGAAAATGTTAATGTTTTCAATCATCCTAGAAGCTTTTCATTAAACTGCTAATCCTAAATTCAATTGACGAATCTATTTTACCTGCTTTAGGTGTGGATGAAAGAAAGATGGACTTCATGTCTAATGAATGAGTCGGATAGATTTTTGTTTCAAAAATGAGATTAATAATTAATATAAGAAAATGATTTTTGGGAAAAAAACAAACAAAATTTCCGCTTTTGGTTCTACAGGATTTAAATATAATGAAGAAATTCTGCATTTGTTTTAGTGGATCACGATTTTTCATTTTGTGCATTGACTTTAAACACTTCATTTCCAATACTTACTATTACAGCTATTGCATCAACATCACATCACATCAACATGGTGCTGAAGAAGCTCATCGCAGATATAGGCGAAACACAAAGAAGATCCATCTTCAACAGACCCCGGAAAGCAATCAATCCTCAGGTGTCAACCGCCTGCCGTTAAAGCCTAAAGCTTGATTGTATGTTTTTAAGTTAGCCATAATAGGAAAAATATGAAACAATGTAAAACAAAAGGCTGTTGCGATTTTGAGATAAGTTGACAAAATCTGGCTTCTGTGGATTTAACCTCAACATTCCAAACAGGCGAGGGTCATAGATACAATTAAATTCTAAACAATAAAATACAAAGAGGTACATTTTGTGGCAGACATTTCGATATAAAATAGAGAACAATAGAATTGCCTAAAATAATAACCATTAAAAATATAGCACGAAGGTACGAGCTGGCTTTGGTATATATTTTTAACGCTCCCACTTGAATAATTCAGAGGCGTTATTTAAAAAAACAAAAAGTAAGGAATGTCCTCGAAGGGAAAGAAAACTAAGTAATTTCAGATATTAGGTGTAACGTTGTGTTTCAAATCCGTCTTTCTACTGGATGATAAAAATTGAATTGTCTTTAGACTTTGTGGTATTTTCTCAAAGACTTCTGATTGCAGAGAGTTCCAATTGAAATAATTTATAAGAAAAAAAAAATACGATGCTTTTTAAATAAAATTACTTACAATATGGGAGAATCCGTATTATGGACTTATTAAAAAAAAAAATTTTTTCAACAAGACGTTATTGGTTTGAGTCCTTCCTCCTTAGGCTAACTTGCAGATTTAGGAGTCTATAGACTGACTGTGATCAAAACTTCACTTTCCACTTGTTTCTAGGAGCAAGTGGAAATGATTGCGTCATCAGTATGAATGTTCACAAATTATCACAATTAAATTCTTAAAAACTTCGAACTGTTCTCTATATTCACTTTTTTTTTTTTTTTTTTTTATTTCATAAACAATTTTTACAAGAAATATAAATCTTAAAAATTAAACATTTTTGTCCCGATAAACCAAAAAATTTCAGTTTGTCATCGGGTGCAACAATCAAATTAAAAAATATAAGTCTTAGTATTTAGTGCTAGTATGAAATAAAAAGTAAATTAAAGGTAAAATTAGGAGACAAGAGTAGACTACGTAATGCTTTCAAAACATCCCACAACATACCTCTGTCTACTGAGTCAAAAGCCTTTTTCAGATCTAAAAAGGCCGTGAACAGCTTCGTTTTCACCGACAATGGTTTTTCAACAGCATGCAAACTGCAAAATCATCTAGACACGCTACTGTTCGTATCACGGGTGATACAAATTGATGCAAAGTTGTTGTTTTTAATTTTGGGAGCAAGTGGGTTACACGCATCGTTGCTCTCGCATAATACCAAGTACGTACACCCTATCACAGTACAGCAGAACATTTCATTTTTATTTCGCCTTGCCAGCGAGCGAAGGGAACCCGACACGAGGTTCTTTGGCCCTTTTTGGTACTCGTAAACACGTTTTTTTTGGCCGCACATTATATACGTGACGCTATATAATATAATTAATGATACCTACATCAGGTGTTACGTGGAAATGTGTTTTTTTTTATTTACCTGTGCAATAATATCCACACTAACGTCAAAATAACACAGGCGGTGTTGTGCAACTTTGTAAAAACGTGTTTGAGGTGAAATATTTTTTGTATTTGACGAAAAAAATATGTTTGGAAATGAGCTGTGTAGCTGTTTACTTTGATATGATCAAATTTTGAGATAAAATTTACAAAATTAATTTGAATAATAAATATATAAATTTGATTTACAATTGCATGCCTATTTTTAGAAGTAAATAAGTTAAGCCACTCAACTTTATGAGCATTAGTATAGTAGTATCTGATGAAATTTTGATATTATTGAGGTATTTTTTATTAAACGGTATTTTCACGTGAAATTTAATAAAAGATATAACTTCAGTATGATGTTAAATGGATTCAGAGTTTGTATCTTTTAGGTATTTTTACATTTATTGTATTTTTTTACAGAACCTAGCTTGTGAGTCTGAAAAACGTAAATATCTACCTAACTTTATGATTTTTTCCACTTGGTTGATGCTACTCTAAGTGCATATTTTAAGTAAGTCAATAGAAAATATCTTATCAAATGTTTGTCAGAACTGGGAGCTAAATAAATAAAAAATGATAAAATACCGTAACGTAGACATGATGTATTTTGAATAAAAAAAAAACAGTGTACTTATTCCTCTAACAGCTGATCGCATAAATAATAATGAGTAAAAGAAAATTTATTAACTTGTAATAAATACCTGTTTCTGGCCACGCAAAAATAAGTAAAAAAAATATTAGCCTGCAGAGATAAAACAAGATGGCTCATGAAAAATAGTGTAACGATGATTTTTTCAAATTTAGTTTTTTATTCCTTTGGTCCCTGTTGGCTAAACAAATCTGTACTAGCGGTCACAAAAAAATATTTACATTAAAAAGCCAAGACCTCCTAAACAATGCATGATAAAATTTAAACGAAGAAATATAAAAAAGGAACACGTTGTGGATAAACAAAGTTGCACGCTGCCAAGTGGGCCGGTTTGGTTGGCAAACAACAAAAAAATAACAGCTTATATTATGAGAAAAAATCAACAGTGAGTCATGTTTCGAGTAGGTAAAAAAACCACTGTTGGCCTCTCGAATCCCTCCACCCTGAGTTCCGAGAATCCAAGCGAGTTTTCTCAGAAAGATAATAATAAATTATAATACTGACACACATTATGCTCGATAATATTATTGTGAGGTAATAGCTGTAATCTACCTTGCTACATAATTATGAATGTAATATCGGCATACGTAAAGAATCGTAGAAAAATCGCATTATGGAATGTAGTGAGTATTGGTGTTTTCAAAAAGGTGTATATTTTCTTCTTTCGGGATTTAGTATCAAACGGAAAGGTTTCAATAACATGGATCTACAGACGAGTGGTCTGTAGATCTATGGAAAACTGACGACTTTTTGGAAAACTGAGAATATGGTTACGTGTTTTTGGTTCCTTTTTCTAGAATCCATTATCGCGAAAGGCACCAGTACATGCTATACTAATACCAATATATGCTAGCATCCACTGGAAGTTTTACAATATAAGCGTACCTTCTTTTTTTTTCATTAATAGTTTTTTTTTTTTTTTTAAGAAATCCTGTGCGGGAGACTCCCTAGATTCTAGAGACTCTAGGGGTCTATGACACTTGTTGTAGTGCCGCAGAGGTGTACAAGCTTGGTCGTCGCTACAAAGCGCCAATACTCAAGCAAGACCCAGTTGCTGCAAGGCTGGAGGGACCTTATTTGCTGACCGGTCATTGGTAAAGGTTTATGAATTGTTCAACCCAGCGAAGAGCAAATTTGAACATTTAAATGGTAATTTTTTTTTGCTCCGCCGGGATTCGAACCCACAAACTTCCCATTCAGAGTTCGCAGTGTTACCACTGAGCTACGGACCGGTCAAACCGGTCGGTAATTGACAGCTTTATGATGAATTTTTAACCTTAATCACAAGTAAATCAGTAAAGAAAAACATCATAAAAGTATCCTATAGTTTTTTTTTTATTCCATAATATGAATAAAAGTGGTGTCTTCTGCATTTTGTCAAAAAATAAAATTTGCATTTGATGTCAGCATAGCTGAATAACATTACAGCACGGGTGTGTTATGAATTAATGATCAAGCAGAAATAATTGTATGGTAAATTAATGTGCTGAAATTTGCATTTTTAGACAATCGGATCTTCACATATTTTTTTAAAGAAACCTTGAGAGTTAAGTGACGTTAAATGGAGACGAAATATTTCAAAATAAGATGCATTATTTTCATACAAAAAAATGTGAAATATTTTTTTAATTTCAACAAGAATCTAAATGGACCACTTTTTTATTATAGTTTTTTATAATGCAGATTTATGAGAAAATTTAGAAAAATAAAAATAAATGATTGTGGTTTTACCTTGGTAGCATTTTTTCTACAATTTAGGTGTTGAAAACGTCGTTTAATTTATGGACCATAAACGATTTTTACTTGTAAATACAAAGTTTTTAGTTTTGAAACTGAATTAAATATTCCACTTCTGATTATATTTTTCCAATTTATAATCACATCAAATTTAGTACGTCAGTAAAAAAAATAATCTAAACTCTATACCTACTGTTGAAATAAAATAAAGTGATAAAATAAAAATAGTATATTGGCTAAGCAGCGAAGATGACTAATGCAAAATGCAGATTTCAATTCAAAGCGTGATTGGTTGATATCATTTGATTTTTAATATTATTTAATAACAATACATAAACTTATCATGCATAATAAAACGACAAAATGACCGAGTAGAGGTGCCCCCTTTAACCTCTCTCCACCCACTCGAGGAGTCCGACCGATTTATATTAAAAATCTAACATGTATACGATACATTGCATTGTATCGTGAGCTTTATAGGGACTATAATAAAATACCTTTTATTTAGACATATTTATAAAGGTTTTAAGAGACTTTTAAGAGACTCAAAAAAGTAAAGGTCAGAAAAGATGTTTAGAATTGTTTTCATAAGCGGATTTCATGTTTTTCAATTTTCGTTGGGTTTTTAACAGTAAAACGTTAGAACCGTTAAAACGTTGATTATAAATAGCAAATAAGAGAACTTTTCCAATGTGGAATATGACAATGGATATGTCAGATAGAACATAAATATTTATCAACACAAATTGAAGTCTCAACTTGAAAAATGAAAAAACAATATATTTGTTCAAATTTTACAATTTCCATATTGTCTTTTTCTAACCCAACCAACCATCAGGTTAGACGAAATACCATTTGAAAATTTTAATTGTTTACATTTTTCATTCCGTAAAAAAATATATCAAGTAAGAAGAATGAAGAGTAAAATTTACTATGAGTTACAGAAAATATTGCAACAATAGTAATCGCTGTACGAAAATGAATCAATATTTTCGTGGCGCGGAGTATCAGGAGAGCAGAATATTCGAGCGGGTATCATAACTCCACTTCTCGTACTGAGATATTAATAGACAAATGCCCATAGCAATATTCATAGAGAAGTACGTATGTACAGCGTCGATCGTTTCTCTAATGATATTATACTTACCACGTGCTGTTCGCCGGCTCCACTGACAGCTGACAGAAAAGTTGATACAAAACTGGATTGGAAATTAACTCTTCCGAATAGAATACCGCTTCCATTTCAATCAACACATTAATAATTGATCAACTTTTGTATAAATATTAATTACTTCTGTTGTGATACATGAATTGAAAATTTTAATTCATATTTTGACCCCAAAGAGGTGAGACTAATAAACAAAACGGATAGAAATCTTTCATTCAATTTAAGTATGATTCAAGGAAATGTTGAAAATTTTCATAATAATATTGAATTCCAAGCAAACATAATTGAGCCTTATAGAATCAAAGGTGTCAATCTAGTATTTTTTTTCGAAAGTGTGATAAATGTTTTCAAAAGAACGAAGTTATATTCACATCATTTCATAAATTTCTCTCATTTGTTCACTTTGCCAATGTCACCCCTGTCTCAGGGAAGGACGGCAAGAGTTGCAGGGTGTATGTCCATTTGGGATTCGGTTTTTATGTTGTAGGTTCACATGAGGCATGTGCAAGCGCAAACTTGTACGTGTCTGGTTGTGAGAATGCATGTAATGTGAATCTACAATGTAACATAATATCTTTGCAACTTAGATTAGGTTAGATTAGATTTTTAGATAATCCCATATTATCGTGATTGTTTCCATACAACAAAATTTTCTTCAATTTAATGCGGGATTGAACCTGGAAAAAACGAAGGTCAAGAGATTGAGCACTTTACTGGAATACAATGAAATTTGACAAAGAAATATCTGGGCAGTTTTTGTAGAAAATAACTTATTTACCAACATAAAACAGCAACAAACAAACCCCGCCTATTTCCCCAATTCTACGACCATTTATAACCAATCTACAACCAAAATTTTGGTGTGTAATTCAAAGCGAGTTTTCCATACCATTTCGTAACGACGCTTTTTAAAAACAAAATAATGGGTTCGGTTTGAAGGTGCGCTTTTTAAATCTTCCGGATCTTGGTCACAAACATACGGGTGTATTTTAATGGAGTCTCTTCTTTTGGTCATCATTCCACTCCATATGTGAGGAAAGGCACAAAAAAAGTCTCCGAAATTCTTGGATCATTTACGATTTTTTCCGGCGTCATATCATCTGGCCCATCAACTACATGCCCGCATCGAAAGATCGAGAAAAAACTGGGGCTTGTTATAATAATAATAATATAAAGATATACTCCAGCAAGTTATAAGTGTAGGTACTGTTGCCAGTCGTCACGTAGACACCGGTTCTTCATGCTGGTGCCTAGGCCAGACATGCACCTACTCTCATATGAAAAGAACAGTCTGGTCTGTTACTAATTTACTAAGAAGCTAGTGAGAATAAGTGACATAAGAAAAACTCACACCACGGATTGCGTACGAATTCGAATAAAGTAGCATTATAATTTAGAACGACGATTTCCGCATCGAATACAAATATTTTTTGAACATAAAAAAAGAGTGTCCGAGCTCGGAGTATTTAGATTTCAATATTAGATGCAGACAAGACTTTCTCTTCATACAATAATTATGATGGTAAATTAGTAGACTTTGTTTCCTGGTTGCATTCACTCCAAGGGCGCTCTAAAAGATTCGGTGAAAAGGTCAAATCCGGTGAAAAGAAAAGGGTTTGAAATTGAATGAAGCATGGTTGCGGTCGATTGGAGCTATGAAACAAAGTACCTACTTAATAAAATCACGCCAACTTTATCAGAAGACAAATAAATATATGCCAACGATTCAATTCGAATCAAGAAGGTAACACAGCTCCTAATAAGTTATCCATAGTAGTAACGAGACGTAAGTAAGAGAAGAAAGAAACTATGGAGCACGGTCGGAGCCCGGAAAAACAATTTCAAGCATCTTTACAAATTGTTGTACAACCAATCAAAATCAATCCAATCTTGTAGAAAAGACACAAACAGTATCTTGTATTCTAACATCGTTGGTACGTATTAAAAAGTATTGGTCTAGTAATACTATGTTACACTTTTTGTACTGCTGCACGCGATACTTGATTTCTTGTTAATCATAATGCATACTTGAGTAACCGCTGCCACTTGACGGTGAGCAATAATTACAAGGAGGAATATAATGAGTGGGCATTTACACCAACCATAATTGAACATGTTTTTAATTTGCTAAGTCAAGTTCAAATTATTATGATTTCCTCTAAACAACATTACTTAAATCAAATAAAAAGTATATTAACAAGATGATTTTTTGAACGCTGTTTTAGTGTGAATTACACCTCAAAATCTGCAAGCTTGGTTGTTGCTATAGAAAACGTCGAATTTCAAACAAGACGCAACGGTAACAAGCGTTTTTTAAATAAAAACAACGCAGGTTTGAGTCACGCCTGGCCCTTTTGCAATAATTTTAACCGTGGTTCAAAAGATGCCATTGGTGGAAAATTAATTGATGAAGATGAATTATCAATTGATAATGCTAATGCTTGTTTCTAGCTAGGCAAACATTATATGGAAAGTTAAGCCTATCATCAAAATTATTTAAAGAGACCCGGTTGCTGTAAGTCTGGATAAACTGTCATTGTTTCGTAAAACCAGCAGGTTCTAAGCGATATGTTGAGACGTGATAAGTGAGATCGTACCAGGCAAACAAAAATCTGTAATGGATAGAACAACTTCGCAGAGTTCTTTCTAGAATGCATTGATTGATGATGTTGAAACAATTTAATAACCAACGCACCGCTAAACCAGCAATACCAAAACAAGTATAAAAGTATGGACACTAAAGCAGCACCTCAATTGAACGTTTTCATTTTGGTATTTTTAAGTTGATACGCTTTGGTTGAGTTTGAATGGAATGTTTTATACTTGTCGTAAAGAGCCGATTGTAATTCAGACCATACTGGGCTGTGGCATGGAAAGGTGGCATATGACCAATATCGGCCAAACCTGTTAGTAGACCGATGCCTTGTATAGCTGAAGAGGTCTCCTTATAAGACGACGCATTGCGAAATGCGGAGACTTCATCACGGACCGATGGAGAATACTGATGTAAAAACCGTTCGCAGCAGGGGTGTGTAGCAAGAAGAAAATCTAGGTACCTGATGATGATCGAAAGATCGAAAACGTTCGTGTATATTAATAAATTAAGTGTCAATATAACAGTGTTTTAATAGAATTGTTTTACTTCTGTAAAATTTAATAAAGATATTTTTTTTAATCAAATATGCCCAGCCCTCTGTAGTTGCCTTTCTTCTATGGGACTGGGAGCTCTTTGTAGATGTCATAAAGGCCCTTGTTGTACCGACGACACCAACCATTATTATCTCTCTTTCAAATACACAGAAAATATACCTTTACGTAAGTTTAAACAGATAAAATGACTTGATTCTTATTTCATGTTTCAGTCCATTTTTTGCACAATCCGGTCTGATCGGAAATCGCGTCGCGTCTAGTCCGGTCGATAGCTCAGGTGGAAGAGTGCTTGCATTCCATGCCGAAAGCTCGGGTTCGAATCCCACCGAGGGTGTCAGAAATGATTTCCCGTTTCGGTGTTTATTTAAAACCCCAATATAAAATACCGGCAAGGTTTACTCAGCCTTCACAAGAAATGAGTACCAGCACTCTAGGGTGCTGGGAAACCTCCACTTCAACTGAAGTGGTTGGCAAAAGGCCGGCCCCCTTACCTGTAAAAATAAATGGGTTCAACTCGCCACATGCGACCCCTTCGGGGATAACGCGGCAAGAAGTTACACTATATGTGTAGCTTAGTTGCGTTTGCGTTTGCGTTCTATAGGGATGTCTGATAGTTTTCATATAATGTGGGGTCGTTTGTCCGTTGATCCCATACGTTTCACGACCGGATCCGGATCGAAACCTCACTATGTGAAAAGAGGGTTATACCTGGATACAGACATTTTTATAGGCAGTGGTAGGTAGTGTTGTGGCGATGCGGTTTTCGTTTTATGCCAATTGAGGTGGGCAAGAATATCAAGTGTTGTTTCGTGGAGCGTGAATATTGCACTGGCCAGTATCACAAGTATAAGACCTACGTTTAAACTCAGCGTAAAATTCGGTCAATCTATAACACTGCCTCTAGTTATCGTTTTAGTTTTTAGTCGTTTTCGATAATACTCTGTGGTTCAGTTTGAGTGTTAAGTTTTATACTTGGAGTACAGAAGTAATCCGTGCAAGGAATAAACAATGTGAGAGAAGGGAAGTCAGTGTAAAAACTGCTTGAGAAGGCAACGTAACGTGTACACTGTTAAGGAAATTCCATATGATATACAGATGGTTTTTGCTGTATCTTGCCTTCTTTTAAATTTGAGATGTCAATCAAAAGAGCATGAATTAAGATCAAGTTATGGTCACCAAGGTTAGATCACCGCTGATAGTGCTCAACGTATATGTAAGTAAAACGTTCGGTACCTAGATGAAATTGCTATTATGCTTAACTTAAAAGTTAAAGAATGTCTTATGTCTAGCCTACCACATTTTGGTATTCAGTCATTTTGGATCTTTCAATTTTAAAGAAAAAGTTAATAAAAATCAATTCTTCATTTAAAAAAAAAGTTAATTTTCGATGAAAATTGTACAATGGGATCGCATGTGACGAGTAAACTTATTTATTTTTACAGGTAACGTACACGTAGGCCGGCTTTTACCTGTAAAATTGAACTCATTCGTAAATCCATTAAAAATGTCGTTTAAATCGTGAATTTTATTTACTATACATGTATGTATGTAGTATGTGGATTACTGTAATTTTATGAGCAAGTATAAAAATAACAACTTCAAGAAAAACTTTTCGGATGAGAAATGAAGGCTTTTGCAGTCGTCAAGCGTGTCTTTAGGCAACGTGCCTCAAATGACACTTAAAAAAATGTATGCAATGCATACAAATGTACGCGAAACGAGTTGGTCTTTTATGACCACGTTTCAAAGAAACTGTCGCCATCGAAATGGGTCACCAGAAGATTCGCTCGAGTTACTGAATAAAGCTGTCGAGTGCCGATTATCCGAATTAATTGGGGGACAAGATTAACTTTGAATAATCGGGCTGAATACTTGTATGCACCAATAAAACATTTTTTGTATGTAAAGATATTTGAATGTATTGACAGTATTTGAACGATAATTTCATAGTCACGCATGTGACAAATTATGTGCAAAATAACGTTTGGAAAATGTCTTAGTTTTGAATTGATGAAGCGAGCCTAAATCACTCATTTTTTTCAGTACGGTTTTCTGATACTGGTCGTCTTCATCTTGAGCTTCAAGCCATCGAGAGCAATTTCCAGCGAGAAAATACTATTTTTTCGGTGAATCGATCGTTCGGATAATCTACGCTCTACTTTGAAGTAATGAAACTCCATACTGTGATGCATCTCTGGTATTTCAAGCTTATCTGTGCCACAAATATCACATTAAAACTCAACCAAAAGTAACCGCAAATGTATGAAAACTTAAACAGCTCCTCTAATGGGTGCTTTACTTTCTTAACATTTTTTGGTAAACTCTATGATAAAGTTGAAACTTCAAGTTTAATACTTGGGATTCTGATCAAGAATTAGATAAGATTAGATGAGTTCTTTGAAAGGAAGATGAAGTCATTTCAACATAGACAATTGGTACTTAAAACCCTTTAATGAGATTATTAATGGAATGAAATAACCCTATTTGTATGCACCTATACGGTAATAGGAAGAAATAAAAAGTTATTGTTCGTAGCATCAATTTGGAATGATTATCATATTCTATTCATTCCTAGATAGAGGAAATGTGAAAGAAACAAAGGGGAGAGAGAAGATCAAGAAGATTGGGCTAGTCATAAAGATGAACCTGTGATACAATGAGACATCCAGAATGAATGTAAAAGAAGGAATTGCATGAAAAAGGTGATGGATATGAGTGAATTAAAAGATGCGTGCAACGACAGGAAGAAACGAAGGCAATTCTGGAAAGGCTCGGGCCACCCTTTGAGTAATGATGATTAAGTTAATGTTACAATAAGTAAATCATACACTTTTTTAACCTCAAAAATTTCCCTAGTAATTTGTACTCGTATGTGACGATGTCTAGTTCATTCACGAAACCGGTTGTAGATTAATAAATTTTACACAGATTGTCAAAAATGGCATTTTTAATTGTTTTAAAATTGTTTATAGTTTGCATATACATCTCGTAATTCTAGTATCATTCGTTGACTAATAGGTTGGTATAAAGCTAACCCCCCATGCTGTGAGAATTGGTTCACTTTTGCCAATGCTACCTGGTTTCAGGGAAAGGTGGCAGGAGTTTCACAAAGTTTATGTTCATGTGAGGTTTGGTTTATTTTGTATGTGCACATGCAGCATGTGTAAGCGAGAACTTAAATGTGCTTGCTTGTGGACATACATTAAATATGAGCCTTAAATGTCAAAACATTTTAGATTATAGGTACAGGCAACTTAAATTATAGATTATAATGATAAGACATCTAATGACAGATCTTGTTAAAAAAATAATGTAGGTAGAAGACTGAACCAAATGTCAATGCAATTCAATGACTCCAACCTACAATAATATTTATATTACATCATAAAAATACGAGGGTATTATCTATATGTATGTAAGTGTGAAATTCTTTGTTATTGAAATTGTTTTTTGTAACCTAAAACCATTTCAAGGATTTCAGTTTTCAAAACACACATAGGTTTAAGCAATTTAACAAAAAGTGTTTTATAAGATCTCTTTAACCTGAAAATTTAATCAAAACCTTCATTCATTTTCATAACAAAAAAGTGAATCTATAAAATCTTGTAAAAACTAGAAAAATGTACACTACAAGACTTTTCCAATATTCCAAAATATTTATTACAAAAGTATGATTTACTTTAAATAAATTAAAGTAGGTACCTACCCCCCTGTGATTACAACGTAGTTTAAAATTAGAACTGCGACAACAAAAATAAAAACAAATCAATAACAATATTTAATTAATATTGTTGTACACTTTTTAATTAATTAATAGACTATTATTTCGTTGAGTATGCTTTGCGAATCGAGACCGATTGGAGCGCTTCCTTCGTCTGGTCGTAACAAAATCGTTAGCGTTTTTTTTTCAAAATATGTACCAAGACTGAAACGCTTACAAGAGGCGGTATTGAAGTTTGTGTACATTTTTTGGTATAATAATATTGTTGAGTTATGTACTTGGGGTACTGGTTGTAAAACTGCGCGCAAAAAAACACGCTGGCTCGCTTTTTGCAGCGACTAAAAAACGTTAACAAAATTTCAAGGCCGGAAGAAATAAGGCATTAGGTGACGCTATGCCATAATCGCGATATTATATCTACCGACTGGTTTCGTATAGTTACGGTAGACGAGTTTTTTTCCGCTCTCCGAGATGGAGGCTCGATTCGCATTTTGAGTTGTTGTTTTGTTTTTGCTCCGAAGATAATATTATAATACGAGGAACGGATAATTGCATCGGGTATTATGTAATGCAAAAAACGGGCTAATGAGCTTCCAAATTTAGAAAAAAGTTATGCTAAATTGTTGCTGCGATGGTTTCACTTAAAAAATAGATTAAAAGAAAGATTCTTTACCTGGATTTAAAATGGGAATTTACAATTATCAAACATACAGAATTTAAAAATGAAAGGTAATTAGAGTATAGTAAATGTCGGATCGCATACTTTTTCTTCAGGAGTTCGTAAATAGACTAGGTACAAAGCTAGCTGGAATTATCATTTCGCCATTATGAACAAAACCATTATGCAGGTCCCAATATTGATCTTTGATGCAAATGTAAGTATGGTATCCTTCAAGCGTTAAGTGATTTCCGAGTTTTCCGATCACGTTGTCGGAAAATCTGGAATAGGGAACTGTTTTTGATTCAATGGGCACCAAACTCCACAGGAACCATTAAGAAAATATTTTACATGTTTCCTGTAAAGTCGATTCAAATCGGTTAAGTGATCTAGGAGTCCATAGGGAATAAACATTACGTATAATTAGATTAGTTATTCTGATTTCTGATTCTCTCAAATTTGTTTCTCAAATAAAATATGCAGATATATATTTTTAAAAGCCACAATCCCTAAGCTATGTAGTAAATAAAAAATATTTTTGCCATAATTTTTTTTTTAAATATGTAACTTAAAATTTTATGCTTCTATAAAAGAGCGATCACAGACAAAATTTAGTGTCTTTTTATGCAATTCGTGTGGTAATCAATAGAGGAGAATTAGCATATTATCAATATAAGCCCGCAGAGATGGCTTCCAGTAGGTATGGAGCCACGATCCGAAATGAATTTTAAAGTCAGGAAACCGGAGTGGAAACCTTTGTTTTTGCTGAATAAATTGAGTGACATCAGAATTCAAACATCAGGGTGCCACAAGGTCCCCAAATAATAATAGTGCCACAAAAAAAAAATGGTAGGGCTGACACTAAAAATAGTATTTTCCTTCTGCAATTCGGAAAATCAACTCGGTTTTTTTCCTCAGGCTTTTTTGAAAGTTCTATTTGTTTAGATATGAATAAATAGCGAAATCATCAATAATCCAAGTTTCAAAGATATATTCACATAAGATTTCTATTTTATGTAGGTATATAGGTGTGCCCACAAGCAGATGCGTGTATATTTGCGCTTTCACGTGCTGCATGTGTATTTACAAAATACAAATCCATCTCCCGAATTAACATTAACGAATGAACAAAAAAAGGCAAAAATGACGATTGAATTTCGAAGAAGATGTAGGTATAAGCAAATAACATGGAACACGATTTTACGTATTCTTTCTGACTTAAAAATTGGGTGTAAAAACCAACTACACTTGAGAAAATGTCGTAAGAAAGGGTACAAGCGGTTCACTGATCCTGGAGTAAAAGAACTGTTTGATAACACCGATCTGATTCTAAAATAACACATAATCTACATAAGTTGCAAAGATGCTCGTACATTGGCATTTAGCGCATTTATTTGATCCACGCCTACATACAAAAATACCTTGAATGAACATACACCTTGCAAGTTTGCAACTCCTGCCGTCTTTCCCTGAAGCCCTGCTGGCATTGACAAGTGAATTTTTTTTCAGCCCCATGCTTACCTACTAGTCAAGGATTATCAATATTCCAAAGTAAACTCCATTCAAGGACATCAATAAATTAATTATTTTTTTAATTTAAAACATTAAAAATCACGTGTTTTTTTGTATGCGTTTGATGACCCTGCCCCGGAGTTTGATTACTCCACAATTCGGCGATTCATACAGAAATTAACATAGTTTGATTTTCACGCTTCGCAATTTCGTCTATTGTTATGGCGGGCGATAAGAACAATGTATCCTGTGTACAAACGGAAAATACTGTCGAAACACATTAGTGCGCGTACCTACATGTGTTGAAAATTGAACATAATCTAACTCTATGGTAAACATTACAAATTAGTCTTCCAACGGCTAATTTCGGTATATTTATACAAATTAAAACGTCAGAAACGGACGATTAATTTTGTTGTATAATAAATAGGAATTCATCACAGTTCATTACATCACCTTCACGCTGAAGAAGGCCATCTAAGACATGGGTGAAACGTCCGGAAGCTCCATATCCTACAGAATACGCCAACAGATCCCGGAAAGCAAATCTCCAGCGATAATAATATTAGGATAAATTATTTGGTGAGCGCTATTTTTTTAGTGAATTTTGAGTGAACCCAAGAGCCCTTTGCGAGCTTGGTTGCCGCTATATATACATGTAGAAAGCGCTAATTATTTAGCAAGACCCCAGCTCCTCTAAGGCTGGAAGGACATTTGGAGAAGGATTTGAAAAAAAAATTGTACACATTTTTTAATGATGCAAAAATAAAATATATTATTTTCTTGACGAGTTGGTTTATTATCTCGAGCGCTTTCGCAGTGTTATCACACCACTTTAAATTTTACAAACGTTAACCACTTTTAATATGGACCGGATAACTACAAAAAAAATGACAAATCTCAGTACATAAATGATTCATACCGTAATTCATGGCACAGCCCCTTAAAAAAAAACCAATTACATTTAGGTGTGTTTTTAGTTTTTAAAGATAATTATAGTTCATCGTGAAATCATTTTATTGTACATACTTACACATTGTTTTCATATAACTGTAATTATCAAATCAAAAAAATAATTTGATAAATGGATAATAAAAAACAATTTATCACGCAATGAGAAACACTTACACTGATATCCACAATACGTCTGACGAATAGCTGAAGCATGGATCATCGTTTCTTTGTATGGAAAATTCACTGTAACCTGCGGATGAGCCAAGGCTTTGCTTTTTGAGAATAACACCATTTGCGTACTCACATAATAAGTAGGCAGACACCTTACATGGAATCTTTGAAATAATATAAAATAAAAAACTATTACAATTTGTATTCCTTTATTGTGATTAAATTAAATTAATGCTTACAATAAAATGAATCTTATTCAGAGTAATACTTTGAGTTATGATTTTTTTTTAATCGAAAGGAGTTACGTTTTAGTCACGATTTGAAGTCGATATTAATATTAAAATTTCTTGTTATTCACAGACGTCGTGAGGCAGGAAGGAGTGCGTGCATTTATCTTGGCTGACTAACTCGCAATCTTATTTACCGCACCTAGTTAGAGTTGTTTACCAATTATTATAATTAGATATTAAACAGTACTAAATGTGGGTGATTTATGCAGACGTATCATCAAGCTAATTTTAAATGGTGTTTATGAATACAACTGATGTTTATTGCAGATAAACCTAAAATAATATTACGATAAGAATTAAAGTACTTTGAGTTTCATTTTCAAATCATATACATTCGCTATTCAAAAACATATTTTAATCTATTGATGATCTACGGACCATCATTTTTAAGTGTGAACAGTTTAATTATTTAGGAGGCGGATGAGCCATGGAGTTGCTCTGTGTAAATTACACTCCAGCAAAATCTTTTATTTTAATTTTAGGTACAAACGGGGCTATTCTTAGACATTTTAGCCGTCGGTTGAGCCCACGCTTTGACAAACTAATGGTGCCTGGACTGGAAGTTTCATCAGCACGGTCATTCTTATCTACCGAAAATTGTAATATTTGATTGAAGACAAATCAACTGTTCACTTGCAGCCATCTTGGATTGACAGGTCTTCATACAAATGCATCATTAGTTTGTCAAAGCGTGAGCTCAACCGACGACTAAAATGTCTAAGAATAGCCCCGATAGTGTTTAATGCAGAGGCGAACATCACATACAGACAAATGTGCTACATGGTAGGCAATATGGTAAAAAAAAAGCATTTTAAATTGCAATTTATGATTCGATTGAAGTCCTCAGTAAAAATCAAATGAATTTTCAATAAATGTTATTTTAAAGTCGGCGGTAAAAATATTTCTTAAATTTATTTGTCCATACCAAGTGTACGCACCTGGTTTGAACCTGGAAGACGATTTGCCTTTTGAAATCTTAAATTTAATTTAACAAAGTAGAAAAATTGCTTAAATACTGAAAACCGAGAAGTTATTATTATTTTATTTTATTACAATAAGCGCTGTTCAAAGCAGCCATATAATTATATGAGCGAATAAAACAAAATGTGTACTTTATTGCAAATTCATTTACATACATTTCTTCACATTGGAAAGGTCGTATTTTTTGCGTTTACATTTCAGCAAAACCAATAATTCAGTTCGCTGGAACGATCACAATTTCAACCGATGTGTAACGCGCCTGCTCGTATAAAAAATACACCTAAGCAAGACGCTTACGGAGGCTTATTGTAAAATGTTTGGCTACTTAAATACTCACTTGAAGTGCTGTTTAAGTTTCTGTACATTTTTTAAATAACGCTGTGGTTTATTTTACACGTAAAGTTATAACCCGTGTACTACATATTATTCGCAATACGCTCGAGTTGACTGAAATATCCTAAAGTCTAACTGGGATCAGACGGTCTTTGGAAACTAAGCTGATGTGCAGAATTCAATACGTTATTTAAATCGCGTTGAAAGAATATTTGTGTTTTTTTATGCATTTATGCAGTAGCGGCTCTAACTAAAATCTGGAACAGGGGATGACCTTGAAGTATAGTTTGATGACCACCCTATATAATAACATTTAATAGCACACCAGGTAATATACATCAACGAGTTGTTACATATAAATCTAAGCCCAGCGCGTGTTTATAATATCCAATCAAATGTTATGACCTATCGTTTTCGTGTGCGCATTCATATGTGCTTAGGTATAATATGTCCAGTTCTGATACAAAAAATGTTCAACTTTATTCATAGGGAACATCCCCATCAACCCCCAATGAAGGGCCGCCTCTGCATTTATGTATATTTGTAGATTATGTAAAAAGCATCATAAAAACAGGTAAATCTAGTGGATAACAATGATTTTTTATTCGTAGATTCGAGTCCGTAGCGTTAAGCATTAGACCAAGGACCGGTTACAAAAACGCATAAAATAAAAATATAATAAGATCGTTTGAATTCGTCAAGATTTAAAAAATCGCTAAGGGCAAGAGTAAACCATTAGATCTCATTTGCGCTGCTGCTCCCAAATATAAAACTGTACGTTTAAAAACTCAACTAAAGCGTCTACCAAAAAAAGCTGTAGGTACACAAAAACGTTTACTAGATGTGCTGTTTTATTTTTCATAGTTTTTTCCTATATGCTTTACTTGAGTTTAATACATGATGTATTGTGTATACCTTTACCTACGAATACACCATGCAATTTGTAACGTAAAAGTTACCTCCTATGCTCGTATGATACCCTGGTACACGACCCTGGTACCCTGGTACTCGACCCCACGAGATGTCTGGGGTAAATGATAGCAGGTATCGCTCCTGAGGGCAAACGACGGTAAAATGATCAACACTTTGAAATTGGAGACTGATTAGTTTTACACAACTACCAGACTGCAAAAAAAAAAAACACACAGTCGAGCTAATGTTCACGCCTCATAGACCGGGCTGTAATAGTGCTTGGAGTAAAAAATGTGGAAGATGCATCGCTTTTCGTAAAAAAAATAGATTAAGCTGGTGATAGGAATTCTCAGCGGGTCGTTTACCCCCGTAAACTTTATTATTTTCTACGTTGAAAAGGGCACTTTTAACTTTTGTAAATTATCTTCACAATTTAAATATTCAGATACTTCGAAAGTATAGCAAATTGAAAGGTGTTTACTTTGTAAATATATATTATCAAATGGTGGTGTTCTCAAAAAGCAAAGACATGGCTCTGAGATGGCTCAGACTGGTAGGGCAGCTATGGATCGAATGTTAAGTGAAATTTGCATCATGAAAAAGGTTTTCAAATTTTTTAACTTTAATACAGTAAAGGGTTTGATATATATTTGGTTTCTACATGATAAGGAAAACCTGCAACTGCAATTCTTGCCATTTTCTCCTGAAGCAGGCGTAACATTGGCACCAATGCTCAAAGTATATACAGTCTTTAATTTAAGTTTTAAAAAACATTTAAGAAAATAGTGACATTATTGTTAAGAAACATGGACATCAGAATTTCTGTTATCAATTTCCATTATAGAAATCTTTTTCATCAATTTCAATTTCAATAAGATCGGTTCACAGTTAGCAGTAATGAATTCCATCTTTTTCGCTATATCTCCTTATCCAAGGTTTTTTGAGCTGCTCGTAGGAGCAAAAGCATATTTGGTTGAAGCATGGTTGGTTGATCTTTATGGTTCAACAATTCTTAAAGGATTAAAAATGAAAAAAAACTATTCTCTGTGTGAATAATATGAAGCTCAAGAAGCAAAGCAACATTCATATTCTTACAGATATAATCACTATTCAAACAAATTAATGTTCACTTTTTAGCTACGAAAAAAATTGCGAAATTCGCTAAGAACAATTTATTTGTTATTGCTCAGAATGTGCTAATGCAGACACAATGCCTCTAAAAAAAACCTGCCACACTTTGTCATACATTTGCTTCGATAATACCAAACAGGCGCCCGTAGACTTGGTAATGGAGAATTATTCATAGCTCAGACAAAAAAACACACGCCTCGTGTAAATTTGGAGGTCGCAGAGGAGATTATAGCATTATACCGTGATATATGGATGTATATGGTGCCATTCGCAACCACAATACAAATGTTTATGTTTTAGGATAATAGTAACAATAACGTGTTGAAGGATATCAATTCTTCCATGGAAATAAGCAGTTTGAAAATAGAGTTCACTCAGAAGTGAAGATACTTAAAATAATAGGAGATTAAGGTTGAATTTGAACAAAAATTCTTGCTTTTCGAGATGTATGCCCATCTTGGTCATTGAATCCAAGGTAACAACTCAAGCAAGATCCAAAATATGTTATTCTGGCTGAACCATTGAAGCCATCTTGATATCCAGAATTCAATGCAATAACAGGTATGTTGTTAATGGTTCGTTCTAACAGAGACAGTAAAAAATAACACAAGAGCCTGTTAACGTATCAAAATCATGCATTATAATTTGACATTTATATTCTCTCAATGAAAACTGACCTCGTTTCAACAGCTTATAAAACACTGTTCCAAAGGGTGTTTAATACAAAACTGAAACAAAGTACCGTCAAGGTTAAAGTATGAAGAACTTTGCGTTCACGAAAAATGGGAAACCTCCTTTTCGGGAGCAGAGAAACAAGCTCATCAAGTGAAATGTGTAGGGTAAGAGTGTTGCACACTTAGGAACTCATTTGGGCACAATACGGTTAGAAGTCGGATTATATGAGCAGCTAAGTTGCGATCTGTAAATTTTTATGACAGTGAAACCGATGCTTAAAAAACAAGTACGGTAATCACAAAAAAAACCATGAAGGTATTACATTGTTGACTTATAAGTGAATTTAATGCTGTTTTTCGAAGTGTTATCAAACGTAGATACGAGTGCATTTGTATTGAATGTGAGTATGGAGCATGAGTACATTCAGTGCACGCCAAATCTTCCCAGCAAGTCGTAAATTTATTAAGATCCGCGACTGTGTAAGTGGGCTTGCGTCACCGCTAAGCTCGCAGCGATAAAATAAAATGTTTGATGTAATTTTAAAGTATGAACGCTCCTCTAATGTCACTTTGAAAACTCCCATAATAGTGTTTGTCGCCATTAAGCCCGTCTGTGTGTACACATTTTTATATGAAACACAAAAAATATATTTTTACAACGACAGTTTTAGGAGGATTTATTTGTTTAATGCACAGCATATAAAATCGCAATTTGCACATTCTACAAGTAGACGGAGATGTTTTCCTTGAGTGTAAATAATAAAAATCATAAGTAACCTTCAAAAATTTTTAAGTAGTTACCAGGCAAAGAATATTCAATGCTTTAAAATAGCAGTTGAAACTAGAAAGTTGTTGAAATCAACATATTGTTACGAATGCAATGAGTTTATGTCTGTGTACGTTTACTTATGGTTGTGTGTCTATCTGTTTTTACTTATTTTTGCATGTATGTCTAGACGTATTTGGATGGTTGTACCTATTCGTATTTGCTTGAAGCTTCTGCTTGCGACGATTCTGGCATGGTCTGGTGTATGCTTGAATAGTCTTTAGTCACCTATAAATACGCATTGTAGTGCTTTGGAGGTTATTGATAAAATACACATTTGTTGAAATTCACTAAGAATGTAGTTTTCAGAATATAATTAGAGATTCCATAAATGTGTTGAAATAAACAAAGTATGTACAAAGTTATCAGCATAAAATTAGAGAAGATAGAAATCTGTTGATATAAAGTACACAGTATACAGCAAGTTCTTGATATGAAGTACATTTACAGAACTCGGTGTCTTAAATGCAAATTAATTTCAACTGAGAAATGCAGCATTTGTGTCTGAGTTGACAGTCGTGTAAAACACGTTAGCCTCTTTAACAGTGAGTTAAGTTACATTAATTAAATATCATTCTAATTTCAGTTAAACTTCTATAAATTGCTGTCGCAACTATGTTGCGATATTGTACGATTCAATTTAAAGTGTAATATTCATTCAGAATGATTTATTCAGTTTTTCTTTAAGATTTACAAACCAATTTCTGTCAATAAAATATGTTCACAAAATATCAATCATTAAGTTTTCAAAAGTTTTATTAGAGCCTTCTACAAAATAGTCAAACGGTTCCTTGACTGATAGGTTGGTATGCGACTGACCACCCATACTGTAAAAAATGGTTCACTTTGCCAATGTCACCCCTGTTTCAGGGAAGGTCGGCAAGAGTTGCAGGGCTTATGTTCATTTGAGATTGGGTTTTTTATATTGTAGGTCCATATGCGGCATGTGTAAGCGCGAAATTATGCATGTCTGCTTATGGGAATGTATTTAATATGAATCTCAAATGATACACATCTTTTTACGATTTAGATTTAGTAGTCCTTTAATTTAACTACAAAAATAACGTTTTAATCTTCCACAAATACCTTTACAAAAATGCTTGTTTACTTTCCACAATACGTGCTTCCAAAGGCATTTATTTTATTCAGTAGAGTTAAGGCAACTTCAATTATGTTTAAACAACCGATTCTAATAGCTATTATCTTTTGAATCATTTCAAAGATTATGCACCTTTCAAGCTGCAATTTGAATTTATGCAATGCGAAATAATATATTCATTTTGTTAGCATTGTGGTGAGAGAGAAATAGTTAATTCTGTATGAATGAGATACGTCAATAATACAGAAGTCGTCTGAACCGGAAGCCGCTGAAAGAAAGGCATTTCTACGGTGAAGATAAGGCTGTCTAGCCGCCATTGTCTGCAGAAGAATAGGCCCAAGTTTCCTATGGAATGCAAGTCTCGGTGCAATGCACTCTCTGCTAGTGGACTGTAGGAAAACCCATGCTATTACGGCTTATTAACAACTATGAATGAATGGATTCGATAAATGCTCTATTCAAGATTATTCCGCTAGATTTTGTGTATTGTAATAAGGTAAGATGTTGGACATTAGTTAAGAAGATACCTGGTTTAGAGGAGTATTTTTTTCTTAACAAGGAGGTAAATGACAAAGCTTCAAAATAAAAATAGAGTACTTCCTTAGTTCTTTACTCATTGAAAATCATCTTGAACTAAACGTAGAAAGCATTTAAAAATCTAGCGCTAGAGTTCCGTCTAGTGTGTTGATAGCTGTGAGGGTGCACTGTAAACCTGTTGTGCACCAAAAAAGGCGCCAGTTGAGAGAATACGTTATTTTCATGTAAAAACCTACAAACTGATAACATACTAAAAAGGCTATTATTTTGTTTCTCTACTTCTTAAACTCTGTCAACACAATGTTTGATGTTTTACAAGATGACGGTTGTAGCTCCGATTTTCATCACGTTCAGTATCCATGTAGCAATAAAGAAGTTTATAATTCGGGAAATGTTGACGAATATGAAGTTTAAACCTAATGCTGTTTGCATTATCTTGGCGACAAGTTAGATAGAAGCAGGCGCGTTATTTCCATATAGTCGAGATGGCAGGAATGCGGTGGGCTGGTGTCGGAGTCGTTACTATGCCCACACTCAATCATAAGCCGTTCCAGTACTCCAGCAATACAACGTCACGTTTAAAATCTACGTATCACCAGAAACGAATTGAAACTAAGCCACTCACCAGAGCTGCTATGTTTGTTACTGTAAGTTTTTGGTGAAACGCTGAGCTTGAACATGAGGTTTTATACTTTGGGTTCTGGCATGGCTCAGAGCCAATGTTTGTCTTGTTGGCGCGAGAGAAGATGATTGAGGCAATAATGAGTCCCTAGCAAGGCGCGCTTAAGGTAGGTGGCTTTTAGTTTAGACTCAGTCAATACTAACCAACAGCACGACTTAGTGATGGATGTAAGCCTCACCAAACTGTCTACAACACGTCATTAGTACAATTTCAATATTAGATATGTACTTACTCCTTCTAATAGCTGGTCTCCTGATATCTTCAAATATTTTTTAGTAAACCTATTGATCTCGCTAGCTGTGATGATAGACAAGGCGGCATGAAAGTTAAATATCAAACTAAAAATAAAATAGCTCGATGTGAGCTCAATAAAAGAAGACATCCACTACGAGAGTTCCTAGAAGGTATATTGACAGATATGTTCTATTCCTCCTTCGTGAGGATAAAAGATATTGTCATGGATAGGTAAGAATCGCAAAAACATTGATGAACTCTGCTGAGAGAAGGAAAAAAATATAAAACTAATTTGAAGAAGATGTATGAAATCGCTTATTAATTTTGCATGGAATAAACTTGGCAATAAACACGAGGGAACGTATGAAAGTCAAGGAGTGAATTAAAATGAAAACCCTAAAACTGAAAACGTTTCTTGAATTTAATTCAGAGTTGGCCGTAATGCATCTCTCGCCGTCCCACATGCTTTAATGATTATTTTAACTGCACTTAGTATGATTAACTTTGAGACGTAAATTTTGTTCCTCGTTCATTAACCCTACGATGTTCAATGAGGGCTGCAAAGAAAGACATTTGACATATAAAAAAGGGTTTAGTTTCCTCTTCACGTAATACAATGAAATGCTTCCATGACTTTATTTTTTCTTTCAAAACCTCAGATCTAAATGTAGCAAGTAAAAGATGTTTTGTTCTTGGACTAATTTACGAGTTTTAGGAGTTATTTAGTTGTTTTAAGTCCTATTTACTTTTGATCTCCAAACCTTTAAAACACTATTTGATTTATATTTATTTGGTTTTTTATGTTGTAGGTTCACATGAGGCATGTGCAAGCGCGAACTTGTACGTGTCTGGTTGTGAGAATGCATGTAATGTGAATCTCCAATATAACATATCTTTGCAACTTAGATTAGATTAGATTAGATATTAGACTATTTGTAAAAGGAAAGCCTCATCCCTCCAAAACACTTAATCTTATAAGTATGCGAATTATTGGTAACAACATGAATTAGCCTCATAATGACCAAACATATTTTGTGTACATGTTCTTTCCAAGGATGTTAGTAAACATTATGGTTGAAAAAATTGCAGTGTTTCTACCCTTAAATCATAAAAAAATAAAAAATAAAATTTTGTATATATAAAAAAAATACGCGAAGTTCCATCGTACATAAAAGGTAAAGGTAAGTTGTGGACAGCCTGGTTTTATAATCCCATTTAAAATTCATAACAGTTTGGATAAACTTACATAAATAAATAATTGTTACAAATTTGATTGAAGCATGCTTTAAAATCGTGGAGTTACAGGACTTTAAGTTGCGAATCGTTATTCACTGCACCACATTTATACAGCATAGTAATCTTACATATATAGCGAATGCCAACGAGCCTGGCATGAAAATTTAGAGTCGCACGAGAGCGTAAACAAAATAATAAAAATCAAGTTATGCAAGCGGAGGCCGGAGCGGCTTACCAATGGTAAAACATTGCTGGTAATATAATCAAGCATCGGTCACCATCGGTCAAATTAACAAATGCCATAGATATTTTTAGATATTCAATCCGGAAATCTGGTTATAACGAGTTGTATAATTAAAAGAAATCTTTATTGAATTCAGAGTTGAATATCGAATTGACCGAGTCCCTCAAAACCTTATCTAATCCATGAAAATTTAAGGAAAATTGCATCTACAATTGGAGTATATTTTTTTATTAATATGATCCTAATAATTTTTTAAGAACATCTCACTTATTGTTGTAAAGGTAGCACAGTTACAACTTTAAACAATTTATTTCAATTTATTCAATGCAAAATAAAGTTCTACAGGTATAATCTTTTTTGTAGTATGGAAGCAATATATTTGCCAATTGCATTTTTGAAAAGAGACTGTTGCCACTTTGCTAGGGGTGTCCAGAGACTTCAGAATTGCCTTCATGTCTTCCTATCCTTGTTTACAACTTCCATGCATTTGTAGTGGTTTTAACAAAAACAAATGTATCCAGATTTACAGTATGATTTTCTCTCACGATTAGAACGGATTGGTCACTTTTGTATTTGCCGGCTTTTAGAGATGCAAATCCGTGAGAATCGCCTGCACACTGCAGTGTTACGCAACGCAAGACAAGTGGGCGGGAATTTGTGTTTAGCTAATCCGATATGCCTCTACGCATACTCAGTGTCTGCTTACTTGCTTTTCCATATCCTGTTGGGTAAGTCTGCTTGAAATTCACTGCAGTTTTTCAATCAAGAAAAAAACTTGGATCTTTTATTCATAAAAAATTGCGTTCTTTAAATGCACCCGTTGAATTTTTTTCACAAATACAGCGCTCACCAAAAAATCATCCTAATACTTCTTCTACTTCTTCCAGTGCCACTTGCAACGAAGATTGGCGATCATCATGGGCAATTTCACTTTGGATGCTAAGCCTTGAAATAACGTCTTCGTGCTATCCTACATTGGAATGGCGACTTATTTTCACAAAAACAATTTCACCCCCGACTCTTCATGCAATTAACAAAACCATTTAAAATATGGTTTACAAAACAGCGAAACTTTTTTTTAGTAAATATTTAGGAGATATTCTCGCAGTTCCTTGACTCATAGGTTGGTATGTGGCTGACCACCCATGCTGTAGAAAATGGTGCACTTTGCCAATGTCACCTCTGTTTCAAGGAAGGTCGGCAAGAGTTGCAGGGCGTATGTTCATTTGAGATTCAGGTTTTTATATTGTAGGTCCACATGCGGCATGTTTAAGCGCGAAAATATACGTGTCTGCTTGTGAAAATGCATTTAATGTGAATTTATCATGTTACATATATTTTCAACTTAGATTAGATTAGATTAGAATATTCTTTGAGTGGACCTGACACGAAACTGAAAGAAAAAGAAAAAATGTCTACATTTTGGTGAAGAGTAACACATTGTACAATTTGTAAGTGCTCGTCTTGAATGATTGTTATGTTCTTAGTAACAGCCTGGAGACGTTGTGTTTCTCCCGTTTTCTGTAGCCCAAGTAGGAGTAACAATTTACCATAAAATATATTAAAACTAATACAGCATCTCTAGTGAGTGTTTTATTTTCTATACATTTTTGGAAAGACGCTACGGTTGAGTTGGAACGTTATGCTTCCGACTTGTGGTGCTGAGGTAATTTCAATCTAGAGAAGTGCTCCTTTACACCTTGTTCAGTCACTTTGTCGCCATGACACTCCAACGTTATTTTTAGTTAGGCGTGTCACACGGTATAAATTCTACGTCGATTTTTTTAAGTAAAACAGTTTGTTACATGTGAATTTATACTAAACGTTGAAGTATTTATTGGTATCTAAGCAGAAATACAATTTTCTAAGTCACTCCTATTTCAGGGAAGGAGGCATCATAAGTTGTAGAGCTTAAATTCATTGCATACATAAAAATGCTCTCTCATCACACGGCCGGGTCAAATCATACTTTGTTGTAGGTTCTAGTGGCTAAATTAAAACCCTAGTAACATAACTGCGTATGACGTTTCGTTCGTGTATGCTTGTTTGTCTTATGCCGATCAGAGGTAATTTCAAATAAGCAATTTTTGTATACGTACTGGACCAAGGCAGTTGTATATGTCTTATGAAAACTGGGAATTGATTGAGTGATTTAAATAACACACAAATTATTGTGTTTTTCTTAGATTTGATTATGTAGAATACGATTCTTTCATCAATTTCATTGAGAGGTCATCTTTGAATCAAATGTTAGGTAAACCAAACAAGCACTGGGGGAACGGTTTGCCTGCCGAGAACATGTATTTTCAATGAAGTTTCGAGTCAATTTTCCTGATGAAAAGTATTTTCTTCTTTTGTCAAAAAAAACAAAGCAAAAGCAATAAAAAATGTTATGTATGTAAGCCGCATCCTGACTGTATTTATGAAGAATAATATCCATAGTAGATACTATACTCGTGTATGCAAAAAAAAATGAAAACAAGTTTTTATCAGCGTGTTGTTACAATTTTATGTATTTTTAGAACATAATATGAAGCTGATAAAAAAATCAAACACTTTTGTGTAAATAAAAAATATCATATAATATATATATGCAAAGCTGCTATGTTTAATTTAATTTGATATGAACTACTAACTCATGAAGTTATTTTTTTGTATCTTAGTCGCAAAAATATATAAACACTTCAAACTTCATCGATGTTATTCACACACGGAAAATCCAAGGCTCAACCGCCACTTGAATTTTCCGGACAAAAAATGATGATCCATGGGTCTGCTATGGATCAAATGTGTTGTGAATAGCCCTACATGAATATTATGTAGTGTAGTTCGCTCTTACATACCTAATTAACTATTGAGGTATTACCCTGAAAATGGGGTGGCATAGTCAAAAGCCTTAAAGAAGCAAATTTTAGTGTCGTAAAAGTAAAAGTTAGAAACCTTTGAAGAGTTTAAAGCAAAAATTTACTTTTCTTTACTTGTTAAAATAAATTTACAAACATATTTTATCCTCACTTTATCATAAGGCGTCAATCAGGTAGGGAAATAAATTATTTAAAATACTAGTAAAAGTATGGTTTGTGTATTAAAACTGTAACAAATCATATTTAAAATCTTTACTAAATTTTACAAAACTAAAACTTACTGTTCCATGAAAACAGTGTTTTATTTTCACTCAATTTATTAACATAAACGAACGTTTCCGATCCCTCAATCATCATCAGGTACAATAAAATTCATAAAATACGTCATCCATCCAATTAGGTTCAAAAGCAAATCTGCCGTTTAGTCTTGAAGGCTTGTTAGCCAATAAACATCTCGCAGAAACAGGGTTGTCACTCAAATTTTGTAATAAACAAAAAAAAAATTGTTATTACAATAGACAAGAATGACTGCGATAAATTTCATAACTGATGCTAAGAACATGATTAAATCATTGTGTGAAATAATAAATGACACAAACAATAAGTTTACAAAAGATCAAATATCTAAGCTCACACCCAAACTAACCGATCTTCTGGGCAATATCAGCCTAATGGCAGTAAAGATGGGCAGTCTGGAGGGCGAGGTAAATGCTTTTAAAGCTGTATTAAAAAACCCTCCACAGCCAAATAATACCCTTAATCCTGCTGAAGTCTATGATGCTATTTCGGAAATTGAAGAACGCAGGGAGAGATCTAAGAATATTATTTTATTTAACGTTCCAGAAACGAATAACGCATTGCTGAACTCTGTTGATACTGATATAAAATCTGCCAAGAACATAATCAGTGAAGTTGATCCTACAGCCTTGCCTAAAATAAAAAAAATACATAGACTGGGGGTCAGAAAAAATGACATAAACCGTCCATTGAAGGTTGAACTTGAAGATCCTTCGACGGCAAAAAATTTGCTCCTCAATAGGAGCAAATTAACTAGCGGTATCAAGATGAGGCAAGACAGCACGATAATACAAAGAAAATTGTTTGCGGAACTTAAAACTGAACTGGAAGAGAGGAAGAGAAATGGGGAGGAACATTTAACGATTAAATATATTAACTCGAAGCCGAAAATAATTTCAACTGTTCCAAAAAACTACGGAGACACAAACTAAAGTGCTTATATCAAAACCTTAGAGGTATTTGTACTAAGCTAACTGATTTTGCATCTATTGTGCCAACCCTATCTTATGACATCTTCATCTTTACCGAGACTTGGCTCTATCCAGCAATCAACACCGCAGAGCTTGGGCTATCTTCTTACTCCACCTATAGACTCGACCGAAACAAACTTAACAGCAATAAAGTGAGAGGTGGCGGAGTGTTGATCGCGGTAAAAACAGGTTTCGTTTCTCGCAAGATAAAAACTTTAAACAATGATGTTGAGCATGTTTTTGCCTTATTATCCTTTAGTGGAATTAAAATGGTACTGGGTTCGGTGTATATTCCACCTTCTTCTGATATTAGTGTCTATCGTAGTCATGTTGAAGAGGTTGAACGACTCAAGGTTGCATATCCAGACGCAAGATTCCTCATTGTGGGAGATTATAATCTTCCCAATATTGATTGGAAAGATTTAGATTCAGACTCAGCAATGAATTGCAATCTAACTGAATGTGAAAAAAATTTAGTTGATATGTGTCATCTTCTAAACATTAAACAAATTAATAGTGTAAGAAATGTAAATGATAAAACACTTGATTTAGTTTTTTGTAGTAACATATCCGCAGTCGTTTATGGGTCTGTCGAGGCTGTCGTTCCTCCGGACAAACACCACCCGATTCTGGATATTGTTGTGGATATGACTGGGCCAAGTAAAGGGAACGTTGTCTCTCCAAAATCCTACCGTAATTTTGTCAAGGCGGATTATGCAAGTATAAATGAGTTTTTAATGAAGGCTGATTGGTCATTCATACATGGGAGTAATGATGATTTGAGCGTGTTGGTGGAAGGTTTCTACAACATTCTGAATAATGCAATTGATTTATACGTACCGATCACTAAAGTGAGAATATCATCATTCCCTAAGTGGTACAGCCATGATCTAATTAATTTGATTTTTGCGAAAAAACTTGCTCATAAAAAATACAAGGAATCCAGAGTGGAGTCTGACTATGTAGTGTTTACGGATTACAGAAATAAATGTAAAAAATGTTTACAAGAGTGTTATAGTGAATATATCAAAGGAATTGAAATATCTGTAAAGTCAGATGTCAAAAAGATTTTCAACTATTCCCGTCATCTTAAAAAGAATGAGAGTCAGAATGTTTTATCGACTAGTAGTACAGTGGGAGTATCTAACCTCTTTGCTAAGTTCTTCAAAAGTGTGTATTCTGACGATAATATCAATTATTCGTTCAATTTCACATCTCCTATTGATTTTCAGCTCTCAAATTTGTCATTAGTAGAGTCTGATGTTGCGTCTGGAATCAATTTAATGAAACCCTTAACCAATCCTGGCCCTGATAAAGTACCGACCATTTTTTTAAAGAATTGTGTAGCTAATTTGTCACAACCTTTATGTATTATTTTTAACCTGTCTTTATCTTCTGGGTGTTTCCCACTAATTTGGAAAAAATCTTACATCACTCCAATATTTAAGAGTGGAGATAAAAATGATGTCACAAATTACAGACCCATCAATTTATTGTCGGCCATTCCTAAACTTTTGGAAAAACTTGTTTTGTCTAAGATTGGTTTCGTTATTACTAGATCTTTGACGGTCCATCAACATGGCTTTTTGCCTAATCGGTCAACGGCCACCAACCTCATGGTTTACGAAAATTTTATCTCAAATGCCCTTAGTAAACGTAAACAAGTCGACGTTATATATACCGATTTTTCTAAGGCATTCGATAGAATTTCGCACAACATTTTGCTCATAAAGCTTCAAGCCATGGGAATCTCGGGCAGTTTTTTGACCTGGATGGGTAGTTATCTTAAGGATCGTTACCTAGTTGTTAAAATTGATGAGACTGAATCAGAACCATTTACCCAACCAAGCGGAGTCCCGCAGGGTTCTCATTTGGGCCCGTTGCTGTTTTTACTTTTTATTAATGACATCATTAATGTCTTTTATGAATGTCAAGTCCTTTTATTTGCCGACGACTTGAAGATTTTTAATGTTGTGGATTGCGTAGAGGATTGCCAAGGTCTTCAAAGTAACCTGGATAGACTGGCAGATTGGTGTAATTTTAACCGCTTATTTCTCAATGTATCGAAATGCCATGTGATGAGTTTTTTTAAAATAAAAAACCCCATCCATTTTATTTACTCTATTAACAACTTAAGTCTAGGAACAGTGACTGAAGTCTCAGATTTGGGAGTGATATTTGACCAAAAACTATCATTTGTTCCACATATAACCAATGTATGTGCTAAAGGTTTGAAAATGCTTGGTTTTGTGTTCCGCATTGCTAAGGATTTTCGTGATACCAATACAATAAAATTGTTATACACGTCACTAGTCCGTAGTTGTCTGGAATACTGTTCACCCGTCTGGTCTCCTCATTATACGGTTCATATAGATAGTATTGAAAGAGTTCACATTAAATTCTTGAAAATTATAAATTATAAGCTTAAAATTCCTATTTCTAATTTTGATCCCATCCTTTTGAACTCTTTTCTTAAATTAAATAATTTACTGGAAAGACGCAAAATCATTGACTTGTTGACCCTTTATAAAATAAAAAATGGACTTATAGACTGTCCGTCGTTGCTGGGCGAGTTAAATTTTTTAATCCCTCGTCAAGGATCACGACACATTATTCCTTATCGCCCTGTAGCTTCCAATACAAATGCACAATATAACAGTTGCATAAATCGCCTTCAACGTAGTGGTAATACCTGTACACTAGACTTTGACCCACCCAACAATAACTTTGATAGGTATAGAGCTGGTCTGTTGAGGTACTTTTTGGATGAATAATGTTTTTATTTCTGTTGCTTGTATATTTCTTTTGATTTTTGATTTATATTTTTTCTCTAAATAGTAACTTTGATTGTTATTCTTATTTTTATATAGTTTTTTTTATTGTGTTTATTTGTTTCATTTTACTTTCATATATAGGTATTTATAATTTTTTTCAATCTATTTTTAATTGTGGTTTTATATTCAGCTACTTACTTCTAATTTCTGCTTACTATTTATACATTCATAAACTGTCTTTTCTCTTGTTTTTTTATCTCATCTCTCTATTTTTTTTTTTTTTAAAGTATTAATACCTACTTATGTAATCATTATTTTGTTTTATGTTACTTTTTATCCCGGATAGTTTTCAATTGTAGTTCTGATATATTTGTTGTTTCATTTTATACTTTTTACTTACTCTTGTATTTATAACACTATTTTTAGTATGGTTTGTAAAAGGCACTAAGTGTCGTGAATTTATAAATAAATAAATAAATAAATAAATAAAATGTCAATTAGGTAAACAAGACAGTTTGGTAAAAAAATTCAATAAAATGAAATTATAATATAAACTAATTATAGTGTTTCTACGAATTCATTCTGCGATAAAGTTATTTACACTGAGTCGCCTATTTTATTGACGATCTACGTTAATCTATAATTTGTTATGTAAGGTCAGTTACTCATAAAACAAGCTACGCTAGCAAATAGTTTTCTGCTGCTTGGAAATGTTTATAAACAAAGGTAGTACAGTACTAGAACATGCATGTAATATATATTGATGCTATATAATAATCTATAATCTAAGTTGCAAGGATATATTCATTTAAAGCTCTCAGATGTATGCCCACAAACCAACAAGTGTAGTTCGCGCTTACAAATGCTGAATGTGTACTTACAAATAAAATCTAAACCTCAAATTAACATAAGCCCCACAACTTTTGCCGACCTTCCCTGAAACAGGGGTGACATTGGCAAAGTGAACCATTTTTTACAGTATGGGTGGTCAGCCTCATACCAACCTATAAGTCAAGGAATATGAATAATAAATTACATTTAAATATAAAAAAGAACAAAACCTTACAAAGAAATCTTTACAAAAAAAGTCAAAAATTTCCTATGCAAAAAATGTAGCAAATGAATACACCAACATTAGAAATCAACATTGCAGATTAGCCGCCACTTCTTCCTGTCCTTGCATACTTCTTTCATTTCATCCAGAGTCATAACCTTTTTCATACAAGTCCTCCTTTTATTATGACTCTGGATATCCCATTCATTCGCTATTTCAGAGATTTGATCCTTCCATACTTTTCTCGGTCTTCTGCATGCATTCTTTCATAATTGAAGTCGAATTGTTACAAGAAAATTTGCTTATGTTCAAAAGAACAGGCTTGCTTGCTCTTAAATTTTATGTTTATTGGAATTGATATAATTTATAATCCAAGTTGCAAAGTGTAATGTATAATTATGATATGATTATTTAGAGTAGGTAATATCATATATAAGGTAATGTATTATTGTAATATAATATTATTAGAGATTATTATTGCTTCACTGAGCAGTCTGGTTTTGTCTCTCGCCTTGTAAACACTGAAATGGAATAATACATCACATTGAAACCAAGACTCATCTGTTCGTCTGATTGATATCCCCCATCCACAATAAACATCCCCAAAATACATCACAGTGGCGCAGTCAGGATAAAGAAGAACCATATAAAACGGGATAAAAAAATTTTTTTTGGAAGAAATAAAATAATATTGTTGCAAGAGCAACATGTGGGAATCTTCGAGAAGGAAGAAGGATCTGAAGACTGAGGATCACGAAGCCAGCTGAGGCGAGGTTGCTGCAGGGAGAACTGGAAGAAGTCTGAAGAGAAGGAGCGGTTTTCTTCAAGAGGAAGAGAACTCACAGAGCCAAGAGGAATCGCTGCAGGGAGTTACTGCAGCGGTTTTTTTTTTCAAGAGGAGAGGATCCAACTGGGGCGGAGTGCTGCAGGGAGTTACTGCAGGAGCTGGGAGCCTTGAGGGTCGTTTTCCTGGAGGTGACTGCTGCAGGGAGTGGAAGCCACTTTCTGAGGGTCACGTAGGCGTTTCCTGGACTGTCGGACGCAGAAACAGATAAGATTTTTGTTTTCTTTCTTTCTGCCGTTTCAGACTATGGAGGGAACACTGAGGAGTCTAAGTCCTTTTTGCCATAGGACTGGAGATTGGGATGTCTTCAGACTTCGGCTTGACCAGGTTCTCATTTTGTATGATGAGAAGTTTTTAACTGAAGAACGCAGAAGGGCTGTTCTATTATCGTCTCTCACCAAGGAGACTTTTCAGACGGTGTCTGATCTATGTTTTCCGAAAAAGATTTCGGAGGCAAAATTCGAGGAGTTGATTGATATTATTGGGGGTCATTGTGGGGTAAAAAAAAATATATTTGAGTATAGGGAGTCATTTTATTCATGTAAACAGCTCGAAACCGAGTCAATTAAGGATTATATAGCTAGATTGAAAAAAATTGCGGTAGACTGTAAATTTGAGAATAGATTGGAGGCAAATTTGAAGGATATATTTTTAATAGGTATCAGACAGAACAAAATAAAGCAGAGAATATTTTTGAAAGCAATGGAATTGAAATTATCTGAATGTGTAGAATTAGCGAGAACAATGGAACATTTGTGTGGTCAAAACAATTCAGAAAGTATAAATTTAATGAGTTCGTGTAATTCGAGGGATTCCACAGAAACTCGGAAGTCAAGGGATAGACAGCGAAATTCTGAAATCAAGCGAAATAATTCAAATGATAGTAAGAAATCTATTTTTAGACATGCAAGTATTTCAAGTGATAGGAATAATAATTATAAATGCTTTAACTGTGGTAAATTCGGTCATAAACAAAATGCATGCAAGTTTTTAAATAAAAATAATAATAATATTAAATGCTTTAAATGTAACAAATCTGGTCATTATGCAAATAAATGCAAGTTTCGAAGAATAAATACAATAATGGCCATTAATGAGATGGATGGTCCCATTTTTTTAAACGTAAAGGTAAATGATACAGATCTAAAAATGATTTTAGATACGGGTTCTGGGGTGACTATTATTCCTTGGCACATATTTAATGAACATTTTTCAAATATTAAGTTAGAACATTGTGATTTGAAATTATCAAGCTATGATGGTACTCAACTACAAGTAAAAGGTCGTAAGTACATGAGAGTAGAATATCAAGGAAGTAAAGAGTAGGTACATAGAAATAATTGTTGTATATAAAGGGTCGTCTTCTTTATTAGGTCGGAATTTTTTGAATACTTTTAAAATAAATTCATTCAATGTTAGCGATAATATTTATTCAGTAGGAAATAATAATACGAATTATAATGCAGATTTTTTTTCTAGTATGAGAAAAAAATATCCAGCTGTTTTTGAGAGTAAAGCAGGTACTTTTAAAAATTTTGAAGCGGAGATAGAAGTTATAAAAGACTTTAAGGCAAAATTTGTTAACCCGAGGCCAATTCCTTTTAATTTGAGAATAAGGGTAGAAAAAGAAATAGATCGCATGTTACAAGAAGGTATTATTGAGAAAGTAGAGACTAGTGAAATGGCAAGTCCAATAGTGATTGTGAAAAAAAAAAATGATGAAATCAGAATATGTGCCGATTTTAAAAATACTTTGAATCCAATGTTAAAAAAAATAAAGTACCCGTTACCTAGAGTAGAAGATTTAATAAATAGAGTAAATGGAGCAAAATTTTATGCAAAATTAGATTTGAGAAATGCTTTTTCTCAAATTAGGTTGTCGGAGGAGTCGAGAAATCTTTGTGTGATTTCGTCACCATTTGGGTTATTTAGGTACAAGGTACTTCCTTTTGGTCTCACGACGTCACCAGCGATATTTAGCAGAGCTTTATATTCGGCAATTCAAGGGTTGGATGCGATAGCATTTATGGATGATTTGTTAATTTATGGGAATACATTGCAAGAATTGGAGAAGGCAACGGAAGAGGTAATTAAGCGTTTAGAACGTAGTGGATTTAGTGTTAATTTACAAAAATGTGAATTTGGGTTGACAGAAGTTGAATATTTGGGATTTCAAATATCGAGGGATGGTGTGAAACCACTTCAACATAAAGTTGAAGCTATAAAAAACTTGAAAACTCCAAGTGACATATCGGAGGTACGCTCTTTTTTAGGTGCAATAAATTATTATAGAATTTTTATAAGAGATTTAGCTAGCGTTTTGCAGCCGTTGTACAAACTATTAGAAAAAGGAGCAAAATTTAGCTGGACAAAAGAATGTCAATTAGCTTTCGATAAAGTAAAAGCTATTTTAGTCTCCGATAGGATTCTGGTACATTATAATCCAGAGTTACCGGTGAAGGTAATTACTGACGCAAGTGACCAAGGTCTATCGGCGATAATTTGTCATCAATACGAGAACGGATTAGAAAGACCAATTGCGTATGCGAGTAGAACTTTGTCGAATACAGAGAAAAAATATTCTATTTTAGATAAAGAGGCATGTGCTATTATATTCGCATTAAAAAAGTTTTTTCAATATATTTATGGGAGGCAGTTTATTCTAGTTTGCGACAACAAGCCATTGGTTCACATTTTGGGTGAACATAAAAACATACCTATACTGGCAGCTAATAGATTACAAAGATATGCATTAATTTTGCAAGGATTTGATTATACTATTGAATATGTTCCGTCAAAGGATAATAAAGCAGATTTTTTGTCGAGGTTACCAATGAGTAGTACGGATAATGAGGGGGAAGATAATATTGAGATCATAAATGAGATAAACATTGAGGATGTTGAAGGAGAATTTTTAAACTGTATTGCAGTAGAAACAAATTTAAATGTAGAATGCATCAAGGAAGCATCTCGTAATGACAAGGTCATTTGTGAGATAAAGGAGTATTTAAAAACAGGGTGGCCAAATAAATCCAAAATGACAAATGGATTGGTAAAATGGTGGTTTTTAAGAGAAAAGTTAAGCGAATCAAATGATTGTTTATTTTATGAAAACAGATTGGTAATACCATTGGCATTAAGGGAAGATATTTTGAAGTTTATTCACAAATCTCACATGGGAATTGTAAAAACGAAAACTTTGGCTAGAAATTATTTTTTTTGGTTAGGGATGAATACAGAAATTGAGAAAACAGTGAGAGAATGTACACAATGTGCAAGAAATATGGGATCTCCAGATAAAGTCGAGTTGAAAAGTTGGCCGGTAGAACAACATATTTGGAAAAGGATACATTTAGATTTTTTCGGGCCGCTAGCAGGAAAATATTTTTTAGTCGTAGTAGACGCAGCATCAAATTGGATAGATGCTGTAAAAGTTGATAAAATTGATGCAAGGCATACAATTAGAGAGTTGAAGAGAATATTTTCAGTGTTAGGTATTCCAAGTTGCATTGTAACGGATAATGGTACGGCATTTACATCAGTAGATTTTCAAAGGTTTTGCAAAAATTTAAATATTAAGCATTTAACTTCAGCAGTAAATCACCCAGCGTCAAACGGTTTGGCGGAGAATACGGTAAAAACAACAAAAAGTTTTTTAAAAAAAATTATGAAAAATGGTATGTTTCCTAACGATTATGAAGATAAGCTTTTGGAATTTTTAGTAGATCATAGAAATGCACCATCATTAGCAACAGGGATGGAGCCGAGCGTGCTTATGATAGGTAGAAAAATAAGATCCATTTTTGATACAGTAGTGCCTGGGGAGAAATCATTTAAAAAGACGGGGAGAAAGGTATGTGTTTTTAAAAAGAGAAATCAGGAAAATCAACAAAGGAATTACAGGGGAAGAAAGATTAAAGGACTATTCAGAATTGGACAAAAGGTAATGACTAAGGATTTCAGAAATGTAGGGAAGTGGGTTCCATGCATTATATTTAAAACATTGGGAAACAGGATTTACTTGGTAAAAGCTGGAAATCAGATTTGGAAAAGACATCATGATCAGATTTCCGGAAGAAAGGTGTCTTGGGAGGATGAGTCTGACAATGACCTGGGGTTGGGTCAGCTGTTGGATGAGGCAGGACAGATCTCTAATGACTCGGGTGTTTCCAGGTTCCAACCATGGTCGGAGCGCCTGCGTCCGAGGGGGGAGAACCGCCTGCGGTACCCAAGATGAAAGAAGATGAAATTGTATAAGATATAATTTTTATTGATATAATATGTTATAATGATAAGTATGATAAGTATGATATAATGTAATGTAGATTCGTCATTTAGTGAGGGAGGTGTAATGTATAATTATGATATGATTATTTAGAGTAGGTAATATCATATATAAGGTAATGTATTATTGTAATATAATATTATTAGAGATTATTATTGCTTCACTGAGCAGTCTGGTTTTGTCTCTCGCCTTGTAAACACTGAAATGGAATAATACATCACATTGAAACCAAGACTCATCTGTTCGTCTGATTGATATCCCCCATCCACAATAAACATCCCCAAAATACATCACACAAAGATACATTAAAATTTAAAATTCATATTAAATGCATGCTCATAAAAAGACACGTGTAAGTTGACGCTAACAATACTGTTTGTGAACTTACAAATTAAAATCCAAACCTCAAATGAACATAAGCCCTGAAAGTTTTTCCAACCTTTCCTGAAGCAGCGGTGACATTGCCGAAGTGAACCAATCTTTACAGTATAGGTGATTAGCCTTTATACTGATCTATAAGTCAAGGAATTGAATGAGTTAAAATATTGTTGTTCCCTTCATAATGGTGTGATAAAACGGAAAGCGCTCGAGACAATAAAGTTACTCTTAAAGAAAACATTTTATTTTTATTTTTACAACATTAGACAGAATTAACACAGACTAACTTAACACAGACAAATTTTTACTAAAAAATAGACTTAAGTATGATCAGACGTTTCATCTTGCAATATATGGGAATAAACATGGCAGAATAATTTATGGCAATAGATAAAAACCATTGACTTACTAATATATAGACCGCGTGTCTCCTACAAAAGGAACATACAAATATGGACCCAACTCAACGAGGGTAAATTAACGAAAGTACAAGATTTATCACAAATAGGTATAAACTTGTAGTGCACAAATTTTTTTTTTTTTGCATCTTCAGCCGTGCACTCTTGTGTTTAAAGCTTTATTGTTCATCTAATAGCTCGTTTAAACATTACGAGCGAGGTAAATATACTTTTGTCTCGCTCTGCCCACAGGATGAAACCAATGGATGCTACGAAATATTATTTTTGTGATAATGTAAAGCACCATACATAACATGATTTTTTCTTGTTATGGGTGTGAACAATAATATTAAATCACTTAAAAACCATACATGTATGTACAGACCTTTTACGAGAATAACGGTAAAACATGGCTCTTGCAAAAAATGGTTACCAGAGCCGATTCAGGGTAAGAATACATCTAATCTAATCTAATCTAATCTAAGTTGCAAGGATATGTTACATTGAAGATTCACATTGCATGCATTCTCACAACCAGACACGTACAAGTTCGCGCTTGCACATGCCTCATGTGAACCTACAACATAAAAATCAAATCTCAAATGGACATACACCCTGCAACTCTTGCCGTCCTTCCCTGAGACAGGGGTGACATTTTAATATTTAATAATGAAAAATCAAAATATAAGTTGTATATGGTTACAGGACGAGTCAAATTTATTAATGTACAACCAATTTCGAAAACATGATTTCATTTTAATATTAAAAAAACAAATTTCCGTGACTTATAGGGTATGAGGCTGACCACCCATATTGTAAAAAATGGTTCACTTTGCCAATGTCACCCCTGTTTCATTTAAGGCTAGGATTTTATTTATAAGCATTCAGCATTTGTAGGCGCGAACTAGGGCATGGAATACCGGAATAATTTTCATACCGGTATTGATACCGATATTGAAATTTCCAATACCGGTATACCGAAATTTCGGTATTTTTTCGGTATTTTATTAAATACTGCTAATTACTGGTTAAATGATGCCAAAAACGATAAGTAAGTCATTAAAGCAGTTTTCTAAGCTATTTGTCAAAAACACTCGAACTATTGATCAACTCAGTAAAAACCATTTATTGAGTTATTATAGTTAAGGTAATATTAAATAAAATACGTTATTGGATCCAAGAATTATTTAAGTAGTTGTAAAGGCACAAACATCACAATCACATTAGTATTAAAATCAGTCTTACTCTCTAATTATATGAAATCGTGCAACGAGAATTTCTTATATAGCGTACATAAGTTAAAACAAAATCAAATTGTTTTATTTTCTTAAATAAACCAAAATATAGGCGCAGGCGCAATTAACTTAAGTTTATTTTTCAGTCAGATCGCGTTTGTTGGAAAATCGTGCGAAGAAAACATAACGCGTCCAAACTTGCGTCGTTGAGAGATGATCTTATTTTGTTACATAATGTAACTTACAGCTGAAAATGCCCTTTCTGACTCAACGCTCGTCGGTGGAATGCTTAAGAGGTACTTGTAAGCTACGTCCAAAAATCTGCCTCTAGTACCTCCATTTTCATACAATGTCATTTCAATACGAATCAATGTAGAATAATTGTAGAAGTAAAACATTGGACGAAACAACTGAAAGCGATATCATTAAATACCAACTAGATACTATTAAGCATGCAGAATTTTGCGTAGTTGATATTGTGATGATTTTTTCTAATAATCGTGATTCGTCTCATATGAAAACTCATCTGAAGTATGAACAACACTGTGAACCATATAAATCGAGCGTTCTGCATAGTTTTTAAACACCTTTGCAATAATAATTGATATTTTTTTACGAAAAATCGAAATACCGGTATTTTATCCTCAAATACCGGTTTCAAAATACCGAAAATAACAGTCGGTATACCGGTATTTCGGTATACCGGTATCCATGCCCTAGCGTGAACTGCACTTTTTGGTTTGTGGGTATGCATTTGATATGAGTTTTTAATGTAAATATATATTTGCAACTTAGATTGTAGAATATAGAAAGGTTACAAAGTGAATGCCTCATCAATTAAAGATTTTATTATTTTAATTTTAAAAATAATACGACTCGTTTAAAATTGTAACCACATTAATTTAGATGAAATAATCGAGGAATCCACTTGCAAACCACTCTTAGTTTAAAAAAAAGTTTTTTTTGCAATGGCTGTCGTTGCATTGGATTTAAAAAAATGTTGTTCTGTATTTTATTGTACTATTTCAAAACTCGCTAAGTTTCGTATAATTTGAGTTGTTATAATTTGAACTGTCAAATATCATAGCGACTTTTGCAAGAGTATACCGTATTAAGCCTCATTTTTTTTTGTACATATATTCCATTTATTAGTCGAAGAATTCCTAAAATTATCATTTTTGTGCCACTTTGTTTTTTAGTAGTTAGTGGAAAATATTTTTCAAGAGGCTCGATTATTTCGAGTACAGCCCTGGGCGCTGTTGTCCCTTTCTTTCACACGGTAGAACACTATCTTTAAAGTAGACGCACTCTTCTAGCACGCGCCTGTCAATAATTCGTACAAAATATAAATAAAACGTTAATTAGCGTATTAAAAACATAAATTTACATGTGAAATGTGATTTCATCCATGTATTTTACTTTTTCGGACCTATTTTTGCGCCCTTTCACACAGAAAACCACTTTTAACGAGATGTTCACGATCCGAGCGCTGGAGAAATAATAAGACCAAAACCGAGCATTACAAATTGCACGCGGATCGAGGTTCAGCGCTTCAGTCCAAAAAAAAGGGGACATTATTTTGGCCTGGACTTCATCTCTATACCTTTATAACTCTATGATAAAAACACAAAGATTGCCATATTTTGAAATCAGAAAAAGGATACGGTCAAATTATGAAATGAAATCCGCCAAATCCAGAACCAAACCCATACCATTTAAATTGCAAGTCTCGCTTCAGTGCCGCTTATTAAGGGAAATGAAAATATTTCCTACTCGTTCAATGCATAAAATATCCGTTTCATTCCGCAGCGTCCAAACAATGCAGCGGAATAAAGGGCGGAATGAAAGCGGCACGGAAAAAATAATAACGAGTAGGTTCACCAGGATAGTGAAGCAGGGAAGCTGAATGTTTCAGACGAAACCGAAACCGAGACTTTGGAAACTTTTGATTTTCAAAATTTCATTCGTTTACAGTTCGCTCCCCCAGTTCTTGTTTGCCGTACAGACCAATTTTGTCATATATGACTTTTTAATGCAGTTGTCTTAAGAATTAAATTCTATACTATTTGAGCTAAGAAAAAACGTAAAACTCGATAATGCGAGAGTTGTTTTAAATATTTTTTAAATCAGTTTTCTGTTTTCATAACACACATTGGTCCAGTACACATGCAAACATTACTATTGTAAAATTAGCTTAATGGTCTATACGGCAAACAAGAACTAAAGCAGCGAGTTGTAAAATGTTTCGTTTATTGATTGAACCAAAATTCAGTTTCAGGCTAATTTATACCTGCGGAAAATTAGCTTACACGGATTTATCTTTTATGATTTATTTATTAATAATGATAAGATTATTTAATTAGTGAGTGCTGTTTTTGGGTGAATTACACCTCAAAAGCCCTAAGTGTGCTTGATTGTCGATGTAGAAAGCGCCAATTCTCAAGTAAGACCCAGTCGGTCTTTTTTTCAGTTTTCAGTAACTTGAAATATTTTCACAAAATGGCAGGATTTCGTAAAAGCTAAGACTGAATTTTAAACCAAAGCATCGACATCTGCTTGTTTGATATCTTTCACCTGAGTGAGAATCAGCTTAAACAAAAGCTTACGTTTCTGCCACGCGGATCCAGTTTTTCATTTATTGATTTAATTAAAAAACTAAAACACAAATATTTATTTAAATTATACTAACGTAAGAATCCGGATTGTATGTAATAAATCTGTATTTTTTTAAATGCACACTATTTAAAATTTATTTAAAACCGAAACCAATACATTATTCTGTCCCTAGTGCATGGACTGGGAACTATTACTGATAGATGTATAAATAGTATGGACTGCACAGACATAGTCGAGTCCACCTGTAGTCTGTACAGACTTCATCAGCGATCAGACGAGGAGAGATAAAAGGAAAATGCCGGATCATAATCCTCCGAGACTGACTGTATCACTTTCATATTAGAAAAATAACCGTCTGAACGGTTCTCTGTGCAAAAAGTCTATTTGGATATTATCCACGATACCGCTGAAAGAAATATAAAGGAGCGATAAATTTAAAGTGAAGACTCTTTGCATTGTATTTTTGTAGACGATGGAAGATTAAAATATTCTGTGCGAGTTAAAAGCAGCTAGAAAAGGTTTAATATATTTTATTGACAAAAAAACATCTTTCATATTTATGATACGTATCAAACCTATTTACATGTTTGATCCTTAGTAAATTGTATCTAACAAAAACAAGAACAAGATAATTCTTTATTCAATTAAAACACTGTTTAAATTCACTTATTTTTTTATTATTATACTAACGTTTTCGATCACTCACGATCATCATCAGTTACAACCAAAATACATGTATTTTGACAAATTGAATGACAAATTACGTTGATTATAAAATTTGCTGGGATTTTGCATTTTATACTAAGAATCAGTCACAATAGATTCGGCACAAATCGCATGGATAATAAATGTTAGGTCACACGGCCGAGTTGCTAGGGAAAAGGTGAACATGTAGACAAATTTTATGTCGACAATATTTGAAAAGATACGTTTTTTTTAAAATGCCTTACATGAGAACATTGTTCATAAAGATTCTCAGATCGAAATAAATAATATAATCTACCTTTTGGAAATCATCTGAGTTTCGGGATTAAATTTTAGGGATAAATTGATACTGGGAGGTACGTAAGTATATAAAATTAGCTTAATTGAAGATTACCAGTGGCATAATAGGTAAGGTCATAAAAGCCGATAACCTGGGTCAAAAATTCCAGCAGGGGATCACATCTAGATGTGACAAAAGCGTAGGTGAACACCACAGTACATTGTAGTACAATGTGACAGTATCCCAAGTAAAAATAAATACGTTTAAACTCAAAGCATTGATCCAAAAAAATGTATGTAAAGTTAAACGTTCTCTAGGTGTTATATTTTAGTTTCCATTTATTTTTTGGTTAACACGATAGTTGAGTTTGTGCGTATGTTTTATTCTTAGAGTACCGGTATATAAAGTACGTGTGTTGCTTCATCGCTTTGGAAAAAAATAGTCATTCGAATTCCACAGGGCTCTCGAGTCGTAAAAATAGTTCCATTGTTTACTTTAATCGAAACGAATCCATTACAAAACGAAAGCTGTGCGATGGCGTTCCGTCCCGCGAGTATAAAATATTACGTAAACTCACTATCGATTACGTAAATATAAAAAATATATGGAAAGCATAACAGCACTGATAGTGAGTGATTTAGTTTCAATATATTTTTTTTCTATTTACACGATTGAGGGGAATTTGTGTTATGTTTTATACTAGGAGTGAAGTACTCGTGAGATATGCCCAGTGGATTTAGGAGAGCTGTGATGAATAACTACATTTATTTTAAATTGAAAATATTTTTATATTAGACGTACATTTTTTAAAAAGATATGCAAAATAATGATACTGGAAGAAAGTTTGTTTTTATGTGTAGGACATCAGTTTTGAAAAGTCCTAGCCAACCCTTAAAATGCACCCTTATAAATTCATTAAAATATTTAGCTCTCTTATTTAAATAAAAAATCCTAAAATTACGTGACAATATACAAGAAGAAATCGCATACATTTGAGCAATCTTATAAAAAATGATTAGAAAGAATGCTCCCAAAAATTTGCGGAATTGGAACGAAAAACGTCCACGGAAACAAACATCAATTGAAAAATACGTGCTATAAAAAAATCTTGATTTCAAAAGCATTTTTTCGTTTATTACTTGAAATCTGGCTTAGGAATATTATTATTACATACCAATCTAAGCCGAAACAATATATCTTTTAAGCCGAAACAATATAGCCGAAATATATATCTTTTTTTTGGCATCTCACCCTGAAGGATGTTACAACCGTGGATTCATCTTTTAGTTGCAGGAAGGTTTAAGAATTAATTTTAAACATATTGGTGATAATTTTAGATTTTTGTACAATTTTTAAAAATAGATTTGAACAAAATGCTATTAATTTTGGAGGAATTAAATGCCAAACCGAAACAATAATAATTTTTATTATTTCTGTTACGCCTAACACCTTCAAAAGCAAACTATTACTCTCTCAGCTCATTGTTTTCATTAATTTAATTGCTTCTCTATTATTCTTTACCCCAAGTATAAAACGTTATGTGTAAACGCAATCACAGAGTTTACCAAAATATCTATATACAGAGAAACGCTCAATAGAGACGCTGTTTTAGTTTTCATACATTTAAGTATTATACTCAAACTAACGAGTAGTGTATCCCTGTTGTTGGATCAGATTAAATAGTTGTAAGCCGCAAAACTGCGCCAGGTAAAGTTTGATTTCTCAGGTGAAATGTTATGTTTTCAAACAGATTATCTGTGGAAGGGCTTTCTTCATACGAAACACGCCTTAAACTAATTGCCAAGTTGCTCTATAATCCCACACTCCGAGTACAAACTTGTAAAACCGTTTATTTAAGGGATTAAGCCATTGAGTTTTCAAAATTTAGTGTGAAATTGGAGTAGCGCCCAATACAAAATTTTGTATACTCGATGACTTAATTACTTAGTTAAAGTTCTTACTCGCAGAACTGATCACTTATTCTCCCTTGTATTGTTACTATTACAGTAACGACGTATTCACCGACCTGCTAAGTTAAACTTAAGTAATGCCATAGTGCAAGATGCTAAGAAGTGAGGTAAATACAGTCGTAATACTCGTATTCATCGACAATGCTGAGCAATAATTCATATAATTCATAAGGTCTTTATTGTTTTTATCAATATGTACAAAATATTACAATAAAAATCAATTTAAAAAATCTAATTACAATAAATACTCCCCAAAGTAAGCATAGCTTGTGTTTTGGGGAGGATTCCAACTTACATAATTCCAACAATGTTTGAACATATTTTTTTTTTGCTGTCATTTCGTCGTGGGTAGATTCACTGTGTGTTATACACGATTTTAGCCAAATTTGTTTTGAAAATTCAAGCTCAATAATGCTGGCTCTCTCAATCTTTGTATGTAATTATTAAATATTACATTGCACTCAAAAAAAAGTTTTTATGTAAATTTCTATCGATGGGACAACATTTAAAAGTGCATTAAACTAAGTGAATCATTTAATTAACCTTCATTAAACACGTGATTTCTATTATGCTAAGTTAAGGAGCTGTTAAAGTGCTCGTAGCTATCTCAACTAATGGAAAACTTGAGTATTGTCAGTGAATGCGGCCACACTGTTCAAGGGCTCTGATATTTGTTATTTCACTCAGCCGCCATAAAGCTTATAGATTCAAAGAAAACAATGATTTGTTTGAATAATAAACTATGCAATGCGGTTCATTGACTTTTCAAGAATAAATAAAATGGTATTTAACATTGCTTAGATGCAATTTCTGCGTTAGGAAAAGATGCACTTATTATGTGATACCTTCATATTAACAAAAAAACGCTTAGGCCCGGTATTTTCAACGTTATCATAATATGTGACTTTCAAATGATAAAAAAAAACACCCACAAGGTTGACAATGTGTTCTTTTCATTCAGTATAAAGTCGCTATGCTAAAGTTGAAAATACTGGGCCTTAAGTTTGCACTTCTTTTTCGATAATCAAAAATTTTTTTAAAAAATCCCCCGGCTTTGGGATGACACCAATAGTAAAAAAATAGATTCGCGGTAATAAGGGATTTTATTTTTATTTTACAGCATTTACAGTCCGGTTGATAGCTCAGTTGTTAGAATGTTTGCGTTCCATTTCAAAGGGTTGGGGATCGTTCCCTAAATGATGTCAAAAGTTATTTCCCGTTTCGGTGTCTATTTCCAACCCCAAATCGGAAAGATTTACCCAGTCTTCATAAGAAATGAAAACCGATTCCTTTGAAACAGAGATGAGCACATAAAAAAAAAACAAAAATATCTGTAGATAAGGTAAACAGATAATGGCTTAAAATCATCTACAGATAACAGATAACCCCATAAAATCATTTGAGATAAAATAAGGATGATCATCTCTTACATGTTATCTGCCATCTGTTATCTTTAGATAAGATGATACCCACGTTTGTAAACTGTGAGCCCCTGCTTCAAGTGAAGTGGTTGGCGTGGGGCTGGTTCTTATGCAACTTCTTGCACATTTAGGGCGATAAGTGTAACTATACGTGAAGCTTAGTTGCGTTGCGTATAAAATACAAATTGCAGTTGACATTTAAAAAGGAAATGGGTTGCCATTTTTCCGATCGGTTTCCTGAACGCAATGTAAAAATAAAGAGCAACGTACAATGCACCCAGCACTTTGCACAAGTCATTATAAAACTATTCAATAACTAGAGCTGCGGCAATTACACCAGAGCACCATTTATGGCAAAAATATGTGCACTTATATATTTTTATATGATGTATGCAGTGGGTAGTAATTATTTGCTTATGTGAATGAAGAGTTAGGTTCAATTTTTTTTCCCTACCAGTCTCTCGGTCGGATGGATATGAACGTGTTTTGAATGGCTTATTAATGATAAGCATGGCTTGAAGTAAGCGGGGATTGAAGGAATAAAGTAATTAATTGTATTCTACTCTATACTTTTTCATATTAATATTATGCATGTGAAAGAAAGGAATGCAATTCATAAGCCTATTTTGCGTAACCTGAAACAGGTATTCACATTTTCAATGAATAATTCATCATTTTTAATGAATTAATAATTACTCCTCGTGAATTAACATATGCAAAATTGAGTCGTAAACCAAATATTTTATTATTGGTTGCTAAGGACGGCAGTCCCATATTATTGTTCCCTGAGAGAAAAGTTCCAAATTCAAAATATGGACCTCATTGAATCTTTTGAACATGTTTTTAAAGTTATAGTTTAAAATTTTTTGAGGAATTCAAAAACACTGTTTATTTTCACATGAATATATTTAAAAAGATTACAATCTTTAGAGTAAGTTACTAACGTTTTCGACCTAGAAGGTCATCCATGTTTTTAAAGTTATCGTCAAACACTTCTGGGACTTGAACCAGCGTTATTTTAATTTTAAGCACGCTAGTTAAAGTTCTCGTTTTGACCCGCTTGATCATAGAGCTGTCTTACTTTATCCACATACTTCTCGTTTACATGACGACATCAAGTGCAAGGAATGTAAGTGGGATGACCTTTAAAAAAATGCAAAAATAGTTTTAGTCGTCACGTGTTTATTGCATTGCAAATTTAATGCACTTTGACCACTATAACCACAAAACGCGTAACTTATATTTTTACGAGTAAGTACGAGTTTTTACTTAACTTTATTGTCATGGAGTCGGTATGAACATCGAGACGTAATCAGCTGTTCTCCTTTAATTTGAAAATATCATACATTTGATTCCGTGAAACATTGGTATTCATTCTAATCCAATATGAGGTGCCCTTAAAAAAATACTTTGGTACTTTTCCATAATATGAGATGGTCTTACTAGATATCGATTGTGTCCATAATAGAGGTGCCTTTACATGGTACTTTGGTATTCACAGCATGAAGTGCCTTTACAAAGTGCCTTGGTATCCATGACATGAAGTTTGTTTACAAGGTAGTACCTTTGAATCATAATATCAGATGAGTTTAAAAAGTACCTTGGTATTCATAAAATTAGGTGCCTTTAATGCTTCATGGTACCAATAAAATGAGTGCCTTTAAAAAAAGTACCTTTGTATCTAAAGCATGAGGTGCCTTGATAAGGTACCTTGGTATCCATAACATGGCGTGCCTCTACAAGGTTTCTTGATTTTAAGAATATGAACTGGAAAGATACCCATGATATGAGATGCCTTAAGGTACCTATGTATCCATAGCATGACGTGCCTTGGTATCAAGAATATGAAGTGGAAAGATACCCATGAGATGAGCCATGAGGTGCCTTAAAGTACCTTGGTATCCATAGCATGACGTGCCTTTACAAGGTGCCTCAATATAAAAAATATGAAGTGTAAAGATACCCATAATATGAGGTGCCTTAAAGTACCTTGGTATCCATTATATGAGGTGGCCGGGTACCTTGTTTATTTATGTACTAGCCGAGGGAAGTGGTTTATTTACTGACGCGGCAGGAGACAGTGCTACACGAGCGAGCAGTTTTACCGTTGCTCTGATAGCGGCTACTCACAACTCGCCGCATTTACTGCTCATTCCGGTCGCACTAGACAATGCTCCTTGATAGAATCGTACATGTTAACAAGCCTTACATATCCGCGTCTATGACAAATGTACAAATGCGTTGTGTAAACAGACAATTATTGCACTGGCAACTGTTAAAGGGAATAAAAACCATTACATGATGTGGTTAGATCATTCCAAATATCTAGAAATGTCCTACTTAGGTACATTTCCTTAGACAAATAGGACGATATGTATCTGGCCATTTATATCGTCAGTCATAATACGTGCTAAAGTTTTGCGAATGCCAAAGATGTTACTTTAAATATTTAGCAAATCAAACACACGGACAACAAGACTTTTAAAAACGCAACAATCGTTTTGAAAATAAAAGCGAAAATAAACCCGATGTCAAAAGAAGGATGAAGAAAAAAATAAAGCCTGGTTTTTGTTCCCGAGTCCTTCAAACATCCTTCAAGTATCCCGTATTGTAATACTATGACTGTTATGAGTATGTAGACTTTTTTGAAGTTCCTCCCAGCCTGTAGCCCAAGCATAAAAGTTGATTTTTACTAAGAATTTGTATGAAAACTGAAACGCTCATAAGAGACGCTGTTTAAGTTATCATGTGTTTTTTTCGTGAAATGCTTTAAAGGGTTTTAACGTCACGTTTTATACTTCGGGTACATTCGTTAAATATTCGTCTGGCCTGCCGAGCGGTCATGGGGAACGAATGCACCGCACATAAAAATGCAATGGCATGGGCGCGTGCAGCGTGGTGCATCGAGCCGACATACAGCAATGCGTTTGTATACAGAGCCTGAATAATATCATCGAGTGCAAACTGTACAAATAAAGCTGCACCCATCAGCGTTCCGTCAGAAATTCAAATTTTAAAAAATCATCTAAAATCATCCCTTCGCAATCTCACATTCATCCCTTTGCGGTCGATATCAAATTCACGAGAAATTGGTATTTTCGCGTTTCATTACTTTGCCAAACTGCCCGTTAATAGAAAGAATCACTGGTATTTGTGTTCACTCCCAAATTTAATTCTGGTCTATTAAAAATCAATATCAATCGACACATCTTTTCAGTGTCACAATGCAAAGGCAACACAACATACAGCGAAGATCCCTGCTTCAAAGAATCAAAGCATTAACCGCTACCTCACTAATCCACACCTCTGTGGCAACAAGTGTCATAATACTTCTAGATTATTTAGAATCTGAGGAGTCTCCCCACAGGATTTTTCAAAAACGAAAACCCAAGATTTTCATCAACTACTTACTGCTTGTTCAACGCTTTTCTCCTCCAGTTCGACAGTCTACCATATTCGTCCAGCGATCTTAATCTGGTTCTTCACACCATCCTGCGCTTCTCTGGGTCTGTCACCACAATGATCTTTCAAATCTCTGAGAGTTTGATGGTTAGGATATAATCTTTTTAAAGAAAATTAAAACTCTGTAGATATCGAATCCCTAAATCTACAGTAGGACATATGTTGCAGTCGTTGTAGACATACAATTTTAACAAAATAACAGTGCCAAATATACCTCCCATTTCATTATTAAAACCTTTTTGAATTATGGCAGCACATAACGAATATTACCGAGAGGTATATTTAACTCAATTCCCCATATTTTCGACTTGTGAAACCCTAGATCTGAGCATACAATTTGATTGCAATTTTAACAAAATTACAATTTCCATAACAAACAGTTTTACAAATTTTCGAAAACCTAAATACCACAGAGATTTAAGCTTCATTATTAAGTTTAATTTCACATCAGGTTGTTAATTAGATTTACAATAATACAATGTAGAATGATTACAATTTTATCTCGATTTAAACAAGATTTTAAATCTTTCGCTGGTCGGTTTTAAACAGGCAAAGAGAAAGCTTTCGTCGTTGGTTTGTAATGAGGATTATAAAGTGTAAATTAACAACCAAATAAGGTATGGGGATTTATTCTCGGGTTGAACAGCGCGCTCGTACAAACCACCGGTTAATTATTCAGATAAAAAAGTAATTAAAATATTATTTAATTTATCATGCATTTGAGATGCTTCATTAAGCAACAAAATATTGCATAAAAAACTAGTTTTTATCGTTTTGCAAAAAAAAAATAATAGTATGGATTTACAACAGAGTAGGTACAAGTTTTTTGTATGTTGGTACATTGATAAAATCCTCATCTTTTTGTTTTACGATAATGATCTTTATTGTTATTGTTTAAAGGGGTTTTTCGTGAGAAATACAAAAAAGTTTTTTATCAGTACACACAGTATAGTACCTACTGTGCGTTTAAACTTAACATTATCAAAATGCTATAGAACCTAAATCCGCGCCCTTTAGTGAACGTTTTGGTTAACGTACATTTTTGGTAAAACGCTGTGGTGTAGTATTGTAAACTTTAATACTTGTGGTACAGTACGCCCAAAATTATTCATACAGTCATACAAAATTATTATTCCCCCAAAAGAGGAAGAGACCAAGGCCATATTCAGAGACGAATTTAAAATACACGACCGCATAATTTCAACGTAAAATGGATTGTTTATGAATACTGCACATGCTGTTGTTACATTACTGAATTCTTTTAATGGAATATTCAAGTCAAATTGTAAATTTAATGAGCATTATTGATGATTTTTTGATGCAAATCATGAGGTCAAAATTAAATCAAATTTACAGTCAAAAATATAATTATCGTTAACTTCAAAATGCATCGCTGCTGTTTCAACGCTTTTAAACACAATCAAAATTTGAATTGTTTTTTTTATAAAAACTATGAATCCCAAAAAGAGCTTACGTTCTTCTACTAATTAAAACCCCTTACTTTGATTGGTTACCAAGTGAATGATTTCCAATCGTTGCAAATAAAAGACTGAAATAAAAGTGGTTTCGCAATGTGAATCCGATCCCAAAAACCGTTGCGATTGTATCAGGATGGCATAATGACCAAAAAGGTTTATTCAACATGCTCGAAAATAACAAGGCACACTTGGACGTCCGTTGCTATTCGATCAGTAAAAGCATTTTACTTTTACTCAGCGTTTTATTGACAATGTATTGAAACTTAAACAGTGTCTCTACGGAGCGTTTTAGTTGGACATGGAAGAGTTTAAACGTTGGGTTTTATACTTGGAGTAATCAATAGCGAACCAAGCACGAAGAGGTAGCGGGATCGTGGGAATAAGACAAGCAGTGGCGGTCGGTCAGTGGGTGAAAAAGACGGTGCGCACCAGACCGTGGTCGGCGGGACCCTCCGTCACGGGGCCGCTCTCTCCGGCACAAGGTCAAGCCGCGAGACATACAACCATAATATTGCTATGAACGTGCCTGGTTACGATCATAAACTAGGTGCACTAATAGCTTACAGACTTGTACGAGTGCTGGGCTCTCTCAGTTTATCACCCACGAGGTGAAGTCCGTTGGGCTTTTCAAATTATATATCTCACACCCGGGGGCAAAACACGCACGCTATAAGTAGATAGGCACATTGAATTTAAATTTTAGAAAGTTTTTTTTCTTTTAAAGAAAACATGAGAACTTGAAAAGTTAACATTTATTCAGTTGATAAATCAAATCATAAATAAACTATAGTGGAAATGTATTACAGTTTGCAAAAAATCATTGCAAATTGGATGTGAAAAAAAAACAGGTTGTTTCAAAATGTACGGTGAAGATAAGGGCATCATATTAAAAAGTTTGTATTGTCAATTTTGTAATAGTGTCCTCTTGATAATAAAATGAACAAGTCGAAAGTACTCGAGGTGAAATAAACTCTCAATTTGTGAAAATACAACTCTGTGTTTTTTAAGTTTTTATAATTTCTTATTAAATAGTATATCTGATAAAAATGCCTTACTTTCTCAAATCCGACTTCCTCTCTTTCTCAGTTATACCATTAGGATTATCCTACATATTATTTTTTAACGAACGATTCGATTGAAAACACAGAATATGAAAAAATAGCTTCACCTTGTTCAATTTTTTTTATCTTTTTACTCGACGTTGAAGTAGGTAGGTACTAAAAAACCATAAAAGCTGTCATACCCAGTGCGCGGCGATGTGGGCTCAATCAGTAATTTGTAGGCCCGGCGTGGAGCATTATTTCTAAGCTATACCCAAGTTTTAATTCCTGACCCGATGGAGGGGAACTCTAATTTATTAACGGCCAATTGGTTACGCTGGATGTCCGTCACTGGGAGATCATAAAATTATTATGTAAAATACAATAAACTATTTTTGTAATGTGTAGGTTCCTTGACTGATAAGTTGGCATGAGGCTAGCCACCCACACTGTAAAAAAAATGGTTCACTTTGCTAATGTGACCCCTGTTTCAGGAATGGTTGGAAAGAGTTGCAGGGCTTATGTTCATTTGAGATTGAGTTTTTTATGTTGTTAGTCCACATGCGGTTAGTGTAAGCGCCAACTTTTACGTATCTGCTTATGGGAATGCATTTAATTTTAATCTTAAAAGTAGAACGTCTTTGCAACTTAGATTATAGATTATACAGGTTGAAGCTGGCGAGATTCCATGAAGAATCCACTAGGAATAGTTCGTAGTATCAAATAAAACTGCAAGCTGCAATTTATGATGTTTTTTTTTCGGAACACTCTACAGTGTAGAAAAAATTAGCGAATCCGTGCTGTAGAGTCTACAGCACGGATTCGCTAATTTGGACAGGCAAAAACAAAATATCCTCGGAGGATTATCAATATGTCCGGATTCCAGTTTGCTAAATTGTTGAATGCTAAACTTGGGTAAATTAAAGATCTACGAAAGATAAGATATAGAAGGGAAAAACAACTATGTAAGAAGTATTCTCAACCATGTAAGCCTTCGACGTAGGGTTAAAAAAGGACAAGCACGATCCTGTGAAATGATTCCCACTTCGAACCTCGTTCTGCCGTCCTCATCGTCAGTCCGGATAACTGCGATCACTGCATAAACAGAGGTCCGGATAATCGAGGCCCTCCTGTATTTATCTCAAAACTATTCTAGATGGCCGAGTTTGGCTCTCTACGACTTGGATGCTATTTTACCACGAAGTGACCGTATTTCTATGTCACATTGTCTGACTGACATTTGACATTCAATGGGCGAACGTCTATATCGTTGGTTGTAAATTTATGAACAAGACGTGACAAAACTATAAGCTGTCACTAAATTTTGAGAATGACCGATCAGATGCAGTGGCGGAACTGATTGGCATCTCAAACAACCAACAAACGAAAAAATAATTGAACTGTCATTTAAAGGGATATTGCTATATAAGTAGAAGACAGATTTGTGTCAAAATAAACAGATATATCTAGTGAGTAGTCGTATTGTTCAGAAGGATACAATCAAGGGAGTGTTTGCGTACATGCATGGCGAGATAGGCGAGATTCATGAACCAAAGCCTTCCATTTAGAATGTTTAAAAGGCTAGTATTTTCTTAGCCGTGATGGAAATTTCGCTTCAAGTACAGAATTGTAGCTTCAGGTACAGGTTATATTAGTTGTTCACTCAAAAACATCAATATTACTGCTTAAAGTAATCGAATCGTATCCAAAAAGTATATGAATAAATCAAAAAATTAAATGCACTTTTTTTTTTAAAAACCCTAGAATCCTTAAGCCCCACACTATTCATTATTTCATATTATGATAAATTCTTTTTGAGCTAAGTAGAAATACAGAACCTTTGTGAATTCTAGTTAGAAATCCAATCTAATTTACAATAAATTATTGCAGACTTAGTTAAGAAATCGACTGTAAAATATCCTAATTAATTAAATTTATTAGAAAACCTACACATATTCACACAATAATGTCACAATTAATATGGGTTAATAGTGCACATTGATTTATTTTTTATTGACGAAGCTAATTTTGTTGCCATGGTTGCGTCACTGCTTATTAACATTATGGTTGCCTGCTTTGAATTTATGGCAAAACAATACTTGAATGCGTTATAGAGCGGGCAAATTTCCCCGCCATTTCGTTTGCCTACGCAGTTGGCGCCATTTAGGGAAACGTAGGTTGAAGGTAGAGACAATCTAACGGGATTCCATTTGATTATCATCCATCTTGTTGCAACTCATTAGGTTTTATGATACTTGATGGCAACCGATAAATTTTACAACGCGGCAACACGAGAAATCTAAAACCCATAGCCTACTTATTTTATTGAATTTGATTTGAAAAGCAAGTATTTTGCTCAAACAATGTATCACATGTTTATTCTCAAAAATTAGGTGGGTAAGTATCCCAGCTGTCGAGCTATATAGTTCAAAAACAACTCTGTGAACGAACCAAATGTGAACAGTATCTTAAATTAAATTATGTGAAATAAATTAACCAAAGTTTTGATTAAATTCACATTTACGTTAGGTACATTAACGGAATGATTTTTGTAAGATTACTTACAAGAACGATGGATAAAGATCGAAAACGCTAGAGCATTATGTAGGTAGAAATCAATTTTATGAAAAAAAAATCGCACGTCTTAAATTATAATAATTAACGTGATGACATTTAATATGCCTTCACAAATTCCTTTCACTTGACACCATAGAAGCATTTAAACGACGATAAGAAAGGTATTTTGATCATATACCATTGTCTTATGCGATATTTTTTGCATTGTTTTAGTCATACTTTTTTCTGCGTAACTGATAGTAAGTACCTACTCGTATTACATCTTCTGAATATTCTAAGAAATGGAGCGTCTTATAAGTATATCACAAAAAACTATAGTGAAGGTACTTCATTGTATAATACCTACTCTTTGGTAAACTATCGACACAAAATGTAATCGTGATCCAATACAAGATAAGTACATATAAGAATTGTCTATTGTCTTGTAAATTATCTGAACGAAAACACGCACGCACCGAATCAGTTCTTAAAAAACGCATACATTAATTATCAATACCAAAATCATCCTAGGATGTGAGCCCCGACACGCATTGTGATTGAGCTGATAGAATTTGGAAGGTTAATAGGAACTGTTTGCTTGACAGGAACTCTTTGGTTGACAGGAGCTCTCCGGTTGATGGGCATTCACGCAATGAGCACTTCACTCACGAAATGATCGTAAACTTTTGATGACCACTGAATCAGGGCACGCAATGACATGTTGTCTTATTAGCATGTCCGCCCCTGATTGTTTAATAGACTGTCAATCTCAAGAACAAAACAATAGTCATTGTATAATTTATTGTACATTGAAGCTTTCACGGCCGGTTTTTGTTGACACGATCACTTTATTCGGGCTATGTAGCCGTGGTCTGGTTAATTATTTCCGGACAGTTTCGCCCATTGCTCCGATGGGCATTATCAGCGGTTGGCTAGTCGCTGTGATCTTCTTACAGGATTGTAGTAGAAACAACGCCAGCCTTTGGATTAGTATTTGGAATAGTATCTAATACAGCAGATCCTGTTAGAAGATCACAGCGACTAGCCAACCGCTGATAATGCCCATCGGAGAAATGGGCGAAACTGCCCGGAAAGAATTAACCAGACCACGGCTACAAAGCCCGAATAAAGTGATTGTGGTATAATTTATGCCTTTGTATACTGTATGAAACCGTAAAAAGCCCCTGTGATTATTTAAATAAATTAAAACATGATGAATAAATTCAACACTGAAGAAAATATAAAAATATGAGAAATTCAGGGATCTTTGGGTTAACAATTATTAGCATAAAATTAAAAACAAATAATTAGATAATTGGCATACAAAAGGTAGCTACTTTATCGTATAAGCGGAATAGAACACATGTAAATATTTATTTTATGAATGATTAAGTCATTCATATCTACCTACCCCTCCTTCATCCTACAAGTAAATCTCCGAGTAGCTATAAGATTTAAAACTTAAAGATATACATAATATAAGTACATTTAAAAACAAAAATCTTACGAGCTTTCTGCGGTATTTTTTTCCATATTTGATTTATAATTTGAACATACAACGTATTGTAAAAAGTTGAAATAAAAACAAAAATAAAACTAAACACAGTCATTGATAAAATAAAATAATAATAATAATTTACGCATTATCTGTGTTATAAGTGCAAAAAAAAAATTAAATTGAATCAGGTAGGTATAAAATAATATAGTATGGTGGGTAGGTATTTATCCAATGAAATTAATGGTAGGTACAAAATACAAAGCTTTTTCTAGCTGGTATCAATTTCATGAATATTTTGTAGTTTAATCAAGTTGATGGCAACATTCGTGATAAATCAGACAAAAGAGTGCGAGAAACAAAGCAATCGAAAAACACGGTGATGTTACCAAATCGGCTAACAAAAACCACGTTTCCTAACCTGCCAAAAGCGTCGAACGCAGTGGGAATAAATTAATTTTGGTGTAAATAAATATCTGCTTTTTTAATTTCAAATCCGTATCTCAACACACATTGTTTTACAAGGAATAGTACAGATCTTCAATGGGTTCGTGTGTACAGATGTTTATCGAGTCATTCATTAATCGGCATCGATCTTAATAAAATACCACAATTTATATCGATGTTAATCGGATAGGTATTGTGAATGCTTGATACAAAAAGGATTTAATAATTTTGCAATAGATAGGTATAAAAGAGTGGACACTCTTAGGCTGGTTTAAGTGTCGCGCTGACAACGCGCTGACCGTCAGCGCTGACCGTTCAAAATATATTATGAACTTGTAGGAAGCGTTTTAGAATGGCGCGTAGCTGTCAGCGCGACAAGTTCATATATTTGGCTGTCAGCGCTGACGGTCAGCGTGTTGTCAGCGCGACACTAAAACCAGCCTTACACTTTTTGAAAAAATAATATTTTTTACGATATTCCCATTATTCCTTCAAATCATATAAAATTTGGTGCTGCCAGATTTAAGGTTTTTTTTATCATCATTAAAATTTTCAACAGAGATATTTTTGTTATTGTAATATAAGGGACGTTTTCCAATTAAAGTGACAGTGACGTTTCCAGTCGAGCAAAATTAAATTTTGGAACATCTGTGCAAAAAATAATCCGATTCCATTATCTCAACAAGAATATTTTTTTTGTAAAGCAATCACTTGAATTCAAAATTGGAATCTTTTATACGGTACTGCCACATTGGCAACATTTTTTAATTATTTGAAAATGGAATTAATTTTTGTCATAGCGATAATTTGAATTCAAATTCGGAATCTTCCAGGCGGTGTTGCCAGCTTGTGTCGGTGTTGCCATGCTGCAGCGCTGCACGCCCAACCCACTGACAAACAACTCTAAAAATAGAAGGTAAGTATATTATTGGGCTTATTCGTGTTTGCTTCCAGCGCCATTCGAATGTGTGTGTGTGTAAATAGTATAAATGTTTATTGCATTTGTATTTGTGTACGCAACCCACGTGATGGCAGCGCATGAAAGTGACGATAAAAAAATATTTAGTTAGTATTTCTTTTCCACACAAAACTCACACGCCAAGTATAAAAATACAAGTTAAAGCCCATACATAGCATTTTACTGAAAAAATGCATTGAAAATAAATCAGTGTCTCTAGTGAGCGTTTTAACTTTCGCACATTTTTGAAAAAACAAGACGATTAACTTTTATACACAGTGTAATATACTTATTATAGTCATTACATACTTACAAGCTCAGTGAATAAAAGTGTAAAAATATAATATTAACTAAAAGTAAGTACCTACGTACACACATTACAAATTACCTGATTCGAAAAAAAAGAGTCAAAAGGACTCACAGCACGTAAACGCTCACTCAAAGCTATATATTCTTTCAAGAACTTCATTGCAGTGCCGTGATGCAGTTTGTTTTTTTGTACTCGTACAATTTCCATTTTTTTATTCATTTGACATTCAAGCAAGACGTAAAATAAAAAATATGGATCCTAACCTAATAAAATTAATGAAGGTTAATGTGCAAAAATACCCAACTTATTAATAAAAATAATAAAATCATTAGGATAAAGTAAATGAAACATAAATTTAATCGTGTGTTTGACATATTTTTTTGTGTTGACATGTAAAAAAAAATGAGAAAAAGCGAAAAGGAAATGAAGCGAATAAACGGTCGCCCTCTTAAATACACGTTTACAAATCAAAACAAATCTGTGAAATTAAAAATATTTTTTTCATAGGTAGGTACACATTTATTTTCATGTGTCAAAACGTATTTTCCATTGGCAGTTTTGTATGTTTTCCACGGTATTATTAATACAAAAAATGCTTGAAATGGGTAGAGGAAATGTTGCAACGGAAACAAAATTTCCATACAAATTATAATAATGTATAGGTACCTACTAAAAAAATATAGAAAATAATTAAATAGTTGTGGTTAACCGGGAACTGACTGATTCGATGGTTTCCAAAACGAAAAAAATGCCTTACAAAAAAAAAACATTACGAAAGAGGTCATTCTTGCTTTCATTTGGTAATGGACTCGGCTAAAATTTTGAAGTTGGATTTTTTCCCGGCTCACAAACGTCACAGGCCTAAGCGGGTAGGGTCTTTAGCAACCAATAACAAAGCAACTATTAATAAGCGTTTTTTCCTAGCACCCCGTCAGTGTGATGTCACACTTTTATCTATGACAATCAATGTGCGAACCTCATTCCATTTTATGTCACAATACTGTGAAATAGATTGCATCACAATTTTTATTACGATCTTGTATCAACGTGTTATATTTAAATAATAATGGCGTAACATATAGTGTAGCTTCTTGCCGCGTTATCCCTGAATGGATCGCATATGGCGAGTGAACCTATTTATTTTTTCAGGTAAGGGGCCGGCCTTACGCCAACCACTTTGGTGAAGTGGGAGGTTTCCAGCTCCCAAGGGGGTATGATGGCTGATACTCATTTCAATGGGCTGATACTCATTTCTTGTGATGGCTGAGTAAACCTTGCCGGTTTTTTATTTAAGTTTTGAAATAAACACCGAAACAGGAAATCATTTCTGACACCCTCCGGGATTCGAACCCGAGCTCTCGGCATTGAATGCAAGCACTCTACTAACTGAGATGTCGACCGGATATCGACAAAGATCGTGGATATCCAAAAAAAATAACATCTATGGCAGTGATGAAGATCTTCTTTTCATCAAGCGAAAAGGTTAAAAACCTTAAAAAAAAGATGTCCTCTATATCTGAATATCTGAAGAACAAAGTGTAAATAATACCTTGAAATCATATTTTTTTCAATGTTTAATAAAGTTTTCCCCAGTCCATGTTCAAATTCTTCTTTGGCCTTGAAATGTTAAAAACAACCATAAATATATACAAGTCTGAATGAATTTTTAATTAAAGGTGATGCCTAATTAAAAGTCGGATATTCTGAATCACGACTTCGAGAATTAATTTGAATTCATTTTCTGCAGTTCAGAGTTCGGCGGATAATCAGGAATTCAAATTTTATTACTGACTGCATTTTACGTAACCAAATTCTCGAATACAAAACAGGAACTGAAGTACACGCCTTAATAATAATTTGAGGTGAATCTATTAAGCGATGATTTAAGGTAATGTCTCTATTAAACAGTACTTACCTTATAATCCTAAAACGCCTTCAACATGAAATTTTCTAAACCAAAAAAAAGGTTTTAAAATACTTTTTGGCCTGGAAAAGTTGCCTTTAACCCGGATTAAAAACTTAAATTTTCTTATGAATAAGATAGAAAGAAAGCGAATTTCATTTGGAATTCTGTAGTGAAATAAAACAAAAATCTACCAAGCTATGAATGACGACCGTGCCGATGAAAATCAATGTAAAAGATCTAAACACAACTTGTATTGTAGCTAATAAATTTCGATCGCAATAAAACAGCGAGTAACGTAATTAAGGTTTATTTTCTTTTGAAACGGTTGTAATTTAAGCCAAGAATAAAACACACATCGGTGACCAAGTTTTCGAAAAGCTCTTGATGTGTGATTCACACAAGACCACACCAAATTAATCAGCCGAAGTTATTATAAAATAACATATGAAGATATATACAATTTTACAAGAAAAAAATACATAAATTTGAAAATAAAATATTGTCCCTACGTACTGCATTTGTTCGAGAGTCAATTTCTTGACATTTAAAATAGGACCACTCTAATAAAAATAATAAGTAAGTTACTATTTATCTATTGTTTATGACTAATTTGATTATAAACCAGCTTAAAGATCAACTAGTTAAAATAATTTATAATAGGCTGGTGAGGTGCAACGGTAATATGAAATGAAAACGTTTTGAGAAATCAATAGAAAATGGTATGGCCGGTCGTATAAGGAATGCATAATAAATACAAGTATCAATGCACTTTATTGTGATTGAGACTGAACGTGACTTGGAACTTTAGATGGTTTATAATAGCTTTTATTTATATTGTACAAATGCATATAAAATTATTAATAGAAGCTTCAATTACAATGAGGTTACGATGAAATGAAAGAAGTACGTAAGGGGCCTTAATAAGAATCGGCAGTTGATCTGGAATGTTACCAAGTAAGGTTTATCAATTATTATTCTACTTTACATATTATACTTCCTCTAAGTTGCAAAAACATATTAACCATTAGGATTCATATAAAATTATGCCCACACGTAAGTACTTATAATCTCGGGTAGGTATACAGTAAAAAATAAATATTTAAATAAACAAATCTCAAATGAACATATTAACCATGCAACTCTTGCTGCTCGGGGTGGCATTGGCTAAGATAGTATTTTTTTACAGTGTGACTGGTCAGCTTCATACCAACCTATAAGTTGAGAAATTTACTAGAAATAATTCGAATATAGATAGGCAATTCGGTAAGTCGTTATGAAAACCAATCTCATTAGTATTTGAAAAACAAGATGAAGGAGAGATTTAAAAAAAATCTACATCGCCACCTTAAGGTACAACTGAATAATTGCTTATTAACTGATTTGAGAAATCGTGGATTAAACATTTTATTGGGTGTATCTTCTCATAGTAAGTGAACTTATCAGAAGAATTTGCTCATGAAAAACTTCTAAACTACAGGATGTTCACTCGTTTTTTTAGTAGTTTCTCTCGTAGAATATATATAATAGGAAAAAAGGCGCATTTATCTGAGAAACCCATGTTAGCTTAATATGTCACTTACTTATTCCGTTTTTCCTATTTTGTACATAATCTAATCTAATCTAATCTAAGCTGCAAAGATATATATCATTTAAGATTTATACTAAATGCATTCCCACAAGCAGATATGTATAATTTCGCGCTAACACATGCCGCATGTGGACCTACAATATAAAAACCCAATCTCAAATGAACATAAGCCTTGCAACTCTTGCCGTCCTTCCCTGAAACAGGGGTGACATTGGCAAAGTGAACCAATTTTTATATTATGGGTGGTCAGCCGCATAACAACCTATAAGTCAAGGAACATACATGACAAATTACATTTTTTGTAAATCAAAGAATAAAAATAACAATATATACATGGACATAAAAAACTAAATCATAAAACCAATTGAGGTGGTAAATATCATAACCCAGTATGTCCATCATAAATGAAAATGAGATAATGAGGAATTTTGTTTTTACTTAATTATAGCCTAAAATATCCTAGTTTTATTATTTGTTTTGCTTCATCTTATCAATTGTAACATTGTTTGTATTGATTTATAAATAAAAATCAATCAATTAACTTAAAATCACTAAAAATAAAATGGACATACTGGACTTTGAAAAAAACCATGGCACTTACGACCTTTCATAAAAAATGTGTAGCTGGACATACTTGGTTCTGATTTGAACTACTTCCAACAATACTGGACATACTTGATTCTGCTCTGAACTCATCTCAACAAAATATCTTTAATGGCCGCCATGACAGTGATCTACTCAATGCTGATTGGTTGAAATGGACATACTGGGATTTGACACAAACCAAACGGTGGACATACATGGATTTGTTTAGTTTTTGATTTTTTAAACTATGTTTTCATAGTAAAATCGGTGACTTCCGAGAATTTGAAAAACACCATCAAAATGTACTCATCTTTTACTATAGACGTACATCCTTAACTCGATTTAGGTACATGGGTGGACATACATGGGTTTGATATGTACCACCTCAATTTCACTTTAACAAACCCTAGCCGCCAACATCACAGATCAACCGCCATTTCTTTCTATCCTTGCATACTTCTTTCATTTCCTCCAGAGTCATAACCTTCTTCATACAAGCTCTTCTTTTATTATGACTCTGGATATTCCATTCATTCGCAATTTCGGATATTTGGTCCATCCATACCTTTCTCGGTCTTCCTCTACCACGACATCCATCTATTCTACCAACATATCTATTTTATAATAAGTATCTATTTTACTCTATAAATATCGCTTAAATATTCATTACAATTATTTTTTGTCGATAAATATTGACATTCAAAAAAAGCAGCAGAGGACGAATTTATTTCGTTTCCAAACGTTTGCCATTTGATAAGAATAGCCGTGGTACATTATGCATAATATTGACCGTACGCACGCATAGTATCCATCGTGAATAACACTGTTGGAGCTTCAAATGGCCTTCACCTTATCACACCAACACACAGCATTACCATTTTATGTTTATACCCCCAAATAAACACTTAGATACACACATAATAAATAACAATATTTGAACATTTACATCCAAAGCTAAAATATTTTTGAACGACAAAAAATATTTGAAACTATCCATGACTTATAGATTGGTTTGAGACTGGCCACCCATACTGTAAAATAATTGCTTTAATTTGCCAATGTCACTCCTGTTTCAGGGAAGGTCGGCAAGAGTTGCAGGGCTTATGTTCATTTTTAAGATTGAGTTTTTATGTTGTAAGTACATATGCAGCATTTGTAAGCGCGAACTTACACTTGCCTGTTTTGGAGCATGAATTAAATATTAATTTTAAATATACCTCTTTGCAACTTAGATTACAGCTGACGTAGCAGACGATGTCCTTCCAAATTTCGAAGCAATTTGGTAGTTACCATTTTGTAAAATTGCTTTAATAAAATGAGAAGAAAATATTCAAAATATTTTTTTAGATCTTCTCCAATGTGAAAATCTGCTGATCATTTTTCTCACTTTTTAATGTTTTTTTCTGAACATTTGAAAACAAAAATATATCCAAATCACTTCAGCATTTCTAGATTGATGCGCTTACCAAGGAACGCCATTTCATTTTTATAATAAAGGACAGAAAAGTTGTGACTTAACCCTGCCAGGCAGCCAGAGCGATAGCTCATTAAACTTTTGTTCTTGTTTGCTAAGAACCTTAGCAACACAGACCCGTGACAATCAAACTTTAAAATTTTGTGCCGAGCATATTATTATTTGTTTGCCATCTGCTTAAAAACAACAATAACAGCTCGTCACTTGAATTTGATGAAATGTGAACTCATTGCGTTTGTTTTTCGACCAAGTAAATTACTCAACGTTCAGTCCTCTAACGCAGCGATCCGCAACCTATTTGATATTGCGACCCCAAAATTAAAAAAAGAGTTATAAACGACCCCAGAAAAAAAATCACTAAGTTAACAAGTGCAAAGGTTGGTTCAGGTAACGAAGTTAGCTGTTTTTATTTCGTAAATTATTTATATTGAAGAGTTTATTTATTTTGGAAAGTAATATTAGAGCAAACTAGAAAATATGGATTTAACGTACGAGTAATATTTATGATGGCATTAAATGAGACAAGCAAAAAACGCAAAAAAAAACGCGACAAAGCCACACATATAGTGTAACTTCTTGCCTGCGTTAACCTCGAAGGGGTCGCATGTGGCGCTTCGGGACCTATTTATTTTTACAGGTAAGGGGGCCGGCCTCACACCAACCACTTTCAATTGAAGTGGGGATTTCCCAGCTCCCGGGGGGGCTGGTTCTCATTTCTTGTGAAGGCTGAGTAAACCTTTGAGATCGAACCCTTGCTCTCGGCATGGAATGCAAGCAATCTACCAATTGAGCTATCGACCTTTTTACGAGCTTGATCGTCGTCGCTACAAAGCGCCAATTCTCAAGCAAGACCCAGTTGCTGTAAGGCTGGATGGACCTTCGGAGACCGGTCATTGGTAAAGGTTTTATGAATTTTTCAACCCGGCGAAGAGCAAATTTGAAAATATAAATGGTATATTTTTTGTGCTCCGCCGGGAGTCGAACCCACAACCTTCCCATTCAGAGTCCGCAGTGTTACCACTGAGCTACGGACATTATTTTAAGCAATTATTTTAATATTTTATTTTTAAAAAAAGGTGCGCGGGCGCGGGAGCGGTGAGGTTGTGACGGGCGGGACTGGACAGGTCGTACAGTCGTAATTATTTTCGATTCTCTCCGTTTTAAGGACATTGTGTATGTAAAGTGAGGTTATATTTTATGCATACACATTAATAAAATTCGATAAGTACAGGACCTTGTTGACTTTTTTGGCGACCCCATAAATATCTTTCGCGACCCCACCCGGGGTCGCGACCCCAGGGTTGCGGACCGCTGCTCTAACGAATGAAAGACATAAAAAACAAAACCAACTAAAAACATCTCCCTCTTGGATCCTGTACTCCACTCCAAGTACTCCCAATACTGTACACTCAAAGTAAAAAAATAAATGATGAAAACTAAAGCAGCGCTTCTAACGAGCGTTTTACTGTACAAAATTTTAGTTTAAACGCTATGATTGAGTCTGAACTTTGAGTTTTATACTCGCGGTAAGTACTGGTACTCGGTTTATTTTGATATCTTTTAAATACGCGATTCTCTCAGCTCGAGGAGCTCAATAAAAAGAGAAATAGTCTGACTGGTGGCCATATAAGAACTAAGCTCCACCACCCCGAGTATAAAACATAACGATTAAAATGCATGGAAACTGCGACAAAACCTCCGGTGAACGTTTGAGTTTGTATACATTTTTTTGAGAAACGTTATGATTGAGTTTACACGTACATTTATATACTCACAGCTTCTTTAACAAATGAGCGTAGTTACTGGGAGTAGTTAAAGAGTATGGCTACCAGATGGTCGTATGTTTTCCTCCTAGCATCGTATCGTGTGAAAATGCTGCAATACTAAACGCACTCACTGTGAAAACAACGACTAGCGAATTGTAGAAAAACAACTTAATTTATGACACGAAAAAACGCGTCTGTGATGAAGTATTTGATATAACTTTTGGTAGCACATCTATTCATTTAATCGTAATTAAAGTTTAACACACAAATAACAAAATAATAGACGATTATTTGTAGGTATAAGCAACTAAACAAACTGGTTAGGCATTGCAGTTTCCACATATCAACGACGTTACCATGTAAATCTTATATGGAAAACATTTTGTAAAACAAAAAACACAATGACTGCATTCGTTGTAAATATCTAATAAGAGCCATAGGAGAAAAGTATTTATAATTTTTTTAGAACTTAAACTGCAGTAAAAAACCAAGGTTTGAGCACTTTAAAGATGTACTTACTCAATTATAAAATTGTAAAAAAAAATTGGTTTGGGATCCCGAGTATTCCATATTTACTTTTTCACGTTGTCAGAGGAGCACATGTTTACAAAACACGCAAGTAAATCAAAGAGCATTTTAATTATCAGGAACACATTTTTTGACTCCTCGTCGACTGGAAGTTTTTAAAAAATCTCTCGGCTTAATTAATGATAAAGAACACGTTTTATTACGCTGCTTGTTTTGATTTATAATGTGCTCCGAATAAATAGACCACATTATTTTTAGGGTAATGGATTCAGTCAAGAGTGAGCCTTAGTTGTATCTAATGAATACAATGTTTTTCTTTTTGAATAAAAATGCATTAAAAAAGTTGAAAGATTCACAGGAGTATTTTTTATACAGGAAAAGTTCTTAAGAAAAGTAAGTCATAAGAAAATGATGTTTTTTTATCGGTATTCTAGTTTTGGAGAAGATTGTTAAGACTCTTATCCAATGGGAGATGTTCATGTTCAATAAATGTATTGAAATTATAGGAAAATGTAAGTTGACGCCAGCACAAACTGCATGTGTACAAACAAAATAAATTAAATATTTTTCAGGGTTCGGTGGTTAACACAGTGAAAGTCCATTGTATATTAATTAAATAACACACAGTTTTAATTCACTTTTATATAAATATAAAATATATATATATAAAAGTGAATTAAAACTGTGTGTTATTTAATTAATATAAAAATAAATTAAACCTCATGAACATAATTGCAACTCTGCCTTTCCCTGAAACCGAGAAAAAATGGACCAAGTTTTTAGAGCATGGAGGTCAGCCTCGTACCAACCTTTTATTCAAAGAACTCTAAAATATCTTTGTTTACTGTACAACAAATGGTTGAAAATACAATGTATTTTTGGTGTTTAAGTCTGTCTTAAACACGTACACACAATATCATCTAATTTGTGTCATCAAAAATGGCGAAAGCGTCTGTATGAAATTCCCACAATACTCCATCCCAGCAAACGCTAGCTACTGTTTACGATTACTGCGATCCTGTACCCCTAGTTCAAAACTTCACATGGAAACGCAACTAAAGCGTTCCACCAAAAATACATGTTTACGTAAACAACGCCTGTACTGAGTGTTTACATTTGTACAACTTTTTGATAAAACGCTTTTGCTGAGTTTGCACGTAGGTTTAATACTTGGGTACTGAAGATGCTCACAGCGGCTGGCTTTTAATGGCGACGTAGCAAGGAATGGCACGCGAAAGAAGCACTAAAAACGAGGGTGGAAATTTGTAGCGTTAGTAATATTGTTTGGGTTGGTTACTGAATACACCGCCAAGCAAACAGAGCAGTTTTTCCAACTAGAGATAGAAAATGTCATGAGGGTATGTTGGTTTTTAATGTGGAAACACATTTTTTATTTTTTTAATTAGACAACTAACTCATCCCTTCAGTGCATGTTTAGCTTATTTACCATTTAATTCAAAAATGGCTTTTCAATGAAATCGTCTAAAGAATCACATTCTACACAAACTGAACTAAGAAAAAAACGTAAAACATGATAATGTGAGAGTTGTTTTAAATATTTTTTCAATAAATTTCCAGCATTCATCAGCCACATTGGTCCAGTAAACATACAAACATTGTTCATGTAAACTTACCTCTGATGGGCATAATACAAACAAGCACTAAGGAGACGAACTGATAAAAAAGAGTTGTTTGATCTCCTGGCTGATGGACGAAAGATATTCGAAGGGTTATTAAGAGTGACAAAGAATTGTCCACAGCAATTAAGCTGTTTTATGTGCTTAAACTTTTTGTGAAACATTTGCCTATATTTACATCAAAATTTCAAATATTTGATGTTATTTAATGATATTAAAATAAACAATAAAAACTTGTAAGGTACAGAAAAAATAAAAAGATTGCATACTTACAAAATACTTGGAAGGTAAAATTATTATTGAGGAATGATAGAATTAAAATTCAAAGCGCTCCGTTAATGCGGAGATTTTCCAAAGATGGAAATTTTAATTTCTCGAAAATGGAAAATTTGGAAACTTTTTTATGGGATTCACGGGAAGAGGGCGATGAGAGAGAGAGGGGGCGGGTGGAAAGGGGCGGTAATTTCCTGCAAATGAGGAAAGAAAATAAAGTTAGTCGGATTAATTAGTTTTACAATTGCGAGCGAAATCAAAATGGCTTCCTGGATGAAGGACTTTTAATTGCTCTTCGCCAGAAGAAAAATCCGCGGCGAAAGGAGCGACCAATCTCCCCGAATTAAACCTAATTGACCGGAAAACAAAATGATTGGAAAAATCTCCAACCTAAAAAATTCTTCTGGATTTTTTTTCAATTTTCCCTTCTTTAGAAATCCTACCTTCAACTACGTATGAATGTTTATATACTCGTAACCTACGGCATGTTATCAAACTTTCGCCTTTCAACAAATGTATTTTTTTATTCAACATGTTCATAAAGTAACTCTCTGAAAGGAATTGAATTTATTCACTTATTACTAATAAAAAAAACTATCATTATTTAAAGCCGAGTAGAAGGTTTTAAAATTTGTTTACTGAGATTTTTTTTTTTTTTAATCTGTGTACAATCTCTCTTATAAAAAAATGTTGTTTTTTAATGCATTAATAATTTTCCGAAAATGGATTAACGCCCGTGCTGAAAACATGAGGATTGAATTTTTGATTAATTCATGAAAATTCGTTAATATTTTTTCTCCCCTGGCGCCGTCTTTTATCTGACAAGGCTTAATTTCCTTCCAGGAAAAAATAACGTAAGATAAACAAACTGAATTTTAATCTAAATTATTTTCGAAGCATTATCGCAAACGAAAACTTTCAACGTTGTTTTAAGGTATTGGTGAGGAAGAATAGATTCCTTTTTACCTGAATATTTTCCATTTAAAATAAATTTACACAAGGCCCATAACAAATCTAAGTAGGTATATGAAAATTTTAATGTGATTTAGGATAGAAGCTTTTTTTCTCTACACAAATATTTTTACAAGATATTTTCATTGTTAGCATAGCGAATTTAATACTGAGTGAAAATGACGCTCTTATGTCAATCGTGGGGTAGTTTTTTTTTATTAGTTTCACATTATGCTAACGTTGAAAATACCGGGCCTAACTATCTTTACATTGTTAGCTTAATAAAGAACAAATTAAACGAATAATTCTTTTATTACATCAAGACATAAATTAAAATAAATAAATTAAATCACAAGTGAAATCAGATCCCGAAGATTGGCATGGATTGGCCACGTCGTTAGATCCGGAGAAGAAAGGGCCACTAAAGGTATTCTGCAGGGTATACCCGAGGGCAGGAGACCGTTAGGCAGACCAAGACAAATATTATTAGATAACATCAACCGAGATCTGGAGGAGCTCAATGCTAAAGACGACTGGCAGTCCATTGCTGAGGATAGAAAGGCTTGGAGATCGATTGTTTCGGAGGCAAAGGTCCTACAAGGACTGTTCGGCCATCGGAAGTAAGTAAGTAAGACATAAATTATCCTGTCTGAAATCATCAAAAAAGTAAAAAACAGGACAAATTTAAATCTCTTTTAGGTTAATTTCTGATAACATATTTGGTTTTTTTTTCTTCAACAAAATTCAAACTACCAAAAAAAAAATCCCCCTTACTTATTCGGAAGACATGTATTGCCGAACAGTTTAGCCCGCAGGTACGAGTAGGTACATCATATTTTTAAGAGGGAATCCAGTTTTACGAAGAGGGAGCAAATTTATTCGACATTAAGCACCGCATCTGCCTGTCGAGAGAGTTGCTGGCAGAAAGAGATGGCAAACAACACGAGGGACCCTTCGCAAGGCTCCTTTCGTGACCTATTTGTTGGCAAGATTTACTCCTCGGAAACTTTTGCCGCTGTGATATATAGGGGGTGACTTTTACACAGTCCGATGGATGCAATTCAATCAACTGAAAGAAATGTAGAGGAAATATAACAGTAACTATTGAGAAAGTTTATTTTACTTGAATGAGGGTTTTCATCTAAATTGAAGAAATATATTTAAAAAAAAAAGTCCAAATTTTCTATTCATATTGTAAAACAAGTTTATCTAGTCTTCACAAATATGCTGCAACGCAAACATTTAATTTTATTATATTTTTTAGTGTTGATCTGTTAACACAGTGAAAGTCCATTTTTTTTAAATATTTAAAAAATTGAAAAAAAATAAAAAATTATAGTTTTTTTTATTACATCGTCAATGAATACTTAAATGATTTAGTTAAAAATATTTTGGTGACGAATATAATTCGAGTGAATAACAATAGACAAACAGCACAATGTCCCTTTTAGATTGTATTTTTCCTGAGGGAAAAACATTGACTAATGTTATATTGAATGTTGCGGGTCCGGTGGAGTGGAACAGACTGCCACCCGGAGTGAAGAACTCCGAATCTATGGGTATATTTTGCGGAGCTCTCAAGACGCATCTTTTCAAAAAGTCTTATCCGTGATCGGAGAGGGCCCTTGAGGTGTGACACACACAAAAACGGCGCTCTCTTATCATGTGTAATTTAAAACAAATAAGCCTGACATATATATATATATATATTGAAAAAAAAAATGGAAAATAAAAAAAACTTGGTACATTCAGTAGCTTTTAACACATTTTTTTCTTCATTACAAATACTTTTTTTCTGAAAATCGGAAACTGTTTTTATTACAAAGGAAATAGTAACACATTTCTATCCCTGTTGGATTCTAGTTGGTTTCTTTGATATATTTACGACTCATGATTTATTACATAAAATAAAAAAATACCCGAAAAGATCCAATCAAAGAATGTCGCTAACAAAGCACATCATCATGAGAACAAAAAAAATATTATTTCTATTACGAAACGGTTGAAAAAGAGCAAAACTTTGATTGAAAAAATCCTACAAAATATGTGAACGATGAAGAAAAAGATGCGGCACAGCGAGGCGGAAGAGTCAACGTATTGGCAAATCTAATACAAACTTTGGAATCAAAATAGTTTTTTTAGTGTTATTTATGGTTTTTTATGCTCGCCGGTATAAATTCAAGGAACTCCCAAACGGCCCGTATTATTGGAAGTTTTACTATTCGCGGAGAGATTTATGGTATTTCTAATTTAGCATAGAGTCTAGGAAGTGGAACCATTTTTCAGCCGTGATGCTCCCAAACGCAAATCAAGTCTCTCGCTACCTATGAAAATTGTTAACAAATTTTATTCACTTTTAAAGAAATCACCTCTTTTACTACGTACGAAAATTATTTACAGATTTTATTCACTTTTAACGAAATCACTCTTTTTACTACCAACGAAAATTACTCACAAATTGTATAAACTTTTTACAAATAACAAACAGTGAGTTTGTTTGCAAAGTACAGTAAATAATATTTTTTCCAATACTAATCATCTGAGACAATGTACTTTTCTTTTAAGAAAATAAAATATGAAATTTCCACTTTTTTTATCAAGTCTTTACAATCTACAATGACTATAGACTCTTAGACTATAGATTATCTATAGTCTAAAAAGCATAGACGTATCACCATTATAGCTTCATAATTAATGCATGCCCACAAGCAGACACGTTACAAAAATGTTTTCAGACTTGCTTTCATCATTCATTAGACTTACGTATACACATTTTTATTTATTTCATATATCCAGGTTCTGATAACAACTTTCTATATTAAAAAATAACCTTATTCTATAACAATTACAAACGCATACAGCTGTGACAGGAAATCTAGTATGTTGTACGTGATTTGTAATCCAAATGGGAATTAAAATTATGCATAATCAATGACAATTCTTTTGACTATTTTTTCTATGCAATAAATAATGATACCTAAGTGTTGCAATACCGGTTTATATATTTGTATGTTTATCTTTTCGATGTGGGAGGCGAACGAGTTGGTCTTATGGCCAAAAGAGAATCAACAGAATTGGAAACAATGTGATATTATGTACAAATTGTGTTCTCTACACAAAATATTATTCCAAGCAATTGCATAATCTTCACCGGCTCACATTGCCTGGTAGGCTTGAATGTGGCCACATATTTATACCCGGCATTCAATGTTTACCTACCATTCGAAGTGAATAAATTGTCGTTCAGACCGATATTGATTGTGATCAGTTATTTTAATACTAGGCTCGAGTTTATGGTTGTTGGTGCTCTGTACATAATAGTATTGTTTATTATTCAAGCCGGCTGGAATGTTATAGCAGGTTGCTTTGAATGTTTGTATTGTGATAATGCATTTTATTCCGAGCCTGATAAATACAATTTTAAAGTCTAAACAGTCCGTGTAATGCATTCATTAATAAATTATTTTTGTTTACCGGTGATATTTTTTTTAAACCGAAAAGACCGGTCTGATTCACGAAAAATAGTTTTTTTTGGTAAAAAGGGAAACACTTATATGATTTTTTTTATAAATAAATACATACCTACCACTTCTATTTTACACATTAATTTTATTTACAAATCTTAAACGTAAAGCCTCAAATATTTTTATCCTCCCTTGTAACGTTGCGTTGTTTAAATTAATATGAGCTTTCAGAGAAGCATTATTTTGTAAAAAAAAAAGCGGCTTACGTAGATTTTGTAAATCAAAATGATTTACAATAGTTATTATTATGTCGAACATAAAAATAAACAAGTTTTGTTATGCGATGAATGAAACTAAACACTTTGAAAATAATAAAAAAATGTTTATAACTCAAGTATCCGATAAATTGTTTACAATATGCATATAAGCGACTAAGTATAAAACTGAATAATATTATCGTAAGTTTGTCACAGATCATAACACTAACATGGAACCGGTTTAGGCGGGACGTGTCTAAGAATGGATTAAAAAGATGGAGATGGACTCACCTGACGCGATCAGAGAAGAAGTCAATCTTGGCGTTCTTCTTGGGCTGTGGATGAGTCGGACTGCCGGTGGAAGCTGGACTGCAGGATCCACTGGAAGACATGCTCTCCGCCCTTGCACGAGGCTCGCTGGGAACAGTCTGTCTCCCACTGTTCTGCCTGGCCCTCCTCCTGCGCCGTCTCTCAGGGTCCTCCGCCCTGGCAGACCAGTCCAAATCCTTCTTCAGATGGCCCCTGCCGCACAGACACCCGCAAGCTTTGAACGCCAGGTCGTAGCCCCGCTTGGTCCAGAGGTTCTGGTGTCTCTGCCTCTCTGACCAGGACCTAGCTCTCCCGCAGGTCTTGAGGTAAGTCAGCACGCTCTGCTCCCACAGCTCGAAGCACTCGCGGTGCATGTAGCGGCCCGCCGGGCACGCCTCGTTGTTGCACGTGACGCGCACGGCGTCCCTGGGCGCGTCCAGGCTGATGAGCTGCCCGGGGTGCAGGCAGTCCCCGCTGGGCACGCAGCAGCGCGACTCCAGCCCCAGCTCGGGCACGACGGGCGCGCCCGGCTCGCCCGCGCCCGCTGGCCGACGTGGTGCCATCCCGGACCGAAACAACAAACAATTATATAAACCCTTTTTCAATCTCAGAATTACGATACGTTAAACAAAATAATTAAGAAAAGAGTGTTTGTTTATTTCCGAAGTGTGAAATTAATATTGTGATGTGTGTAACGTAAAATGGCTAGGAACGCACGGTGCACATGCTGACCGCAGCGCGCGCGGCCGACTAATGACCGCACGAACGAAAGCGAAATTTCAAGATCGCGCCGGCTGGGTCGCAGGGAGGGGATGGATGGAGGGGCGGGGAGTGGCAGGGCGGAGGGGGGTGCGTCGCGGCGGAGTATTTCACTTTCGGCCGGGGCGCGTTTCACTGTCGTTGGCAGTGAACCCCGCTGCGTGCGCCGCCGCCGCCCCCGCCCGCGCGCCCGCCCACCTGCACCCCCAGGGCGGATGCACCGGGCGGGGGGAGGGCGGGCGCCGCTGCTACTGGCTGGGACGCCGCGCGGTGAGAGTGCTCTAACGATGCACCCAGCCAATCATACCTACCACCTACCTCTGCTGCACCACAACCTACACTCACACTCATGCTGCTCATTACCTACATACCTACACTACACACTAAACAAAATAACTTTTATAGTAACTTTTATCTATAACACAAATCTTTCAGATGTCGACATTTTCTCAAATTCCCTACATTCGTTTCGAAATTTGGTGAGAGAAATATGCTTTTAAAGAAAAATCCGATAACTGTTTTTAATAACTTGTTTTTTATCCCCTTTCTTTTATGATATGATTTTATTTTCATTTCAATTTTAGTTTGATTGTCTTTATCCTGTAATTCTAATAATTGTAATATTCCTATGGATCTCAAGGTCTACATTTATTTAATTTTTATCAACATTATAATTGTATTATGACTGTTTGCTTCCTAAATAAATAAATAAATAAAAAATAAAAATAAAAAGATTAAAATTCAAATTACTTTGTTTTAATTCTCATGACTTTTATTTGTTTAATACACGACCAGTTTTAGGAGCACTTCAGGTATAAATAATATTATTTACAAAATTACGTAGCAAGGATTTTAATTTACAGAAGGGCTACTGCCGAAAATTTAGATTATATTATATTAATAACGTTCGGTTGCACCCACATAAATAAATAATAATAATAATAATATGCGTTTATTCCAGCTTGGTCATGTGGAGGGTGCAATACATGACTAGCCATAAAAAAAGTTATGCATCAATAGAAAAAGTGCACAGGAAAATACAAAAATGCAGAAACATGAAAATATAGAAAAAACAAAAACAAAAAATAACAAAATTTATAGTTAAACAGATGTTAAACAGTGATAAATATTAGAATGTAAAATAAATATTAGAATGATTTAATTAGGGAGCGCTGTTTTTGTTTAATTTAGAATGTAAATTAAATATTAACAGTAAAATAAATATTAGAATGATTTATTTAGTGAGCGCTGTTTTTTTATGAATCACACTTTAAGGAACCTCTGCGAGTTAGGTAGTGTCAATAGAAAGCGACGATTCTCAAGCAAGATCCAATTACTGTAAGACTATTTAATGAACTTTTGGTGACCGTTCTTTGGTAAAGGGTTATGATTTTGTTAACCCAGCGAAAAGCATAAGTATAATATAAAATTTATAAATATATCATTAATTAATGATATATTTTTGAGCTCGGCCGAGAATCGAACCCACGATTTTCCGATAACGAAACCGAAACGAACTCCGCGTAGAAAACACAGCTTAAATCTTACCGCGTTTGCATAAATCCAAAATGTATGGAATATTTGACGGCACTCCTAGAGAGTAATTATATTTTTTTGTTGTACGCAATATTTTATACTAGGGGTATATCCACAGATCACGGAATATAAAGGTATATCTATCAGACCCTGTTGTGTTATTATTGTTAAAACATACCAAGTATTTATTTACTTTGTTTAAATTTGATAGCTGGTTTTACACACATCTAGACAAATAATAAATTATTTTAATTAATTATTTTAAATAAACGCAAAACCTAGTTATTCCAAATAACACAGCTAAAACAATAACTTTAATAATAACAATAACAAATCAAGTCTAGACAGTAGGTAAATCGTTTCAAACCTAAAAACAACACATAAATTACTAGCATTATTTAATTGCTAATAATAAGTATCATTTGGTGAACTACATTTGAGCCCTATAGAACCAAAGGCAGCAATCTATGTACATTTGTTTGAAAAATAAAAATAAATTAAACATTTGTTTCTATAACATGTCCTGCGTTCATATATACGTAGATATTTGTAGATATAAATGATTTAAATTCTAATTTGCAAAAATAAGACTCATTCGCAGACACGTGTACGTTTACGCTTACACGGGCCGCATGTGCACACGCAAGTTTGAACCCCGCCTGCGCTGTGTCCTACCAACAATAACTTTTACCTTGGTTCAAAAGATGTCATAGGATATTATTATTTAATAATAATTATGATGAATTTAATAATAATTATGATATGAATGAATTATTCATTAAAAATATGCAATATTTAATTATGAATTGATAACTTCAATAACTGTTTCTGGCCATGAAAAATAAGTGAATAGGGGCTGTCCATATATTACGTCATTCGCATTAAGGGAGGGGGGAGTCCGGTCTGCGGATGATGGCAAATGATGTACGAGTACCAAAAGTGACGTCGTTCTTGTAAATACCAATTTCTACAAAATATACAAAATATTATGTAAGTAATATAACATTATTAATGATTAAGCTCATCCATTATTACAGCAAGAGGGGGGGGGGGTCATTAGATAATGACTATAGGATGAGTAAGGGGGGGGGGGGGTCGAAAATCGACCAAAATCGATGACGTAATTTATGGACGGCCCCATAGTAGATCTATAAAACAACAAAAAAATCATGAACATTAAAATATAAAAAAAAAACTTTCATGAACATTGCAACTCCTGCCGCTCTTCCCTGAAATCGGAATGGCATTGTCAATCTCTTATTTGATTCTTTACAACTTATAATACTAACTAAAAGATTCTTACACGTAAAACTTATACAATCATATCATAATGAGAATCACCTTTTTAAGATTAATCATCCTAATATTTGGAACGTGCAAAGAAATAAAAATTACCCTAGGCCAGCATGAATGTACATAGGTAGGTATTGTAGCGGACAGTTGGCTTACTACCCCAATATTGAAACCAGATCAATATTATAAAGGGTTGAAATGACTCCGGCAGTCCCTTATACGAATTACGTCATATCCTCAAGGACACAAAATGAACGAGGTAGGCAAAACTAACGCAGCTTTGTTTTTGCTTATAACAACAACAAAATATCTTTGGAAAAAAGGGTAAGCTACGTAAACAAAGGGAATTCGCGTGACCTATTTTTTGTACAATTATCACCTTTGAATCAAATACCACATTAATCAGATTACATTGTAAGCAAACAAACAATAATATGTGAGACATAATTTGAGTCGTTTAAAATCAAAGGCAGCAATGTAGGATTTTCCTAAAAGGTAATAAATGCATATAAATAATGAGAAAATTATTTCCTGCGTTTCCATCTACTTATCTTTTTTTCAGAAAATCCTAGATTACTGCTTTTGATTCTGAACGATTCATTTGTCCCATTTTGCGTTTCCTTGGTGAACTTTTTGGTATTGAGAAGGTCGGAAAAGCCATGACTCATCCCTTACCAATGAATGAGTCAGAGGGGCTTAAGGAAAATCGATTTTCCACGGAAATGACGCTGATTTTACTCGAGTACAATGTTACATAAAACTTCAGGTATCCAACAAGTACTCTCACATAATCTTCTTGATATTTACACCCGTATCGCCACCTTAAAAGTAAAACTGAATAAATAATAATTCACTGATTTGAGAAATCGTAGATTAAACCTTTTATTGGGAAAAACTTATCATATTTAGTGAACTAACTATAAGGAACTCTATAATTTAAGTTGTAAAGATATATTACATTTAAGATTTATATTATGTCCGATTGATAGCTCAGTTGGTAGAGTGCTTGCATTCTACCCCGTGAGCTCGGGTTCGAATCCCACCGAGGAGGGTGTCAGAAATGATTTCCTATTTCGGTGTTTATTTCAAACCCCATAATAAAAATACCGGCAAGGTTTACTCAGCTTTCAAAAGAAATGAGTACCAGCCCCCTCGGAAGCTGGGAAACCCCCACTTCAACTGAAGTGGTTGGCGTAAGGCCGGCCCCCTTACCTGTAAAAATATATAGGTTCAACTCGCTACATGCGACCCCTTCGGGGATAACGCGGCAAGAAGTTACACTATATGTGTAGCTTAGTTGCGTTTTTTTTTTGCGTTGCGTTTATTCCTGCAAGTAGACACGTATAAGTTCGCGCTTAAAGATGCCGCATGTGAACCTACAATATAAAACCAAATCTAAAATGAACATGTATGCAAGCCTTGCAACTCTTGCCGACCTTCCCTGAAACAGAGGTGACATTGGCAAAGTGCTCATGAAAAGCTTCTTAACTACAAGATTTTCACACTTTTTTAGTTTATTCTCTCGTAGAAAATACGAATACCGGTGCATTTATCTGAGAAACTCATTTTAGCTTAATATCTCACTTGTTGAGTTTAACGTTTGAGGTATCGATATATTGTTACACATACGTGGGTAGAGATTTTCTTATAAATACCAAGTTGTTACTATTTCCGTAACGTTGAGTAATCATTGAAAATATTGTACTTTTTTTTGTTTCCAATTTAATTTACGGCTTTGAAATGAGCTCATCGTGCTAGAACTTGCATTTTCCGTGTGACACATATTGAGAGGTATTTTCTTTGTTAGTTTTTCTTTGTCATTTTTTACCGAGGTCCGCACGTGAATTGGCATAGACAATTTTGTGTCGTCACCCGGCCGGGTTGCTAGTGAAAAGACATACAAATATATTGTCATTAATTTCTTTTAAAGATTTTGTTGTTTCTATATACCTGAATGTTATTTATTATTTGTATTCCTTGACTTAAAGGTTGGTATGAGACTGACCACCCATACTGTAAAAAATGGTTCAGTTTGCCAATGTCACCCTTAGACGCAACGTAAACGCTACACATACAATCGATTATGTATCATATTATTTTGTCTGCTTTGTATATTGACATTTTGAAAATTTATATTTGAATTTATTGTACCTGAAAATGATCAAGAGATCAAAAACGTTCGTTTATATTAATTAAAATAAAATTGAGTGAAAATACAACGGTGGTTAAGTATAATTGTTTTGGTTCTATAAAATTAGGTAGAGATCAATAATGCATCAGTGGAAAGATATTTTTGTTGAATTAAAAGATAGAAAAAAAAAAGAGAGCAGTCGACGTATGGGAGGTATGCCACTTGGACGCCTATGCGAATAGCTCATATGAACGTACGTGACAAAATGCTCGATTCGCTTTAGTACTAGGCTACTATCATAATGAGAATAGCACAGAATCGCCCACGTTTACTATGCGATTACTATTTTGATTACTATATGATATAGTGCCAACGAAGCATCCCAACCAAATATATTTTTACATTAATACTCACCTTATGTTTGATTTCAAATGGATCTACAACGGCTTCCTCTTTTGTAAATGTAAGTATATAAGTTTACTCATAATTTATCATCTTACATCACTTATAAAAATCTTTATAATCATCATCATCATCATCATCATCATACTCAATAGTGAATCGGTAAAAGTATTTACATAAAAAGTAATTGCAGTCTGAAGAATGAGAAAAAGAGAATTCATGAAAATATCGCCACCTCAAAGGTAAAACTGAATAAGTACTGATCCACTGATTTGAGAAATAATAGATTAAACATTTTATTAGGGATAATTTCGCAAAGTAATTGAACTAATTATGAACTTTTTCTTTTATAACTTGTAATTTTGAAGATTTTCCCACTTTTGCGGTGTTTGCTCTTGTAGAAAATAGGAAAAAATATGTTTTTATCTGAGAGCCCCTTTTTGGATTAATATTCCTTGACTTATAGGTTGGTATGAGGCTGGCCACCTATACTGTAAAAGATTATTCTCTTTGCCAATGTCACCCCTGTTTCTGTTAAGGTTGGCTAGAGTTGCAGGGTTTATGTTCATTTGATGTTTGGATTTTAATTTGCAAGTAAACATTAATTTTTTTCTGCGAAGCGTTTTGTTGCCGGAGAGGTTTCTCTGATAAATATCTAGTAATCGAAAACGGCCTTATTCATTGGTTGAACCTACAATCAAAGTTGAACGCACAATCGGTATGAGAAACTTTTTTTTGACTGGTTTTTTAAAATTAAAACCTTTTTATAAATAAGGGGGATTGCTTGAGTATTCGCGCTCTGTAGCGACGGCCAAGCTCGCATACCTCTGCGGCACTACAACAAGTGTCATAGACCCCTAGAGTCTCTAGAATTTAGGCAGTCTCCCACGCAGGATTTCTTTAAAAAAAAAGGGGGCAAAAATCCCACCCATGCATGGGAAGAACTTAGTGGAGACGCATCTCATGGAGGTGCTAGACACCCATAGCAGAATAAAAGCTAGATAGAATTATGCAAGATACAAAAAAACTGACAGCAGCTAAGCAAACACATGACTTTTACAATAAATGAAAACTTTTTTGATTCAAATGAGGAAATAATTTAGTATTAACCATAGGTAATCATGGAAAATATCAAACATTTTCACCCTGAAAAAGTTTAGCTTCGTTGAATACTTAATTTGCTAAATAAGTACATCTTAATTTTTAGATAAACTTGTAACAACATGTTGAAAAGCACGCGTGGAGAGAAATTTAAAAATAAATATTTTTATCGCTTATCTTACATAAGCAGTTGAGTATTTAATCCAATTTTTATTCATAAAATAAACACAGATAAATGCTGTTAAAATTGTATTTACCTATCAGACAGCATACACTCGTACTGTGTCATATCTGTATGCTATTTGTATAACATACACTACTAGTACAGGGTGGCCCAATGTGTCCAGTCTTGTATTTTTTCTGCAATTGAATGATCACTTACAACTGTTTTTCTTCCATTTCATAAAGGCTTCATTTTTTATTTTCATTGAAGAAATCCAAGAATACATTTTTGCCCTCCCATCTGTTACAGTTACTGCATCCTGCCGCCGTTCCACTAGAGGTGGCTGGTACCTACGCCGATGCGTGTCCATTTTTTTCTGTCCTTGCATATCTCTTTCATCTCTTCAACATTCATCACTTTCCTCACACATACTGTTATGTTATTTTAAAATAACATATAAAAAAACAATCTCCAAGTGTACAGTGTGTTTTGTGGGCCGAACGGAGCCGAACGGTCACGGAAGCGGCCGAACTGCGCCGTGTGATCTGATCGGGCCGTCGGTCATCAGTTCCCGGCAAGATGTCAACCGATTAAGACGTCGGCGACCAAGCACCAAGCGGTGCAAGAGGGGGCACTACAATGGAGCTCCCTCCTCCCCATCTACTTGGATTTCCTGCCAGCAAGGCACCCGCCTTGTGGACCAGAGGCATAGGAGCGCCCACCTAGGGGCTCCAACGTGTGGAGGCGTCCGCCTCGTGAGCCGCCGCTAGCCTGGGGCGCTGCCCCAGGCCTTCCGTTCAGAGCTCCAGCCAACAGAGTAGGGAGTGTTTTAGTGACAAATTCAGGTCTGGCCATTCCCTTATTTCCCCTTTTTCCCCCATATTAGTAAAGTAAATAAACCCTTATTTGTTCATGTTAAGCTTATCTTTTAATTATAAAACCCTTCCCAAAGTACAAGTAAGCAACCGAAAGAAAGAACCCCACGCCCTGAGAGTGATGCTGATGAGAGCTAGCCGGAAGTAAGTATCCTGGAGATACCTTCCATTTTAACATAACAATACTCTTCTCTTATTCTCACTCTACAAGTTCCATTCTTTCGTAATTTCAGCTTGTCGCTCTATCCATTTCTTCCTCGGTATCCCCCTTCCACGCTTTTCTACATGTAGGGGATAGGATTCGTGAAATGAGAAATCAAGCAAGTTGTTTTCTTAAATAGATACGTGAAGAGGAATAATTCACTAAGCTTTTTTGCCTGGTCAGAAACAGGTATTGATATTATCAATGAATATTTAATATTTCAATGTTATAAAGAATTATTAATTGATAAATAGCCAATGACAGCAGCTGAACCAGGTTATTATAGATGGGACATGGCGCAGGTAGGGTTCGAACTTGCGCTTGTTTCGAGTTCCAACGCTTTTTTCGTTCAACCTTACCAGCGGCAATCATCAACCTTATCATCGTGTTGATTGCTTCAATAGTTTTAATGTTTCTGTTTTATAAATATTTTGAAGCATAAGTGATTTTTTCATCCTTTTTCAAAGGGCAGATGAAGTAATTTGTCTTGTTAGAATGAAACCTTTTAGGTAGACTTAATTATTTTTTTAAACATCACATGATACCAAAAAAATTAAGGAGCTATTTTGAAATGTTACGTCGAAAATTCTGACTTTATTCACAAATGCCATTTAATGTTATTTTCTTCATTGTTTGCTTTCCTCTAGAACCTAAGGTCTTATCATCAAACCTTGGTATTGAGCTGTTTTCAAATGACTCATGACTTATTTCATCTTGTCGATCCATCGACTTCTACCTCTTAGAACGTAACTAATCTACACACAAAGTGTAACTCCCTGTCACGCTGTCCTTGAAGGAGTCGCATGTGGCGAATGGAAAGTATTTATTTTTGCAGGTACGGGGGACGGCCTTACGCCAACCTCTTTAGTTGAAGTAGGGATCTTAGAAGTGATTGTAAATATAGTCCGTTTTATTTGCGCCACCCTACACACGACGCAGCTATGTCAATAAAAAATATTAATATTCTCACCTATCTTGTTTTGACGATAACAGCTGTAAAGACTCGGTTGCAAGTAAGCAGACATACGCTCAATATAGATGGCATGTTCAAAATATGAATTCAGAAACATCTTTAATCTAAGTTGCAAAGATGTAAAATTAATATTAAATGCATGCCCACAAAGAGACATGTGAAAGTTCGCGCTATCAAATTCTGCATGTGTATTTGCAATTCAAAAAACAAACCTCATATAAACATAAGTCTTGCAACTTTTGTCGACCTTCCTTGAAACGGGGGTGACATTGGCAAAGTGAGCCATTTTTTTACAGCTGGGTAATCAGCCTAATATCAACCTATAAGTGATGGGATATACATACATAGTTTTAAAAATAACGCCAATTTTAGACTATATCTGTAATCAAAGTTGCAAAGATAAAACATTTAAGATTCATATTATATGCATTCTTACAAGTAAACACGTATTAGTGGACTTACAACATGAAAGCCCAATCTCAAATGAACGTAAGCCCTACAACTCTTGCCTAAATACCTTCTCTGAAACAGGGGTGAGATTGGTAAAGTCAACCATTTTTTATAGTAGTTGCAAAACGTAAAAAACGCCCTTGAAGTGCCTAGTGGCACTGAGCCACCATCATGCCTATTTTAACATTGCATGCTGCGGCTCAAAATAGGGACTAGGTGCTTTTGTTGAACCATTGTGGCTGATGTTTCAGTCACGATGGCCTTACTAGTGCCACTCGTACCACTAAACGGCGCAATATACAAATAATTAATAGACAAATTTTTATTTACCTATGACGTTTGCCCGCTAGGGCAAATTCAATTTCAGAACATGCATGCCGGAAACGTTCCACAAGCAAAGTGTGTGTTGGAGCCATAGGTGCAAAATATTGTTATGTTTTTACCGGGGTTCTCTTTTGATTAAACTGCAATTATTAATTTTAACATAATTTATTTTACACGGTTTGGTTAACAATTTACAGCAATTGACAATCACTGCTTATTTGCCCTACACGGCAAAATGCTTGAAGTGACTAATATCGTGATGCCCTATTGCAGTCCCTTTATAAAGGTACCTACAAATAAATTTACAGGCGTGGGTAGGTACTCCAAGTTCGTAACATTATCAAATCAGGATAATGATCCAAATAAATGTTGAAGACCTTGTTGAAGATTTTTTTTATTCTTTCTTTTAATTAAAAAAAACTGAACTTCTCATATGGATTAACTTATACCTTCATACTTAGTTGTATTGCCAACCTATAGGAAAGTTATTTACAGACAATAATTCTTGTCAAAAAAAACAATGTCAGTTACATAATAAACAAAGCTGAAATCAGTGGAGAAAAAGTTGTTTTTGTTAGAATTCCCTAATCGTCATAATTAAATACCTCAAAGGGGAAAGGCTATCTCTATTACCAGTATAAAATGTTGAAAAAAATATCACTATCTTTTACTTCAAGTAATGAAAAAACATATTTACTCATGTGCACTTGCAAACCATCACTTTTGAATCTATTTTAAAAAAAATACTAAATAAGTAAAATAGATACACAATTAGGTATGTTCATATCGTTTCATCCGCATATAATACCTATATGTTGTATCAACCTACTATATATTCATGGATGCACACAAATCGAGTTCGGATTTTATAGTTAGGCTTAAGTTAGGAGAAGTTCGGATTTTATAATCTGTAATCTAAGTTGTAAGGATATATTAACGTACAATTAAGATTCATATTACACAAATAATAATAAATAATAATCTAAGAAGCAAAGATATATTAACATTCAAAACTTATATCAAATGCATGCCCACAAACAGACACGTGTAAGTTCGCGCTTACAAATGCTAAATATTTACTTACAAATTAAAAGCAAACCTCAAATAAACATACACCCTGCAACTTTTGCTGATGTTTCCTGAAACAGGGTGACATTGGTAAAGTGAACCATTTTTTACAGTATGGGAGGTCAGCCTCATACCAACCCATTAGTCAAGGAATACAAATAAGAAAAAAAATTAAAAAACACGCATTCCAATAAATATTGGTCCAAGGAAAAAAATGAACTTGAACGTTTTTTTGGGTAAACACTAAACAGTGTCCCCCTTATTCATAAAAAGGTTTTAATTTTTAAACCAGTATAAAGTCAGTTTTCCCATACTAATAAGCTGGTTTATTTCTGGTTTTGGGTTCAACCGATCTAATGAATAAGGCCGTGTTAGTTTAAAAAAATAGAGTAATAAATAAGTGAAAATTTACTGAAAAGTTGAGTAAGTTAAAAAGTTTAATTTAATTGACCAAAGAAAATTCCATAACTGTTGCAAATTTATGGCCCCACAGCCCTGATAAACGCTAAAAAACAATAACGCTTATCTTAACAGCATTACATTTTTAGCTTGTGTTAAATATCCACACAAGATAAAGCAATTTCATGGCAATAGGTTATCGTGGCGGTCATAGGGGCCATAGCTAAAATGTTGCAGTAATTGTATTGTATGGAGAATTTCTCCATTTCAACAGTAAAGTTTATCGCAAAATTTTAATAAATAACGAAGGAAATGTAGCTATAATAATGGCCATGTAAACGTCTGTGCAGTAGCTATAACCGAAGTAAATCATTCATTTATGACCATCTTTACAAATAATATTAGTGAAAAAATAAAACATAATTTGAACGGTCCGTAGCTCAGTGATAGCACTGCGGACTTTGAATGGGAAGGTTGTGGGTTCGAATCCCGGCGGAGCACAAAAAATATACCATTTATATTTTCAAATTTTCTCTTCGCATTTATGACCATCTTTACAAATAATATTAGTGAAAAAAGAAAACATAACTTGAACGTCCGCAGCTCAGTGATAACACTGCGGACTCTGAATGGGAAGGTTGTGGGTTTGAATCCCGGCGGAGCACAAAAAATATACCATTTATATTTTCAAAATTTGCTCTTCGCTGGGTTGAACAAATCATAAACCTTTCCCAATGACCGGTCACCAAAGGTCCATCCAGCCTTACAGCAACTGGGTCTTGCTTGAGTATTGGCGCTTTGTAGTGACGACTAAGCTCGTACACCTCTGCGGCACTACAACAAGTGTCATAGACCCCTAGAGTCTCTAGATTCTTGGGAGTCATTTCTTAAAAAAAATAAAAAAATAATGGATCTGCAAGAAAACCTGTTAGGGGCTTTCACAAGAAATGAGAGCTGGGAAATCCCCACTTCAATGAAGTGGTTAGCGCAAGGCCGGCCTCCATACCTGTAAAAATAAATAGGTTTCACTCGCCCCATGCGCCCAACGCACCAAAAAGTAACACTATATAGTTGTACGCACCCGTGATGAGGTCATTTTTTAAATTTAATTTCGTTAAATGTGACTAAAAATATAAATTTATTCCAGAAAATTCTTTGTAGATGTTTAAATTTCTTGAATATAAAGTGACATCATGATTGTTGACATTTTTTTTCATTTTTATCTAATGGAATTTTGATTAAACAGGTGGTACCTATACAGACGTGAAAAATAACATTTTTTCACTCGTTCACACAAACATAAATTTTGATCTAGATGCATGCCTTAATTCACAGGTATATTGATTCATTTGCATTAACTATTTATTTTATATCTTTTATTTACAAATCTATTATTTATTATAATATTTATTACGAAAAAATTGACTCATTTTGATAAGAGACACTGCTACATCAAAAAACATTAACAAATTACATTTGTTTACAATAATCATGTAAACGTATAGTGAATACAGTATTTTTGAAGTAAAGCTTATACTCATACTTGTAGCTAGCTACCATTCCACTAGGAGAGGCCAGTATCTCCACAATTGTGTCTCCATTTTGACATTCTTTTCTCGCTTCATTTTTAAAATTCTCAGTTCTGCACTTTGCAGGTTCCATTCATTTGTAATCTTGCTTATTTGATTAAACAATTATTTCCTTCGTCTTCTCTCTTTTGACGCTTACCTTTGACATTACCTGTGTGTACTCTTTTTTTACTCGTTTATTGACAATTTCTTCTAGATCCCCGAATCATCTTATTGTATTCCTTTGTACTTTAACTCTCCTTTCGCCACCTTAAAGGTAAAAATTGAATGAGTCCTGAAGCGCTATTCTGCTAAAGACGAGCTGGCGATTCGTGTCCAAAAATAAGGGGTACTGTGATTTTTTTTTATCTTTGGAGTTCTTTCGCAAGCGCTAGCAATCTCCGACTTTTATGGATATCCGAAGTGTAAGGAATTTAGCAAAATAGCGCTTCTGATCTGTTGATTTGAGAAATTATTGATAAAACATTCTTGGGGGTGTAACTTCTCATAGTAAATGAACTAATTATAAGAAAGTGCTCATGAAAAACTTCTACACTACTGGTTTTTCACACTTTGTTTGTGTTTTCTCTCATAGAAAATAGTAAAAAAGGTGCATTTATTAAAAAAACTCATGTTAGATTCATAAAATGTGAATTGTTCAGTTTGAAAAATCTATATTCTCGTTTATACCGCACTCATTCAAACCTTAGTCATATCGGACCCTAGCATTAAGTCTCACGGATTTTAATTAAGTAAAACGATATTTGTTTAGTATTACAGTAAAGTAATTTGATTCTATGTTCCTACTAAAAAAAACTAGTCGCTAGGTTTTCGTTAAGTAAGCTTAAAAATAATTAAAAAAAACAGCACATTTCATACGATTATGTCATAGATTGATTAATCCTCCACATAAAACATCTGCTATTGGTACAAAGTATAAACTATTTTTGTTACTAAAACAGCTGTTCAAATTTTTGTGTTATTCATTTTGTTGTGATGAATTTGTCTTTGTTCTGTTTTAAGCCCTAGCACCTGACTGAGTATAATATCGTTTCTTATATAACTTCCATATTATGACATAAAAACACTGTTTTTTCTGTCTGCTGTTAAAAAATACATTTAAATTGCATATGAAGAAATGCAGCGATATATTTTTTTTTAGTATCTAGCATGACGTGCAAGCTCTTACTTAAACGTGTCTATTTGTGGGCATGCGTCAAATTTGAATCTTTAAATTTAATATTTTTTCAAGTTGCTTTTGTAATACATTATGGAATGCCATTTTGAATATTTGATTAAAAAAAAAAACAAAACAGTTTCTCGTGTAAATAAATACTCACAAAGATCGGTGAAATAATGAAGCAAAGTTTTTTCTACAAGTTCATAATTTTTTTTTTAATAATAATAAGATTTGTGGAGACCAATGCTATTCATCAACCTATTTTGTCTGGCCAGAAATAGGTACGTATCTAAGCGGCATGTATACACTATCAAAACTAAGCTCATAAAACATACGAATTAAAAAAAGTTACAAAAAAACACACAGCTGTAGCAGGACAAATTTTAAAGTAAAAAAATGTCACCGCATAATCCCATAAAAACACAAGCGTGGTAGAAAATTCATAGCTCCGCTTGTTTTGTTCGCATTTCGATTACGTGTCATAACTCTTCATAAATGGCGGGCTTTAGGATTTACATGAATAATTTGTGATGCCATACCCCTAGTATGAAATTTACGTTTCAACCTCTCAAGAAATGTATGTTCATTGAAATACTCACAAGAGGCGTGTATTTAGTTTACATATATTTTTATTAAACGCTATTGTTGAGTTTAAGCGTAACGTTTTATACTTGGAGTGTGATTCATGGCAAGTCCTATTATTGAAATCTCTTCCATAGATGTGATAGATATGGTTTACAATACAAAAATTAATAAAAACTACTAGCCGTATTCATAGACAACACTCAATTTTCAATGCTGAGGGAGCTCTGTGCATCAGCGCGAAAGGGTGTCATTCTATTGTAGCTACTAGACTTAGTAAAGCAAAAAAAAATCATCCTTTTCTGTTTCAATCCTAGGATTGATTTGCAGCAATATTTTAATCCGCCTTTTTTGCCATTTATCCACAAACAAGGCAATGTTTTTGAACTTATAGATCAAGGAACAGCACATATTGAGGTTTGAACGCCTCATTCAAAGATTTAAGAACCGTTAAGAAGAGTTAACACAATGTTTGGAGAGCGTGCATTTGCAGTTGCTGGTCCTCTGGCCTGAAACCACCTGCCACATCATATGAGAGAGTTAGAGGACCATGGAAAGTTCCGGAATGCAGTGAAGACAAGTAAATTTCTGGCATAATTTGCACAAGCGCCCTTGGAGTCACTACATCACGAAACGGCGCTATAAAGAAATCATCAACTCATTATCATCACCATCATCTCATCAGCGGAAGTCTGTAAATATACTGGAACAGATCCAAAAATTATTTCTTTATGAGGGAACGTGAATATTATCAACCATATATGCATCATGAGGAGCTTCTTCAGGAGACTGGTTTCAGAAGCCTGGATACCAGGCGCAATGGGTAATTTATGGTGCTTTCTCATTAAGTCAGCAACGGATTAATAAACAGTCCCACCCTGCTGGAGAGCTATAGGTTGTATGTGCTAAGTGACTACAACCGTGAGCGAGGGCATAACTTATTTTATGTACCGAAAAGCCGTACGGATGACGTCGCACAGCATCCGGTAACTCGAAGTATAAAACTCTTGAATGAGTTTAATATCCAAATCTTCAATTGCAGTTTAGAAATTGAATAAGAGAGTTCCTCCCAAAGTGTTATTGGCTGAGAGGGTGTACTTTAATTAAGGAAACCTGTCGTGCACAAAAAAATCTCCCATTTCATCCTGTAGGAGCTTTCAACTTGGTTATCTTTGGGCAAATGTCTGGCAAGCTTTTGAGATAGCGCTTCGAAAAAACAAATTCTTATGTAGGTTAATGCTTTCAAGTCAAAATGATTCTAGTATACCTATGTACTACGAGTATCTTTAAATGAATAAATTTGAACTGTTATCAGAACATTCTGTTCCCATACATAAATTTGCATATTCTCGAAACTTGACTTCAAATCTCTTGTATAATTTCCTTGAAACAAAGCATCTTATATTTTTTCATGAAATATGTTCTTCATATCCTAATACACTCTTATCATATTTAAATTAATCATCTGAATTCACATGAATATTTTCATTTGTCTTTCTTACACCGTCCCGTCCCCACTCGCACACATCCACCAATCTGCCAGATTTGCCTAAGTTATTCCTCTTGCATAGAGACAAAACAAAATAAATAGACGTATCTGCACACATAAATCAGCCGCGCTAGAACGCAGCGACACTGATATTCAAAATACTGCGTGATAAATTACCTTTGTGTGGAGAGCCGAGGAAAAGTTTTCCGAAGGACCATCTTTATTCGAGCTCTCGATCCGCTCCATTCGGGACACGGAAAAAAGCACTCTGTTATCGAGACATATTTTTATGCATTTCGAGGAGACAAACTGTATATCCGAATATACAGTAAAATTGACAAAACTGAAAAACAAACAGTCATTTTCCAATCATGTTGATTGTGACGTCAATGCTAACAAATCGAAAACAATTGATGAAAATGGGAAAAAATCTTAAAATATGTTCCTCTCGCAATATTTTCATTTTGAAAAAAATTGCTTAAGCTGATAACTTCGTGGTTGCATTTTCATTTAAATCACCCCTTGAAGATTTTTATCGAGCTAGGGCTCAATTATTTCGCCATTGACAATATATTAAAAAAATGTACGAAGTAAGATGCGATTTGAATCTTGTGCCGTTTTATAAATACTTTTTATATGTTGTTACTACTACGGCTCCTAAAATAGAAGACGCCATAAACACCTTACACTCTCATCACCACAAGGCAGAAGGAGACCAGGAAGGCCAAAAATGACATTGATGGAAGGTATCAATGGAGATGCAGCTAAGGCTACGTGGCAGGAGAGCAAGGAGATGGACGGGCGAGAGTGGAGAAGAATCCTGGACTTAGCCAAGGCTCACTCATGACTGTCGAGCTCAGCATTATGATCCCGTACGACTGCTACTCCCGAAGGAAAAGCGTTTTCTTTTGTAATAAATTATCTTACCAATTAGATTCCCCACACAATGGGCCGATCAAGTGAAGACAGCAACATGCATTTCTGTGGTTGGAGCGCTGTGGACAACGAAGTCAAGAGAGAACTGGAGAATAGTGGTTGCTTCCAAAAGCGTCACAACCCTCAGCAATGAGGAACATGATTCAGAAGGGAAAAGATTTTGCCAAAATATATAAAGAATACAATATTCTTTACATTCTCATTTTCACATTAATTTTACTAGACTTCTATTCTCTCATAATTTGAGATCGCTTAGTGCAATGTATCGTAAAGTATTAAAAACATAGAACATTTTTTACTATTCCAAACCCATCATTCACCATAACTGAGATATTATTTCAAAAATCGTTTCTCCTGAGCAGTTTTATGGCAGACACACTGTAGAAAACGACCACCTTTTAAAAGTGAACCCCAAAACTACAAAATTTCATCCCTTTGGTGGAGGAATATAGGTATTTTTACACAAGGGCGACATCCCTCACGCGATATTTTAAGGAATCGCCGTAGTCTAGGTAAAGGAGAGGAAAGTATGTGAAGCGTGAGGCATAAAAACGGCGATAAAATGGTTCGTACGAAGATATTTATCTTCGGATAAATTGGCTTTATCCTTTTCATATATTCGCTATCCTGTAAGGCGCCTTCCATTCCTTCTCCTCTCCCTGCAACGGTAAATTTTATACTTTTGCGTTTTGAGTTATTATTGCAAAAATCTTACTCCATTGAAAAGAATAAAAGTGGATGAAGCTATGTAGGTACATATCACTATAGGAGCGCGTCTAATATACAATTAAAAAAATAATACTTCCATTTTAAAAAATGCAACTAAGCCACACATATAGTGTAACTTCTTGCCTACTTATTATTTTTACAGGTAAGGGGGCCGGCCTCACACCAACCACTTTCAGTTGAAGTGATTACCTCTACATTAAGAGACCAGAAGCGCTATTCTGTTAAATTCCTTACACTTTGGATATCAATACAAGTTGGGGCTTGCTAGCGCTTTCGAAAGAACTCCATAGATAAAAAATCACCGAACACCTTATTTGTGGACACGAATCGCTATCTCGTCGCCTGAAGGTCGTAAGGAATTTATCAGAATAGCGCTTCAGCTTCACTGGTCTAAAATTGGGGAAAGGATAGAGTACAAAAAAAACTATATATCGATACAATTTGTTACCCCGCGGTATATTTCAGAACTTTGTGTGATGGAAACAGTGGAGGGTAAGGGGCTGGCATTAAGATCTGCAATAGTACTGATATGAATAAATTGATTGTTCCAAAACGATTTAATAAAGCAATGTACTTGGATTGTGCCTTTTGTATGGCTGTACCTGTGCTGTGGAATGCCCTACCCCATGAGCTTAGAGGCGTAGAAAGTGCAAGTGCATTTAAGTTGGGATTGAAGTCATGTTTGTTCCGGAGATGTTTACCTACAGTTGAATAGTGCTCTTGCAGTGATTTATCACAAAACGGTACTTTAAATATTGAATTTTTTTTTTTTTTTTTTACATTGTACTTTTGCAACTACAAAAAATATATGTAAATACAGGTCAATTTCGACCATAGCACATCAAATAAATCTTACAAAGTAAAAATGCATACTTTAAACTCTGAAGTAAATTATATTTTCAATCGAAAGCACAATGGATTTGAGAATTTCAGTACACATTGCCATTTTGTCATTGATACTAATGAATGGAAGTGAAGCATATATTATTGCTTTAAAATCTTTTCTGCATGTGATAAAAAAATTATATAACTGATTGCAAATGTGGACTCATTATTATTTGAACAACAAAAATCCTCTTTCAATTTTTCAATCTTTACTCACTTTCCGATGAATAAACAAAAAAGAAAAGTGTTTACATTGCAACACACATTTTTAATTCTCTTTGTTCAACGCTTCGTGTATTGAAATAAGAAGATGGAAATAGCGCACGATTTCAATACGAAATGGGGGGCGCGCCATCTAATGAAGATTTATGCTGTTCGATTATATTTAAGTAAATACCTACAAGCGCTAGCGTTTTAATTTATTTCCCTTACACTCGACTTGTCATTTGTCCCATACATTTCCATTTCCATATTTTTTATTTTCATCCATGGATTTTCAGTTTGTGAGTCACATTTTATTTTTCTTGTTCTAAGGATATGACAGAAACTTTTTCATGCCTTTTTCTTCTTCTTTTTGTGACATTGTGGCAAGATCATTGACTATCGAGGCTATTTTATGTGACTAAATAGAAGGTACATGTTTTTCGTTCCGATTAATATGTCCAGGGTACAAGGGCTGTCTTTTTTATCGTAGACAATTTATACCTTTAGACTCAAATATAACGAGAAAATTGATCAAGTTAGAAAGGTCAAGGTTGTATCCCTTATTAATACCAAAGCTGAGCTCCTAATATCCGTCAGTATGCAAAAACTGGTGAACTTTGTAGACTACTATAATATCTACTCAGTTAGGCACATAGTTAAATTTTTCGAATACCTATAAGATAAACTGTTATGGGAGAACTGAAATCATTCTCGTCGTCTTGTTGGCGACGTAGCCTATATATACAGGAGACATCCTCTCTGCACGACGACTGAGGGTGAACTGGTTTATTTTGGCCACATTATAAAATATAGTAAGTATACTCTCCTGCATCTCATCAAACAGGGAAGAATGGGGGAAGATGAGATCCAGGTCAAAGAAGAAAAGAAAGAATCTTAATAGATTAAAATAAAAAACTTATTTGTTACAATTCACATGAGCTTTTATTATTTTTAAACACTACCGGTTTCGGGAGAAGCAATACCTCCCATCTTCAGGTGTAAATATAAACTTTTATATTTACACCTGAAGATGGGAGGTATTGCTTCTCCCGAAACCGGTAGTGTTTAAAAATAATAAAAGCTCATGTGAATTGTAACAAATAAGTTTTTTATTTTAATCTATTAAAATGAACTTTCACGAAGTAACTGCCAAAAACCTAGATAATAGAAAGAATCTTGTTTGAAGAACCTGAGACAGTGGTTTGGTAGAAGTACAAGATCTCTTCTGTGCCGCAGTATCGAAGGGGAAAATCGCTACGATGATTACCAATCTTCATTAAAGAGTCATAGGAAGAAGAAAGAATCTTAATAGATTAAAATAAAAAACTTATTTGTTACAATTCACATGAGCTTTTATTATTTTTAAACACTACCGGTTTCGGGAGAAGCAATACCTCCCATCTTCAGGTGTAAATATAAACGTTTATATTTACACCTGAAGATGGGAGGTATTGCTTCTCCCGAAACCGGTAGTGTTTAAAAATAATAAAAGCTCATGTGAATTGTAACAAATAAGTTTTTTATTTTAATCTATTAAAATGAACTTTCACGAAGTAACTGCCAAAAACCTAGATAATAGAAAGAATCTTGTTTGAAGAACCTGAGACAGTGGTTTGGTAGAAGTACAAGATCTCTTCTGTGCCGCAGTATCGAAGGGGAAAATCGCTACGATGATTACCAATCTTCATTAAAGAGTCATAGGAAGAAGAAAGAGATAACGAGCCTTATTAGGCGGGGGAGAGCATTCGATATATGCAAAAGTAGTCTCAATTGTTGTTGAAAGCGAAAAAATTAATTCTTTACTCTGATATGAAAGTGCACTTGTTTTATGTCACACACTAATAAATAAACATATGTGTGATAGAAAATTCAGTACAAAAGAACATATTGTTACAATGTGGACTTTTGTATAACATCCATATGTAATTTTATCTCGTCATTAGTGTTTTCTAGATAAAATAATTATAGCATTATTTCCCACTTACTAACATAAAAATAAAAATAAAACACATGCTTTCAAACTGATAAAATAAACCTTACCACTTCAAACTGAGTACAACGATTATGTGCGTATGAATTATAGGGAAGTGCTTCAATAATATTTACAATTAACTTGTTTTTTTTTTAAACTATACTCAAGTTCGGTACGTAAAGCTTGGTAAAGTACTTGCACTTGTAACGAGATGGATTTGTTTGTTAGGTAAAATGGAACATGAGATTTGAATTTGAATGAAAAGAAAAAACAAAAGAAGGTAGAAAGAGAGGAGAAGCTTGCCAGGCGGGATAGCCACAAGCCTGTGTAATTAAGAATAAAGAATATTATTGTGCTGTGGTTAATTGTGTATACATTGTGAAAGAAATAAAAGTAAACATATTAAAGTGTGTATGTTATATTATTAATTGTGTCAATCAGCAGGACAGAAGAAAAACCCTCACATTTTGGCGCCCAACGTAAAAGAAAAATCTGTAAATGAAATTCCTATGAAGAAAATTTTCTCAAACAAAAACAAATGACATTCGATTCCAATAAATGACATTGAAAACAATACAATATATGAAATAATTAAAATTGAACAGATTTATGGTTGTGAAAGCATCAACACGTTTAAAAGCTAGTGAAGACATCGACTTATACAATTAACAACAAGAAATTACAAGATTTGAAACGCTGTTTGAAAATATTGAAGGTGAGAGAATTCAAACTACCTACATTACGTTCAGAAGAATGGAAATTTAAAAATCGAACGTCGCGGGAGAATGAAGAATTGATATGAACCAGTTTGTTTCAAATCAGTTTAGATAAATATATATAGATGGTGTTATATTTAGTTTGTATGAAAAAAAATTTTTCAATGAAATGATTTTTTTTTAATTGCATAAATTGAAAATATACAGCAAATGACGAAATCTAAAAAAAATAAATAATAAAAAGGATTTAGAAAGTAACACAATGGAGTCCATAAATTTTGATCCTCTCAAATTAAAAATATCTTTTAATGGTGAAAGTGAACCAAATGAATTTATAATAAGGTTAGAAGAATTAGCCAAAGTCTACAAATTAAAATTAGATTATTTGGTAGAGTGTATGCCTATATTTTTAACAGATTTTCCGTTAACTTGGTACAGAGCAATTAACTGTGAATTTGATTGGAAAATTTTTAAAACCAAATTCTTACAACAATTTGAAAAATATGATTTTCAAAGGAATCTTAAGTTAGAAATTTTAAATATGGTACAAGGTCATGATAATGCATCTGTTTATATTTTAAAGGTCAAATCCAAAAATAATTTATTAAATAAAAGAATGCATGATAAGGAACTTATGGACATAATAATTCATGGATTGTCAGAAAAATATGCAACTTTACTGACAACATCTGAAATTAAAAATACAGAGGAATTATCTACAATATGTAGCAAGTTTGAATCATTTTTCAAATTTAATGAATGTAAGAATTTAAATGTAATGAATGACATAAAAGAGAAAAATGTAATGCAAAAATGCAATTTTTGTAATAAATTAGGACATGATGAAATAGATTGTTGGACTAAAAATAGAAAATTAGATTACATACAGAATAAATGTAGAAGTTTCACAAATAATATAGTATGCCACTTTTGTAATAAAAGAGGACATGTGGAAAGAAATTGTTTTATAAAAAATGGAAATTTTAAAAAACACACAGTAATCTGTTACTCATGTAAGCGTACAGGACATGTACAAAAAGATTGTTTTGTTAAAAATAAAAAAAGTGATTATACAGACAAAACAAAAATGAACAGAAATATAAATATACAAAACAGAACAAATACGACATACAATAGTAATTCAAAAAACTTGTAGATAGTCGGCCTTCAGTACAAACACAAAAATCAGAAATGAAGAGCTGGCTTAATTTCATTCAAATTTTTAATAAAAATTATCAAATTGCACCACTCATTTTTGCTAAACAATTTGATAAAAGACCATTTTTAACAGTAAATATTGAGAACAAAAATTTTACAGGTTTACTAGATTCAGGTGCATCTATTTCTGCAATCAATGAAAAAACATTTGATTATTTTTTACAAAGAAATTACAAAATTATAAAAACCCATGATAATATCTCGTTAGCAAATGGTAAAAATATAAAAATACTTGGTAAAATAAATTTAGAGGTAAAATGTGACAATCAAATAAAACATGTAGATTTTTATGTTTTACAAGGTTTACAACAAGACTTAATTTTTGGAATAGATTTTTGGATAAAATTTGAATTAGAACCGAGTTTAATAAGTAAAATTACATATTCAAATAGCAAAAATATTAGTGAATTAGGTAAAATTACAAATAGAACTAAATTAACAGATAACCAATTACAGCAATTAAAAACAATAGAAAATGATTTCAAGGACATCTCTTATGAAAAAATAGGCTTAGGATGCACAAACCTCATTGAACACAGAATTCAAACAGAAGGTCCTCCAATAAAACAAAAGTATTATCCACTCAGTCCAGCAAGACAGAGACAGGTTAACACAGAGTTAGATAAAATGTTAAAAGAAGGTATAGTTGAACAATCCAAATCTTCGTGGTCCAGTCCTGTTGTGATTGTAATTAAAAAGGATGGAACGCCTAGATTTTGTTTGGACTCTAGAAGACTCAATGAAGTAACAAAACGAGATAATTATCCCATTCCAAATTTAAATCAAGTTTTAGCAAATTTACGAAATGCCAAATATATCTCTTCAATAGATTTAAGCAAGGCGTTTTGGCAAATTCCACTAGAAGAATCGTCCAAAGAAAAAACTGCTTTCGTCGTACCAAATAGAGGGTTGTTTCAATTCACAAAAATGCCGTTCGGTTTAAAAAATTCAAGTTCTGAAACACAGCGTTTATTAGACAAGTTATTTGGACCTAAATTTGATACTAACATATTTTGTTATATCGATGACTTAATTATTATTAACGAAGATTTCAATTCATCAAAATGTGAATTTTGCAAAGATAGTTTAAAATATTTGGGATACATTATTGATGAAAATGGATTAAGGCCAGATTCAAATAAAGTCAAGATTATAGAGGAATATCCTTCACCGAAAAATGTAAAACAACTACGAATGTTTTTAGGTTTGGTAGGATTTTATAGAAAAGTTATACGAAACTGCAGTGAGATATCATATCCACTAAATAAATTATTGAGAGGTAAAAAAGGTCAGAACAATTTTAATTGGTCAAAAGAATCTGAGGATGCATTTAATAATTTAAAATTAGCCTTAAGCACAGCCCCTGTATTAATATGTCCGGATTTCACAAAAGATTTTTTTTTACACACTGATGCCAGTAAAAATCAAGTAGCTTCAGTATTAAACCAAAATATCAATGGGTCCGAAAAGCCAATAGCATATTTTTCAAGAAGTTTGACAGTTAGAGAACAAAACTATTCGACATCAGAACGTGAGCTTCTTGCCATTGTAGAGTCAATTGAACATTTTCGATCTTATCTAGATGGGATGAAATTCAAGGTAATAACTGATCATATGGCATTAAAATTCTTGAATAAAATATCAAATCCAACAGGTAGATTAGCAAGATGGGCCATGAGACTTTCACAGTATGAATTTGAGATTGAGCATAGAAAAGGGAAAGAACATACAGTGCCAGATGTATTATCTAGGATTCCTGGTACTAAAGAAATGGAAGTAATAAATTCAAATATTGCAGATCCTTGGTATAATAATATTGCAGAAGGATGTACAAAAACACCACACAAATACAAAAAATTCAAAATGGTAGATAATAAATTATTTAAACTAATAAATGATGATAATCCTTTCACAGAGGAATATAATTGGAAAGAGATACCTATTATAGACAATAGATTAACTATAATAAAGAATCATCATGATACTGGACATGTAGGTATTTTTAAAACTTATAAATACATATCAAGATGTTACTATTGGAAAAATATGTATGCAGATATAAAAAGTTTTATAAATAAATGTCAAAAATGTAAAATGTATAAGCCGAATAATTTACCTCCAGCAGGAAAAATGGAAAATAGAAAAAGAGTGGATAGACCGTTAAAAATGCTGAGTATTGATTTGATAGGACCATTACCAAAATCAAGTACGGGCTATATACATATATTATCAATAATAGATGTTTTTACCAAATATTGTTGGTTATTTCCTTTAAGAAGAGCTACTACAGAAGAAATAGTAAAATTAATAGAAAATAAAATATTTTTAACAGAAGGAGTACCGCAAACGATAATAACAGATAATGGAAAGAATTTAAAGTCTAATGCATTTAAAGATTTTATGTACTCATATGGAGTACAGAAAATATTTTATACAACTTTATATACTCCCATGTGCAATAATGTAGAGACATATAATAGAACAATAGGATACACATTAGCTATTTTTGTTGAAAATGAACAAAGAAAATGGGATACTTTTTTAGATTCAGTACAAAGCATAATAAATAATACAGTCAATTTAGCAACAGGATACACACCTAATGTATTAGCAAGAGGTAGGGAGATTGTACTAAATGGTGAAATTCATGGTGAAATAGTAAATGATGAAATAGAATCAAAGGAAGATTTAGATAAATATAGAGATTTGCATAAAGATAAAATGAAGGAATTAAACACATTATACAAAATTGTAACAGAAAATTTATGGGATGCATATAATAAAAATGCAAATTATTATAATAAAGGTAGATCAAATCGTGTCTATGATCAAGGGGATATTGTATGGCGTAAAAATTTCATACAATCAAATGCAGGGAAATACTTCTGTACAAAGTTGGCTCCAAAATTTGTCAAAGCCAGAATAGAAAAGAAAGTTAGCAAGATAGTCTATGTATTAAAAGATATAGACACAAATGTTATAAATAAATATCACATCAAGGACATAATCAAATTAGATTAAAAAAAAAAAAACATATTTTCATGTATATGAAAAATTTGAGGTGATGCATGATACGGTGAAAGTTGATATAAAAGTGATCAGTGAAAGAATGAATTATGAAATATTGCATGGAAGGTATGAAACATTAATTAAACAAAGTATTACATATGAAGGTAAAGTTTTTAAAAAAATTGATGGACTGATAAATTTATTAATGAAAAATAAATTTGAAATAAATTTAAATATTGGGAAAGATGTGATACATGTTAAAAAAAAAAAAGTTATTTTAATGAATTGATTAATAAACTGGTGAATGTTTATTATGTATTGTTATTTGATTATTTTGAATTGTTGAATTAAGTATTAAAAAAAAAAAAAACAAATATTGTTTATAATATTGAATATGAAATTTGTGTTAAAAAAAAAAATATATTAATTTTAGTATGAAAATAATTGGCATTGTTAAAAAAAATGTATTAATGACTGAATAATGTATCAGAAACAGGTTTTTTTTTTATTTTCATATTTTTGAAATTTATCCTTAAAATAAAACAAAATATGTGGCGCCGGCTGAGCATTATGATACATTATTTACTCATTGTAAAAGAAAAAAAAAATTGGGAATGTTTTTTTTTTTTATGAGAGGAAGGAGGTGTATTGTAACGAGATGGATTTGTTTGTTAGGTAAAATGGAACATGAGATTTGAATTTGAATGAAAAGAAAAAACAAAAGAAGGTAGAAAGAGAGGAGAAGCTTGCCAGGCGGGATAGCCACAAGCCTGTGTAATTAAGAATAAAGAATATTATTGTGCTGTGGTTAATTGTGTATACATTGTGAAAGAAATAAAAGTAAACATATTAAAGTGTGTATGTTATATTATTAATTGTGTCAATCAGCAGGACAGAGAAGAAAAACCCTCACATTTTGGCTTGTTGGACTAAAAATAGAAAATTAGATTACATACAGAATAAATGTAGAAGTTTCACAAATAATATAGTATGCCACTTTTGTAATAAAAGAGGACATGTGGAAAGAAATTGTTTTATAAAAAATGGAGCCTTATTAGGCGGGGGAGAGCATTCGATATATGCAAAAGTAGTCTCAATTGTTGTTGAAAGCGAAAAAATTAATTCTTTACTCTGATATGAAAGTGCACTTGTTTTATGTCACACACTAATAAATAAACATATGTGTGATAGAAAATTCAGTACAAAAGAACATATTGTTACAATGTGGACTTTTGTATAACATCCATATGTAATTTTATCTCGTCATTAGTGTTTTCTAGATAAAATAATTATAGCATTATTTCCCACTTACTAACATAAAAATAAAAATAAAACACATGCTTTCAAACTGATAAAATAAACCTTACCACTTCAAACTGAGTACAACGATTATGTGCGTATGAATTATAGGGAAGTGCTTCAATAATATTTACAATTAACTTGTTTTTTTTTTAAACTATACTCAAGTTCGGTACGTAAAGCTTGGTAAAGTACTTGCACTCTATGCCAAGAGCTCGGGTTCGAATCCCACCGAAGATATCAGAAATCATCTTGCGTTTCGATGTCAATTTCAAACCCAAAATAAAATACCGGCAAGGTTTATTCAGTCTTCACAGGAACTGAGTACCAGCCCCTTCGCGATCTGGAAAACTCTCACTTAAACTAAATTGGCTAGCGAAAGGACGGCGCGCTTACCTGTAAAAATAAATACTTTTCACTGGCCAAATGCGTCTCCTTTGAGGAAAACGCGGCAAGAAGCTACATGATATGTGTAACTTAGTATCGTAGCGCGTACCTTTTATTTTTATAGATCGTTATTCTTATGTAGTAAATTAAAAAAACAAAAAATTATATTCTGAAATGAATTTGCTTCTACCCTATGCACGCTCCTGCCTGACCTTTAAGTTTAAATCTAACCTATATTTAATTTAAGACATTTTTTTTCATTTGAAAATGGAAAATATGAATAAGCGCGCATATATTTATTTACGTACATGTATTTATATTTCAAGTGCAGTTCGTTGAACTCAGATAAGGTGCTTCTTATCAATCGCCAGGCAAAAACTATAATAAACACAATGGGGCGACCATTGTAATACTATTACTGCATAACAACAGTGCAGTGCATAGGAAAACACAGATAACGTGGGTGCATACTACTCAGTACTGAAACGGAGGTGAATTGTTGAACTCTAATAAGTAAATAAATCAATTGTATCCTCCAAAGGCGACAATGTGTAAGTTTTTAGACAGTAAGGTTGGTGAAACCAAGTTTGACTCCATCGTGTGAGATAGGACAGAGAAATGAATGCTGCTGGTGAAGATTTATCATTGCACTTCATCATTTCATCATTACACCTTCACGCTGAAGAAGCCCATGGTTGGCATGAGCGAAACGTCCGGAAGCTCTAGCTCCCATCGACTACGGCAACAGAAACTTCTCTCCAGCATCATCAGCCGGCCGTGTAAGCCTAAAACTCTTATTAAATTGAATGCTGTTTCATAATTTATTTCCGTGTTAGACCAAACTGATCCATAGGTAAATTTTCCAGAGTCGCAGACCATCAGAGAACTAGGGTAGGAGTCTTGGACTAAATACAAAGGACTCACCTGACTCTCAAATGATATTTTTTTAAAGTTTGTGGTTTTCCTGTTGATCGCGCTGGACTTTTGATTCAGTTGAAAAGGCAAGAGGCGTCTCTTCTCACTCCAGGCTAAACAAGCACTAAACTTCACACAAGGGGGGCTGTAACTGAGTAAGTAAAGACGGAATAGACTAATAAATGGCTAAAAGAGAAAGGAATTTAATAGCTTGCGACCCAAAGACAAAGAACCTACCTGAAATTCGATGGAAACGCAATCAGGGCCGCAGTTGTGTCACGACAAATCGGTCAAAGATAACTTGTTCACAGACAGCTCATCAATGGACAAATCAGCCACATGACAGTTCATACATACAACTTTTCGGTCACATGCAATATAGGTCCACAGATGGCTCCATCACAGAAAACTTGCTCTCAAAAATAACTTTGTTATTACTGTAGTTGTAATTAATTGTAGTTTTCTGGGATAAGAACTGTCTGTGGAGCATTTATTTTATTTGACCGAAACGTCTTTGACTGAAAACTTGTGTGGGCGAACTGTTGAACCAAAGCCTTTATATAAAAATGAGAATATGCCTCCCGATGAGCAAGTAAACCTACACTTCAAGGTAGGTACCTAAGTGCTTGAGCCAAGACTGGCCCCTTACTTGTTAAAATAAATAGATTCCACTATTCACATGCGATACTTTTTGGATTAATTAATGCGTTAATAAGTTGCTTTTATTTTGCTTTCACTTGCACTTTGCCAATGTCACCCCTGTCTCAGGGAAGGATGGCAAGAGTTGCAGGGTGTATGTCCATTTGAGATTTGGTTTTTATGTTGTAGGTTTACATGCGGCATGTGCAAGCGTGAACTTGTACGTGTCTGCTAGTGAGAATGCATACAATGTGAATCTCCAATGTAATATATCTTTGCAACTTAGATTAAATTAGATAAGAATAAGTTGCACTGTTTACGTGTACAACTTAGTTCCGTTACGATATGTTTTTCATAAAAATATATAAATATTATGAATAAAAATGGTTAAACCTAATATCTTTTAAGCTCGACAATACTCTTTGAACTGTTGAAATGAAATAATAGGTTTTTTTGTAAAAAAATGCGTTTAAAACCACTTATCATACTGTTTTATTCATTCATTATCTTTCCTGCGTGAAATTCTCATTTCATGTTTACTCAAATATACAGTAACGCATAAAGGCAGTTGCAACTCTGTTGAACAATATCAAAGTTAAACACAATTATCACTAATGTTCTTCTCGAACAATCATAAAAACAAATAAGACCGGTCCGTAGTCTTGTGGGGAACGCTTAGGACTTGTGATTGGACGTTAGTAAGTTCGAATCTCAGCGAAGCATAAAATACATTTAATTTTTCGAATGCGCTCTACGCTGGGTTAAATAATTAATTAATCTAACGATACCAAAGACCGGTCACCAAACGTCCATCCAGCCTTATAGCAACTGGATCTTGCTTGAGAATTGTCACTTTCTACAGCAAAGACTAAGCTTGTAGTCTTGAGGTGTGATTCACACAAAAATAGCACTCACCAAATAAATCTTCCTAAAATAATTATATTACGCATAAAAAATGCAATATTTTAATAACAGTGAACAGGATATATTTTCATAAATAAGATGACGCAGGCGGAGCTCGAACCAGCGTTAGCGGCAATAACGCAAGTTCGAGCGCCGACGCTTTATCCCCTCGACAATCCCAGCGACTGATTTGTTTAATAACTGCTGTTTTAGTGTGAATCGCATCTCAAGAGCCCTCTAAAAGCTTAAAATTACTACCTATCATCATCATCATCATTATTGACACCCAAAATGAGCTTACTTAGCACTTCCAAGAAATAGATAAACCTGTTTTGACGGGAACAGGGATAGGCTAGTTCTCGTGATATTATAGATTTTAGAAATACGTATTCCTTGATGCTGGAGAGTTGATTTCCGGGATCTGTTTGGTCTGTGGGAGCTGGAGCTTCCGGACGTTTCGCCCATGTCTACGATGGGCTCCTTCAGCAGACAACAAATCCCGAAAAGCAGCTCTCCAGCATCATCAGCCGGCTGTGTAAGCCTTAAACTCCTAATTATTTATTGATTTATTCATAAACCAATAAAGTCTTGTTTCTTTATAGCACCTGGTTGGCTTTCGCAACATTAAACTATAAATTATCCATGCTGAATACGTTAAGAAGCAGAAACTACGACGCATTACCCTTAATTTAATAGATCAATAAACAAATTCAAGGTGACTCTACACAAACAAGGATCAACTTTCAAAGAATCTCATTGGTTGATTACGATCTTAAAAATATCATTCAAATATAATATTTATTATATAGGTACTTATTTGAGAAGTGTCCCGTGTCCCTCCTTAATGGACTGGAATCTAGAATTAGGTCACCATTCGTATTTATATTTCTGTTAATAATAATATTAAATAATACTTTGAGATGTTTATAACATGAACACTATTCTTTAGGCACTATAAAAAAGTGGAATTTTTTTCAATACCGAAAATTTGAGTACATAAGTTTCTGTACGTAAATAACCATCTATAATCTAAATTGCAAGGATATATTCATTTAAAGTTCTCAAATGCATGCCCACAAACAAACACGTGTAGTTCGCGCTTACAAATGCTGAATGTGTACTTACAAATAAAATCAAAACCTCAAATGAACAAAAGCGCCACAACTTTTGCCGACCTTTCCTGACACAGGGGTGACATTGGCAAAGTGAACTATTTTTTACAGTATGGGTGGTCAGCCTCATACCAACATGCTATGCACTTTTTCCTTTTGTTTGTACAAAAAAGCTAAATTAAGTAAGTTTTCTTTTTGAAGCTACGTAGAACCTAGAGCGTATCGGGTTCTGACCAGGAAATATCAAATTTGCATACAAAAAACCAGTTTGCCGAATCGCGTCGTGCACTTTTCTACAAAATAAACAACACGCCAAAGTTGCAAACTCACCCGGGGCCTCGCCAAAATTTGCGTCGCTGGTTTAAAAATATTTCAAGGGCATAAAAATGGAACAAAACAACCAGCCTTTGCCCCAAGTATACAACATAACGATTCAACTTTCCAAAAAAATGTATGAGAACCAAAAAAGCGCATCAAAGAGGCGTTTTAGTTTTCATGCTTCTTTGCTAAAAGCATTATGGTTGGATTCAAACGCTTAGTTTTATACTTGGAGTACTGGACTGAAAAAGCAGCTGCTCCGACGAAGTCAATTCAACCCTTATGCACAAGGCAAATAGAGGCGAGAATCGCTTCATGTCGTGCATGTAAAAGATTAAAACATGTTGTTCGGGAGTATAAATTTACTCCTTTGGTAAAAAACACTAAAAAAACTTAGCACAGTTCCGTCCATCTTGCAAATAGCGTTTTTTTTTAACGAGAGCTCGTCAGCAGTTAATACTAATATTAACAAAATGTGGGCTGATATTATTATTATGAAGTATTTATAAACAAATCAGTGGGTCAGAGGAAATGAGGACCAATTTATTTTTATATTGTAAAAGCTACCTTCTTATGAAAACAAAATATTCATTTTAATTAAGATCTCTCTTTAATTACTTACCTGCATTTCAGAAGGTTGCATTTGATGCTCACTGAAAAGAGTAAAATTATAATACCTACCAATATTTTTGTGGAAAATTGATTGTTAACGACATGATATGTGAGTGATACTTTATTGTAAAAACTAAAAGCTCATTGGAAAGCTTTTAAATATTAATGTGATTTGGAAATGTATGAGACTTACTCTTTTTTTATTGAAATCAAATATTCAATTTTCGATGCAAATTATACGTGACTTCTTTATATTCTATCAACAAACAAAAAAAGTTAGAAAAAACATTTGTAATCATGAAAGCGCTCAGTTTATGGGGTAAGCCATTCCATAATTAAAGGCTAGCTGACCAGAACGTAAGTTTAAAATAATAAACCGTATTGCACTTGGTGAAATGAGAAACCTTCGATCTTTCATCTTCTCATACAGGGAAGAATTGAGGGAAGAATCGAGAAAAGATCTGCAGATCGAAGGAGAATATCGTAGAAAAAATTCCCTTTGTCATGAAGCAGTATCGAATTTACGGATTGCTATCTATAATCTATAATCTAAGTTGCAAGGATAGATTCATTCAAAGCTCTCAGATGTATGCCCACAAACAGACACGTGTAGTTCGCGCTTACAAATGCTGATTGTGTACTTACAAATAAAATCCAAACCTCAAATGAACATAAGCCCTGCAACTCTTGCCGACATTCCCTGAAACAGGGGTGACATTGGCAAAGTGAACCATTTTTTACAGTATGGGTGGTCAGCCTCATACCAACCTATAAGTCAAGGAATACGAGTAATAAATAACATTTAAGTATAAGAAAACAACAAAACCTTAAAAATAAATCCATACAAAAAAAGTAAAAAATGTCTTACATCGCTGAAAAAAATCCTTTTGTCATGAAGTAGTATTGAATTAACAAATTGCTATGATCTTCATAAAAGAGGCACATGAAGAAAAGAAAGGAGAAATGTTGTAAGGATATTTTCAACAATTATCCATCAATATATCCAACAATGTATCCAATAATAATCACAATATTTTGTTTATTTTCAAAATCTTCTTTTTCACTAATCGTAGATTTCACATGCGGCATGTGTAAGCGCGAAATTATGCATGTCTGCTTGTGGGAATGCATTTAATACGAATCTCAAATGATACATATCTTTGCAGCTTAGATTTAGATTTAGATTTAGTAGATAATAAAATTTTATGTTTTACTCTGTATTTAAAAAAACTGTATTTATTGAAAATTCCCGCTGGTTTCTGTCAAACTAAATTTGTTTTTTTGCCAAGTTTTTGCATTATTCATTAAGGGGCCAGTGCATTTTCCCACAAAAGGAGTTGGCGTGCTTAGTTTCAAATTAAGGCGCTAGTTCCAAAAATGTTGTTTGGCCTTGGTCCTTACCTCCTCACGGCCCCGGGCTATGGGGCACAGCTACAAAACAACCAAATGGAAGGAAGTGCGGCTTTTGTTTTTGTATGCGGGGAACACAACGTCTTTTCAGTTCCTAAACACGGGCAGAACGTGCCGATATTGGTATGATTTATTTCGGGTTTACTTTTTAAAAAAATGCAGTTGAATTTATTTCTAAAAAAATGATTACATAATATGGTTCACTCTGTACCTTCTGCATTAGTGGTTTCACGGCTTGGGCGTTATAGGATCACTGAAGCTTCACAGAATCGCAGCATATACCAATCGCAGCATATACCAAGGCCTATTCTTGCGTGTTCCTGACCATACGAGACGTTTCTAGAATGGATGTTTCCAGAAAGTGCGAAAAGTAACAACAGTTCAAAGTGTCAAACACTCACCTCTACACACATACATACACAGCAAAAAAACTCGCCTAGGCACACAATCACAAAAACAAGCAGGCACGAACCTGTACATTCACAACAATATAATCAGGATGCAGGACAAAATTAATATCATTCCAATTTTTTTCTTCTTTTAGTCCTTTTCCTTTCGCTCTACCATTAAGAAATAAACTTCATATCTACTCATGGATCTTGAGATGAGGAAGTTGAACTATCTTTCCACTTTTAAGGATGCTACCCTCTGGCTGGGCTATTTGCATTTCATTAGATACGATGTGTGTAAGTCTTTAATGACTCATACTGGAGAAACGATTTTTCAAAATTGTCTCCTAGATTTCTGCTCCATCTCACTATATCTTTTGTTTCACAGGCTTTTCATATGTAGTCAATGCGGATGCGATCTTGCAATGTTTTCTTATGATCGTTCTAAAAACTTTTCTTGTTTTATTGATAAAAATAAAGTTTTATGTTTTGGACAAGATTATTTACGGTTTTGAAAAAATATAAGGAATACATTACTACCCCAGCAATTAAACAATTTTACATACAATAATTTTATCCGGAAATTCTCAGCATTTTGCAAGCAAACTTTTATGCTTGTCTGTTCAGTGCAACCTTTTTTCAACCACTTTTTATTATTTCGTATTTTTTTTATTTTCCACAAATTGGAATGACAAAAATATTGTACATGTATGAAAAAAATTCTGTATCCTTTTTCCAATATCCACACATTTTTTTTTAAAAAGCAACGCTCCTTTATTTACGTATAGGATCGGAAAGTAGTAAATTTACCAAAAAATTTAAGTGAAGCAAAAAAGCTCTTCATTTTTATGCAATTCCTGGTAGCGAAATTAAGAACTATGGCTAATTAAATAAATAAAACTATAACTGTATCTCCTACGTCTTTTGCACTGCCGCTTGCTGACCTTGGTTGCAACTTTGACGCTCTACCTCACCATCTGCCGAATTCCCAAACCCTGTCCTCGAACGAGAAGGCTTTAGTTTTATTTTCATTCGTTTTTTATCCTTGCATAATCGCTTACACGTGTTGCTGTTTTTTTGGCCACATATTTAATATATTTCAGCTAATAATATTGTATTTTATTTACACCCGAAGTTTGTCCCTTGAAAGGAAACTTTTTTGTATTATTAATTTAATAATAGACTAACCTTGAGTCGTGCTATTTCTAACAAATATTTTTATTCAAGCTGAAAAGATGTTTTATTTTTCAAGGGGACTTTACGTTTGAATAACTTCAAAACATCATAGTATTCATTTACTACGATCTTTTGGTGTAGTATTTTTTATAGTAAAACTTGAAAGTACTGCGCGTCAGTTTTTTTTATCCAAGACAGTACCATTTGGAAAGAATGGATGATGAACGCTTGGCAAAGAGTAACTACAGAGGAAATTTGAGACGCAAGAGGGAAATTGAGAATGTAGATTGAGTGGCTTGATCAAAATAGTGACATTGTAAAGATATGGGATACCAATACAAAGTGAATGTAGAAGAAGAAAATGTGTGAAAAAAGTGGTGGATATGATGGAACAAAGAGAAGTATTTAAGGATAGGAATGACAAAGAGGAGACTTTGCACAGCTCTTGGCATCTCCTAGTGCAACGGTGACAGCGTTACAGTTACATTACTTCATTTCTCAATGAAAAAAAATCAAACACTTGAGGGTTGTTTGCTAAACTTAGTTGATGTTTAGAACATTTCAAAAAATTCCCTCGATCGTGTAAGTAGAAAAACTGTATAAAAATTAAATCACATACATGCTAAGGGTACTGTTGTGTCTTTTAAACACATTTTTACATTTACGCGATCGAGGGGAGCCTATGTAATGTTTTATACTTGAGCTACAGTTCTTGTGGTTTATCAATGCTGGAGCTTCAAGTTGTTTCGCACATGCCTTCGATCGACTGGACCTCTAACGGAATACGGCATCAGATCCTGGAAAAACGGAAATGTAAGTTTCAATAGTTTTTTATTAATCTCAAATAGGGGAGAGTGGTGAGACTTGAACACATTTTTTGTTTTTATTTTTTTTTACTGACACCAATGACGTTAGGCCAAGTTTCTTGACACTTTTATGCAGGTTGATTATCTAGGTACCTATATGAATTTTACATAATTGATCTAGTTGTTTGTTTTAATACTAAATATTTTTTTCTGAAGGTCGGCAGCTATGTTCAAGTCTCACCATTGGGTTGGAGACTTGAACACCCCATAGGTGAGACTTGAACATAGGAATGAAATCACACATTATCTAATAAACAACGTTTTTTATTGAATTTTTTCCATGCGAAATATTTAAAAAAATCTATTTCCTAAGCTTAGGGCATTATAATGGCTTTAGTTGTAGAAACTGTAGAAAGAAAATATTCCCCTTCGTTTCTGAGTGAAATTCTGGCATTTCTCTCAAGAAAACCTTTACACCATTCTTTCCCAGCTTCTTCTTTTTCAGTCCAAACTGGTGGAAGCTTTTTTTATTGGTTTTTGCATATTGAAATGCAAGCTGTCTAAATTTTTTCGTGGTTAGGCCATGCGAGAGCTCAAGACAGTATGATGCTGATTCTTCTTCTTCACCTGGGGTGAAAATTGTTGAATTTTTGTAGCTGGCATAGGTTGCTGCTCCACTTTTTATTATTCGTCCTAATGTCGTCCGGTTTATTTTATATTTAAAATCAGTGCTCTTAACCGAAGCTCCATTTTAAATCTCCTTGAGAGCCTCATCTAATTTTTCTACAGGAATTCTCTCTGCTCGGACCTTGGTTTCCTTCTTGGGCTGATACTTTTGTCCCATAGCTAAAAATGAAGAGATAATGCATAATTCCAAAGTAATGTAGCGGTTACGCCCTTGGCACATGCCAGGGTTGCGAGTGCAGGGTAGTGGTGAGATTTGAACATGTTCAAGTCTCACCACAGTGGGCATGTTCAAGTCTCACGACTTGAAAAATTTAACAACTACAAAATCTACCCACCTTAATGTTGGTTCAATGTTGAAAATTCAAACACTAAATACACCTCAATGAACAACCTCACTGATATAAAATGTCAGGAACAATAAATCATAGCCTATAAAAAATCTACAGGGTTCGTAAATGTACCAGTAAACGACAGAAAAGTACCTTAAAAATTTCAAATAAACCTGCCTTTTACGTTTATGGATATTTCGGCGTGACGTCACAATAAATGGTGGCAGCAGATGACAGTAGAGCTAATGATGCCAACAAAACAAAAAAAAAACCTCAAATAAAGGCGCGAAAGGGGGGTGTTCATGTCTCCAACCTGTTCAAGTCTCACCACTCTCCCCTATCGTTTTATATCAGACCTAGAAACTGGTATATAACGGCATAGAGACATTGTAAAATTAATAACTATCAGCCGATACTGTCAAACACAACAATGATGTAGTAACTGTAACTGTACCTGTAACTCTGTCGCCATTCCGCTAGGGGTGGCCAGAGCCTCTGCAGAGTTGTCTCCTTTTTTCCTATCCTAGACCAGCCAAATAAGGAACTGCTGTCGTTATAAAAATATTAGCGTTCAGGTTGGCCAACATTACGGTTATCTTGTCACACTGAAGGTATTTTTGTTCTCTTTTTGAACATGAACCAGGGTAAACATTGACAAAAGTGATCAGCAAAGTCAGCAAAGGGTAAAAAAAATGTGGAACTGAAAATTGAAAATTAATTTAAGTTTGAGTCATTATTTCAACTCTTTATTTCTCATAATATAGTTTTGAAGTGCTCAAGAAAAAAATAACTAGGTACATCAGGCTGTATTCAGAAACATGAAAAAAAAAATTCATCATTACTTGAAGAGTTCTTAAAATAAATATAAGCTTCTTGTTTTTTTTATTAATAATACCAGATAAACACTTTTTTTTCAAAACATGCGATGTGTTTAAATATTTCCAACAAAACAAATAAATTTAATCCAAACAAAAAAATATTGACAATTTGCATACCGGCAAGACACGTTTCCAACCATTTAATGGGTTAACAAAACAAAAATCATCTGCTCTTTAAAATCGATGACAAAATAAATTGTACAGTGGACTGCACAGGACTTTATAGCACAAAATACGGTCATGTTTAGGTCATAGCCAATTTTCATAACAAAACATTTAGTTGTGTGTAAGTAATGAAGCTACTCTTATTAAGCAATCGTCTTTTTGCATCGTCTTTATAACAGTCCTTCGGACTGCTATAAACATAAAGTAAAAACTTAGTAATGGTTCTGTTTTTCAAACCATACAAAAGGTGTCACATTATAATTAGAAAACCGGCTTATAAGTAAAAAAATATATAATAATCTCTTAAGCATAAATGTACTGAAGAGTTTTGTATTTTAATCGTTTGTAAGGAGTGTTTCAAAAGGGGTGGTATTGTGTGCGAACACGTGTTGATTTTTTGCACATCTTTGCAACCAGGTTATTCATATATATTTTTATCTTAAAAAACCCAACAGAAAGGGTTGGCTTTTGTCATAGCAGCTGTCGGTTCAATTATTTAATTTAAGTTTGAATAAATAAAAACATTGCTAATTATAGTTCATACGTAAAATCTAATTTGTATCGTATAATTATGTTTATTTAATATGAATCAAATGGAAAGGATTAGTTTTGTGTGCAAAATTATTTTGAAGATTTTAAAATGTGTTAAAATTATATGTTCTGCTGTGCAAAAAATAATAGCAGAACGGAACGATGGCAATACGTTTGTGGTTAAAATTAAGACATCTGCTATACGAATATTTAGTAAGTAGGTACAAAAGAAAAGATTGTAAGAAAATAAATGTGTGTTTTTTTCTGTTTTTAAAAGGTTTTATAATTATTAATATAAAACATTCAAAATGTTTAACAACCCGAAAAGAGAAAAACAATGTTATTTTCAATTTTTAAATCAAGCATAATTATCCTTATTCATTAAGAGGTTGTACCTAATTCGCTTTAAGTTCGGTTTAAAATCAGTTTTTCCATACTAAAATAGTTATTTATGCCACTGCCAAGTAATGATAGTCTTTTTAACACGAGTGCTAGTTTGTGCCATGAGGCGCAGCCGAATGGCACAATAGAAAGCACGAGTGTTACAAAGACTAATTACTTGCAGTGGCATACAATACTTTTTCTACGACCATGAGAGAATTAACAAAATAGTGAAAAATAGTCATTATAATGTACTCGTCCATTTGAAGTAATTAAAACCTTACCTTTGTCAAAACGTGTGATTTATCATTCCCTTCGATTATCTAATCTAACCTAAGTTGTAAAAATAAATTATATTTAGGTTTCATATTGAATTCATGCCCACAAGCCGACACATATGTATAAGGTCGCGCTTTTACATCCTGCATATAAGCTTAAACATTCAAACCCAAAACTCAAATAAACATAGCCCTGCAGTTGTATTGGCAGGTGAACCAAATTTGTGCAGCATAGGTGATCAACCTCATACTCACCTATTAACCAAGTAACTTTTTGAGTTTGTTTATTTTTTGCGGTGAAATTTTTTGTATTGTTTTCCTTTCAAGCCTTTTATTTTCCATTGAAAAAAGGAAAGCTTTATTTGGAGCAATCCGATAAATAAATTCGATAAATTTTAGCACTATTAACAATTTTTATTTGACTCTACACATAAAATATACTTATTTATTTTCATCTGAACAGGGCTGAAAGTCTCATCACCACGGTAATTCCTACCTACCGAATATCACTAATATTGTATGAAGCCTAATCAGCTGATCGCTTGCGGCCATCTTGGATTGACAGGTCTTCATACCCCCATACAAGGTTGACATTTGAAATTAAAAAATGGTTCCAATTCTGACAATGCGCATGCGCACATGTTCATTTTAACACGGTTACCGGTTGCATAATGTAACATTATGCAACGGGTGTAGAAATGTATGGCATTGTGATTGCGTTAGCCGTTTTGTAATTAGTAAATTACCAAATGGGAGTAGAAAAAGTGGATTACACTCTGATTTTGGTTAAAAAATTAATCAATAAGGCCAGATTTTTATTGCAGATTGTAGATACAGCTCTAATTGTATTAGTACTCGTAGTTAAGTGAAAAAATTTAAACCAAGTTGTCATTTTTAAATGAAAGTGAAGACCTTTGTTCCTTCAAAATATATTTAAGATTGAAGATAATCACTTCCTTCATTAATCGCTTCAATCTTCTGGCTATATCTCTTAAATGGAAGGTCGTGGGTTTGAATCCTATTTTTAAATAAGCTCTTCGCTGGGTTAAAAAATTAATATACCTTTACCAAAGACCGATTACGATTTGTTCATACAACCTTACAGCAACTGGGTCTTGCTTGAGAATTGGCGCTTTCTATAGCGAGGACCAAGTTTGCAAAGGGCTATAGAGGTGTGATTCACACAAAAACAGCGCTAATCAAATATATCATCCTTATATCATAAATGGATTATTTTGAGTTGGAGCTCTCAGATGGCTAGATGGAGTTGTAACGGATTGCCGTGCAGTGGAAATATATGACTGGAGGAGGAAGACCTTGGATGGACAGCGCTGGCAGCGGTTGATGAGGGAGGCCAAGATCCACCCCCCGGGTTGTCGTGCCAATGATGATGATGACGGTCTAATTACTTTACTTTACTTTCTTCGGCTCATAAGCCTTGAAGGCTCAGGGCCTCCCGCACCACAATCCTCCAGGACTCTCTGTCTTGTGCTGCTTCCCTCCATGGTCCCCTTAATCCCAGATCGTCGGCGTCGGCTTCAACGTTGTCTGCTCACCGCATCCTGGGACGTCCGAGTGGTCTAACACCTGAGGGGGCGCCATACAAGACTGTTCTGACGTTCTATCTATAATCTATAATCAATAATCTAAGCTGCAAGGTTATGTTAACATTAAACTTTTAAGGGTCATATGAAATCCATGCCTACAGACAGGCACATGTAGGTTCGCGCCTACACACTCCGCATGTGTGCATACAAATAAAGAAAACCTCACATGGACAAAAACCTTGCAACTCCTGCCGCCGTTCCCTGAACCGGGGTGGCATTGGCAAAAGTGAACCGATTTTTACAGCACGGGTGGTCAGCCTCGTACCAACCTATCAGTCAAGGAGTCTAAGTCTAACGTCCGAAATATGAGCGTAAAACTTCCTAAAAACTAAATAAAAAATGTACATACATTTTCTATGCAACTATGTTCGTGAGAAAGTTGTTGCAAACATTTTAAGATGTTAAGTCCATGGAAATGCATTGTTGAGCTCCTCTTGAAAACAAAAATTCTTTATTCCCAAGCTTTGGAATTATCATTGGTATGTTGGATGGTAGGCTTACAGCTTACCCCCTAGTTGAGGGTCTATAAAACAAAATAATGCAGACCGTAAAAGTGTATGGCATTATTTTCATAACAGCGATATTCTTGTATTTTTTACTATCCCGGATCCTTTTGAGTCGTAAAAATATTATGTATGGAAAAGATGGGCGGATTTCTTGTCCCGTATTTCATTTGGTCGCATCCCCATATGCCTGGTTCAGATGGGTCGATTTCTGTAGCCGAGTAGCGAGTAATTGTAGCCCTTAGCAGTGTTATTCTTAGACATTTTTATTTGTTAAATATATACTCTCGTACTATGCATTTAGGCCGAGATCTAAATTTCAAATCTAACCTGTAATGCTTAGAGCTAGACTAATTAGTCGTATGATTAGACGAAAATATTTTTTTTTAATGTCCAGGTATACACTAGAGACAATTCTTCCACCCGTAGTATCAGACACGCACTAATTTTGGGGACTGTGCTTTACGGTTTGTGGGCCCAATAAAGTGGAACAGACTACAGCTAATCTGAGGAAGTCAAGAGCTGTTGGTATCTTGAAAGGAACACTAAAGATGGATCTTTACAAAAAAACCTTATCCGTGATTTGAGAGGGCCCTTGAGGTGTAACATAAAAAAACGGTATGTTTTAATTATGTGTACTTTTCAAATAAATCATCCTTGTATCTATAAATATATATATATATGTAATAAATATTTTCAGTTGGACAAAATACAGAAAAAGTAATAAAATAACATTTTGTCATTTACATTTCATTTATAAAATTTGTTTTTTTTCTCGGCAAGCAGATGCCATAGACATGAGTGACTCGTGTTGGTAGTAACCAAGAACTTTATATAAGTTAGTTGTTTGTCATCTTTTCTGCCCAGAAAATCTCATTTGAAAAAAAGATTTGATTAAATAAATAATAATCATTTGTCTTGTCAGCACGTGAAGATTTTGTGTACTGATACTCCTTACTGGCACGACAAGTAGAATGAAATATATTCGTGTTGGTCTGTGCAAGTGAGTGTATTCTTACACGCGGAAGCATGCATACAGCCACCTACTAATGCACTCGTACTCTGCCCGTGTGAACGGCTTTATAGTGTCGGCATGCATGCGTGGTCTTTATAGCCGTCGCGGTTTGACAAGACGAGAAACAAAATCTCCAACAATGACGGATTGTCGTTAAAGTATCGGTGACTTTGGGTCAAACTGAAGCTACTTAAAAATATTTTGCTTTTGTCATAGTGAGAACTGAGCACCTCTTTACCATGGTGTGATAAAATATTTATTTGTAACGGTTCCTTTGTTGTACATTAATATTTTCTCTTTCATATTTTCGTCCATATTCTCTAACTGTCTTATTAGTTCCTTTCAACGTTAAATACCAGGGAGAGAAACAGTTTTGAAGAAAATCTGTTTATCTTGGGCAGCGCTAAACAGCTCCTCTATAGCTCTACTATTATCTAAGTTGCAAAAAGATATATTAACATTTAAAATTCATAAGCCCACAAAGAGGCATGTGCAAGTTCGTACTTCCAAATGCTGCATGTGTACTTACAAATTAAGCCCAAGCCTCAAATGAAGCTAAATCCTGCAAATTTTGCCGACCTTCTCTAAAACAGGGGTGACATTGGCAAAGTGAACCATCGCCTTTGACGGACATCAAGAATTTATATCTGGCATCCATACTAAAATGAACCTCATCATTTTTGACTCGATCCATCCAGAAAATTTAAAGGATCCGATTATACATTCACATTTCAAAGAGATAAAAATTATTCTCGAGGTATCGCGGTCCACCCTTCCATACGACATATTACATTTGGAAAGATGTGATAGCTCTATAAGTACAAAAGCTATTTATCATAGAACAATTCATCTTGTATCAAGAAATAAAAAAAATCAGATTGATTTACCGATTCCACACAAAATGTACAATAATTCATAATATTCAAATGCGGGGATTAAAGGGCTATAAAATTAGCTGCTATTTCATACAATATGTATATTTTTATGTAGTACTAAAAGCGGCATGCATTCAGATCTCGGCGATCCCATCCTTTTGATGGGTCCCATAATAATCGTCCCTTTATTTTATAGCCCGTACCCAAAAAAACACGAACAAAAGTTGAAAACAAACGCAGCGCTTTTTCTATGCAATGACCAGGACTAGATTTACCGGAAATTGTAAGGCGAGGTCGCTGTGAAAGAAAAAGACTGTCCACTGTTTAAAAATATTGAAAGAGATGATTATATGTGTTTTTGAAATGGATTATTAAACCAGTCTTGTATCACACGCCTCCTTTATAAGTGATTCTCGGTAAAAATCGTAATAAAACTATGATACTTTATTCTTTATACATTTTTTACTATCTAAACTCATCTAAAGGATACACTTTTTCAATATGATACATATACCGTTAAGTTAAGTAAGGAATGCCTTTTTGAGTTTGGTTATTGTGTAGTATCTGAAAAACTGTAAATCAATTCGTTCTTTCTCGAAGTAAAGTAGTCATGAGTTTACAAAAAAATACAGGCCCTTTTACTAAAACATGCAAATTTCACATCGGCTCAAGAATTCTGAAATGAGGACGTCTAGCTATCTTTCCGTCTATTATGAGCTTTTCTTTTGGCTGGACGTTGACTTGTTGGCATTTTCTAAGGTAAAATGAGTGTGAATCTTTCTTGGCTCATACTGGAGATCTGATATCCCCAAAATTGTAAACTGGATTTGCTCTATCCCATAACGTCCTTCATTTTACAAGATTTTCGTTGCTATGATATTGCACATGTGATCTCGCAATGCTCTGCATATTATTATTTGAGAACTTTCATTTTGAATGTTATGTGCAATGCTTTTTTATCCTTTTTTAGCAAAAATATTGAAGGATTCTAAGAAAATAAGTCTCAATTTTTATGTTTTTACACCTTTGTATACTCATCATACTTAAGTTTTACAACTACATCTAGAAATGAATCTATCTATGTATGCAATTTCCATCAATAAAAACACCCAGGTGTTTTTTTTCATTCCCAGTATGAATCCAGTATCTTTCGCATGGCCGGTCACTACATCACCACATGACCCCGAAACGAGATTTGAATAGAAGTCCCTCTCTCAGCCCTTCGCGATTCCATCTCGTACACCATTCATCTCATTCCATTTACATCGAGCACTCTATATCCGATACGTAACACTGCCTTCTATTTTATTCTTTCTTTTTTTATTAAGAAGCCCTCTGTACCCCAAGTATACAACACAACGTTGAAACTCTACCCAAAATAATATTAAAAATGTCTACATACTAAAATAGCGCCGTTCGTGAGCAGTTTTGTTGTCGTACATATTTTTGTAAATTGCTTTGATTGAGTTAGAACGTAAAGTTTTTTACTTTGAGTACAGTGAGCACTTATTGTGAAGTTTCGAATAAAGGCGAGCAAAGCATTCATAGTTCACACTCACCTCCTCCGGATTATATGACAAACCAATAGCGCAACTTGTAAAATAATTAAGATTTTAAAATAATGTTTATTTTCTGATTTTAATTATTATTTGATCTATGTCATAAAAAATTTGGTAGTTAATCCTTCGACACAACAATTTTTAAGTTGTAGAAATAAAAATCTGTTATGTGAACTAAAATAAAAACTAGTTAAAAACATACCATTTATCTAAAATGCATATAATGGCTGAAGGCATGAAATGTCTAGTTATTTCAAAAGTCAATAGCAAAGCAGATATAACGTATTATTTCGGGATTCTTTTGGGCTAGATTTTATTTGCTAGGTTTTTTATCCGCTGACGTTTCGCTCTCATGAGCAGGAAGCATTTAAACAAGGCTGTTTATCAAAGTGAAGCAGTGATCTTCACGTTCGCTTACTGTATCTAGGTATATTTTTCATCTGCTAATCGCAGATATCATGCCACCGGATCTTAAAAATGAACAATGCTCTTTTGAAACACTTTTTCTAGTCATTTTGGCAGCTTTTTCCAATAAAATTTCAAAAACCGGGAACATTTTTGAATTTGGAACTTTTTTCTCGGCGAGCAAACATCAGTCTGGTTTGAAACTGCCGTCCTTAGCAACCAATAGGTAATACAATATTTTTACCCATTTTCACTAACATTCCGGCTGTGTGACGATCCAATTTTGTCTATGTGTAGACCTCATTGTGGATTTCATGTCACCTGATTTATAATTGTATCATTTTACAGTTCTCTTGTGACATACTTTTATCAAGTCATTCTAGTGGCATTTTCCAACTAAATTTCATAGTTAATCCTTTTTTTGGATTATGAACCACATTCTTACAAGATTTGAGAGCATATGTTTGATAACGTCATGGGTAAAAGCTACGCCTCTGTGGGGAATAGCACATGCGCAATCAAAACGAGGCCAACCTAGAAAAAAGTTGATTATTGTGAATGTGAGTTGTAAGGCTGATTTTCAATAAAGTGGCATTCAAGAGGTTCGTCGACCTCCAGTTCCCAGCGGTGTGTATAAAGAAATTATTATATAAACAATCATTTTACTATTCAACATTTTGTTTTTTTTTACAGTCGGGTCATTTTACTGCATTCCTACTAAAGAAATAAACCTTAATAAAAAATAGTAAACATTATTTTTAATCACAAACATTTGATATGTTGATATTTGAAATATGTTTTTAATCTTAGTGATAATGAGCTTGAAAATAATTTGAATAGATACCTGCCCATATTTCATTTTTTAAGAGGTGACCTGAAGCGCTATTCTGTTAAATGCCTTACGACATTAAGGTGACGAGATAATTATTCGTATCCAAAAATAAGGTGTAGTGTGATTTTTTTTTAATCTATGGAGCTCTTTCGCAAGCGCTAGTAAGCTCCAGCTTGGATTGATATCCAAAATGTAAGGAATTTAGGAGAATAGCGCTACTTAACTCTGAAGGATATTGAGATTAAAGAACTGTACCTACCCTATTTAGAGTTGCAACATCTAAAGTAAAAAAAAAACATCTACGATGATTGCTTGTTTTTGATTCATAGCATTTAAAGAAGAGCAAGTGGTAACAAGAGGTTCTGAAAAAATCAAGTTATATCCCTTTATGTTTACTTGCGTATTGTACATAGTAATTTTGTCAACCTATGGAATTATCTAGAAATGTAGGTTTTTGGAATAAGCTCGCATGTTGAAAAATAAAGAAGACTTAAAGGTCTTTTATTTTCTTGGTTTGGATCATTTGAACGGTGATTTACAAAAAAAAACTTCTAGATCTAGATAGATCTTGACTCTTGAGGCAAAGATGTCCAGCTTTCTCCTTTTAAGTGTTCTAGGCGTTGACTAACCTACTGGTATCTTAATGCATGCCCACAAACAGACACGACGTGTAAGTTTGCGCTTTCAAATACTACATGTGTACTTACAAATAAAATGCAAACCTCAAATGAACATAAGCCCTGAAACTTTTGAGGATCATCCCTGAAGAAGGGGTGACACTGGAAAAGTGAACCAATATTTACAGTATGGGTGGTCAGCGCCATACCAACCTATAAGTCAATGAACAATGGTTCAGCAAAAGCACCGAGTCCCTGTTTCCTGTCGAAAGCAGCAGCATCAAAGGTCAAAATAGCCATGATGTTCGTCGATCTTCGATCGAAGTGGCATCAAAAGAAGAAGAAGAAGAATATGGAGGTGAATGGAATGATCTGCATGTAACGTTATTTATTTTTAATCCCCCAATATCATTTCTATTCACATCTAAATTTCTGATTCCTTCGGCATCTACATACTTTGATATTTGCTTTAGTTTTTTATGACTTTTTTTTACAACGCACCACTGCGTTTGCAATTTTCACGGCGCTAACAAATAAAAATAGTAAAACGATTCGTCGAAAAGGCTTTGCTCGCCTTTTTGGATGGACTATTAAAAAAAATAGTTGAAAATAGGCGTGTCGCCCGGCGCATTTACACGCGAAAAGTCGTTAATTTCCTCAACAACAATAGGAATATAATCAAAAATGTAATAAAATTTTACAATAAATACGATGTGTTTTATGGGATTTCTTTGTGGAAGAGAATAATGAATGGCCGGGCATTCAGCGGTGGACTTAGAATTTTTCAGCACATAAAGTTTTATATTAATTTAAGTTGAAACGGGGGATTTATTTCTAGTTTTATGGCCGTACGTAGAAAAATAACCCAGGTTTTTAAACTCCTATGTGCTGTATGGTAGCAAAACCTGCATCATCCAAAAATACGAGAAAGACCGCCTGGTGGCATTCGAGATGTGGACATGGAGGAAAATGTCCAAGACATCATGGGTCGAAAAGAAGTCCAACGAAAAGGTGTTGCGGGACGTAGAAGAAAGAAGAGAGCTGATAAATCATATTTTAAAGAGGAAAGCCAAGCTAATAGGGCACTCAATCAGACATAGCACCTTTCTTAGCAACATCTTTGAAGGCAAAATCTTAGGATAACGCACAAGAGGTCGCCCAAGAACTTCATACTTCAAGGATTTGAAGCGGCTCATGGATGTGTCCTCCTATTCACATCTCAAGAGGATGGCAGCAGACAGAGACAGATGGCTGACACAACAAGGCTCTGCCTTTAGAAGATGATGATGATGTGCGATATATCGTCCCTTTTATACTTGTTTGTATTGTCTCCAATAGAGTTAATTTCACATTAACAATGTTTGTATGTGTGCTGGACAAATGTGTCTTATGAAATCTGAGAATTGATTGAAAAATATTTAAGACAACTCTCACACTATTGTGTTTTTCTCAGCTCAGATTGTGTAGGATGTGGTTTTGAGAAAATTGCATTGAAAGGTCATGTTTGAATCAAATTGTGGATAAGCCAAACAAGCACTGGGGGGACGATATACCTATGCATATGATCTGTAATAATATATATTGTCATAGGAGAAGGAAATACCATCTTCATATATAAAAACTAAATCTATTTATACCTAAAATATACAGAGTGAGAAAAAGAGAAGAGCATACCTACATGAGGTGAGTGATGAATGTCGAAGAAATGAAAGAAGTGAGCAAGGGGAAAGCAAAGTGGAGACACATCTGCATTAGTACTGGCCAGTCCTAGTGAGATGGCGGTTTGATACAAGTACAGTATTTTTTAAAATTCTTTTCGTCGTAAAAGGAAATGAAATTTTGTTTTACTCATTTAAAAAAAAAGATAATAGGAAAGAAATATGAAACAAATAATAAAAACAACTTAATAATTTAATTGGTTTCCTCAATTCACACATAACAGCAAACTACGTGCATTTTCACACAAACTTATAGTTCATAACAGTATTAACTTTCGATCTGGAGCTCGTCTTCCCTCAACTCTTCCTTGTGTGATGAAATGCAGGAGTGAATACTTCGTAATGCTTATTTAAGGAATAAAAAATAGGCTCGTGTAGTGTGAGAATAAACACGAAATGAGACCGTCTTTGTGTGGATATTTCAGGCGCGGCGGGGTGACGTAATGCCTTGTAAAGTTTCTAAAATTTATGTCGCACATGTCATAAGGAGAGCGCTCTACACTCTAAGCAAGGCACCGCTGTAAATCACTATTCACTCCTTTAGAACAATGCTGCCATATTGTGTTCCATACCAAAATATAACCAAAGAAAAACAGAAACAATAGATGCATGACTCGTTAAATTAAATATTATTTAATTTTGTTTTTAGAAAAATATAATAATGCGGATCTAAAGGTAAAATTAATGGATTTAAATGCATGCAAAATTGACCATAATTAAGAGTGTGAATGCTCCAATGTATAAAGAATTGATAAAAGTTGTAGTACATTAAAAATATGAATCATGCATCTTAGAAAACAACAATTATAATTTAAAAAACACACAGTTTTCACACACGCTTTCGCCTTTTGAGGTGCATACAATTTTAGTTTTTTTTAAATAAATACTTGTGCATATGAAATAGTATGTAGAAATATAGAACGAAAAAAAATAATACACTCACTTTAAACGATGTGGTTGTCGTTAGGCCTGTGAACTATTGTTACCTGTGTTACCCTTACCTGTAGAAATACATTCTAAACGCCATACGCGAGTCCTTCGGGGACAACGCAGTAAAAAAGTTGAACTATATGTGCAGTTAATTTTCAAAGTTCATGAAAATTACAACCTATTTGCACAAAGATACGCAATTACAAACATAAAATAGAAAAGGAGTTTTCTTTGTTTTCAGAAGTCAAACAATAAGTTCAGAAAAGCATGCACGTTGGCCACACTATTTTTCACCCAGTTTGAAGGATTGCCGCATTTTAATGTTATTTGTTGCTCTGCAAACGCGAGTACCAAAAGTAAAATAAAAAGGAACACCACAATCAAAATTTAAAGGAACTACAACTCTCACAAGAGGTTCTATTTTGGTTTCCATATTTATTTATAAAACGCTTGGAGTGAGTTTAAACATGAGGTTTTATGCTTTGGGTATTTGGGACAAAGAAAATGTGTCGCACCAGTCCATGGAGGAATATTCAATGGAGGGGCTATGAATGTGATTCAGTACCAATCAACATGATGCACCGTCTTTGACACCATACATTGTTTATAATGCTGTCTCGCTCACGACATATGAAATGCTTTTCTCATTTTCTATGTAAGCAACGTGTCTCTACTCCGTCTTCAATCTATTTACATATCACCATAGAAACCATGAAATCACCATGGCAACGGAATTGATTACTAGTGTTGTTAAAAGTATGAAAATATCTGATAAATTCCGAATTAAAAAATGTTCCGACCTCATTGTGTACGGGATGATTTTCAAAAGTATCTATTACCGCGAGCATAGAAGTTACAAACTTGAACATCACTATTTCTAAAAATGGCTGTCACTTTCGCGAGCAAAATATTCCGACAAATGAAAAATAAATTTTATGAAGGTAATCATAAAAAAATATTTTTTTGTAAGTGAAATATTATTCCACATTTTTTAAAACATTTATTTTATTTTGTTGGCGCGTTTAGAAAATATCCACTTTGGCATTATATGGATTTATTTTCCAATTAGATAACACACCTGTTGACAGTTGGAGGGTTACCTAATATAATCCAATCTAACTTGCAAAATATATGTAACATTAAAGATTCACATTATATGCACTTTCACAAACAGACATGCACAAGTTCGCGCTTAAACATGCCGCATGTGGTCCTACAATATAAAAACCCGAATCTCACATGGACATACACCCTGCAACTCTTGCCGAGCTTCCCTGAAAACAGGGGTGACATTGGCAAAGTGAACCATTAGATTGAATTTGGATTTTTGTATGATGAGTGGGTTAGCGCATTTCTAATTTTCAAAGGATTGATTTCTGAGCCCATCCAATTCTTATATATCGATGGCACCAGTCACACGAATGTTGTTCTCTTTTTGGTCGATGAAGTATGACGGGAGTAAGCGTTGAAATAATATGACCACCGAATAATCCAGTGCATGTGTTATTCTTTTCGTTGCTTGCATGAAGGATTGCTTGTTTTCTTTCGTGCATGCCAGAAATATGACGTAAGAAGGTATGTTTTTGAAAAAAAAAATTGCAAAGATGACGTGAATGGTAATTTACTAAATTGTGACATGTGTTTTCACGACAAAACTAAAAAAAAAATACATTTAATCCTTTGGTTGGCTTACCAGCTTAAAGTCACCAGAGTTGCAGGGCTTATGTTCGATTGAGGTTTGGGTTTGCTTTTGTCAGTGCACATGCAGCATTTTACAACTTGCTTGTTACAGATTGTGGAGATTGTGAAAGAATGGGATATACAAAGTGAGCGTAAAAGAAGAAAATGCATGAAAGAGGTGATGGATATGAAGGAATTGAAAGAGGTATGTCATGATAGGAAAAAATGGAGGCAACTCTGCAGAGGCTCTGGCCACCCCTATCGGAATGGCGACAGAGTTACAGTTACAGTTGTAACTTACTTGATTGTGGAAATTCATGTTATATGCAATCATGATAATTAAATATATGCTATGAAATAGAGGATATAGATTTTTTCAGTGTGAACGAAAAAATCATTCCACATTATAATAAAACTAATATGTACCTACTCGTATGTATGAATTTTACAAGTAATATTTAACTTTTTCAAAAAACACTTCTTTGTTCAAATTATAAACTAAAAATAACTTACGTCTTTTTACAATAAGCTGATTTTGTATGATTATTTTCAGTTGAAAAGTGATCTCCAAAAAAATTGATAGGTACTCAAAAATAAAATTTCATATGAACCATAATAATTTTACTTTTTGACTACATACATACATATTTCTTACTTTATTACGTAAGTTTATTGATTTCTGAATATCAAATTATGCCAACCACTTCAACTGAAGTGCCCAGTCCCCTTACCTGTAAAAATAAATATGTTCCACTGGCCACATGCGTCTCCTTCGCGGTAAGATGTTACACTATATGTAGCTCACTAGCGTAGTAGCGTAGCGTATTATTTATGGTACATAGTCGAACAAAATATAAATCCATTCCCTCCATACATAATTACCGCACACGAGTTGAGCATGAGCAGAATTTATTTGCTAATTAATTACACATTTCTTGTCACCTTTTGATGTCGCTTGTTTATTTATCCGCTCGACTAAGCAAAGGACGCCATTTTCCGGCACGAAGATTCGAGACGAGCACCTTCATCTTAGCCAAGACGCAAACCGCGATCACGATTGATTGGATCTGCACTGCCATCTGTGAGCTGGCGCCGCAGGCCCCACAATTAGAGCGCCTTAGTTCTTGCGAGCAGGCAACCGTGTGTGCACTACTGTTAATTGGAAAATGGTGCATTTGGGCGCGTGTACAAACAAGACTTACCTTGTATTTTCTCGTTTTGACGAGGCTTAAGCACGGGTCTTCGTGTCAATAATATTCACCCTTGGTTTATCACTATTTTCTACATACTAGGGACGATGTAGTTTTGTTTTAAGATGGCTTACAAGGGACAAGTTTGTAACCGGCCGGATATTACTGTTTTGAAGCGATGTTTACTTTGGGCTTAGTTTTCGATATTGAATATTACAAAATATCCTCGTCCTAAGGTGATATCGTATTACATAGGAAAACTAATATAAATTAATATTGAACCGAATATTCTCCATATAAAATGTGTGTATAATTTGATCGTTTCGTTGCATTTACATATTTTATAAGTAGAACATTTATTTATTTGTTAATTCGTCATTAAAAATATAAGGTTTAATTTGAAAACAACAACGTTAATTATCCTCAGGATTCAAAAGGCATCTCGTTCAGGTTCTTTACCGAAGAAGATGAATTTAAAATAAACCTTTTAACTATCACCATTTTGATAAGTTGTTAACTTTTCATGTCTGAGTCCATGTGATTTTAAATGAGCTTGAAGAATCCCCATGATAGGAAAGGATCTCACTTTTTTTGTCAATGTTTGTCCGGTCGATAGCTCAGTTGGTAGAGTGTGAGTGCATTCCATGCCGAGAGCTTGGGTTCGGATCCCAGCGAAGGTGCCAGAAATGATTTCTGGTGTCGATGTTTATATCAAACACTAAAATAAAAACCGTCAAGGCTTACTCAGCCTTCACAAAAAAGCTCACCCTCGGAACCTGGGAAACCCCCACTTCAACTGAAGTAGTTGCCATAATAGAATAACATTGGTTCGATCCCCTCTTGGGTCATCAGGCCATAACTTTGATCCTGGTTCAACAGATGTCATTGGGTAATTATTTCTTGATAATTCATTAAAATATACAATAAGTAATTATTAGTTGATGATATTCATACCTGTTTCTGGCCAGGCAGAATAAGTTGGTGAATTGTATTCCTCTTCACAAATCCATTTTGTTATATCAAAAAGGCCGGCCCCTTTATCTGTAAAAGTAAATAGATTGCACTCACCAAATGTGACTCCATCGGAGAAAACGAGACAAGAAGTTACGCTAAGTATGCAGCTTAGTAGCGTAGCGTTTTGACACGAAAAAATAATCTTCATATAAGTTCTGTTAATGAGACTTGTGTTGTTTCCGTAGATACGGAAAAATAAATATATTATGGTAATAGTGTAAGGAATATAAATTAGATTTTTACAGGATGTACCTACCTTCAATATCACATTAAGAATGCATTTTGAAGAAGTCTGAAAACGACATCAAACCAATACAGAGCTCAACTTTCAAAATGGGGAATGGTTCGCATCGCAATATTGGCGATACGCTTCAGAATTGAATCTCATACGAAGGGGAGGAAGCCTCCGCAACGGATGCCGTGAAACTTTGATAACTCATTTCATTTGCAGAAAACATATAAAAACAAAAAGTGATTTCGCATATGGAGTCCCTTTTACGGGCGCCAGACTCTCCTCCACGTTGTATCGATATGCATTCCAAGTACAAACATTACACATAAAATAAACCATAGAGTTTCAACAAAAGTGTATTGAAACTTAAAAAGCGCACCAAGTGAAAGTTTTAGTTGTGACCAAACCATTGACTTATGATATATGTGGATTATCAATTATTTTAACGAAAATAGACTGTTTCAACTTTCTTGAAAATGGTATTTAGTAAGAAAGATAACAAAGAACTTCACAGTTGCATTTTCAAAAAACTCGGGTGAAGGTAAAAATGTTTCTATAATTTTGTAGAATGTTTCAACTTACTTGCAAAAATGGTCCTCAGTAAGAAAGATAACAAAGAACTTCCCAGTTGCATTTTCAAAAAAACTCGGGCGAATGTAAAAATATTTCTAGAATTGCCAATTAAAGGATGCCAGAACCAGTTCGATCATAGCACGTACGCGCTATAAATTTTGTGATTGCTAAAATTGACGAATTTCCAAATGAAAAAGGCATTCTTTTTAAGATATTATGGTATGTATAAATATTGGGTGTCGAAACACATAAGGAAAAAAGCAAGAAAGTACAGGATTTTACATGGTTTTTGTTCTTTTGACAGAACTGGGGGCAACTGTGCACCAAAGTGTGTATCAATGGCTTAAGCTATTTTTTCTCCTCTATATTATAACTCAATGGATCAAACTCTGAAGTTGAGTTTACACGGAAAGTTGGGGTTATGAAACGTTGACGATCTCGCGACATTTCGAGTAGGTACCTACTAGGTAATGATCGACGCCGTTGCATAAAGTGAAAATGTATTTTTTCAAATGGATTTTTGAGTATCGTAACTTTGATGGCCGATCAAAAGTTTTCCGGATTTTTATATATATTCGTTTTCATTTTTAGAGTCAGCTCATAAAAGATCGCATTTATTCGGTGGAAATAAATGTGACGCCATGAGAGGGGTTGGGCGGTAGCTACAGTCAGCAGTCAAAGTATTGGTATCTTTATGCTCAAATGCATTTATATTCCTTATACTTCTAAATATTTTTTTGTCCAGTTTCATCACGAATACGAAAAATGAAAAACCCCGTTCGGTCAATAGCTCAGTTGTGACTGCATACATTTCATACCGAGAGCTCGGTTTCGAATCCCACCGAAGGTGTCAGAAATGATTTCCCGTTTCGATGTTTATTTCAAACCCAAAATCAGAAACCCTCTCTTTAACTGAAAGTGGTTGGCTCCCTTACCTACAAAAATAAAAAGTTTTATGCGGCAAGAAGTCATACTAAATGTGCAGCTTAGTTGCAGGGACCTAAAATAAACAGAAGGGAAAAGATCACTTTGAAATACATTTGTGAGGAACCTAGGCTACAGTGGCGAAGGGTGCCATACAAGCCGGTTTCCATCGGTTTCCCGTTTAAAATGAGGCAGAAATGATAATAAAGTATACTGCATGCTTTCAATGGGGGAAAAATACGTATTGTTTCTTTGGTTTTAAATGTATTTTTTTTACTTTGTGCCTTTATTTTTTAACTACTTTTTAACATCATTTTAAAAGGGAAGTCGATGGGAACCGGCTTGTATGGCACGCTTCACCATTGCTAGGCTACATCGTCATAGAAACAATCACAATTATCTGTTATCATGAAACGCAGAGTCTGACAATGCTATTCACAAAGCATTATCTCATACCAACCTAAGATGAAGCTTTATTATGAAAATAAAGACAACGCGAACAAAAGTCACATAATCATTTTTAGTTTGAGATAATATTTAGCCAAGCACTGTGAGTACGTGGCTTCATTTCCTCCATGGCTCTTCTGGAATGACCTTGTTAATTCCCCTCCATCCGATGCAAAAACACAAAACATGCTTCCCCCTCTCTAAGGGTTGCTGCTCTTTAGTATTTTATATGACCGGCACTTGGCTTTATACGATCGCCTTCTTATTGCAATGTGATCATTTTATGATTTCAAAGGAGAGCATAAAATTTAAGTAGAAGCGTTTCTGCCGTAAAGAGAATGTGCATATTAAATGCATTTTGAAAAAAAATGTAGGTACATGATAGTATTGCTAGCTATATATATTTCACAACTACAGTCAGATATGGTTTTGATCTATTATTTAAAATTGAATGTATAAGATTGGTAAGTTATAGACGTTATGGTTAGGGCATTAGATATAACATTATATCCATGAGAAATATTAGGTAAAATGATCAATTTTATCAACTTTCCCCATCTGTCTTTAAAAACAAGTTTTCTTAAAAAGAAGTCATGAATATTTATATTAAAAAAATGGCCACTTTATTTTTACTGCGAAAGAGAACAAGAATTGCAAAGTAAAAATTGAGAAACATAGTGAAGCACATTAAGATGTACATACATTAAATGGTTTGTTATTGAAAAAGGTTGATAGTGTGAGAGATCTGGGAGTTGTATTGGATTCCAAATTGACGTATGACAAGCATATTGACTCAATTACCTCCAAAGCTTACCGAATGTTGGGTTTTATCATCCGCACCGGTAAACAATTTAATAATATCAACACTTTAAAAACACTATACCTTTCACATATACGCCCTCATTTAGAATTTTGTACTCCAATATGGAATCCACACTACAAAATTCACACTAACCGTATTGAAAATATTCAAAAGATTTTTGTTAAATATTTAGAGAAACGACAATACATTAAACACAGCGATTACAAATCTTCCATAGAATTTTTCAATATTAACACACTACAAGATAGAAGGACTTACTTTGATCAATTACTTTTGTACAAAATATGCAATAATGCAATTGACTCCCCTGAGTTATATGTAACATATCATTTCTTATACCAAACAGACATACCCGCTCGCAAAATTTATTTCACCTACCCATCTGTCATACCAATTACCGATACCACTCAACTTTATTCAGAATACAGCGTGACTATAACCAAAATTTCAAAAATCTAGATATTTTCCATGACTCATTAACAACCTTTCGCAATAAATTGAGATATTTTTCAACTCTGTCCCCTAACTCCCTCAATCAAGCTCCTTCACTTACGTAATAATCCCTCCTTTTCCTCATTCCTTTCCACTTTACTTTTACTTTTGATTTTATTTTTTTACACCTTGTTTCTTTTTTTTCTTTTTTGTTGCTTGTCAACTTGTGTCTTTTTGCTTTTTGTTTTTTGTTTTGCTCTCTTTTTATTTTTATTTTCTTGTCTTCTCAATTTTCTATTATATGTCAATACTAGCTCAGCATACTGATCAAATTATTATTCTATCTCTATAATTTTAAATAGAAGAAACAATTTTGGCTTATATTAATTTTAAGAACACCATTGTAATTACTTTTTTATAAAGCTGTAGTTTTCTCAAATAAATAAATAAATAAATAAAATACTCGTATTAGCTAACATGGGTGCATAAAAAAAATCTCAAATAATTTTTAGAAGTGAAAGATTTTACCATAAAAAACATATTAATTTTCCCTTTGAATATACTCTTGAACTGTAACAATTTTCTCCGTAATATTTGATTGAATTCAAAAATTAATTTTTAGTTCCATGTAAGAAAATGATCGTTTAATCGTCCAATTAATCTCTTCTTCGAGCTTCGAGCCGCAGCATCCAAGGTCGAAATAGACACGATGATCGCCAATCTTCCATAAAAGTGGCAACCAAAGAAGAAGGAAAACCACGTCATTTTTCTCTATATTGCTTTTCAGGGAGGACGATTCATCAAACGCTTCTTTAACGCCAACCTTTAAATTTCCAAGAAGTGTTTAATCTCACTTCAACCATAAAGCGTGCCCGGTCTCTGATTGAACAGACGTCTTTAAGCTCTCCAGGACATCCATTTCAGGGTAAAATGTCAATTTGAGCGAGTACAGCGTCGCCAGCTGCCGTAACTAGATGCGGTATTAAGTTTAGTTTCACCTTTTACTGCGTGGACGTAAAAAAAAGTTAACGTCGGTGATAAGACACGAACGGGTCGCCGTTACTGCCCCCGGTACTGCACTACAACTGATGGCATTTCACCCCAAGCCCTGTGGAAAACTAAAATAAAATAATGTAATTTTCAAACAGAAGTTGAATGAATACCTTGTGATTGAAATGCTCTCAAATTTATGGTATGGACTCGGCACATGTAAGATGGGGGTGGGGGAAATGATGTCACCCGGTCGGATCTTGTCGATAGTTCCAATATGGCATCGTCATTCACTGTCATCCGTCACTTAACAATGGCAGCACATAATTTTAAAATCGGAAAAAAACACGATGAGATGCTTTGGGCATCTTGAAAGAATAGATGATGAATAATGACTAACGAAGAAAGTGTACAAAGAAAAGCGTGGAAAGGGAAGGCCGATGGAATGAAGATACTTATTAGGTGAGATTGCAAAAGAGTGGAACCTGCAGAGTGAGAATAAGAGAAGAGTATGCAAGAGGAAAGTGATGAATGTTGAATCCGTGGAAGAGGTATGCAAGGATAGAAAAAAGTCGAAACGCATCTGCAGAGGTACCGGCCACCCCTAGTGGAACAGTGGCAGGATACAGTACCTACATACAACACAAGAAAATAATATTTTAATTACATTATTTTCTTGAAATGGAATTCTTATCGGATGGATACACGACATATTTTATTACAAACCATAATATTCGCGCCGAAAGGGCATTTGATTTCTCCCCCATATGGATGTTTGCAAAAACATAATACCTTCCCCTTTAAGGGGTCCATAAAGTACGAGGGGTTCTATGGGCCTTCAATATGTCACGTGCAAAGAGAGAATAGGCCTTTAAGGATGATTTAAATTTGTTTACCTTTTCTCTCGTTGTAAATTGACTTCTTCATTTTGACTCTTATGCGAAACCGCTGAAGGAAATTAATTTAAATGAGTGAATACCTGTTTTTAATTACGTTTTACATGTGAACACCTCTCAATGGCTTCATCTCTAAGTTTAAGTCAAAGCAAATCGTGTGTACTCGGCTAGAAATCAAAGTCGATTGAATTATATACTCGTACCGTATGCATGTTCGCGCAGTTCATTTTAATTGAATCAAATATACTCGGTGCGAAAATTGAGACGTCACTCTGCCGTGTTGTAAAGAAAAGGTTCCTACACGTATACTTTTATTAGAAGTTGCTTAGAACCCTAGTCACATAGACAGGTAACGTTTGACCTTTGAAAAATAAAATAAATTATGTGTAGAGTTCGTTGGTTTGAACTCAAAATTTTGCATTAAATAATCTTATCTAATCTAATCTAATCTAAGCTGCAAAGATATATATCATTTAAGATTCATATAAAATACATTACCACAAGCAGACATGTATAATTTCACGCTAACACATGCCGCATGTAGACATACAATATAAAAACCCAATCTCAAATGAACATAAGCCCTGCAACTCTTGCCGTCCTTCCCTGAAACAGGGGTGACATTGGCAAAGTGAATCATTTTTTTACAGTATGGGTGGTCAGCCGCATACCAACCTATAAGTCAAGAAACAAGGAAATACACTCAAAACCAAATTCACATTTCATACACTTCCGATCAATAGCTTAGTTGGTAAAACGCTTGCGTTAAAAGCCACAGGGCTAGGGTTTGATCCTCGTTTCAAGAGAGACCTGAAGAACGATTTGTTTATCGAACTTATATATAATATCACGAAACGGCGCCAATGAAAAAAGGCAACTGATTCATGATCATCATCATCAAAGGTGTCAGAAATGATTAAACGTTTTCCAAAAATTTAAAATTCAACTCTTTCATCAATTTGGTGTCATTTATTTATTTTCATGTTTATTCTTTCCATTTTTGCGGTGCAAGTTATTTCTACTTGGCACGTTTCAGCTTAAAGTGTTATTGCTGTGTCTAGTTTAGGGGTAAACACTACACGAGCAAGTACATCAGGTAAAACACAAGACAGACAGGTAAGTTCCTATAGGTAAACGTAAGACATAACCTTACCTGAGTACCTACAGGTAAGCATCCACGAGCAAGTACCTGCCTCAGGACAAGGAGGACATAAACGCAGACGTAAAAGCTGCGGTTTTACTGTCTGCTGGTCACGAAACTACCAAACAAAGCCAATGTGGATCCTAACCAAATGACGGCAATGAAACTCCAAATGCAAAATGTTCAACCATGATTATATCTACATCCAATCTCATCAAAGCTGCACATTTTAAGCAAGCATCGTTTTATAGCTTTATTTAGAAAGTCATCATCATCGTGAGCTCAACAGCTCTGGGGGGGCCTTGGCTGGATCCAGGATTCAGTCCAGGAAAAGGTGGAGGTCCCCCAAATCCCGATAAGGTTGATTCATATTTCACCTAAAAAAAGCAGATCAGTATTGTCATTCTAGGTTTGAATTAAACTTGAAATAGATAGATTCTGAATGAAAACTAAAAAAGGCAATCATTTCTATCGCTTGTCTAATCTATAATCTAAGTTGCAAAGATATATTACATTTAAGATTTGTATAAAATGTATCCACACAAGCAGACAGGTATAAGTTCGCACTTAAACATGCCGCATGTGAACCTTCAATATAAAACTTAATCTCAAATGAATGAGGGCCCTGCAACTCCTGCCGACCTTCCCTGATACATTTGCAAAGTGAACCATTTTTTACAGTATGGGTGGTCAGTCTCATTCCAACCTATAAGTTAAGGAATGAATAAGTGAAAATCAAAAAAGGCAAAAATTTCTATCGCTTATTATTTTTCTGTTCTAAGGCATTCTAAGCTCCAACCATTGAGTGAAGTCTAAAGACAAATTTCTTTATTAACAATTCTGTTTGTAAAACGTCTTTTAATACAGCAAATAAACGAGCAGATAAATAAACAGATAAATACAATATTTGTACAGAGTAAGCCGTAGGGAATTTGATAAGTATTTTCGTCTCTTGCGCCAACTGCACTTGTTTTAATTCTTGTATTCAAATATTCTGTCATAGTGTTCACCGGAGCGTGAAATAATCCTCCTAAGCAAGCAACAGCGGCAGATGGATAAGTTTAATTACTGGTATTCAGTAAAATGTATTTCTCAATGTGATTAAAAGAGAAAATAAATATTAGATCAGGTATAATAAAAGGAGACCTTGCAAAAAGATTATGATGCTGGATGAAATGAAAGAAGGACCAAAAAGTTGTAGGTTTATCTGCTACATTGGTATATGAAGCCATCGATAAGGCAATCAAATTGTAAATTTTTGTGAAATTAAATCTTATATTAACCTTATTATAAATAAAATTGTAAATCTTAAATGTGATAAACCTTTAAAGCTTATCAAGTATCTATAATCTATAATCTAAGTTGCAAGGATATATTCATTCAAAGCTCTCAGATGTATGTCCACAAACAAACACGTGTAGTTCGCGCTTACAAAAGCTGATTGTGTACTTACAAATAAAATCCAAACCTCAAATAAACATAAGCCCTGCAACTCATGCCGACATTCCCTGAAGCAGGGGTGACATTGGCAAAGTGAACCATTCAAATATATGTAAATATAATCAAAATAATGATTATTTTTCATTTGTAAGCCCGAACTACAAGTGTTTTCTTGTGGGCATGCATTTGATATGAGATTGAAATGTTAATATATCTTTACAACTTATATTATAGATTATCTATATCTAAATCTAAATCTAAATCTAAGCTGCAAAGATATGTACCATTTGAGATTCATATTAAATGCATTCCCACAAGCAGACATGCATATTTCGCACTTACACATGCTGCATGTGGACCTACAATATAAAAAACCCAATCTCAAATGAACATGAGCCTTGCACCTCTTGCCGACCTTCCCTGAAGCAGGGGTGACATTGGCAAAGTGAACCAATTTTTACAGTATGGGTGGTCAGCCGCATACCAATATCAGTCTAGGGAAAAAGTTGGTCTCTATACCTGGCTAAGTTTGAAGAGATTTAGTACAATTTTCGGTTGTGGTTTGCGTAAGACTGTTCTCCTTACAAGTGTAAATAAATTGAATACAGCGTAGTAAAACACTCCATGGACTGCTCATGCTTTATAAAAGCAAAATAATTAGAGAAATTTGGGTCGAAGATATCAATCTCTGTATAGACTACATCATAAGTGATTTGAAAAGACATAAAATAATACTGAGATAAAATTGATGTTGAAGAACACTCTGAGTTCACAAATAGTTGTTGAATTTCATTTGATCGAATGTCTTTGAACAAAATTATATGCAAAACCACCATCCAGGAAATCATTCACGACATTCAAAGCATTTGTGGAATTGAAATTTGCTGTGAGACATCTTTTGTTCCTAGCATGCCATCCAAGAGAGAGGAAACCGGGGACCGTGCAAAGTGGCTCTACGACAAGTCGGTAACGGACAACTCATCCGCAGACAGCTAGTCCATGGACAAATGGATCACACAACATTTCTCACACACGGCATTTCGGTCACCGACAACTCGGGCACATATAATTCTTCCACAAACACATCGGTCACGCTCAATTTGGTCACATAACAGTTCTTGTACAAGTCTTTTCGGTTAACATTTTGGTTACATACAATATATGGTCCACAGACAGCTCCATGACAGATCACTGAAATTAATTTAATTTGAATTTTAAATTAAAACGGCAGTAATTAAAAAGGTTTTTTGTAGAACAAGTTTTTTGTGATGGAGCTGTCTGTGGGAAACCGACATGTCGTGTGAATTGACTATTGTGTGACCGATGTGTCTGTGACTTATTTGTGACCGAAAAGTCATATGAACGAACTGTTGTGTGACTGATTTGTCCATGGATGAGTTTTTTTATGGACAAGTTAATTTTAACCGATTTGTAGTGACACGGGTTCATACAAGCCTCTAACAGATTGAGCTCTTTACATAAGGTACTAAGCTGTGTCATATACCCATATCATATCTTATGTGACCAAAATGCCGTTGACATAAAAGTCGTGTGGAAGAACTGAATGTGTGACCGAGTTGTCTGTGACCGAAATTTTGTAGACTCAAAAGTCATGTGAACGAGCTGTCGTGTGACCGGATTGTTCATCGACGAGCTGTCTGTAGACGGACTATCTTTGAATACATTTGTCGTGACTCGGTGCAAAGTATGCCGCCAAAACTCGAGTGAAGAATTCACAGTCTTTCCCATTCAAACAGCGTCTTAATTAAAGCGCGCGCATTTCAAGGGATTTAATTTTATTAGCGACACAAAATATTCCAGAGCTCGGCAGGGTTAAATATTTTATTTCCACACCCCGCTTGCCGCCATCGAACGGTGAATAGGGGTTGCTTTAGAATTTATGATATTTAAATTACAATAAAACCTGCGTAGGTAATGCGGATGTAAATTACTCCATGATGAAATTTATAAATGACTTACTTAATTTTCCAAGAAATTGTTTGAATAACAAGGCCAAACAATATCAAAGAAATTGTGAACAAACAAGAAAGGTTTTTTTTTGTGTTGTATTATTATCTCGATTATTTTCCGTAAACAAGATATTATATTGTTAGATTTTCCGAGAGCCCTTTTTCAATTTTTTTTTGAAAAATTTTCACATTATGATACATCATTTCTGATTTTAAATACATTCTATTATTTTCAACTCAAGAGAAAATAAAACCTCTTCTCAAAAATATTTACCAAAAATATGTTTTTGTAATCAAATATTTTTGTGGGGAATTTGTTATAGTCACCTGTTTTTTAAACATTTAAAATTTGCAAATAATTCATTGACATGATTATTTTTTTGAAAGTCACTTTTATACCAGAAAAATAAGGTTTAAGTTTTAAAAAACAACAATTTCAGGTTGCGTAGTCAGACTTGGTAATAAAATTCTTACTATTCAAATTGTCACATACATACTATTGAAACTTTATCAAGGCTACTTCCTCTGATATTAATTATCGGAATACTTACCATAATCTCAATCAAAAGAATTGATTCAAAGGTTTCTATGGAATCAGTAAATTTACCCATTTTTTTGAGGCAAAACACTCTGCATTTTTCTAGGAAAGGAAATACAAACGGTAGCAGGATAAAAAATAAATTATTGTATCATTAAAAAATACTTAGCCTGCATTAATTAATCTAGCAAACAAAACTGGTATTTTTAAAGCTTATAATTTTTTTTCTGTAAACAAAATACTTAAAATTTTCTTAGAATTAAAGTAAAAAAGCAATACCATTTATTTAGAAGGAAAATATTTTTTATTTAAAATAGTGGCAAGGAGAAACGATAAGTATCTCAAAACAATGCTACCTGGAAAATGGGAAAACCAACTTAAATTATCCCATTAATTTATGCCTAATTATCGGTTGGATATGGATAGGTTGTTACGTTAATTTATATATGTATTTCATGATTATGTATTTATCTTAATCTAAATTGAAATCTAAGTTCCAAAAAAAAATTTATAACATTTAACATTTACATTAAATGCATTCCAATAAGCAGACACGTATAAGTTCGCGCTAACACATGTGAACCTACATTAACAAAAGTCTTGCAACTTTTTCCGATCTTCCCTGAAACAGGGGTGGCATTGGAGAAGTAAAATATTTTTACGGAATGAGTGGTCAGCATTATAGCGGCTTACAAATCAAGGAATGATACAAATTTATTGTTGTATAATAATTATCATTAAAAACACTATTAATATCTGTTGTTAGAAATTATGTTCAAGATTTCACTGGTCATCTGTCAGAGGTCAGCTTATATCAGAATATAACAAGTGCAAACATATCATCTTAATAACTCAATAATTCATTATGAACTTTACATGCCAAACAGAAAATAATCAATGCTAAATTTTCACAAACAAAAGTTATGGAAAGTTCTCAACAGACGACCCTCGATCTCAAAATTGATCAGCGGAGAATGGAGGTCAGAATTTGATCGTCACAAGTTTGTGTGACTAGGGTTTTTAGCTTCATAGCAGGTAATCCGACTAGGTGACATCACAATTTTGTGAGTAACAAAAACAGAGAGAAAACCCAGAATGAGATAGAGGGATAAAGTGGGGAAGGATGCCACTTAATTTCTATAAGCGGTGAAATGAAGAACGGCGTAGGACAAGCGGAGTTCGAGGTAGATCAATTTAAAAGAATCCAAGGCTAGTATTAATTTGTAGCACCATTGAAGAAGAAGACGTAACAATTTTAATATCCTAGTCACTTTTATCGACTTCTAGCGCTTTACTACAGCATCACATCTCAAATGCGTAGGTATCGCTTTTTTCATTAAATACCTCTGTATCTATAATCTATAATCTAAGTTGCAAGGATGTATACATTCAAAGCTCTCAGATGTATGCCCACAAACAAACACGTGTAGTTCGCGCTTACAAATGCTGATTGTGTACTTAAAAATAAAATCAAACCTCAAATGAACATAAGCCCTGCAACTCTTGCCGACATTCCCTGAAACAGGGGTGACATTGGCAAAGTGAATCATTTTTTACAGTATGGGTGGTCAGCCTCATACCAACCTATAAGTCAAGGAATACGAGTAATAAATAACATTTAAGTATACAACAACAAAACCTTAAAAATAAATCTATACAAAAAAAATAAAAAAAATATTATGCAAAAAATGTAGCAAACTAATAAACCAACATTACAAATCAGCATTGCAGATTAGCCGCCACTTCTTCTTGTCCTTGCATACTTCTTTCATTTCATCCAGAGTCATAACCTTTTTCATACAAGCTCTTCTTTTATTACGACTCTGGATATCCCATTCACTCGATATTTCGAAAAAATTATCTCTATGATTGTTACAAATAATAAATCCATTTTGGTTCTTTGAGAATACCAACTCTCTTTGTCTCTCATCTCTCAATGAATCAACACATATTCAGGGTGGCGATATGCGTATATTGCTATATACCACGAGCGTAAAATGTGTCGATAGAAATATGCATATTACATGTTAGTACAAGGAATCTGCTTGAATCTTTAATTACAGTAGCAGGTCTTAATTTCAAGGTTAGATTGTTTTTCTCCATCTGCTGTTTACTTTTGCCTGTATAGAATGCTCGTCCCTGGCATACATCAATCTGAATTACTTTATTCAAACACAGCAATAATTATCCATTATTCTGCGTCACAAACAAGTCTTATATTATTGATTATTTATTATTGAAAAACAAGACATGATGGCAATTATAAAATTAATATTGTTTTCCTTCCATAATTTACATGTTGTACAGTCTACATATATGTTTTTATTAATCACGTATTATGCTCACTCAATACAGTATAATTAATTCATTAAAATATGACTAATGCCCTGTATTTTCAACGTTAGCATAGCGACTTTATACTGATAGAAAAGGACGCATTTATGTCAATCGTGTGGGTAATTTTTTATCAGTTTAAAGTCACGTATGTTAACGTTGAAAATACCGGGCCTAAAGGCAGTTAGCTATTATTAAAAGCAGATTAAAACTTTAACAATTCGGGAAGCTATGTGATCTGTTTAGAAATAGAGATCCTGTAATTAGAAGACATTGTGTATATCCAACCAGAGACCCCCTGGGAGACCCAGGTCTTCATTTAAAATTTTTTGACACCCACAGATTCATTTCACAATATTTCCCTCATATTGGGATATTCGTATCCTCATAATCAGAAAGTTATTGCCGAAAGCAAGAACCAATCCTCGAAGCGTGATAAACCAATCTTTAGTATCGCCAACGCCATACGATTGGAAATGCCTCGGAAAAGCGTCTTATTAGATTATTTTAAGAATCACTCCCAGAAAAATATAATAAATAGTGTGGTCGATAGCTTAGTTAGTAGCCAGAGGTCTAGGGTTTGATCGCCACAAAATGTGTCAGAAACGGTTTCCCATTTCGGTGTTTATTAACCCAAAAGTTATAGAACCAGCAAGGCTTATTCAGCCTTCATAATAAATGGAAACCTGCGCCCCCGGGAGCTGGGAAACCCTCAAGGTCGCCTTAGACATAATACCTCTTCTTCTTTTTCTACTCACCGATATTGGGCACCGAAGTGAACTGGTAGAATAAAAATAATAAATGTTTAACCCAACATTTTGTTGCTTACCACAAAAACATTACAAAAAATTAGCCTCCTATTTAATCTACCGCAAATGCTTCAAATATTTCCGGGAAACCGGCATTTTTTATAGGTCTTACCGCATTAGGTATGAACGCGTCACAGTCTCAAGTGTGTGTTTTTAAGCCTTGTTGATATAAAATGGTCAGGCAAATTCAGTCTTGTAGTTTGCTATACGGCGCGCTCAAATGTGGTTGACTTTTAAAATTTAAGTGATAAAAACATCTATTTTATTCAGTGTTAAAAATGACTAGGACATTGTCATTGATTTCTCTCCTACTGTTCTTATCACCTAGTGTTACTCATGGACGTGAGTATAGTAACATATTTGCATAACGTAATTCAATTAAAAATGCTTATTCATAAACAGTGCTATGACTAAACTGTGTTAATTACAAAATAATACATGTGGAAAAAATAAATTACACGTAATAACAAAGTTAAACTTCACACCTAGAAAATACGTATTTTTAAACTTGAAAATAAAATTATTTGCTATTTTTTTTAACACATAGCTAATACTGCACGTTTTAATCACTATAACATATCTGCAATTTTTGATACAAAACAAATTTATGAATTTTCAGCAAACAATAATTTCAAGAAATATAAAGTGATAAAAATATATATTAGCACCTCTAACACGCTTTTAAATCTTATGTTTGTTTGGTGTTTTCAAATTGTATTGTGTTAGCAAATTGGATATTCTGCACTGATTTTACGTATACCTGTTTTTGTATGTGTGTCAAGTACAACTCCAAAACTGGATTTAGCTCTGTGATTAACATAATTTACATATAATATACTAAAAGGTTCATTATCTCTATAGTAATGATGGAAATACAGGTTTTTGATTGTTTTCTTTTTATTGCATTCCACATGACGTTTATCATCAATCAAAATAAAAGAAACAGACGGAGCATCAGAGCCATTTGGTGTGCCAAATTGCTGTTACCTTGGAGCGTCAGCGTGATCTTGTTATAATGAGTTCTTAGACAATACTCAAAGAAAACTCGCGAACAAAAATCTTCAATTTTTGTTGTTGAATGATGCTTCATTGCATACCTAGTTCGATCAGTAGCACGTATGTATCTACGTTTCTATATGGGAAAACTTACATACGCCATCTGTATACTTTTTCATATAAACATTTAGTTCTTTCTTCTCCTTCTTCTTTCACCTCTTGCCACTGCCAACATTGTTCTCTGTTCTATTTATGATTCCTTGCTGTTTGAAGTTTTTCTCCTATGTAAACGTTCTTCTACATATCTTTTTTTTTAAGAAAGCCTGTGCGGGAGACTCCCTAGATTCGAGAGACTCTAAGGGTCTATGACACTTGTTATAGTGCCGCAGAGGTGTTGGTGATGTGGCAGTTGTCCATGTCCGGTTGCAGGGCCGTTAGCTGCGCAGTGCTGTGGTGTGTGTGGCGTTGCTTTGTTTTGAGACACTGAGAGGAAATGGCGATTGATATTGGATTAAAAAAGGGCAAGGTTAAATTGGGATGTAAACAAAGATACCGGTAACTCATTCCATAAGCGGGCAGTTTGGCAGAGGAATGAGTCGTGAAAACACCAAGTTCTCATAGTTTTGATATCGACTGCAAATGTTTGAATGTGAGCCGTTCTACGAGTTGCCCTTGTTGTGACGAGAGGAGGGGATATAAGTGAGGATCTATCTAAGGTACTCCACCTACTCCTTCAAAATATCTTTTTCACAGTGTGGATTTGGATCTTTGGGTTAGGAAAGCTGTCGTCGTTCAACTAAGGGAGTTAAAAACCTCTGCAGGGTCTCTACACTTATTCCTATCTTGACATACATACATGCATATCCATCACTTTTTCATCCTTTTCCTACTTTTAAAATCACTTTTTATATCCCATACTTTCACAATTTCACGTATTCGTTCAAGACATTCCATTATCGGGCTTTCCCTATCCCTCTTGCCTCTTAAATTTCTTCTGTACCTATATACTCTTTGTCAAGCGTTCACCACCCATTCTTTCCATTTGCTCAAACTATCACATTATATATATATAATTTTGTACCTTTGTCCTCACATCCTCTTCCAGATTTCATTATTTTTTAATCCATTCAATCCATACTCTATCTTTCAAGGTTTTTCACTGTATTTTATCTTCTTTCTGCTCCTAATGCATAATTCTCCATGCGTATTCCAGTAACCACGTGTACGTTAACGCTTAAATATACTTTACATCATTTCAGAGTACCCCACGTACCCTTGCAGGATATCTAGCGAGCAGGATGGAGTCTGCATCAGCGTGTACGAGTGTCCTCAGGTGGTGGAGGCTCTCCAAAGTCGGCCCTTGCGAAGGGAAGTCAGAGAGGTGCTGAGGAAACTGCAGTGTGGCTTTGATAAGTTCACACCCATAGTCTGCTGCTCCAGCACCCTGGATGTGGAAAAACTGGCGGGAAATATAATCGTAAGAATTAGTCTTATCTTTTTATACTTCTTCTTTTATTGCCAATACAACCAAAGATCGCCAATCTTAAGTAATCCATATTCACACTTGCTAGGATATTTTGATATTGAGGATCCATATAAAATACATGCTTACAAGTATACAAGTTAATAAATGCCTCATGTGAACTTACAAAGTAAAAAACAACAAATGCAAATTTAATATAAGCCATCCTAGAAGTAGATGTGACACTGGCAAAGTCTACCAATTTTTCCAGTATGGGTAGTCAGCCTCCCACCAATTTATTAATTAAACCACTAAGGAAATTATCATGTATTTTTTCAAATACAGTCATTAAAACTTTTCTTGAGATAATTTTTAATATCATTGATCAGATTATTCCTCTTGGACTTACTGTTCGTATACCATCGACCATTGTTTGGATGAAATTGGAACAGTATTTTACACGAATTTGTTACATATTTCTTGTCCGGATAATATTTCTCGTATTTGCAACAAGGGTCCTTAACAAGCAATAACAAATTATGAATCAAGCTTGGCCATGTGACGTTACAACTTTATTGTATTATTCAAATGTGCAGACCTTATTTATTGCATAAGTACATCATCTCAGTCTAGAAACAAAGCAGGCCACAATGGTTACAAATAATATGAGAGCATTTTTTGATGCATCAGCTATCACTTTCTCATGCGTCCACCGGAACTTGGTATATTTCTACCTGTTTTTATTATTTATGTCCGGAAGAAGGGAGAGTTTCCGATTCCACACGAAGCAAATTTCACGGCGAGTCTCTCCGGATCTCCGGAAACTAATCATTTCCTTCCAATAAAGCAAAATGTCAACATGCTTTATCACTTAACTCTCATATAATCGATACTCTAACCATATTTGTTGCAAAATTGATCTATAATGCAAGTTGCAATGACATTCAGGATTCATATTTAATACATAACCAGAAGCAAAAACGTGTAAGTTCTCATTAAAATATGTTGCATTGTACTTAAAAATAAAAACCCAAGCCTCAAATGAACTCTTCAACTCTTACCGCCCTTTCCTACAGCAATAATAGAATTGGAAAAGAATGAACTTTGTGGTAGTGAGTAATCCCTCATATTTATTCATATATACCTACTCAGTATTTATCAACCAATCAAAGTCATATAAATTGAGTCTTATTCTTTGTCTGTTCAAAGCCGGCAATCTAGGATTTTTTTAAAAAAAATAAGAAAAACAGCAGATTTGATTTTCTGTGTTTCCATATATTCAATACGTCATCATCATCTTCTGAAGGCAGTGCTTTCTTCTGTCATTTCAATAATTGTTGTGCTAACCGTCTGTATCTATTGGTTGCCATCCTTTTGAGCCGCAACTAGGACGAGACATCTATGAGCCGTTTCAAATCCTGGAAGTACTTATAAGGTTCTTGAGGGACCTCTTGTTTGTCTTCTTTTTTACCTTTCAAGATGTTGCTCAGAAAGATGCTATGTGTAACTTAGGGCCTGTTGCACCAACCTCCAATATTTGATTGACCCATTAAATTTGATTGTTTAATTCTGGTAAGGACTTTGGTTAAATATTTCTCGGAAATAGATAACAATATGATGGAATTTCAACAGGAAAGAGGATTTACATTGTACATCAGCTGTTTTACGTATTTTGCAACCAAACTTTAGATTTGATGAGAGAAACCACACTTGATTTTGATTTTTGTCTGATTGGAATTTGGTGCAACGAGCCGTTAATGTAAGTTGCTGAAATACCAATCAATTTTATTTATTTTCAGCCAACCAACATCTATGGCACAACAGATCGTCCCATACAATACCGCCCTCCCAGTACTTCACGTCCATACAACCCTCCCTACACCTTCGTGACTCCATCTTATCCTCAGCCCATCCCATCTTTTCCTCCTACAGGATCCCAAGATCCTATTCGGAGCAGGATGGACTTGGATGCGGATCAACTTCCAGGCATTGGAAGCTGCGGGGAAGGACCCAGCGAGAACAAGATCTTTAATGGAGAAATAACTGATATTGATGAATTCCCTTGGATGGTCATTTTGGGATACAGCAGTGAGTGCATATTTATATTTCAACCATATAAAAATAAAGAGCCTAGACGAGCATCCCATACAGGCAAATAAACTTATTAGGAGGCAACATCTTTAATCTAAGTTTTGTTTTTTAAGAAATCCTGTGCGGTAGACTCCCTGGATTTCTATGACACTTGCACTGGTTGTAGTGGCGTTGTTGTTTACGAGCTTGGTCAACGCTACAAAGCGCCAATACTCAAGCAAGAACCAGTTGCTGTAAGGCTGGTCAGTTAGACCCAAATCTGAAACAGGGGTGACATTGGTAAAGTGAACCAAGATTAACATCAATCTTTTCCCGTTTCGGTGTTTACTTCAAATCCAAAGTGAAAGTACCAGCAACGTTTACTCAGAATTCACAAGAAATGAGAACCTCCACCCTTTGGGAGCAGGGAAAACACCGCTACTATAGACGTGGTTTGCGTTTACCAGTTAAAATATCTATGTAACAACGTGCCATTTGCCACGTATAAGAAGTTGCACTATATTCGCAGCTTTTCGTCTATGAATAGTGAACCTCTTGGGGTGCAAAACCGATCAAGAAGTTGTCAATCAGTTTGGTCGATCAGGTGCAACTCAAGCAGTCTAAAGGTCGCGTGTTCATATCCCGTCGATGCAAATGTCACAACCTTCTAGAATGATTGGCACTTCATTACCGAGAACGGGGGAATCCCCGGTGACGTCACACATCACAATGTGTTCTTTTTGCCTCCGACTCTTAAACGCCTGTCACGAACAAGCGCCAACGTGTATTTTTAAATCATTTCAAACGATATTATTCCGAGAAAAATCAAATTGAAACAAATTTTCTGTGAAGTGTGATATGTTTTTTGGACAGGTTTTTTCTTCTTTTTGACATATCTTACTTGGTACCTACAATGTTTATATTTTTCCCCCTACTTTATTATTCTATATTTAAAAGAGAAAGAAAAACACACATTATTTTTTCGTCATAACAATGTTTATTTTCACCATATTTTTATAAAAATTTCAAACGTTTTCGGTTCTCAGACTATATCATGTATCTCTTTGTATAAAAAAGGTGAGCTTTATTCTATATACGTGATTGAATTTCGTTACAGTTTGTCATTTAACAGAGTCAACCAAGACGTTGATCTGGTCTGATTAATAAAAATCAGAAAACTGCATAGGCAGGGTCACATCTAGCCGATGAACCATCAGAGCCTTTAACAGATGGTTGTCAAGACGACCCAAAGGGGTGCAAGACAGTAGAAAGATCCAAGTTAAAGTGGCTGGACGAAGTGGTGGAAGACTGCTGCTTAGAGTAGATATGTAGGTGGAGGAGTAGGTAAGACGTTCAATAGGGAGGCGTTTGCTCAAGAAAGCCAAGACCAAGTTGTCGTACCATAGATGATGATAAAATACGTGACTAAACGTTCCATTCTAGATGTGTTTTTCTTTCAGAGTCTGGAAGTCCTCTATCTTTTGAGTGCGGTGGCTCCATCATAAACAAACGCTACATCCTGACCGCTGCCCACTGTGTTACAGGGAAAATCAATGAGAGATTTGGTTTCTTGTGAGTATAAAATCCTTGTTTCTCAAAAAGTTTTCAATGTTTTTTTAGTGTAAAAATTTAGCAATAGAGTTCCTCCCAGCATGTTGATAGCTGTGAGGGTGCACTGTAATTAGGGCAACCTATTGTGCAAAATAGAAATGGAATAGATAAAAAAAAAACAGTTCACTAGAGACTAGACCATTGTTTACATGATTTTCATGGTTAGTCTAAAAAAGCTCACAAAGTTAATTAGTAAATTAATTTTATATACTGCTGAGATTTTTTTACTGATTACATCCTAATTACTTGTCTGTTAACCAAAGTTTCTATGGCTTTCAATCTATGCCTACAATAGTTTGTACATGGCTTTGTTCACTTATAAGTGTACAAATAATATTTTTTGATATTTTTCTCGTAAAGTCTTCACATGAAATAGTTCTATTGATTGTTGAAGCATTAACATTGTATGCTTCATCAAAATAACTTCGTTCCAAGCCAAGAAAAAAGGAAAAAAAATTATACTTTTTCCTCTCTACTTTTCACATCTTCTATCAACATATCGTTTACATTCATCACATCTCTTCCAGGACCGTGGTTCGAGTTGGCGAATACGATCTCAGTACAGAAAAAGACTGCGTGGTGGACGGTTTTAATTCCTATGAATGCCACCCGCCTCACCAGGATATCCAGGTCGAGGAAACCATCCCTCATCCAGGATTCTCTGATCGCAGCATCAATAGAAAAGATGATATAGCGCTTGTTAGAGTCGCAAGGGACATCACATTTGATGGTAAGTTTTTTTTTAAAGGTTTTAATATATCAAAAAAAAGGTTTGTTATGTACTAGTCTGCTTACTCATGCTGCGCACTTTTACACACATTTTTTTTTTGCTTCCAATTTAATTGTTATCACTATGAAACTGATAGAACCAGAAATATTCTTATATAGACCCCTAGAGTCTCTAGAATCTAGGGAGTCTCCCGCAAAGGATTTCTTAAAAAAAAAAAAAAAAAAACTGTACGGGGGAACAGCTGGAATTGCACATTTGTTAATGTTATATAATGCTATATTTCTTTGCTAATATCTCATGCCTGCTTCTATTTCAGATTATCAATAAATTATCTCCTTATTTGCAGACTTCATCAAGCCAATTTGTCTTCCATCTTCAGTCGCTGTCCGCTCTGCTCCCGGAGATGCGGTGTATATATCAGGATGGGGTCGAACATTAGACGGTTTGTTACTTATACTTATAGTTCTTACCCGAATGTATATTTCCTGTTGAATTTCTCAAACGCGACATCCACGTTACCTTTGAAATCGTCTTACCAGACGATTCACTTTATGAATCGTATTATTAATTTAAAGTTAATATTTTTTTTTACACCACTAGATTTTTGAAAATATGACAATTATTTCACTTGTAAAAAAACATTTGGACCGGTCCGTAGTCCAGTGGTAGCACTTCGGACTCGTAAATGGAAGGTTGTGGGTTCGAATCCCGGCGGAGCACAAAAAATGTACCATTTATATTTTCAAATTTGCTCTTCGCTGGGTTGAAAAATTCATAAACCTTTACCAAAGACCGGTCATCAAAAGGTTCATCCAGCCTTACAGCAACTGGGTCTTGCTTGAGAATTGGCGCTTTCTATAGCGACGACCAAGCTCGCAGAGGGCTGTTGAGGTGTGTTATACACAAAAACAGCGCTCACCAAAGAATCAACCTCGTTTAATTTTTTAATCTGTTGTAGCTGAGTTCAGTTGTATATAATATTTTTAAGTGTTGATCTGTTAACACAGTGAAAGTCCATTTTCATAAATATTTAAAAATATAAATGGTTAAACATTGTTTTAATTCACTTTATTTTATTTGTTTATGCTCGAATATTTTTTTTGAAGATGCCTCATTAGGCGAAAATATTCGAGCATAAACAAATAAAATAAAGTGAATTAAAACAATGTTTAACCATTTATATTTTTAAATATTTATCAGTTGTATATTTTTATTAAATCTTACATCTTAATTAAATTTTGCACATTTTTTTAATTGTGTAAAAATATTATATTAACGAACACATAGGTGAACCATCTTTCTCTCTTACTTACAACATTCGTACCTGCCCATGCAAAACCATCTTGCTTTCAGTTTTAATCTCGCCATCTGGAAGGTTAACCTTTTTTACCTCAATAAACCTCTGATGATGGACGGAAAAAGCCAATTTCAAGGGAAAAAATTGGCAAAACACATGGTTTTGCAAGCCCCAAAAACGTAAAAAATAGTAAAAAAAGCTTGGAAGACGAAACATAACATTTTTCGCCATAAGTTTTAAAAGAAAACCTACAAATGCATTATTAAAATGTAAAAACCCTAAAACTTACTTAAAACTACTTCAACAGTGGTAAATTGTACTAATTTTATTTTTTATTAATTTTCAGCACGCAAAAGTGACGTCAAGATGAAACTGGTCATCCCTCTGTCGAATAGGTCCCAATGCCATGAACTTTACGAGTCTGTGAATGCCATTCTGACGGAGAAGCAGCTATGCGCAGGAGGTCAGCGCAACCGAGACAGCTGCACCGGGGACAGCGGAGGACCCCTGATGGTGCTGAGAAATGGGGTCTGGGTTTCCTTGGGCATCGTCTCTTTTGGAAATGGATGTGGAAAGGCAGGATGGCCAGGCGTGTACACCAAAGTCGAGAGCTATGTGGATTGGATACAGAGCAATATAAGAAAATGAACGTTTCGACCTGAGAAAAATATATAAGTCACGTAGAACCAAAAGTAGTAACTTCGGATTTGTTCCTTAAATGAGCTAAATATATATTATATAAGAGAGATTTTCCCGTTTTTACATACATTTATTTCATTTCCGAAAAAAAAACTATATTTCCACTTTTGGTTATACATGGCTCATTTATCAGTTTTGAAGGAACATTTCCGTTTGAACACAAGCTAGGATAAATTATTGAATTGTAAAAACCAAGAAGTTATTAATTTATTGATTAAAAAAAAAACAAACATAGCTAAAAATACAAAAATAAAATAGGATAAGCCATTCATGTGCCATCTCGAAATATGTCATCTCAATTTGTAAACAATAATTTTTTTCGTTTATTTTTAATCATGTTTCTTTTATGGATTATAAATAGGTACACATTTTCATGAAATAAAATTAAGTCAAAACTATTTTTAATTTATTTTTTCACATTCCCAAGTATATAAAAGAAACTAAGTGCTTTTTAATACAATAACCTTAAAAAAAAACTCTTCTTTTCAAATAATTTTAACGACTTCTTTTATAGATTGGAACGAAGTTTAATAGATTGGTTGATATTTTACCTATCTTTATTTCATTGTTGTACATAAGTTAACATGGTCATGTATTATTTCTAAAGAATGATTTTCAAGTATACCTGTTATTTTTCGACGACCTCGCCGGGCTATTTTCTTGTACTCACTTCTCGTTTGTTATGTTATAATATTCTAACACAGTTTCAACACGAGCCGTCACTGGTATGTACGTATCTACTCAAATTATTTGATGTCAATAATGAGAAGTAGCCTATTCCGAACGATACTTACAGAGCTATTCACGTTAAAAGGAGACAAAATCTCAATAAAGAGTCATCTAATAAAAAATACATGACCATAAAAAGTCCAATATCTATTTATACAAAAATACTCTAGAAGAACTCCAAAGAAGTCGCCCACAGAGGAGACGAAACGTCAGCTGAAAGTCTTCAAGAAAGATCTAGAAAGAAGAAAAAGAAGAAAACAAGCAAAAATATGGACCACGATCAAAACCCGGAACCAAAATATCCAGCATCTGAATCCGGCCGTGAAAACCTAAAAACATTATAATACTGGAGAAGCTGAAATTAATGATCCATATGCCTGACTAATCTATTCAACAGATTTTTAGAAAATGATTAGATTACCCACGAGATAATTGTGTGAAGTTTGATGTCGATCGAATTATGAACGACAAAAGAAATTGACCTTCTTTAATCTATAATTAATCAAAGCTGCAAAGATGTACTAACAATTAACATTCATATTAAATGCAAGTCATCAAGCAGACACATGTAAGTTTTTCCGACCTTTCCTGAAACAGGGCTGACATACCATTTTTGCATTCAGCCTTATACCAATCTTTAACTCGAGGAGTTGACAACCTGTAAGTCAAGCAAAATATTAAAAAACGTTATTTTGTATTGATTTTGAAATTAAAAAAAAGTTGATTTACATAATGAAAAGAGTGATGTGCTAAAGTACGAGGCCCATCACACAATAATTTCATTTTTTTCATGTCTTTTGAAGCTTACTTCCAATTCTAGTTTTTAGTTTTTCAGTACAACATTATCAAAGAATAATGGTAAGGTAAAAAAAATAAAACGCTTTGGCCATTTTAGCGTCGTTTGGTGTAAGGCTGCCACGGAAGACGTTATAATGGGTGTTGAATGAAAACGTAAACAAGTGGCATATTCCCCATGACAGTTACCTCTCGACTCATCGTCAGCCAACATGCTGCACTCTAACCTCTTCGCTTTGTTTGTCTTGGTTCAGATTACGAGGATTTCTGCAACAGCCATACCAGCATGTAAGTATCAAAACATTACATTTTTAATAATAATAAGACAATATTTGAAGACTGCGGTATATGTATCATTTGAAATTCATATTAAATGCATTCCCACAAGCAGACACGCATAATTTCGCACTCACACATGCCGCATGTGGACCTACAGTATAAAAACCCAATCTCAAATGAACATAAGCCCTGCAACTCTTGCCGACCTTCCCTGAAACAGGGGTGACATTGGCAAAGTGAACCATTTTTTACAGTATGGGTGGTCAGTCTCATACCAACCTATAAGTCAAGGATGTGAGCAAAAAAAATAAAATAATCTACTAATGCTATTTAGTGGCATTTGCGTGTATCTAAAGTTCTGCAAAATACAACAACAGTCCCTATCACAGTTTATGGTGGTATTTCCGGTTATTTGTGACAGGCAATAACTATGGGAAATAAAAACTTTCAAATTTATAAATTTACTACGTGACGTCACCAATAGTAAAAATAAAAAAAATAGTTCCCGATACTTTTTTCCGAAGTTTTGGTATTTTACAATATTGTGAAAAATATATAGACAGTTATCCTAAATAAAGTACGAAGCGTTTAAGTATCTTTTCAATCAACAAAACAACAAGAAAAACGCTCTTTCAAATCATACAAACTTGTAGAAAGAGATCGTTTTCATTGTGTAGAAGTGGACGAAATGTATGAGCATGTATGTAAATATTTTCAAACTAACAAACATTTAGATTTTGTTGCTTCGATGTCGTAAATTTTCTTGTATCATTTTCACCTTCACGCAATTTTATTTGCAAGCAATAAAAGAGAAAAATGTTTGTGTAAACATATTCCGACCTCCGTTGTAGAAGCTACCACGGCTGTTTAAGTTTTCCGTTTTTAAATGTGAATAAATATTCAAAGGGAAGTTTGTATTTTACATTAATGTATAATAATAAATCGAAAGATCTTTCTGAAGTCACCAATAAAAAATCAAGCTACCTTTCTTTTACTCCACGCTCCATCATCTAGGGCCTAGGCAGCATGCATGTCTGCTGTGTGTTGATTTGAATGGTTGATTCAAGAAAGGCACTAAGTAACATAAAGGGAAACGAAAAAAAAAGAAAAACGTATTTCAGAAGGTTACGTAGATTTTTTAGCATAGCTGCTCATATGATGCCCTCGTCTCTGCATTATATTTTATCACAAATTGACATTTACCATACATGGTTTTAGTGACTTTTTTACGCTTCCAATATACATATAGCTAGCAATAAATTAAAAAAAAAAATGGGTCTGATTCAATCCAGTTTTAACACGATAAATGTTTTTTTGAAAATTAGGACTGTATCTAAGTCATTTGTCTTGGCATGTAGAACCCAACTGCATATTCAATTTGAAAGGTTATATTTTGGTACCTAGTGCCAGACCGGTCCGTACTCTAGTGGTTCACACTTCTGAAAGACTTCTAATAATGAAAATAGACAACTTCAACAATAAGTGACGGAAAGAGACAAAAAGAGATGGAAAGACAGCAAGATTACGTCGTCGCAGAAAATCCTGCCGTCCCTATAATGGTCGTCAAACATACGATCTTTAACAAGAGTTGGATTAAACAGGAAATCTCTTTCTTTCGTGTTAAATAAGAGTTCATATTTTCAAATAAGGTAGCAATAAAAATGATATTTACGGGCGATGGTTCCATAGATACGGCCCCTTGCACCACGCCGAGTCAGCAAGAGGGCGCATGTATCAGCTCGGCGGACTGTCCGGTCTACGATACGGCCAGCAGGCAGTTCCACGAGAACGTCGAGTACTTTCGGCGAGTCCAGTGCGGCTACCAGAACGACTCGCCCGATGTGTGCTGTCCTTTGGAAGGAAGATACAAGTAAGATTTTTATTTATCACAACCTTACTTTACTTCCTTCTTCGGCTCATAAGCCTTGAAGGCTCAGGGCCTCCCGCACCACAACCCTCCAGGACTCTCCGTCTTGTGCTGCTTCCCTCCATGGTCCCCTCACTCCCAGAACCTCGGCGTCGGCTTCGACGTTTTTCTGCCCACCGCATCCTGACGTCCGAGTGGTCTAACACCTGAGGGGGCACCATCCAAGACAGTTCTGATGATTCTGGAGTCCTCTGCACGAGCTACATATCCGGCCCACTGGAGTCTTCTTGATTTTATTTATGACAAACGAAAGGCATAATAAACAATAAACGGTTCCTTTATGGTGTTCTGTCACAAGACAAGTAACCGCCTTGTTGACAGCCCCACCGTGTTGGAGAGTTTTCAGCTGTATGTGCCGGATGGCTGCGGTTGGGAGAGACAGTATGAACTCTTTTTGTGCCTCTCTCCCGCACTAATATCAGGGCACAACATGCCTTAACTCGAGGAATCTATCTATCTTTAATCTGCTTTTTAGTTGCAAAGATATTTTGTCATACAAGGCCCGTATTTCATTCATGGCCACAAGCGAACAAACACTTTTAAGTATGCGCATACAAATGCAGCGCGTGTTCTTACAAAATAAACCAAGTCTCACACGAGCATAGACCTTGCAACTCCTGCGGCCTTTCTCAGCGTTATAGCAACCTATTAATCAAGGAATGCATGCATTGAATACTAAAATCAAGTCCGTTTTAATCATGAAAAAAAAAAAAAAAACAAATAAATTTCTGCAAACAATACTTTTTTTGACGAAAATCGACAAAGAATAGTTCTGCATTGTAATGAAAAAGTCTGGTGAAATACTATTTTCTAACTTGGCAGATGTGTTGTAAGATGATTCTCTGTTGCTCAATTTCTTTATGTAATGTTTTTATCTGATCTTATTATAGAACTCAACATTTATTACGCAAGTGTTAAAAGTCGCACCTTCAGTGTTTATTTTATTTTATTCACATCTTTATCCGGTATCACTTCATTTAATAACTTAGTAGGTACATAATAAATTTGCATTAGGTAAATTTCATGTACCTACTGAAAATCTATCATGCCCAAAAAAGAGGAAAACAATCGTATGAATAGACTGCAGAAATGGTATCTTTCTTGTGTGTAGTAAAGAGCACTAATGTGACCTTAACATCAAGTATAAAACATCACGTTGATACTCAAAAATCGCGTAAATGTAAAAATGTATGGTAAATGCATCAACACGCCTAGTGAGTCATTTTGTTCTTCTACAGTTTTTTTTCTTTTAACAGGAGTACTAAGGATTATTTATGAGATAATGCACATCTTTTTTGTAGAAATCCATCATATTATCATAATTTTTCAATCGATTACCACCCATACTGTAAAAAATGGTTCACTTTGCCAATGTCACCCCTGTTCCAGGGAATGTCGGCAAGAGTTGCAGGGCTTATGTTCATTAGAGGTTTGGATTTTATTTGTAAGTACACAATCAGCATTTATTTTTGTAAGCGCGAACTACACGTGTTTGTTTGTGGGCATACATATGAGAGCTTTGAATGAATATAATATCCTTGCAACTTAGATTGTAGATTATTTACCTTCAAATTTTAAGTTATTATTACTATTTCAAGTAATAATACTTTTTTTAAGGTATGACACTTATTGAAATGATGCGTTGGTGAGCTGGCGGTTGAAGTTCTGATCCTTTATAACAAAGATAGTAGCTGCGTAGTGTTGTATAGTGTGTTGCATGGCCTTTGTTTTGAGACACTGAAAGGATGTGGCAATGCATAATTATTTTTCTTTTTTCAAGGATAATTTCATTACCCTCGCCAAATCAAAAGAGAGATCGCAAAAAGAGGGATACAGCCAGTACACCTGGTCCCGCTGATCTCCTACCTGGGAAGGACAAATGTGGATTGGACTTGACTGACGACAGAATCATTGGAGGAGAAATCACTTCCATAGATGAATTCCCATGGATGGCCTTATTGTTCTACCATCGAAGTGAGTAGTAACATTGTCGTATTTGTTGACGAAAATAGGATCCATTACTTTCAGCTTTTTAAAATAAAAACATGTTTATCTCTGATTATACAGAATCTGTGACCTTAAAATATTCTGTGATCTCACAGTTACTTAAATTGAATCTGAAATCAAAATTATGCAATCAAATCACTAGCAAAAAAAAAAAGTCCGCAGTCTAGTGGTAACGCTTTGGACTCTTAAATAGAAGGTTGTGGATTCGAATCCTGGCGCCAGAAAAATCATACAAATATTATTATTATTATTAAAAAAAGGATGTAAAGAAAGACAAAAAACGGAGTCACTCTGCAGAGTCTCTGGAAACCCATAGCGGAATGACGGCAGGACATGTGCGTCTATTACTCCACCACCTTTAGTCAGCAACGAAGACCTTAAAGTATTTATAACTTGTTTCATTGTTTTTAGAAATCCAAAAGCACAAGTTTGCATGTGGCGGGGCTTTGATCAACAACAGATACATATTGACTGCAGCTCACTGTGTGACCGGCATGGACTACGAAAGACTTGGTGGACTGTAAGGCAAAAAAATTTACGTGGTATTTTTTTTTAAGTGCATGTTTCATACATTATGAGCCTTTTTTGAGAGTAAAACTTCAAATCAAAAATCCTTGGCGTCATATTGTAATTTAAAATAAATTAGCCTGATAAAATAATAATTGGCACCTTTAGGTATATGTGATATTTTAACTACAAACTTGTCTTTTAACACGGCAAGAAATTGCATGCAGCAAAAAAACCCAGCCTTTCGTTCATTCTCTATAGAACCAGTCATTCGTTTGATTGTATTGAGTATGATTATTTGAAAATATATAATCAGAATAAAACTGTCTCTGTGTGAGACCAATCATGACATATGGAGTCGATACAAGAGCAGGCACTTCACAAACCAAGAGCCTACTCAGAACATCTAAGGCGAAAACAAAACCGAACCAAGGAACCCAGAAATCGGAAGCATGTGCTAAGCTGAAGACATTGTTAGATGGAGTAGGAAGAGCAGACGATTCTGAAGGGACCACGTAGACCACATGAGTGAGAGTAGGTTAACCAAAATCGTGGCACAGGAAATATCAGACAACCAGCGTCTATCAGGTCCACCACTCAAAAGATGGAGAACAGCTAATCTTCTGCATCACAGGAGGAAGTTCCGTAATAAACAAAACTAAAATCTTATACAAGGAGAAGAAATAATGCCATGATGTTTGTGCGTTTTAGGGACAAAGTCCGTTTGGGTGAGTACAACGTGGACACTGATCGTGACTGCATTGTGGTGAATGGGTCAGAGGACTGCGCTGATGATCCTGTAGATGTGACTGCGGAAGCCATCATCCCTCACCCCATGTACGATTCCTATGATAAAAGTCAGCACCACGATATAGCGCTCATAAGGTTGTCGAGAGATGTACCATATTCAGGTATGAAGGTACTTCAACACCATGTTCTCCATAGACGTATCCGTTATTTTAATATTTCTGTTCAAGTTTAGGTGACGCATACTTTGCAAGGTCATTTTCAATGAAACGATTCTTGTTTCTTCTTTTGTAACATCGAAGTTAAATTTGCATGAAACCTTAAAATTACATTTCGAGAGAATCTGTTTTGATTTAAATTTAAGACACTTTTTAATTTACTCTTCTTATTCCTGTGACTCTGCATAGAAGATTGGCGATCATCATTTTGATTTGTACCCTCGACACTGCGGCACAAAAAAGGAATCTTGTGTTTCTGCCAAACCACTGTCTCAGGTTTTTCGACCAGGTGATTCTCCTATAAGGAAGGATTTGTTTGAAAAGGGATAAAGCAAAATAAATTGGACTTTGCTGCAAGTCAATCCGAGGATTGAAACAAAAGAAGATGATATCCAAATAACGGCAAAAATAAAATTATGGTAATCCGGAAATATTCAATTTTTGGCTCTTCTGTTCCAGATTTCATCCAGCCCATCTGTATCCCAGATCCCGTGATATTTCCTCAGTACAATGTCCAGGTTGGCAATAAGCTGTTTGTGGCTGGTTGGGGCAGGAACGAGTCTGGAATGAGCAGCTCAGTCAAGATGAAGGTCAAGATACCGATAGTCCAACAGGGAATATGCCAGAACACCTATCAGCAGTTTGGGGTTCAAGTCGGTGATACGCAAGTGAGTAGAAATAATGATTAGTAATTTGACCTTGATACGGAACAAAACATAAAGACAATAATCAAGGATATGGGATTACATTTAAAACGTTTGGTAGAGATGGAAGTTTGAAGATGTATAAATAGGTTTGCTATTTTTACCAGCCCGCTATACTATTCATACATAAAAAAATGTATCTAAGCTGCACGCATAGTGCAACGTCTTATTGCTATTAGTGAGTTCAACACGGTAAGAGCCCGGTTTTACGCCAACCACTTCACTTTAATTGGGGCCTTTCCAGCTCTTGTTGGGGCTGATTTTCACTTTTTTCAAGCTTAATAAACCTTGTCGGTATTTTTGTTTTGGGTTTGAAATAAACATTGAAACGAAAAAGCGTTTTTGACACCCTTGATGGGAATCGAACCCTCTGGCATAGCACGCAAGTTATCTACCAACAAAAGACTGATCCATAGTCTAGTGGTAACGCTTTGTACTCGTAAATGGAAGGTCATGGGCTTGAATCTCAGTGGAGCTCAAAAACGTACCATTTATAATTTTAAACATGCTCTTCGCTGGGTTGTAAAATAAAATATACCAAAGCCCGGTCACCTAAGGTCCATCCAGCATTACAGAAAATGGATCTTGCTTGAGAATTAGCGACCAAGCTTGCAGAGAACTTTTGAGTTGTGATTCACACAAAAACAGCACTTACTAAATAAAGCATCCTAAAATTATTAATATCGACTGATCTATCGACCGGAAGCTCAAAACATCAGCTTAAATCATGCCTCTAAAGCTTCAAGAATATTGGAAATCAATGTTCACAGATTTGAAAGCCCATGGTGTCAATTTTAATATTTTTCGCAGCTGTGTGCTGGAGGTGAGAGTGGCAGAGATTCCTGCAACGGTGACAGCGGTGGCCCCCTCATGAGCATGGGCCTCGGGAACTGGATCATCTCTGGAATAGTCTCCGTGGGCCCCAACAAATGCGGCAAGTCGAATGTGCCCGGAGTGTACACCAAGGTGGACGAATATGTGCCGTGGATCAGAGAAAATATCGCACCATGAAGGCTACCCAGTGATAAACTAAGTAGAATATGAAGAGTACCTACTCTTAAAGTGATATACTATGTAGTTACAATTTACTTTACAAAATTCCTGTTTTAGAAATCTCGGTATTTAATTTTAATTGTATAAAAACATCAACTATGTATTATGAATCTCAATAAAATGTAAAGAATGATTTGATTATACGTAAAAAAAATTATGACAAGGGAATTTTTGTACCAAGCGGTGGTTTTAAATTTATAAATAAAGAATATCCGTGTAATTTTTGCCTCAAGTTTACAAGATTGCGTAAATACTCAAATTCGGGTAAAAAAAGGAATGTATAAATTCCACAACAGAGCTTTTCTTGATTTAATATACGAGAGAACTAATCCACACATTTATTGCAACTTTTTGCCGAGCTCTTCCCCAAGGGTTCGCATGTTGCGAGTGAACCCATTTACTTTTACAGGTAAGGGTGCCGGACTTACGCCAACCACTTCAGTTGAAGTTGGGGTTTCCCAGCTCCCGAAAGGTTGGCGCTCATTTTTTGTGAAGGCTGAATAAATCTTAGCGGTATTTTTTTAGGGTTTACACCGAACACTGAATTAGTAAATCATTTACATTCGACACCCTCGGTTGGATTCGAACCCGAGCTCTCTGTACGGAATGCAAACACTCTACCAACTACTCTATCAATCGGACCCTTAAAAAGGTGAAAAGAGAGCTGGACGCCTCGTCACAATATTGGCACCAAGCTTCTTTAAAAAAGATCATTGATTTATAGAAATATGAAGAAGAAGTTTGAAGTCTACATGAAAATAAAAATGAGATAATATGTACCTTCCATTAAAAAAAACATTGCTTTGTCATAAAAAAAATGCTACAAAAAATCCTTTCTTCCATCATAAAAGTACACAAAGAAAATGTTGCAAAAATAGTATTAAAGCGGTTCCCCTTTCATATTATTATATCCCGAACCGCAATCATTGCCAATAAATCCAGCCCGTGTTAGTACAAGATCATCATTTTATGCGTTTGAAGGTGAAAAAAAATGGCAATAAAAAAGGACATATTTTTTTTGGTCGTCAACCCCGTCTATGTAGGCGCCTCTGGAGATTTACGAGCAAAAAAACGTACACGGGAAATTATGTAGAGATCCCTGAGAGGGGGACGAGAAGGGAAAAAAACAATGCAACGAAACTATTATGTATTTTATTTTATCCAAATATTGTTCATACTTTCATCTTACTTTTGGAAAACCAGATGTGAAGGAACATTTACATTTTGAAAAGATTTTTGTGAAACACTGTGGAAATTCATTTTAAAAAATTGATTATTTTTCAATAAAGAATTAATAATAAAATAAATTAAAAACTTAGTTTTACATTTTGTAATTAAAATACAAAATTATTACAGTTTATGGAAATTAGGCAGGAGTTGCAGGGCTTATGTTCATTTGAGTTTGGATTTAATTTGTAAGTACACAATCAGCATTTGTAAGCGCGAACTACACGTGTTTGTTTGTGGGCATACATCTGAGAGCTTTAAATGTATATATATTCTTGCAACTTAGATTATAGATTATTATTATAGGTGAACTTTTATGATACAACTTACATTATTCTCGACGTTCTTCAAAAGCACGTCTGCGCGATGATCTAGAATAAAGTGAAGTCAGTTAAAGTAAAAGACAGATTTTTGGAGTGTAGATATTTAGTTTTGCCTAGACCGTAGTTTGTTCACGCTTTGGATATGAAATCGGAAGGTAGGTATGTTCGATTCCGGGGTGGAGCCCAAAAAAAAAATCAAGTTTACTGTCATTGAGTGAAAAAAATACCTGCATTTATTTAAGACCGGTCATCAAAGGTCCACCCAGCCTTTGATCAAATGAGTGAGCTTGCATAGACTTTTTAAAGTGTGATTTACACGAATACAGCATACATCAAATAAATAATGGTATTATTACTAATGCTAATGAGTATTTACAACAATAATACATAGAGGCAATACAATAATAGTTCACATTCATGATACATATAAATAATTGCAATAAAATAATGCAAATATGTGGTTCTAAACATAAATTAAATAATGTAAAAAAAAATAAAGGAAGTAAAGGTTTTATTTTATTTCCACGTCTGCGCAAATGACTTAATTATAAAACAAATGTGACCACACCGCCAGATTGATAGAGAAAAGACTAAATAATATTTTTTATTGGTTTCAAAGGTTTCATCGACATGTAATGTCAATTTTCAAACCACAAAAAAAACAGTATTGTACAATATTTCCGAGTACATTGCACAACGTAAAGATTCAGATACTGAAACATTCATACTTTTGTTAAGTAAAAAAAAGGGAAAACAGGACCATTCCTTTTTAAATTCTCATATTGAGTCCAACCACACCTTCTTAATGTTAAATAAAATGTATTTATAGAGGTCAAACGATCATAATTTCAGTTTAAGCTTTACCATATTTTTTGACTTACGTGAATCAAATAATATTTTTCAAAATAACACGTACACAACTGAAAAAGCATTACCAAAACAGCTATGAAAAAGAACAATCACTTATACCTGTAAATCATACAAAAAAAAACACTTCATTTCTTCACTCTCATTCGTTGATTTGAGGGTTTTCCTCCCCAAAAAAAGTCATAATGAAAAGCAGTGCGGATAGTTGTTTGTCACCCCCGTCCATACATATTCCTGATCACGCGAGGGTGTCCTCTCCCTGAGGGTAGGCTGGTGTAGGGGTGGTCGGGCAAAGGAGACGATTTATGGGAAACCAGCGCCTGCATTTTTATTTATGGCTAAATGCTTCGCGGGAGAGCATCCTTGACTTTTTTTCGCACCAACGAACAAAAAACATGATGACATTTTTTCCCTCGCTCTCTTTCTGCGAAAGAATAAACGATTATAAGGCGGACAATATATGTATTGTCATATGAGAATATGTGAGGAAAAGCAAAAACAAAACTAGGATTGTTTATTTTTCATTATAAAGGCTGTTATGCACTAACCGAATTCATAAGAATATAATGGAATTATTCACTTCTTCCTTTTCTTTCCTTGACTTATAGGTTGGTATGAGGCTGACCACCCATACTGTAATAAATGGTTCACTTTACCAATGTCACCCCTTCAGGGAAGGTCGGCAAAAGTTGTGGGGCTTATGTTAATTTTAGGTTTGGATTTTATTTGTAAGTACACATTCAGCATTTGTAAGAGCAAACTACACGTGTTGGTTTGTGGGCACACATCCGAGAGCTTTAAATTAATATATCCTTGCAACTTAGATTATAGATTCTATTATTATTATTATTATTCTCTTCAGCCTCATTCGCCTCATTCAGCGCCCTTGGAGTGACATTGAGTTACGAAACGGCGCTGATAAGGAATCATCATAATCATCATCAATATTATTCAGATATCTACGGTTATTGCAACGAATGCACGTCATATCATACAACAATATACCAAAAAAACAAGAACAAAAATATAATTGTTTATTATTTATTACAAAAGTTTTTATGAAAAAAAAAAAAGAATTATACGATTGTTGACAGTCATGATGGCATTAATATTAGTCTGATTCCTTTGGTGAGAGCTGTTTTTGTGTGATCACACCCTAAAAAGCCCTCTGCAATCTTGGTCGTGGATAAAGAAATCAACAAATCGCTGCCTTAGTTCTTGTTTATCGTATACGCCATTGAGAAAATTTTACATGAGCAATGTTTGCATGTGTACTGGACCAATATGTCTTATGAAAAAAAGAAATTTATTTAAAAAATATTTAAAAGGACTCTCACATTATCGAGTCTTACGGTTTTTCTTAGCTCAGATTGTGTAGAATTTAATTCATAAGACAACTGCATGAAAAAGTCATATTTGACAAGATTGGCGTATACGATAAACAAGAACTGTGGGAGCGAAATCTCAAGAAAGACCCAGTTGTTGTAAGGCTGGATGGACCTTTGATGACCGGTCTTTGATTAAGGAATATGAATTTGTCAATCCAGCAAAGAGCATATTTTTTGTGTTCCACCTGGATTCGAGCCCACGACCTTCTATTTACGAGTTCAAAGTGTTACCACTAGACTACAGATCGGTTCTTCGCATTTGGCAACTACTTATAGTTGAGATTTGATCCTAAGACCATAAAGTCAAGTCAAGCGAATCGTTTTGATCTTATCCTGGAACTTTTTTGAAAAATGTTGGCATTAAATTTCCTTGAATTCTATTTCATTTCAAATTTTACATTTATTTTTGTTGAGTCCGAAAGTCCGAAATAATTTTAATAAAATATGTGCGTTCAGAGCATATGAGAAAGGCTTCAACGTTTAGAAAACCTATTTAATTGTATTGTTATAAAAAGTTTATATTTTTATCACAAATAAATAAACACGCCAACATTTTCATAGACGTAGGTAATTATTAATACTATTTAAACAATAATTGCTGTTAATATCAGTTCATGAAACAATATGTAACAGACAATGAAATATTGTAACAATAAACTATGACGTCATTAGATCATTGTTTGTAAATTTATCACCAAGATTTATGGATTTAACTAATGTGAAAAAATCAGTTCATCATAGGACAGCTTCGGGAAAATACATGCAAATTTTAAAAATGAAAATTTTAGCTGTACTGTTCATTTTTTCCTTCGTGGCTGTCATATTGTGTGGAAAAAGGAAAGCACAAGGAAAGGTAGGTGGAATATTTGAATTTAAAAAATAAATAAATTTAACAAATGATTAATTCTACGCCATAGAAATATTGGCGTTCTAACCTAGCAGTCGAGGCGTTGTCCTTACGTATGCTTGTAAGAAAACAGTTCAATCCTTGTCGAATCCTCTTATTGGTAGCTTTAGCCCTGAGTTCACAGATTAAAAATAAAAATAAAATTAGGCTGATTTATTTGGTGAGCGCTGTTTTTGTGTGTATCACACCTCAAGAGCCCTCTGCGAGCTTGGTCGTCGCTGTAGAGAGCGCCAATTCTCAAGCAAGACCCAGTTGTTGTAAGGCTGGATGGACCTTTTGATGACCGGTCTTTGGTAAAGGTTTATGAATTTTTCAACCCAGCGAAGAGCAAATTTGAAAATATAAATGGTATATTTTTTGTGCTCCGCCGGGATTCGAACCTAATACCTTCCAGTTATGAGTCCGAATTGTTACCACCTGGACTACGGACCAGATTTTATTGGTTAGTAATTAAAAGAAAATTCATTTACTCAAATTCAGAACAAATACTTAATTGATGACGTTAATGGACAGGCCCAGGTAGGACGAAATAGATTGGTTAACTGTTTTTGTTTTATAATACATAAAAAAAGGAATTGTAAAAATATTTCAACACATATTTTATCATGTGATGAATCAATAATATTCATATATTTCATAATTTCATAATTCATAAGGTATTTATTGTTTTTATCAATATGTACAAAATATTACAACAAAAATAAATTTAAAAAATCTAATTACAATAAATACTCCCCAAAGTAAGCATAGCTTGTGTTTTGGGGAGGAGAACATCATATTATAAATAAATGATTTTCTAGAAGTATATTCTAGCTAATAATAAATAGACCTGGTAGATTTTGGCGCGGGGGGCCTGAGCCTTCAAAGCTTGTGAGCCGGCAGAAGCTGCTTTAAAATTTAAAAAAAAGTTCAATTTTGTAAACGATATTTTTTATGTATTTTCATATGATTTTATTGTAGGTCAAATATGAAATGAACTGGAACGACAAGTTCGCCACCTGTGATGGGGAGGTGCATTTGTTAGATTTGGGCAACCTGAAAATTGAGAAAGATTCAGCCACCAGCACGGTGCTCTCTGGGAGTTTTGATTTTCTGGGGCCCATCCATCCAGGCACATCGGTAAGATTCCCAACTCTCCAACAAAGTTCAGTAAACTGTTACTGTAACTGTAAGCTTTAACTCTGTCACTATTCCGCTAGGGGTGGCCAGAGGCTCTGCAGAGCTGCCTCCATTTATTCCTATCCATCTTATCCTATCATCTTTTTCATGCATTTTCTTCTTTTGCGCTCACTTTGTACATCCCATTCTTTCACAACCTCCTCAATTTGATCACTTTATACTTTTCTCAGTCGTCTCTTACCTCTTTTTTCATTTATAATTCTTTTGTATACATACTTTGTCAGTCTATCATCATTCATTATTTCCACATGCCCAAACCACCTCACAACATTCTGTTGTACCATAACTTTCATATCCTCTTTCAGATTACATTCTTTCTTTATATGTACTAACATATTTTATTTATGGTGTGTTTTTCAGGCAAACATAATTGTAGAGAAGGAGACACCCCAAGGTAAGGTCCTGTTCCTGACGCTAGAGGTCACAGATATTTGTGACCACGTGTCTGAGGAGAATATGCCATGGACTCTGTTCTTCGATGCCATGAATTTGGACCCCAAACAGTGCCCACTACCGGCGGTAAGTCAATCAACTTTCTTCTCAATTAATATTATTTCAAATTTTTCAAACGTTTTTAACAAATTAACTAGTCTAGGCTGTTATGAGTCTATTCATAGCATTACAGAAACTGTACTAAGCTAGTTATCTTTTGTCTAACGGCTGGAAGTCTCATACCCACGGTAATATTTGTATGAAGACCTGTCAATCCAAGATGGCCGCAAGTGAACGGCTGATTAGTCTTCTAAATCTAAATCTTAATCTAAGCTGCAAAGATATGTATCATTTGAAATTCATATTAAATGCATTCCCACAAGCAGACATGCATAATTTCGCGCTTACACATGCCGCATGTCGACCTACAATATAAAAAAACCCAATCTCAAATGAACATAAGCCCTGCAACTCTTGCCGACCTTCCCTGAAGCATGGGTGACATTGGCGAAGTGAACCATTTTTTACAGTATGGGTGGTCAGTCGCATACCAACCTATCAGTCAAGGAATACAAGCAATTAATACATTCAAATATATAAAACAAATAAGCTCTAAACAATTAAACAGTAAAAAAAAAAAAAAGGCGGCAAGCTAGGCTTCTTTTGTTCATTTGAGATTGGGTTTTTATTTGTTTGTACACAGTCTTGATACGAATATTACCAATATTTGGTAGGAAAAAATTACCGTGGCGATGAGACTTCCAGCCCAGCTCTCTATTGCAAAGAGTCCAAAAATACATAAATATGGAAAATTCAAAACCGCGAAAGTATTTTTTTTTGATGCGTTTCTTTGGTCTTAATAAAATATGACAGTAATGAAACAAAAAATGGCGTGTTAATTCATAATTCATCAAAATTATAGAGTTAAAATAAAAATACAAACTTACACCACAAGAAAAAAAAAGCTTTAGAATCAATGAGTGATTCTACATTTTATTTTTACATTGCGAACATATTTTTGAACGTGTAAATAATTCTCGAGAAAATATGTTACAACTAAAGCAAATAGATTAAATAGTCTAAAACTTTCATGTCTGAAAACAGGTTTTCACACATTTTAAACCAATTTTTCGGTGTTGTTTTTTAGGCCACATATCCGCTGAACGAGCTGAAGTTGAACATGTCTTTCGCCGACAAGATGATGACCAAGGAGAATGTGGCGGAGTACATGGCCCGCATCGAGCTGGACCACGCTGGAGACGGTCTGGATGTGGTGCAGCACACTGTGGCCTGCATGCTGATGGGATTCTCCGTGCAGGAAGTCAGGGAGGAGGCTGAATGAGGTGGAGGACCAGGAGGAAACTTGGAGACACTTTTATATATATATGTGGTTAAAGAATAAACAATGTTGCATATATTTTGTATCGCTTTTTATTGCTTTCAAGACTCATACTTACTAATAAAAAATTTCAAATACCTACATACGTCGATTGAATACTTCAAGTAGATATTTTAGATCAAATTTATATTGTAAAATAAAGCACAAAGTTTTTCTTCACGAGTTGATTTATTTCCTCAAGCGCTTTCAATGTTATCACACCATTATCAAGAGAACATCTTAAAAATCTAACCCACCATAGAACTCACTCCATAATTTACTTTTGTAATTTTAGATCTGTTGGTTTTTATCTTGATAATGTGTGATAGCATCGAAAGCGCTCGAGGAATTAAATCAACTCGTGAAGAAAAAAAATGTGTTTTATTTTTGCATTGTTCTTCAATAAAACCATATCATTACTAGTAGCAATGGTAATGAATAAAGAAAAATATTGAATATAGAGACACAAAAATATGAAAAGAGAAAGAGGACGTCATAAGTTGAAATATCAAATGTACATTGTGTATATTATGTAGGTACATATATTGTATATGAAGTTGTAATTATAATAATAATTTATTTACTATTATGACGTCAATTCACAGTTTTTGCATTTTTCCGTTTTGCATTGATCTTGTCATACGATAAGTCTTTTGCATGGAAAGTTTTTTTGTTCTAATGAATAATTGAACAAATAATTAAATAATTGCAGTCGAATGGTTAATTCTACATACTCGCAATCGTAAGGACATGGATAAGAAAAGCAACAGAGCAAAGAAATCCTTAAGTTAAAATTTATCTACCTTTGGCAAAACCCGAACACAAATGTTAATCCAATAATTGTGCAGCAATTGAAGACCAAGTTTGATGTGAATCAAATAATATAAATTAATTAATGAAAGTCGTGAAGGTTCGAAATGATTCTGTTTGAGAAGCTTATCAATCCCTCAAGAGCCTGGAAACTCCTATTTTAATTTAAGTTGATGGTGTGAAGCTACCTAAATTTCAATGTGAAACACGCCTGTCAAAAATATAAAGTTCATACATTGTATACACTTTATTTCATCTGAAGAGGCCACATAATATCCTCAGGTTTTCCTTGTATGCATTTGTGTTTTATTCTTTAAGTATATAGATAAAATACAAAAAGGTAAAAGCATTCGCTGTAATTAAAAATACCTTGCTATTCAATTCACCGCAGCATAAAAAACAGCTCGGAAGAATTTGCGGGTGAATGCGGATTGTATGGGACGATGTGTGCTTCATCCTTTGCTCCCGAACGCACCCCATTAAAGCCCAAACTAACAAAAAGTATCGCAACCCTCCAACCCCCCGATAAAAGAACACGTTTCCTCCATTCGTTTTTCCTCTCGAGCTTCCGAAATTCACACATAAAAGTATTATGAGGCAACCAACCTGTCCAGTACTACAAGTATACCAAGTAAGGATTAAGGGTGATTCATGAGGTTTGACTGCACCAGGGCTCCTGAATCTAAGACGGTTCACAAAGTTGATCCCATTTGAAGAAAAAAACATGTTGCTCTTAACTAGTACCACTGTTAATTTTTACATTTCTTAGAAAAACAAAACACAAGCGTTTACGGTCCTCAGATTATCGTCAGGTATAATTTTCTTTGAAGCCCTTGGCTGTGAAGGTATGAGTATTCATAATGTAGCTTAAGAAATCATTTGAACATAAATCTTGTCGGTTGATCCTGTCGAAGAAACAATTGTTTTTTAGTTACTCAAGAGTCATGAATAAAACTTTCACTTATATTTATATACATTAGAAGATAAAATAAACTTAGTTTACATATACCTGACTTTTAACAGTTCAAGTTATACTTAATCAGAATTAAACAGTCTAAAATATGGCTTAGAATTTTTGAAATTTATCACAAAATGCCGTAGTTAGTATTGTGTTGGTTTTGGTTCTCAATAAGCAACAAAATATGGGGTATGGGGCCCTATTATTTACATTACATTAGGGCTCGCGGTGAACTTAATCCGGACATGACTTCACCGAATACTTTTCGTTTAAACTTAATCACAGAGTGGTATTAAAAATGCATATAAACCAAAACGCTCTGTAGGGGCGTTGTTTTAGTTTCTGGGCATTTTTCGCTAAGCGATAAGATTGAGAGTAAACGTAAAGTTGGGAAAGTGGGGTGCTGCAATCAGAAGTGGTCGGACAAGAGCGGACATCTTCAAATATTGTGAAGGACATTGAACATTTTTTTTTGCTCCTATTTACTTTTCATTCTCGGCGAATGCCATTACGTTAATTTGAAACATTGCAAGGGGAAAAATACAAAGTTATTTCGTATCTATTTTTTACTTACCGTTTTTTAATATTATATATTGCTTGTGGTCGACAGGGCATTGCATATAAATACAAATTAAATTTGCTTAATGGATTATCAAAGGATGCCTTCTTTTAGCATATTCTTACATAGTATTAAATGCATAATTTTAACTGAATTTTTTTTTATCTGAAATAATTTAAAAAAAGTTTATTCTTTAATTTTTGGGTAAATCTAGATTATGTTTACATACAAATACACACCATTATACACCCTCACTCCCCCTTACACACTCTATCTGTCACTGTTTTTTTTTTTGTGAATATTCTTTTTTTACTTGGTAAATTGATTAATTTATATTACTGTTAATATTACAAGAAGAAAGTATAAAAAAAATGATTTGATACCCAAAATTCCTGCTTAAAAATACAATAAAATGTTGTGATTAAGCTTTTACAAAATCGTTTTTTTCTCATGCAAATTTCACTATTAATATACACCTATGCAGAATATATATTTTTAAGAGCCCAGTATTACGATACACTGTTTTGATTTGTTCTGTAGTCTAACCTGATTATTATCTTGCAAAGTTACTCCCTGAATTTCGTCAAATTGTTATACAAAATATTCTCATTTTAAAATATGCAATCACAGGTACCTACGCCCAAATTAATTTACAAAAAAAGTAGAACAAAGAATCACAACAAAGACTAAAAAAGTAACAACTCGGTGCAAATCAAAATAATTGCATACCCAACCGGTTATGGGCCCCCCTTTAAAAGGTAAAAAGTCCAACCGATTGAAAAAATCCAAACAAAGGTTTAAGACAGATTGTTCAAGCTTCCCGCTTTTATTTCAACCTCTAATTAACTCTGTTCGCAGTTAAGCGCCATAAAGCATTTTCGCCTTTTGTTTATTGAGCTGCCACAAAAGAAGTTACTTTATCGCAAGCTTTTGTTAATGAGTTGGTTCCTTATAATTATCATGATTCTCGTGAGAATAAAAAAGTTTGTGATGCTAGTATAAAGTAGAAGACAAAGTAATTTAATGTTTTTTGTTTATTTATTTTTTCATTTGTATCCACGTAAAAGCATAATGCTGTATTTTTTTTTACTTTTTTTTAGTTTCTCTAAAAACACCACAAAAGTTAGGTCTAATCTAATCTAATCTAATCTAAGCTGCAAAGATATATATCATTTAAGATTTATACTAAATGCATTCCCACAAGCAGATATGTATAATTTCGCGCTAACACATGCCGCATGTGGACCTACAATATAAAAACCCAATCTCAAATGAACATAAGCCTTGCAACTCTTGCCGTCCTTCCCTGAAACAGGGGTGACATTGGCAAAGTGAACCAATTTTTATATTATGGGTGGTCAGCCGCATAACAACCTATAAGTCAAGGAACATACATGACAAATTACATTTTTTAAAATCAAAGAATAAAAATAACAATATATACATGGACATATCGCTGCCCTAGTTCAATACTCAGACATCTTACACAAAGCTAGTTTCGAGAAAATCGAAAAAGAAGGTTTGTAATCGCCATGATAATTACAGTTAACTTTGTTTTAAAGTCACTTAATGCAACTAAGCTACACATTGTTGCGTTAAGTGACTTTAAAACAAAGTTAACTGTAATTATCATAGCGATTACAAACCTTCTTTTTCGATTTTCTCGAAACTAGCTTTGTGTAAGATGTCTGAGTATTGAACTAGGGCAGCGATATATACATAGGTTTAAGTTAGAATTACGGTCGTTTGACATTTTGACAATTATATTAATTTTTAAAACTGAACAAATTTCACGAACCGTTTAGAGAGAACTTACATCATTCTCGACGTTTCGTCAGCGACGTAGCCGACGTCTTCAAGAGAACATCCTCTCTGCACGACGACTGAGGATGAACTCAAAACGGCTCGTTAAATATCCGATTTAGATTTGTTCAGTTTTAAAAATTAATATAATTGTCAAAACACCATAAAAAATAAATTCTCCATTGAAACTTTTTTTTCTACTACACTATCTAGATTTTCGGCAGTAACTTTGAGTAAGTTATTTTTTATTATATTTAAAAAAATCTTCTTTGTAATGATTCACAAGCTTATTTTATACACTTTACACATATAAATGAGAGGTACCTACTGCTTCTCCTGAAACTACATACTATACGTAGTGTAAAAAATAACAAATTAAACTCAAAGTGAATTATTACAAAATTGATTAGTTATTTAAACTATTAATTTTCTACCGTTCAACTTCAGAGTATGTAAGTCTCTATAAACAGTATTTCTTTTTTGTCTACATGCTTTTAACACTACAATTTTCGGACACTGCTTAACTCAGACAAGGGTGCTTCTTCCAGGGGATGATTCTGTGAGCACTTGGGAGGGTTGTGACCTGTAGAGTAGGGGGGGGGGGGTTGGATTCGTGAGAACCTCTGCCCTCTGTCACTGGACCCAGAGGGTGGGAGGGGGAGAGAATTGTAGGCGACAGTTGGAGACACACTTCAAATCAAGTTTATCACTACTGGTGGAAATAGTAATGACTGCAAGTACATGGCTATAAATGTTTTTTTTTATGCAATTTTTAAGAATAAATTTTATTTTGTGTTTTTCAAAATTGAGTACATAATTGAAAGAAAAAAACTGCAAGAGTCAAAATTATATTCCTTGACTTATAGGTTGGTATGAAGCTGACCATCCACACTGTAATAAATGGGTCACTTTGTCAATGTCACCCCTGTGTCAGGGAAGGTCGGCAAAAATTGTAGGGTTTATGTTCATTTGAGGTTTGTTTTTAATTTGTAAGTACACATTCAGTATTTGTAAGCGCGAACTTACATGTGTCTGTTTGTGAGAATGCCTTTGCAATATTAAAAATTAAAGAACATTTGTTACGCTTTATTAAAAAAAAAAATTATTTAAAAAAAAAAAATTTTTATTAAAAAAAAGATGGAATAATTGTTCAATTATTTATTTCTGCGACTTATTAGATGTATTCCGTGGCCTTTCTTTCGATTTTTTTAAGTACATCTCAGTCCTAGCACGATACATATATTTTTCATTTATTTTTAAAATAGTATAATCATCTTCGTTGAATACTTCCTTCTTTTTTTGTTATTGTTGATTTGTATTCAATTATCTGAAGGTTAAAAAACATTTTAATTTTGAACACAATTGTTGTAATTGCATGTCTTAACTTGAACGAAAAATGATTAGTCTTAAATTTTTTTGATAAAATTGTTACATTGTAATTGTAACTTTCTCATATAAAATACAATAGTCTCTAATGTCGGACAAACCTTCACCCATTTCTTTCCTATAAATCACAAAAACCATGCATCCGAAAGGGATGCACAGTGCAATTAATTTTTGTCAAGTCCCTCCTCAAGCGCCTTGTCTGGACCGCAAACACAAAGAGAGACAACGCTCTAAGAAAGAAATAATTTTGTGTCATTTTAGTACAACAGAACCAAATGCTTTTTGATGGTATAGAAAAATGAGCCTTACTTTAATCATAATTATGGCGTTTTTTGTATTCAGTCAAAATGCAATTGTTTCTTTTGGGTAAAATTTCAACTGATTCTGTCAAGAACAATGAAGCATACTTATCACCACTTCATTACTACATATATAAAAATAGTCCGAAGTATAATTATAAAATTTTTGCTCTTTTAACAATAGAGCTTCTACGTACAAACTCAATCACAGCGTTTCCCAAAAAAATATAGAAACTAAAAAAGCACCCCCGTGAGTAAATAAGTTTCTGTAAATTTTTGGAAAAATGGTATGGTTTCGTTTGTACATATTTTTCTGCACTTGAGATATAGAGCTTTCAGGCATTTTAAAATTTACTGCCGAAACGTGACAACTTATTTCCTGCGAGTAGTTAGGTATACTCGTAAATTAAGAGCTTTTTTAATGACCGTGAAAAAATAAAAGTACCCAGACAGAGCTCTTACTTGAGTACTTAAAAGGTGAAACTTATTGCTTAAGAAAGCTTTTGCAGATTTATTTGAATTTATTTTAGGCGAATAATGGAATATAAGACCTAAGAAAATAATTCTAAAATATCTTTGTTATCTAAATTGGCCATTTCATTGAATGCTTGAAAATCTTTTTAATTGGCAACAAAAAAGGATTCACTAAAAGTATACACCAGTACCCTTAGTACGAGTTGCAAAACTTGAGAAAAGTAAAGTTTACGGTAAATATTAAAGAGTGATTTCTCCCAAAATCTACCGTTTCTGTTTCTTACACTTAATGGTCTTAGCAAAAGAGTTACAGTTATGAAGAAAATCATGTTCAAACAAACAAAAACGGCAGATTTTGGGGGAAATCACTCTTTAATAATTGCCGTAAACTTTACATTAATCAAGTTTTGCAACTCGTACTAAGGGTACTGTACTAAAGCGAATTGCCAACTTTTTTTACCTACACGATTTTTTATGTTATTTATTTGAGGCCATTGAAAGTTATCCCCTTCATCAATTCGTAGATAAAAATGAAAAATACTCTTTTCATTGGCGCCGTTTGGAATAATTGTATTTTTTTTTACCTGTATATATAAATCTAAATCTAAATCTCAGTTGCAAAGATATGTATCATTTGAGATTCATATTAAATGCATTTCCACAAGCAGACACGCATAATTTCGCGCTCACACATGCCGCATGTGGACCTACAATATAAAAAACCTAATCTCAAATGAACATGAGCCCTGCAATTCTTGCCGACCTTCCCTGAAACAGGGGTGATATTGGCAAAGTGAACCATTTTTTACAGTATGGGTGGTCAGCCTCATACCAACCTATAAGTCAAGGAATATAAACAATAAAATAAAAGAATCAAATCAAATCAATTCAATCACAGCAAAGCGCAAAGAATTTGCTTTTCGCTGGATTAAAAAAATCATTTATATATATACATTTTTTAATTCGACTTTTTTTACAAAAGATAATTTATTTTGTATATTAATTTATATTCGTAATATATTTAAAGGAGGGTAATTACACCTTGACGAAGATACTACAAAACTAAAATTAAACAACAAATCAAACGTCCAGAGTTTTGCTTTTTAGCTCTCAAGCACCGTTTACTCTTCGTAGCAGCGTTAATTAAAATAATATTAAGCTAAAAGCAGCCTATTATTCTTTATTATTAAAGAAAATCGCGTCTTTAATTTATGGGATGTGTAGAGATTTTATAAATCATGTTTTGAAAAATAAAAGCCGCGCTTATTTTAGTTTATTATAGTTTTTCGTAATAAACGCCATTTTAGAAGTTGAAATATTGGCACCAAAATAAATACAAGGTAATAGCTGAACTGAAGATATTTATCGAGATATCAACATTCTGTAGAAAAATTGCAAGAAAATATAGGTGCAGTACCCTTAGTACGAGTTGCAAAACTTGAATAAACTAAAGTTTACGGAAAGTATTAAAGAGTGGTTTTCCCCAAAATTTGCCGTTATGTTTGTTTGAACTTGATTTTTTTCATCACTGTAACTCTTTTGTTAAGACCATAAAGCGTAAGACCCAAAAACGGCAGATTTAGGGGAAAATCATTCTTTAATACTTTCCGTAAACTTTACTCTACTCAAGTTTTGCAACTCGTACTAAGGGTACAGATCGTGAAACATTTTTTTTTTAAAGTGATGTATCACATGAATTGTAAGCATTTATTAGTAGGGAAAGACCTCCCACTTTAATTGAAATAGTTAGCGTAAGGTAAGTCCCCTTCCCTGTAAAAATAAATAAGTTCCACTCGCCACATGCTACTCCTTCGGGAAAAACGCACCAAGAAGTTACACAAATCTTAACTCATCCTTCTCATTTCTCTATGCTTTTAATTTTCTTGTAAATTTTGTTATAGTGTTCTCTTAAAAATTCTTGAAAATAATCTTGATGTAAGCAAGTACTCGAGATGAAATAAATACTCAGTGTTTTTTTTCTTTTAATTTTTATACTTTCTCATAACAATGTTTTTTCACTGTGTAAATACACAAGCTGTATAAAAAGTTACAAAATATGTGTTAGTTACATTACATAGTAATAAAAGAAGGTGAATAAAAGTAGTGAAATTATAATTATATGCAGTTTTGGTTCTCAAACTTCTGAGGCAGATAAACATCCACATTAACTCGTAAAATGCACACGTATAATAGATATGTTAAGCACTATTCTGTATGTCATTCACGGTCAACTGATCTTGAATAGATAGTGTGTGGAATTGCATTGAAAAGACGTCTTAATGCTATGCTAAACTGTGTAAATGCACTCGTTGCAGAAACTGGTTGTCTAGGAGACGAGTTCTCAGAACAATGGGCGTTAGTTAAATCTATCTGCGTGCTTGATAAGTATGTGTGTGTTAAGGTATAATATGCAGCATCTTATGTTAATTAAAAAATAATTTGAAAAATAAATTTGGAAAATATTTTATATTTTGTGCTTAACTCTCGTCCTTGGTATTATTTTAAATATCGTCTTTTTCTTTGACTTATAGGTTGATATGAGGCTGACCACCCATGCTGTAAAGAATGATTCACTTTGCCAAAGTCACCACTGTTTCAGGGAAGGTCGGCAAAAGTTTCAGGGTGTTTAATAATAATATATAATCTAAGTTGCAAGGATTTATTCATTTAAAGTTCTCAAATGCATGCCCAAAAACAAACACGTGTAGTTTGCGCTTACACATGCTGAATGTGTACTTACAAATAAAATCCAAACCTCAAATGAACATAAGCCCTACAGCTTTTGCCGACCTTCCCTGACACAGGAGTGACATTGGCAAAGTGAACCATTTTTTTTACAGTATGGGTGGTCAGCCTCATACCAACCTATAAGTCAAGGAATACAAGCGATTTAATAACAAACAAACACTAGAAAATCTACAAAAAGCATTTAATAGGATTACATTTTACTTTGTGATTTTCTTAAGTATGTGATTAAAAAAATCCAAAACGCCTCTATGTAACACATCTGTATCGTCTACTTACTGTTTGCATTACAATAAAACGATAAAAATGCAAACATTTGAATCGAAAAATTAAAAATGAAAATATTGAATAAATCAGTATTGAAATGGGAGCGTTAAAATTTCAACAACTCTGCAAATAGAACGCTCTACAAACACATACGCGGCATAAATTATACTTAATTCATGCACTGTTTTGAGTCTGAGATTAAAACGATCTTTTTCGTACCACAAATGGGTGTATATTAATTCAAAAACAGGCTCGGGGTGCATTGAAACATCGGTGCATCCATCCAACCCCCTCAGGGTCACAAAATCTTGCAACTTGCTTCTGTACAAAAAATATACAAGATCGCGTTGAAACTCGCCCATAGCGTTTCACCAAAATCTGTATGAAAACCTAAACGTTTAATAAAAGCGATGTTTTGTTCACGTATATGTTCTGCTAAAATTCTATCATTGAGTTTGAGTGAAAAGTTTCTTACTTCGGGTACTGATTCTGCAGAGGACCTCAGAGCTGTGCAGGGCATTGCTGCATTGTTATTCTTTTTTATTGCATACCGATGTTTCATTATCAACAATTTCATTTGAGGGGAGATTTTATTAAAAGATCTCCCCGTGTAAGATAGAATAAAAAGGGGTCAGGTATATATTATGGGGTCTTTTGTATTGAATGGAGCTATGAAAATACATGTTTCGACTAACCATGTTCATTCATAAATTTAATATAATTATTAAAAGAAATCAATGAACTATAATAACTTGTTACTTTGATTAACATTTTCCTAGTTTTAACATTAAAATCTGGAATCAAATGTGTGTGACACTCGTTGATCGATTTTAGTTCAAATTTAATTACACAAGAACAATTTAAGAACTTTAGGCCTACAAACTAACATATGTTCTTAACCATGTGAACAGTTCTCAATTCTTTTTACTGGATCAAATGATTTATAAAAATATACCCACGCACATATTATATAACAAGCGACATTTTGGTCAAAAATAAGTTATGAGTTCACTTTGCCAATGTCACCCCTGTCTCAGGGAAGGACGGCAAGAGTTGCAGGGTGTATGTCCATTTGAGATTTGGTTTTTATGTTGTAGGTTCACATGAGGCATGTGCAAGCGCGAACTTGTACGTGTCTGGTTGTGAGAATGCATGTAATGTGAATCTCCAATGTAACATATCTTTGCAACTTAGATTAGATTAGATTAGATTAGTGCTGTCCTACTTGAAAATTTCTGCTCTTTCTAATGCGCTAACTTCCATAGCTCTACGATGATTTTTGTGTTGTTTATGCCCAAGCAAACAACTGCATTTTCGAAGTATGGTTTTAGCGTAACCGACTAGATTTTGGCCTTTTTGTTCCTAAATGCGCTTGTTACATAAAAAAACGTACAACATCATAAAAATATCCGAAAATTAATATAATTATCATAAAAGCACATTAATAGGAATGTGAATGTCTATTGAATATTTTTTTTTATTTTAGAGCTGTTTTGATTTTAATGATATGATAAAAAATAAAAAAAGTCATGCCATTATTCTGCAATGTCAAACTTTAAACTGCTCTCCTGAACAATTTAGTTCATGTCGCTTATGCCCTTTAACCGTCGATATTTAATACATACAATTAAGTACCTTCACTTTATGAAGATCATTAATTTTGTAACATCGCTTTTTGTCACCTTTTCATTCATACACATGTTATATTTTTTAACTAAATAAAAAAGTCCATTAAACAATTGTTTTATGTTTTAGCAAAGAAATGTTGCTCTTTCCTGCTATAATTGTAACCTACATTTTGAGTCTTCCACCCTTCATGTCAGGTAACAATTACTTCAGAACTTGTTTTTATTTATTCGACCCCTGCAATTGTCCCCGCACCCCTTCTTCACTCCACTTGAACCCTCTTTCTTCTTTTCTTGTGAAGACCGGCTCCAAGAGAAGTTCACAAACGTGAGGAACCAAAGGAAACTCAAGAGGGACGGTGGACAAAGAAACTCTCGCAGTTAATACAAAGAGCAATCAAATTATTAAGGTGAAATAATGGACTTATTGAAGGATTATTTTAAGTCATTTTTATTTGTTATATAAAATTTCTTAATGTTGTAAAAAAATGAGATAAATCTAAAAAAATGAACAATAAAAAATTTAAAAATTTCATACATAAGCCAAAAATGTTTTTTTTTCTTTTTTGTTCAAAACAAAGCTAAGCATTGAGTTCTAACATTCGATTCGAAAATTGTCAGAAACAATTTGGTTCACTTTGCCAATATCATTACTGTTTCAGAAAATGTCGGCAAAAATTGCAGTGATTATGTTTGAGGTTTTGATTTTAATTTGTACACATGCAGCATTTTTAAACGAGAACTTACACACGTGTCTTTTTGTGGACATTCACTTAAAATGTATGTTAACGTATTTTTGCAACTTAAATTACAGATTATAGAGTATACATACGAGATACGACATACCTACTTGTATTTTTTTTAACCCTGTGCTTCACCAATTAGTTTCACCAAATAATGTTTTTTTTTTTCAAAAAAACTTTTCTGTTATCAATCTTTATTGTTCTTTTTATACGAGAAAAAATGCATCTTTTCAATGAAACATTTTTCCCAAAACGCTGATATCGCTTCCGCTCCGTTGGACCGGTTAGATCAGCGCAGCGTCTTGCTTGTCCTCCCCCAGATGTGAACCCAAAGCCCTTGCTGATCCACAGTTTGCCTGACAAGTGTGCACACACCACTCGTGTCACGCAAATATACCCTTGATAACTCGTCCACACACAGCTCGACCATGGACAAATCGGTCACATTACATTTCGTCTACAGGACTTTAGGTCAACGACATTTCGATCATGGACAATTAGGTCATACGACAATGTTTAGAGGTTCTTGTTTTGTGGTGCCGTTGCTTTTACTTCACGGGAAGGCATTCCACCACTTGAGAAAGTATAAAGCTTTGAATGAGCGTTCATGTGCTGTGGGCTCTTCTGACACATACATACAGAACGGGTATGAGGAGGGTTTGAGCATACCCATAGAGTTATTTTTGGACATTTTGGTTACATACAATATAGGTCCACAGACAGAAACTTCGCAGAAAAATTGCACTTCAAAAAACCTTTGTTATTACTGAAGTTTTCTGTAATGGAGCTGTCTGTGCATGGACGAATTATCGATCTTTGTGACCGATGTATCTATGGATGAGTCATCTGTGACCGAGTCATCTATGACTTTAATACCGTTGACCGAAAAATCGTATGAATGAACTGTCATATGACCAAATTGTCCATGACCGAAATGTCGAACCAATAAAAATATGTTAGTTTACTTTTTCCCAAGCGACCCGATTAATGTGGGGGTCTAACTCTTAAAATAATCCTTATTCATATTAGGCAACGCAACACGCACCACAGCACTACGCAGATAACAGCACTGCAACAAAGATTCAAAACATCAACTTCCACATCACCAACACCTCTGCGGCACTACAACAAGTGTCATACCCTCTCAATCTCATCCCCACGGTTATTCTCACCTACCGAATATCGGTAATATTTGTATGAAAACTAATCAGCGGTCAACTTGGATTGGCAGGTCTTCATAAAAATATTACCGATATTCGATAGTAAGAATAACCGTGGTGATGAGACTTCTAGCTCAGGAATCATTAGTTTGTCAAAGCGTGGGCTCAACGGATGACCAAAATGTTTAAAATTGCACAGTTAGAGTCTCTTCAATCTTGTCTCCCGCACAGGATTCATTACAAAAAAAAGGTTCAAGTGATTGTTTTTTCCATGGCCGAGCTGTCTGTGAGCGATTTGTCGTGGAGCCGGCTGACAAGTGTGCGCACACCACCCTCTCTGGCAAAGGAAATAATAACATGGCCGTCAAATAAAGTTCTGTTGACAACTCTGCGGGCCATGTAAGAGTAATAAGTTGGTTGCCGAGTAAATAACTTTGTTTGAGTGACGACAGACAATAACGAAAATTCTGACATTTACATATACCATGGAGTAAAGCGAGTGCACAGCGATATGTTTCGTATTAATGTGATGTCTTACAACATTAGACAGTTTTAAGCTATTCAAGGAATAACAAAAAAATTAGGATGATTTATTTGGTGAGCGCTATTTTCGTATAATAAATACCTACAAAAAAAAAAAAATCAGAGGTGATTACCAAACTTGTAAGCTTGGTAATCATTACGATACTGTTATGAATGTGTGTCTGTGTCTCTAGATGTAGTAGTTTCAAAAGTTGTACTTGTACTTGTTTGATAGTGTGAGTGTTTGCTAAATTAATCTGCTTAATATAATATTCTGGCAAAATTTCCAATGCTTCAAGGGTCATTCTTATGCCATGCTATAAAAAGAGCCAAAACTGTATGTAGCGTATACTTGGATCGGAGCTGTCGAGTAATACAGTACAAAAGTTAACTCTGTGAACGAACCAAATGTGACTGTTACTGTATCCTGTCTAGCCTGTATCCGCCGTTCCACTAAGGGTGGCTGGTACCTCCGTAAATGCATATCCACTTTTTTCTGTCCTTACATATCTCTTTCATCTCTTCAACATTCATCACTTTTTTCATACATACTGTTCTCTTATTCTCACTCTGTAGGTTCCATTATTTCGAAATCTCACCTATCTGGTCTATCCGTTCCTTCCTTGATCTTCCCCTTCTACGCTTTCCACTAGCATTTCCTCTGTACACTTTCTTCGTCAGTCGTTCATCTTCCATTCTTTCAAAATGTCTGTACCATCTCATTCTGCTTTTTTGTACTTTCATTCTCAAAGGGAACTTACAGATATCCGCTTGTGGATATATACTTCATATTATTCTTAAATTTAAATATATCTTGGCAACTAAGATTATTTGGCCCCTTTATATAGGTATGCCTTAGCATCTAGTTGTCCTAGTGTGTGCGTATACTCTTAACATATGTAGGTACCTACTTGCAAACAAACCCACGAGATGTGATGTGGGTTTGTTTCAATTTGGTTTGATATGCTTAAGAGGCTTTCAACGAATGAGTTCTGCAGAAATTGTATCGCGAAAACATAAAGTGCTCTTTCTTTTGATGTTTTGATGTATTATTCAATTTATTTTAATGACTTAGAACTTGTCAAAATGCGGCAGATATGTTTGGTTCAGCAAAAATGATAACTTAAGAAAATGGCATGGGGGATGAAAAAAGTTTTCTTTGTTTTCCATATAATATACAACCGTTTAAAAATAAAAGATACCTAATTTAACAAATAAATAAATAAAATGGGATCATAGCTTTACTATAAATACACAATGATTTCCTGAAAAAAAATGACCTGTCATTCTTTCATCGATTCGTTAAGGTTGGCTTAAATCTTAAGCAATGTTATTGCACATCCCTCTATTTTGAATAAACTCTTTCAGTTCTCTAACATCCATAAATCACTTCATCAATTGCTTATTCAACGGTTAGTCTATATTTTCATTAGGAAGTATGTACTAAATAATTTAATTTTTATAAATACTCACTCGTCGTGTACACTGGGTGCCTCCTGAACTGTAACTGTAACTGTAACTCTGTCGCCATTCCGCTAGGGGTGGCCAGAGCCTCTGCAGAGTTGCCTCCATTTTTTCCTATCCTTACATACCTCTTTCAATTCATTCATATCCATCACCTTTTTCATGCATTTTCTTCTTTTACGCTCACTTTGTATATCCCATTCTTTCACAATCTCCTCAATCTGATCACTCCATACTTTTCTCGGTCGTCCCTTCCCTCTTTTTCCTTTCACACTTTCTTTGTATACATACTTTGTCAGTCTATCATCATTCATTCTTTCCACATGTCCAAACCATCTCATCACATTCTTTTGTACCTTAACTTTCACATCCTCTTTCAAATTACATTCTTTTTTTACCCATTCATTCCTAACTCTATCCCTCAGAGTTTTTCCTGTCATGCTTCTCAAATGCTTCATTTCCACCGTACATACTTTACTCATTTCGCTATCGACGTTGGCTAATTTGCCAACGAAACGCCGAGATGTATGTAAGTTCTCCAATGTCGGTTCGTCTAATATTCGAAAAATGCAATTGACCTTACAAATAATTATAATTTGTTTTAGGGAAAAAGAATAAGAGGAAGATCCCACACGCGATGGACCGATCAGCGACAGCGCAGTCAATAGAGAACTGGAGAAGAGTGGTTGCTTCCACAAGGGTCACAACCCTCAGTAATAAGAATAAAGATTTAGAAGTAGATCATTTGTAAATATGTCGAACGACCATAACTAAGATTAAAATTAACATAAATTTTATTTTTTTAATTAAGATAAGGTAGGTATTTAATGTTTAATGTTTTTATTTAGTGTTTAAAATTTCACAAACTAAAAAGGCATTCAATTATTTCATGAAATTATTTTAATTTAAATCCTTATTTATTATGAAAAACATTAAATGAAAAGTAATCATTCAACACACACGGATATTACACGGTATTCTCTTTTGATTGAAAATAACGATTCCGTCTAAATATTATGTACATAGAAAAACAACACCCCTCCCTTAGAATAATCCATCACAGACTCCTTATATCAAATAATAAGAAAAAACCTCCGGATCCAGCTTTAATAAAACTTGGAGACAAATCCGCATTTACTGCCCGACACTAAACTCTCCTTTTGTATGTCTCTGGAATGTTCTGGGATATTCTGGGATGGGCGAACAATGGGAACGCATGACGTTTATGACGTGCTCACTAAAACTAACATGCGAGGGGACTTGCTTCTGTTTCTCATCCTGGGAGAAAGAAGCATTTTCTTGAGCCTAATGATTCCATGATGTTTCTTTTTAAAGAAGAAAATAGTAGCCAAAGAATGGTAGTTCACGCCAAGAAGATTGATTATTCTGATGGAAATCTATATATTATGGTTTCAAAGAAATTAACCTAAAATCTAGATATTATAACGAAGGTGTAATTCAACGTGTGATGTGAAACATAAGACTATGAAAGGTTACTATATCGATTTAACTGATCTTTTACCTGGATTTCTATGATAGGAAAAAGTAGTGTCAAATTATCTTGACAATAATTTGGAGCACAGAAATGATCATAGATGTTTATAAATATATTCTATCTACGTACAATATTTTGACTTTTCTTTTTAAAAACATACTTTTTTTCTTTTAGTTAAAAAAAAAACCCTTTTTACTTGTTAAAAACAGATTTAGAACCTGCAAGATTTAGTAAATTTAAAAAGGCACTTATTTTACATACGCACGGTTGACGATTGTTTTAGATAGCTTATAAACAAGTTAGTCTATTGCATTTTGTACAAAAAAATGTAACCTTCTCATTGTTGTCCTCTTTTTCTCAATTTGACCACTATGGTACTTAGTGTTATTTTTAATCAACCGCACAATAATTATTGAAAACTTATTCATAACAGGAAATGACAATTGTTGAATGTAATTCTGATAAAAAAAAGCCCACGACAAAGCCAAGAAAAAATGTTCCCTAACATCTTATTTTAAGGTATGCTATTTGCCATAAACAATAACCATAAACGTCTCCTGCTCTTCTCATCTTTATTATTTGATTCTTTCCATGATTTTTGCCACTGTCACCCCGGATTTACTTCCCTGTCGTCGCGTCACAAAGGCAGCCATCAATACCAGTTATCTCTCTGCGTGTCGTGGGTTTGAATCCCCAAACTATGATGTGACCCGCAACTTGAGTCGGGAGATCATATCCCAGAAAATGCAATAAGTAATTTTGTAATTGAATTATGACAAAAGCAAAATATTGTTTCGTTGTTGGACTGAATTATTCTAGAAAATCTAAGTTGGTAAAATATATTAATATTGAAGGTTCTTATTAAATGTACCTATGTCCACAAACAGGAAGTGTAAGTTCGCGTTTACACATGCCACGTGTGTGCCTACATAAACAAAAATAATATAATTTCAAATGAAAATAAGCCCTGCAACTCTCTGATAATTTTAAATTTATATTATATCCTGTTAATGAATCATACCTAAGCTAATCTTTAAACAACCCTAAATCATGGTTTGAATTTTCTATTCTATTCTATTTTTGTTTATATTTGTAAACAATTTTCATGTATGTTTTTATTTCTGTTTGCATGGCTGACATCGTGTTCAGTATTCTTATTTTTATTTATTAAATGACTGAAATTTCAACGCAAGCATTTTATAGACATTGCCGGTGACGTTTTATGAATCTGATGCATTGTGCGTGTGTGCGTTGGTTATCGCTGTACAGCATTGTATGCTGTATATGTGCGTTGAAGCTCAGCGCCCCGGCATAGTGTATTTACCTATTCCAACTCATAATACCTACTCCCGCTAATTAATTATTGTTAAAATAAGATTATGCGATAGGCACCTATTATTGGAGCATTGGAGATACTTATGTATTTGTATTATTGTATTTTTTTTGTGTATGTGCTACTCCTTTGTTCTGTTGGTGTCTTTAAGAATAAATAAATAAATAAATAAATAAACTCTCGCTGCCCTTCCAATGGGCAGGTGTGATGTTGGCCAGATAAACCAATTTTTACAAGTTTTTTGTTTACCAACCACAAAAATGACATAGAAGTGATATCAATAATATACCATTTCTCAATGATTGATTTTACCTTCTGACGTATAGTAATAAACAAGCATGAGAAATTTGTGCAACGTCACTTCCTCTGTCTAGATTTTTTTATATAAGTTTTTGGCAAAACAGGGCTATTCACAAAACATTTGACCCACTAGCTGATCTACGGGTCATCGATTTTTTTATGGAAAATTCACAGTAAGCTGCGGAAAAACTATGGCTTTGCTGTTATATTGAATAACCGTTACAGTCACAAGTCAATTTAGTATTGTGCAGCGTTAGAGTTTGTTCTTTGCGTGTTATGCTCATTTGAGATTGGGCTTTTATGTTGTAGGTCCACAAGCGGGGTGTGCAAGCGTGAATTTTTACGTGTCTGCTTATGGGAATGCATTTAATATGAATTTTATATGTAATGCATATTTGCAACTTAAATTATAGATTAGCTAGATTGCCAGCCTAACTTAATCAAAAATACTCAATTCTGCACTGCTTTAAGTAAATTTTGAAAAATTTCATTTGAATTTCTTCAGGTCTTATTTAAATCTATATGTAAGTACAATATAAGAGTTCAAGTACGAGTATGTTAACAAATATTTAATAAATTATCCTTATTTATTAGTTTTTTTACAAATTCATGTAACAATTTCACGCATCTGTACACCAAGCCACCCTAAAATACATAAATTGCACAAATAATGTTAATTTTAATGTTACATCTTCCATCACTCTAGCAGCTGTCATCCAGTCTCCATACGTTAAAACTCAAAAATTGCGTTTTACCAAAAAATTTATAGAAGCTTAAACGCTCGTTTTTAGTTTCCATTTTATTTTGTTCAACGTGATGGTTGAGTTTCAATGGGATGTTTAATACTTGGGGTAAAGTCTCCTCAAGATTTGTGATCTCCATAACCCTCGCTTATTGACTTATGATATCTGTGGACTAGAAATTATTTTATTGAAAATATACATTATATATCTGTTTCAACCTATGTACTTACGAAAATGGTTTTTAGGAAGAAAGTGAACAAAGAACTTCACAGCTGCATTTCCATGTGTACAAAAAAAATCGGACGAATATAAAAATGTTTCTAGAATGGTGGCAGAATTGCCGCGTGCGTACTATGCCTGGAGCAGTCCGATCATAGACGCATGCGCTATAAATCTTGTGATAAAATTGACGAATTTTAAAGGAAAAAGGTATTATTGTTAGACATCATGGGATGTGCTGTAACTGGATGTCAAAACACATAATGGAGAAAGCAAGAAAACATAAAATCTGACACGTAAAAACATGTTTTGTATGACTACACAACTGCAACGTTTGACAGGACTGGGACAAAAGTGGTAGTTACTCCAGGCGCGTGCATAGGGTATAGGCAAATACATTTCAGAATAAATATTTTCTCCCATTCCTTTAAAATACCTCATTTCAAATAGATTGTAGTGCTAACGACGGCTCCAATAGAACTTAAATTTGGAATTTTAAATCTCAATATCAAGCTTAAATGCTTTTTTACCAAATATTGCCTACCTATTAGGCGCATGTGCCTGTATAGGATGCACGCCCTTGACTAGATAGTATTTATAAATGCAGTAAGTTAGTGTCTGCTCCTCTACGAGTATGCTATTACTGAATGCCCTCGCCACTCTTAATCCCACTACAATAATATGCATTTCAGCCATTTGAATTACAATGGTCAGAAAAATGGTGATTGCATGTGGCCAAACTGGTTACGCCATCATAACACGTCAACATCACCCCAAGTACACAACATTACGCTAAAACTCAAACCTAAAATTGTACAGAGACTATAAGAGCACTTCTAGTGAGAGTTTAAGTTTAGATACATCTTATGGTAAAACTTTATAGTGGAGTGTAAACGTAAGGGCACTGTTTACGGATTCATATTATCCCGAGAATATACAAACACAATAGCCGGTCAGAATTGCCCACACACAGAAAGTCCTTTGTGCTAATGGCATTCAAGAGATTTGCTGTGAATATGGTGTGAAAATTAAATCCCTTTTAACCGTTACGAAAATTATTTTTAAAAAATATGACGGGGTGTCGGTTCTAGGAGTCCGCCTCATCAATAAACAAATACGGAATGTGTAATTTGTCTGCGAAGAATGGCTGGTCGTTTTTCATATAATTTATTCATTTTGATACTCGTATTAAATACTGCGTGAAAAAAATATTGTACCATGAAGATCATAGAAAAATTACGAATATTCTGGCTGTCATTCCCTTTCTAAGTAAACAGATGGCTGGGTCACATCCAGCGAATAGACCATCATAGCTTGAAAAATATGGTTGTGATGACGAAACAAAAAGGGGCTTAGGACAGTTGGAAGACCCAGATTAAGGTGGGTGGGGTTGAGTGGTAGCAGAATCCCACGCAGCTGGAGGAGGAAGGTGATGGATATACAGTGGTGGCTGCGGTTGATCCAAGAAGCCAAACAAACACTAACCGAGTTGTTGTGCCTTGCATGATCAAGATTATATTAAGTATCGTGATTTTCTATTCATTTTTAACATATTTCGTAGAAAACGGGTTTTAATTTCATTAGAACTATTATTAGACAATATTGAAGATGACATTTTTATCTATGGGTTTTTTTTGCAAAAAATAGCACACATTAAATACGTCCTATCGCTACGACACGTAAATGAAGTAGGAACGCCTTTTTACCAAAGACAACGATTGTTTGTATATTTAAACTTTCTATTATGGATGAATTTCACCACTATCGTTCTTTTATCCGTATGTGACTGACTAATGTTGTGTAATTCCTTGCCGCGTTCTTTCCGAAGGGTTCGCATGTGGCGAGTGTAACCTTTTTTATTTTTACAGGTAAGGGGGCCAGCCTTACGCCAACTTTTACAGTTGGAGTGGGGATTTCCCAGCTCTCAAGGGGACTGATTCTCATTTCTTGTGAAGGCTGACTAAACCTTGCCGGTATTTTATTTAGGGTTTGAAGTAAACATAATAATAATAATAATAATACATCAATAATAATAATAATAATAACATCGAGACGGGAAATCATTTTTGTCATCCTAGGTGTCATGACAGGAAGAAGTGGCGGCTAATCTGCAATGCTGATTTGTAATGTTGGTTTATTAGTTTGCTACTTTTTTTGCATAAGAAATTTTTGACTTTTTTTGGATAGATTTCTTTTTAAGGTTTTGTTGTTGTTTTTTTTTTTTACTTAACGGCAAGTTATAGATACACGAAATTCGTAAAAGGCTAGATCTGTTGGTAAATGTCGAAAACTAAAAAAAGTAAGCATTGTTTTGCTAATATTAATGTCATCAGTCTCCCACAGATGGACATGACAATAATAATAATAAAATAGAGAATTTATAAAATATTTCTTCTCACACCGCTGCACAAACTAACACATCCACATATTTTTTTTCACTCTGTCCTTGCCTCCTACTATACGAGGGTTGACGCAAATGCAGTCTGTCAAGATAAATTAATATTTAAAGAGATATCAAGAGGAGTTAAGTTTACAGAAAATAATGCCTTTATTTATTAATCTTAACTGTTCCTTGACTTATAGGTTGGTATGCGGCTGACCACCCATGCTGTAAAAATGGTTCACTTTGCCAATGTCACCCCTGTTACAGGGAAGGACGGCAAGAGTTGCAGGGTGTATGTCCATTTGAGATTTGGTTTTTATGTTGTAGGCTCACATGAGGCATGTGCAAGCGCGAACTTGTACATGTCTGGTTGTGAGAATGCATGTAATGTGAATCTCCAATGTAACATATATTTGCAACTTAGATTAGATTAGATTAACTAGTTGTTTGGTATGAGGCTTACCCCCGTACTGAAAAAAACTTGGTTCACTTTTGCAATTGCCACCCTGATTTCAAAACCCGGCGTTAAGAGTTGCTATGTTCATGTCCATGTGAGATTTTATTTATTTTGTAGGAACCTACACATAAAAAGGCACACCGGTCCGCAGTCTAGTGGTCAAAACTTTGAATCCAGATTGGAAGGAAGTGGGTTCGAATTCTGGCGGAGCACAAAAAAAGGTTTCATTTTTAAAATTGGCGCTTCGTTGGGTTGCAAAATTAATGTCTCTGTCAAAGGTCGGTCACAATAGATCGATCCGGCCTTTCAACAACTGGGTCTTGCATGAGAATTGGAGCTTTCTACAGCGACGACCAAGCTCGCAGAGGGCTCGAGGGAGAAAGGGTTGGATTGACACTAAAACAGCGCTCATCGAATAAATCATCCTAATATTATATTTTTTACTATTATTGTACAACATGTGAGGTTATGCATTAAATATATGCCGTACTTAAATGGCAATAGGGCTTTATAGATTATAGATTTTAAGCTAAGCCAAAGTAACGAAAAAATATTTTTAAATTTATTTCACGCATGAAGACAATATATTTTTGACAGCCCTAACGCATTAAATGGTTGAACACGTGCATTTCAAATAATAATAGTATGGAGACCCAGAAACTCGAAGAAACTGCCAAAATACTACAAAAGGTACCTACCTACTTGTTATATAATACCTACGTAATAATATTTCTTATTTGTTCGGGTAAAAACTTGAATTCCATTTTTATTATAATATTCATTAATAATATTATAATCTTAGAATTCGTGATTTTTTTCCTAATGCGTGCTAAAGATCGGTCCGTAGTCTAGTGGTTACGCTTCCAACTCATAATCGGAAGGTCGTAAGTTCAATTCCCGGTGGAGCACAGAACGCAACTAAGCTACACATATTGTGTAACTTCTTGCCTGCGTTGTCCCATGGGGCGATTCCGAGCCTTTTTATTTTTACAGGTAAGGGGACCAGATTTACACCAACCACTTCAGTTGAAGTGGGGGTTTTCCAGCTCCCGAGGGGGCTGGTTCTCATTTCTTGTGAAGTCTGAGTAAACCTTGAGATCGAACCCTTGCTCTCGGCATGGAATGCAAGCATTCTACCAATTGAGCTATCGAACTTTTTACGAGCTTGGTCGTCGTCGCTACAAAGCGCCAATTGTCAAGCAAGACCCAGTTGCTGTAAAGCTGGATAGACCTTTGGTGACCGGTCATTGGTAAAGGTGTATCAATTTTTCAACCCAGCGAAGAGCAAATTTGAAAATATAAATGCAATATTTTTTGTGCTCCGCCGGGATTCGAACTCACAACCTTCCATTCAGGCCCATTGGGAGCTTGGAAACCTAAGTGGTTGACGCAAGGCCACCTCCACCACCGCCCTCTCTTGCCCATTAGGAAAGGCCCTCTGCTGCCATTCCCTAATTTATACGTGGTGTGATTGGCAAAAGTGAATTAAGTTTGTATAGCATAGGGGGTCAGCCTTAAATAGAAACCTATATTTTGTCAACGAACTCAATAATCAGCTAAAATCATAAGCGACAATTCTCAAGCAAGACCCAGTTGGTGTAAGGCTGTGTTAAGGATGTGTTTTTAAAATAGATTTATGAAGAGGAATGCATGAAACGAGATAGTAAAGTGTGTTTCGCCGGCTGCCGCAATATTATTAATTCCATTGGAATTCCTATTATTACTCTTTTCCATGGCTCGGAGTTTTTTTATACATATATACTCATACATATATTGCTTATGCAGTATCATAATGATACATTAGCGGTTCGGTCGTCCGTCCGCCATTGCAATCGGCAAAATACCCAAACGGGGAAGAAACCGCCATCTGTGCAAAAAATAAAACAGTACAAAAATATAAAATTAGCTGATTAAGTTAAACAAATGAAAAATTTACGTAAATAATTAAAAACATTTCTTTAATTTAATCACGATGTGATTTTTTCGGAAAATTACTCGGAGGAACTTAAAACGCGTACGAAAAAAAATTACGTAAATACATTTTCAAAAAAATTAATAACTCAGTAACTAAGTAAATAATGAATTTTCGGAAATCCTGGTAATTTAGCTGAATACATACTCTATCATTAAATTGAATATTTGGATTTGAAATATTAATAAAAGAAACGTGAGTTGCATTGGAAAATGAGCCTTTTTTAAATAGTTTTTTGCATATTTCCAGCTGATTGGAAGGCAAAAAAAAAAAAAAAAAAATTTTCATTTCGTTTAAATATACAGGAAGACGACCATATATTTTTTTTTTTGAACAGCCAAAGTTGTTTTGGGTCTCAAATCCCCCTGCTCGTATTCCTTGATTTATAGGTTGGTATGAGGCTGACCACCCATACTGTAAAAAATGTTTCACTTTGCCAATGTCACCCCTGTTTCAGGGAATGTTGGCAAGAGTTGCAGGGCTTATGTTCATTTGAGGTTTGGATTTTATTTGTAAGTACACAATCAGCATTTGTAAGCGCGAACTACACGTGTTTGTTTGTGGGCATACATCTGAGAGCTTTGAATGAATATATCCTTGCAACTTAGATTATAGATTATAGATTAGAGATAGGTGGGATTCGAACCCGAGCTCTCGGCGTGGAATGCAAGCACTCTACCAACTGAGCTATCGACCGGACTTATCCTTCATTGAAAATGCGTGTATTATCAGCTTTTAATAACGCCCATTGGCCACAGTATCAAAGTGTACCCATATTAATATCCACAACGAAACGAGCAACTGAACTTTGTTTGATGTAAAAATTGTGCGACAAAGAGCACAAAGGACGGATTAACAGAATAATTCCATTCTATTAGAGTTTGATACCAGAGACTAGTTTGTTGGTACTAGCAGCCAGGACGGCGGATTACGCTGCTGGTATGGGACTACTAACAAAATGACAATATCATAGCCCAGTATGTATTTTATTACAACCGGTCGATGGCTTATAAGGCTAGACAAAAATATACTATCAAAAATATTGTATACTTTTCTATTTTCCACTGGTTGCTATTTGAGAATCAACTATTGCTTTTTATGACCATGTGTTTTTTTTAACCTTAAATATGACGTAGAAAAATAATTAAATAAATGGAAAGATTGATAGACTCGTCATGATTACAATCGATCTTCGATAAGTGATACGTAATTGTGTAGTAATAAAAATATTAGGATAATTTATTTGGTGAGCGCTGTTTTTGTATGATTTACAACTCAAGAGCCCTCTGTAAGCTTGGTCGTCACTATAGAAAGCTCCCATTCTCAAGCAAGGCAAGACCCAGTTGGTGTATGGCTGGTAGGACCTTCGGTGACCGGTATTTGGTAAAGTGTAACGAGATGAATTTGTTTGTTTGGTGGAATGGAACGTTAGATTTGAATTTGAATGGAAAAAGGAAAACAAAAGAATGCAGAAAGAGAGAAGAAGCTTGCCTGGCGTGAGAGCCACAAGCATGTGAATTTGGTCATAATTAATATTGCTGTGGTTTATTATATATACATTGTGATTGTGGAATAATAAAGTGTGTTTAAATGTTTGATTCCTTATCTGTTTTATAAGTGATATTATTAAGTGATTTGTAGCAGAGCCACAAATGGTGTGAGAGAGTTCTCTTGAGCACGGCTTGAGTCCTGAAGCGGATTTTGAACGAACGAAAAGTTAGCAGTGAATATCCTCACATATTACAAACATCCTAATTGAATACTATCAAAAGAAAAACCCTCACAAAAGGTACGTGTATATGTAGTACTTAACTCAACGAAGAGCATATTTGAAAACCTAAATGGGTTGAAAAATTCATATACCTTCACGAAAGACCGGTCACTAAAGGTCCATCCAGCCTGTTATTGGCGCTTTGTAGTGACGACCAATCTCGTAAAACACTTCTGCGGCACTACAACAAGTGTCATAGACCCCTAGAGTCTCTGAAATCTAGAGAGTCTCCCGCACAGGGTTTCTTAAAAATATATATTTAATATTATTAGCTCACTTTTTCATTGTACACGGAAACATAGTAAACTTCTACGTGCATCATTTCTGTTACTTAGTAGAATGAAATGCAACTCACTCTGTTGGTGCAAAATAATACTTCATTCAATGTTGCAATCACGACATAAAATTTCCCAGACACACCCGAGAGAGTGAGAGACTTTCCCTACACAGTAAATTTTCCCCACAACTTGAACCGTAAACATTTTTACAACCCCGATAATGCATTTCCGTATCCCGAGCTACATTACAACCATTGAGTAAAAGCATAGAGGAGCAGAAACCAATTTCAATGAATTGGAGCAAAACAAAAAGAAGGACGGCAAAAGTTGCAGGGCTTATGTTCATTTGAGATGGGTTCTTATAATGTAGCTCCACATGCGGCATGTGTAAGCGCGAAATTATACATGTCTGCTTGTGGGAATGCACTTAATATAAAACTTAAATGATATATATCCTTGCAGCTTTAGATTAGATTAGATTACCTTGCAAATTAGATTAGATTAGATTAGATACATACTATCTACCACTTTTTTCTCAGCTCTGTCAAACGTTGCAGTTGTGTAGTCATACAAAATATGTTTTTACGTGTCAAATTTTACACCCAATTACAACACATGCCATAATGTCTTAAAATAATGCATTTTTCCTTTAATATTCGTCAATTTTATAGATCACAAGATTTATACCGAATGCGTCTATGTTCGGACTGCTCCGGGCAATGCTGCCACCTTTCTAGAAACAATTTTACATTCGCCCGAGTTTTTTTGTACACATGGAAATGCAACTGTGACGTTCTTTGTTATCTTTCTTAATAATGACCATTTTTGTAAGTACCTAGGTTTGAAACAGATACATATTGTCAATTATAGTCAAAATAATTTCTAGTCCACATATATCTTAAGTCAATGGCATTTCCGTATCCCGAGCTTCGTCAAATCTCAATTGAAACGTTTGTACAATAGGATTATATACAATTTAAAACAGCGCTTCTGATGAGCGTTTAATTCTTTTGCATGAAATATTTTTAGAGTAAAAACGTAATTTGTTATACCTACTTGTATTTCTACATAGTAAGAGATGCAGAGCGAAGTTGGCCCGAAGAAGCTCCGTGAGGGTAGATTCCCGCAGTCATTATGCATGCTAGAAGAAACTGGAACTTGCCCATATAAAAGAATAATATTACTGTGAATGGAATAAGGGGTGGCCTGCAACTGGGCGGAAGAACTGCGCTTACGATGTGAATGACGGCCATTGTGCTCAATTACCATACATTCAATGCGTGGATTTGACCTTATTTTTTAGATGGGATATCCCTTTTTTTGTAGGTACAACTTTTACGTTGCTATTGAATGAAATATAGTTTTACATCACTTTTAAAAAAAGTATGAATTGGGCTATTATAAAAATAATATAGAAAGTCTTATGTCTGGTTTATTCATGTAAAAAAATATCACTGCCAAGAAGTATGATTGGGAAAAAACGGAGTGACAGGGTGAGGAATGATTTTGTAAGAGAAGAATGTGGTGCAAGAGAAAGTGTGAAAGTGAAGATTAAAAGAAGTTTGTTAAGATGGTTTGGGCATATGGAGAGAATGAATGAGGAAAGACTGACGAAGAAAGTATATGTTGGTAGAATAGATGGATGTCGTGGTAGAGGAAGACCGAGAAAGGTATGGATGGACCAAATATCCGAAATTGCGAATGAATGGAATATCCAGAGTCATAATAAAAGAAGAGCTTGTATGAAGAAGGTTATGACTCTGGAGGAAATGAAAGAAGTATGTAAGGATAGAAAGAAATGGCGGTTGATCTGTGATGTTGGCGGCTGGGGTTTGTTAAAGTAAAATTGGTTTTGTGATTTAGTTTTTTTATGTCAATGTATATATTGTTATTTTATTGATTTTAAAAATGTAATTTGTCATGTATGTTCCTTGACTTATAGGTTGTTATGCGGCTGACCACCCATACTGTAAAAAAAAATGGTTCACTTTGCCAATGTCACCCCTGTTTCAGGGAAGGACGGCAAGAGTTGCAAGGCTTATGTTAATTTGAGATTGGGTTTTTATATTGTAGGTCCACATGCGGCATGTGTTAGCGCGAAATTATACATATCTGCCTGTGGGAATGCATTTAATATAAATCTTAAATGATATATATCTTTGCAGCTTAGATTAGATTAGATTAGATTATGTTCTTTTTAATTTAAAAAAAAAAAACGGAAAATAGCGATAAAATGAAATGCAATATAAAACAAAAAACATTCTCTTTGTTTCCATACATTTACCTTGTTTTTGATAAATATGCGGAAAGAAAGAGGGGGTGGGGTTCTTTTTAAAGAAATTGTTAAACCAGAAATCCTGCTTGTGGAATTTGAGATAGTGGTTAGTGGATAGTGAATTTTGGACAAGTAGAAAGAATGGATGATCAAAAACTTACGGAGTGTATATGCAGAGGAAATGTGAAAGAAAAAAGAGGAACGGGAGGACCGAGAAAAGTATGCCTGGATCAGACTGGGGAAATCGTGAAAGAATGGAATGTATAATGCTTATGTAAAAGAAGTAAATTTATGAAAAAGGTGTTGGGTATCTAATCTAATCTAATCTAAGCTGCAAAGATATATATCATTTAAGATTTATATTAAATGCATTCCCACCAGCAGATATGTATAATTTCGCGCTAACACATGCCGCATGTGGACCTACAATATAAAAACCCAATCTCAAATGAACATAAGCCTTGCAACTCTTGCCGTCCTTCCCTGAAACAGGGGTGACATTGGCAAAGTGAACCAATTTTTTACAGTATGGGTGGTCAGCCGCATAACAACCAAAAGTCAAGGAACATACATGACAAATTACATTTTTAAAATCAATAATTAACAATAATATATACATTGACATAAAAAACTAAATCACGAAACCAATTTTACTTTAACAAACCCCAGCCGCCAACATCACAGATCAACCGCCATTTCTTTCTATCCTTACATACTTCTTTGAATGAACTAAAAGAGGTATGCAAGGATAGGAAAAAATCGAGGCAAATCTGCAGAGGCTCTGGCTACTCCTAGCGGGATGGCGACATAGTTACAGTTACAGTAACAGGTTAAGTAGAAGCACAACACAAGATCCCCTTTTACCTGCAGCACAATAGAAGGTGAAAATTGATGATGATTATTTTCAATATCCTTTAAAAAAGCACAATAAGTACAAAAAATCTAAATATATTTGGAAGGTCTTGTTTAGTCGAAAATGGAAAAATAAAAGACCTTCGTTGTATTCATCGGAAAAACAACCACATATTCGAAATTTTCGCTTCTGAATCTCAATGCGATGTGGCCATCTCACCGCTACGACGTTGCCGTCTTCAAAAAGCATTTTGCGGGCTTGGGAATGCCGCTTAGTGACATCTTGTTTGCGCGGACGTCCAGGTGAGGATAGGATAAGTACCCCAAGTCAAAAACATTGAGTTTTACGAAAAATATATAGAAACTAAAATTCTCCATAGAGGTGCTGTTTCAGTTTCTATATATTTGTTTATACACGGTATGTTTGAGTTTGAACGCAAGTTTGGAGTACAAGAAGTGGTTGGAGGAACGTAAGAACGACGGGTAATGTAAGCAAATCCTCGTGTTATAAAAGCATGGAGATGCTCTCCGAGTGTAAAACTTACAATCAAACTCAACCATAGCGTTTTATAAAAAAATGTATAGAATCTCAAACGCTCAATAGAAGTGTTGTGTTAGTTTATTTACATTTTTAGTTAAAGATAACATAACATTTCATATTTGAAGAGGAGGGAAGCAACGCGGGCAAATCATACTGGAAACAGTCCCAAAGGAGAAAAGGAAGGAACAATTTTATATGTAGGTGCGGTGCGCTTGGGTAAAATGAACATTCTATCTATAATCTATAATCTAAGCTGCAAGGAAATGTAAGCATTTAAGGCTCATATGAAATGCATGCCTACAGACAGGCACATGTAGGTTCGCGCCTACACATTCTGCATGTGTGCATACAAATAAAGAAAACCTCACATGGACATAAACCTTGCAACTCCTGCCGCCGTTCCCTGAACCGGGGTGGCATTGGCAAAAGTGAACCGATTTTTACAGCACGGGTGGTCAGCCTCGTACCAACCTATCAGTCAAGGAGCACAAAAAATTATAAATGATTTACAGAAATTCATAATGAGACACATTACAAATTAAAATAAAGTAAAATTAAAATTAAACTTAATATTACACTTAGAATTAATGCCCTAGCCGCCATTGTTGCAAATCAACCGCCATTCCTTTCGGTCCTTACATACTTCTTTCATTTCATTCAGAGTCATAATCTTTTTCATGCACTCTCTCCTTTTGTTATGACTCTGAATATCCCATTCATTCGCTATTTCGGAAATTTGATCCATCCATACTTTCCTCGGTCTTCCCCTACCACGGCTTCCATTCATAGTTGCAGCGTACACTCTCTTCGTCAGTCTTTCGTCATTTATTCTTTCCATATGTCCAAACCATTTTAACAAACCCCTTTTGATTTTTACTTTTATACTTTCCCTTGCACCACATTCTTCTCTCACTGACTCATTCCTCACCCTATCTTTCCGTTTTTTTCCAATCATACTTCTTAGAAAGTCCATTTCGATCGTATGGACTTTACTAATTTCATTCTCATTCATCGTCCAAGCTTCACTTCCGTACATCAAAGTGGGCACTAGTATACCACCGTGTACCGCCAATCGAACATTTTTCGATAAGTTTTGGTTTTTGGCTATACCAGCGGTGGCACCCAGTACACACCTTCCCTTCATTATTCTTCTTTCAAATTCACCTGTCATTCTTCCATCTTTTTCAAACTTACTTCCCAGATATACAAATTCCTCGACAATTCCGACATTCATTCCATTTATTTTAAACTCATAGTTCATATTTTCATCATCTCTTTCAAAAATTCGTATAAAAATTATATACAAATTCGTATAAAAATTATATACAAATTCGTATAAAAATTATATACATTTACATTCGTATAAAAAATTGTAGCACGCTTCTTCAAAAAATATTTTCTATACTTCAAAGCTGAACATCATGCAGGTAGTGAATTCAAAAAGACTTCTGCGATGCGGAAATATAGTAAACGCAGAGAACTCCAAGATAATCAGAAATGTTTTAGATGATGCTCCTTCCGCTGAAAGATCACTCGGTCGTCTGAAGATGCGTTAGGTAGGCCATTTCAAGGCTGACGCCAAAGTCCTGGGAGTAAGGTGACCATGGAAGGAAGCAGCACAAGATAGTTCTGGTGCGGGAGGTCCTGAGCCTCCAAGTCTTGAGAGCCGGAGGAAGCTAAGACAAAATTATAATCTGGGGGAAATAAAATATGGATCTCTAATACTAAAAATCTGTCCAGCACATACTTGAAGATTGCTCTACCAAAACGTCCCACCAGTGCTTATTGGGCTCAATTTGATTTAAAGATGACTTTTAATTCTAATTGTCTTAAAAATCACATTCTACACAATCGGAGCTAAGAAAAAAACGTAAAATACGTTAATGTGAGAGTTGTTTTTAATCAATTACCACAATCAATTGCCAGCAGTCATAAGACACATTACACACATTGCTTTTGTGAAATTATTTCTGTGGGAGAAAAGACAAACAACTACTAAGGGAAAAAAGGCACCCTTCTGACCTGGAAGATCTCCACAAAGACACACCAGGAGCAATAACATTTTACTTAATCATTGATGAAGAGTTTGGATGTCATGATCACAAAATCTATACAAAGACAAAAACCATTCGCAAATAATTATTTATAGTTAGTATTTACGAGTATTATACATTTTATTTAAAGTCATACCAAAAACTGAACTTCTAAGGTTTGTGTTCAGCCCTTTGAATTCCCACCCTTAAAGGGGGTGTGTGTATTGCAGGGGGGGGGGGGGAGTGCAGCTTATCGGAATATGAGAATATGGAGATTTTTTTTATTAAAATAAACATCTCGATGCGAGGAGATTGGATACACGGGAATACTCCAAGTGGAATTTGGCGATACGATTCGAGGAGTCGTGCGAGAGGGGGGATAATAAATGTTTGCATATGAGATTTTAAGTCGAAAAAATAGAATCGCGGAGAAATGTGATGCCTTAATCTGACAAGAGAATAATAGAGCAATTTATTTATAAAAAAAACGTAAAGAAATCTGTAACATTATAACGTATGTATGAATACTTGATTTAAAATACAAAATACTAGAAAAAAATGTAAAAAGTATTCAGTGTTGTTTTTTAAAGTAAGACCAGCTAAAAAAAACTTTTACGTCTTTGAAACTGATCTCAACACCGTGAGTTGATTTTTTCAAATTTAAAAAAAATATACTATTTACGTAACACAGTAAACGACAGATTAAAACCAAATAAAATATACATCATACCTGATGATGACCTACTAGGTCGAAAACGTTTGTAATTTGTTTTAAAGATTTTAATCTTTTTAAATAAATTTTATTGTGAAAATAAACAGTGTTTTGTTTGAATTCATTCAAAAAAATATATATCAAACAATATGAATTTTCACAGTGTTAATACACAAACAATAAAAAATATAAATAAAATATATGTACAGAGGAAGTGTGAAAGAATAAAAAGGTAAGAGACAACCGAAAAAAGTATGGAGTGATCAGATTTAGGAGTTTGTGAAAGAATGGGATAAACACTGTGGGTGTAAGAGAAGAAATGTATTATGAATTGTATGTTTTAAGTGTATATGCAGAGGAAATGTGGAAGGGAAAAGAGGAATGGGAGGGCCGAGAAAAGTATGCCTGGATCAGATTGGTGAAATCGTGAAAGAATGGAATGTACATTGCTAATGTAAAAGAATGAAATGTATGAAAAAGGTGAAGGGTATGAATGAATTGAAAGAGGTATGTAAGGATTGGAAGAAATTAAGGCAGTTCTGCAGAGGTTTTGGCCTCTCCTAGCGGAATGCTGACAGAGTTACAGTATTAAGGAGATGAGAGCCTTGTGTAAACTGCACAATCCAGTTAGGTATAATGTTGAATATTGTGCAAGGTGTTATTGTATCTTCCATACATGAGTAGATTTACGCGGTGATAATAAATTTACGCGTTGCTTTATACTAGGGGTACAGTATACTCTAAATAGCTCTACAGACGAACATTAAAAAAATAACTGTCAAAAAAAAGTAAAAACCCTCTGATTACAATTTCGATTAGCGATTAAACAAGGAAATATGCACCTTCATACAGAGTTTCATTCATTTGCATTAGCAAATATTTTTCTTTCAAATTCTCGCAATTTACAAGAAAACTTAATTTTTTATTCATAACTTTGTTTGCCAACTTCATCCCCATCTTATCCTTTTCTCTTTACAAAGTTTTCCTCTATCGCTGCAATATGCAGTATTATACCAGTCGAGCCTTCCTCCCGCACCAGCCAGGTCCTCATAACTGAAAGTGCTTAGGAGATATTGCGAAAGAAAAATATTTCTTAAACAAACATTCACAATAACTTTAGACTTTTATGCTTTTGTTTCTACCTTTATTAACAGAACAGTTTATGAAAAATCCATGAAAAAAATGATCGCGATTTTCTTTCCACAACCTCTTCTTCATTGCCTTTTTGGAACTTTATCGATTCTATAAAGCATGCGTTAAAATAATTTCCAATCTATAATCTTAGTTTTAAATATATATTGTCATTTGAAGCTTATTTTAATGCACCCCCAAACATGCTGCATGTGTACTTACAGAAAAAACCTTGTAACTTCTGCCGCCGTTCCCTGAAACCAGGGTGGCATTGGCATAAGTGAACCAAAGTTTTAGAGCATGGGGATCAGCGTCATTTCAACCATTTAGTCAAGGAACAGTCGATGGTGGCATCAAAACCGTACAAATGAGATGAACAAAAAAGGAAAGGAAACTTTTGTATATACGATCAATAATAGCTAATTATGGGTTGTATTTTTGTATTGAGATTTTTTTTTAGGTTTTAATTTACAACAATCTTGAATCTAGTGAAGTTTCTTCTAAAGATAAATCTGATAATTAAATTGCAGGATTATTGTTGTGTTACCTCAAGTTTAAAACTTTACGTTCAAACTCCACCATAGCGTTTTAACAAAAAAAATATAGAAACTAAAACAGTGCCTCCTGTAAGCTTTTTCGTTTCAGTGCTTTCTTGGTGTGCACTATTGTTGAGCGTAAACGTAAAAGTTGTATTCTTAGGGTACTGATATAAAATTCTGCTTAAAAAACTTCACATTTATACTCAACTATAGAGTTCCTCAAAAAATGCATAGAAACTAACACAGTGCATCTAGTGAACGTTTTAGTTTCCTCACGTTATATAATATCAAGTTTTATACTTGAGGTTCAGATATAAAATTCTGCTTGCAACAAAGTTAGGCGCATAAACATCCATATTATCTAATCCACTTAAAAAGTTTCTGAATGTACTTTGAATCAAAGGCGTCAATGTAGGATGTTTTTTCTAAAATCGTACAAGTATGGACAGCCAGGAAATCCTTTTCTCATCATTTACATACATGTATCTAATTTTAAAGAATATCCTTGATTGCCGACTTTGATTCTATACGCATCTTATTATCGTTATCACTTAGGGGAGAGATTAAGGCAGACCACAATACGCGAGGAACGTAAAACAAGGTCCTACCCTAAACGCGTTTTCTAGTGATGTTTATTATGTCATAACGTCATCTTTATACTAACGTCAATGTAACATGTCGTAAAGGTTCTAATATAAGATTTATAACGATATAAGTGATATTAATTTTTTTGCCACATTTTTCTCAACTGTTTTTCTCAAGGTCAAATAATATTTTTTTGTAAAATACTCAGTAAAATATTACCTCATCGTTAAGTTACTTTGGTTGTACATAATATTGTAGATCATATTGAAAGTTTCTTGTTTCTCAAAAATTAGTGCATGCAAAGATGAGTTTCTCAAAAATATGTCCTATGACAGAGAGCTGTTTCAGGGAAGGTCGGCAAGAGTTGCAGAGCTTATGTTCATTTGAGATTGGGTTTTTTATATTGTAGTTCCGCATGCGGCATGTGTGAGCGCGAAATTATGCGTGTCTGCTTGTGGGAATGCATTTAATATGAATCTCAAATGATACATATCTTTGTAGCTTAGATTTAGATTTTAGATCATCTATGACAGAGAGCTAGGGTTTGATCCTCACCAAGTTTTCAGAAATAATTCCTAGTTTCAGGGTTCATTTCAAAGCCAAAATCAATATTCCGGCAAGGCTTACTCAGGATTCACAAGAAATGGTCAATTTTATTTTAGTAGGTATAATTGAACATTAACTTGCAACTCGATAATAATTAAATCTTCTTCTACTCCGTTACATAGATATCAGATTGAAACAAAAAAAAATATTTAGTATTCTTTCAGCAAATAACAGTAACTAGAAACTATGATGCGGAACTTTTTTACCTTGTTTTACAGAACTGAAGTTCGGCCGAATTTTAAAATATAACTGAATGTTCGGCCGAAGTTCGTATTCGGTTCAAACCACATTCGGCCCATCCCTAATTTTTACCCGAGTTTTTTTTCTGTTAAAACACAGACAATCCAAATTCTAAAATATTTGAAATTCGATTTTATTGATTGTAGAGGCATTAACTTTGTAATCGTTCATCTTAAAATATAAAAAGTAAAAACAACTTTGTTTTGTTGTAATCGTAAACAAAGTTGTTTTTACTTAGATATATTCCAATTCATATAACTGCATATTTTCGTAGTAAAAGTTAAGGTTGAAAACACCGATATCTTTTTTTCATTTTTCGATAATCAGTGCACGAAAAATTATCTTCGAAATGAATTCTTTTTGCAGAATTTCTTCCAGACAAAGTAATTGGGACAACTTCCGACGGCGTCTGAGACGCCGCTTCTAATCTACATTGATACTATGTTTAGAAAGTTAATCGAAATAATGCCCGCCCAAAATCTATAAATTGCCAAATATTTGAGAGTTTGCTGATTGAAAAATATATTGCATATTTTCAGTGTCTTTATGGTTCCGAAATCCGCCCCATTATTGAGTACAACAGTCATTTTTGGACAGGTGTACCAAAGAGGCTGCATGACCTACTTGAATCTGTTCAAAGAAGAACAGTGCAGCTCATCGATTACCCTTCTCTCACAGCCAGCCTACAGTGCAACCATCTGTAAAAAGTCTCCCGCATCGGAGAACTACGCAACTTAGCTACATATACAGAGTTAGTTCTTGCATGTGAGGGGAACCTATTTATCTCCATCGGAAAAGTTTAAGGCCTTACGCCAAACACTTTAGTTGGAGTGAAGGTTTCCAAGCTCCCCAGGGAGCAGGTTCTCATTTCATGTGAAGGCTGAGTAAGCCCAGCTGGTATTTTAATTTTTAGTTTGAAATAAACAATATAACGGGAGCACATTTCTGAATCCCTGAGGTCTGGTATTTTCATCGTTGGCATATGGGGCTTTATACTTATAAAGAAAACCTACCCACACGATTGGCATTAGTACGTCTTTTTCCTCCAGTTTAAAGTCGCTATGTTAACGTTAAAAATACAGAGCGTTAGTGGGGATTGAAGCCCAGCTCCCTAGCGTTGAACGCAAGCGCTTTTCCAACTGAGCTATCAACTTGACATGCAGCATTTTTAGAACAATAGGTACATACGTTTATATTTCCAAATGTGCTCTTCGCTGGGTTGAAAAATTCATAAACCTTTACCAAAGACCGGTCACTGAAAGGTCCATCCAACCTTACAGCAACTCGGTCTTGCTTAAGAATTGGCGCTTTCTACAGCGACGACCAAGCTCGCAGAGGGCTTTTGAGGTGTGATACACACAAAAACAGCGCTCACCAAATAAATCATCCGTATATTATTATTATTACACGTATTTATGTAATTTTTTTCAATTTGAACTTTCGCTTATAATTCGAACCAACTACGTCGGCTTCATTGGCACAAAATATAATGTGTCAACTGTGTAGCATGTTATTTTCAATAGTGAACGACAGAAATTTTACTATAAGGGTGGTTCTCCTCACACCCACCCCTCCGATACAAAATTGATGGTCCAAGTTTGATAGTTAAAAGGCACTGCCAGCTTTATGGCATTATAATAGCCGGTTTACTTTGGTCTCGTTATGCGATCAAATTTATAATGATTGCTCTCTTTAGTTGCGACAGCGAAATGACGGAAAATTGCAATTTCCATGCCATTGTTGAAAGTCTAAGGATTCACTGGAAATTCGTCTTGGTTGACTATTTTCTTCATGCAAAGTTATGCGTAATAAAATGGCATCTTAAGAATACTTGTATTTACATACTTTTGCATCATTCAAGCTGTTAATTTTAAAAAGAAAAATAATTGTATTTCTTGTTTATTTCAGGAAGACCACTTACTTAATACGGACATGTCCACAAAATAAGTCTTATATACAAGCGCTTAAGAAGAATCCACAGATCATTATAGCAAGTTAAGATTAATAATGTAAAAATACAAAAAAAAACAAAGTTTTTCTTCACGAGTTGGTTTATTTTCTCTAGCGCTTTAGCGGTGTTATCACACCGTAATCAAGAAAACGAATCTAGAAAATAAACCAACTTGTGAAGAAAAACTTTGTTTAATTATTTGTACATTATTTATTTAAAATTAATCTTCACAGTATCAACACACAAATCCTGAAAGTTTTGTATACTTAGATGTTTATTTTAGGACTGTTTCTGCTGTATTTCCTTTGTTCATCTTTATTCTAATACGATCATTTTTTTATGATTTTCAAATCCAATTTGAACGCACGTAAATAAATAAAACCTTGAAAAAAACGAAGTCTTACCAAATAAACACTGAAAATTTTCAATGAGATATATTGTGGTATACCCTTGATTACTCATGGATATTAAACCCTTTTACGAGTACACCGCCATCTTTCGTATATTTCATTCTTTAAAATATGCGCGGCAAAGATTAAAAACATTAAACTTTTTTTTTATTGAGACACATTGCCGGGAATGATGAACGCGCGCTGCCAATTACGGCAATTATGAAAAAATAATCCGTTGTAAAAAATACAACGTGGCGGGGGCACCTAATTAAGATAAACTTTAATCACAGCTAATTGCGGTTTTATTTTTAAATCCCCTGCATTTGCATATTACCTTCTGCGGGAGCTGGGGGAACGTTGCCCCTCTCGCAGATTTCATCCGTTTATCTGGTCGTAAATATTGGGCGATAAGAGTGGCGGGGTAAAAAAGGTAAAAAGTGTGCATAAATTTCATCCTGTCCAGGGATTAGTCAGGATGGGAGAGAGTCTGCAAAGTTTTGCACAAACGGACACGTGCCGGCGTACACGTGGTATCTGTTTATTTTTATCTTAGTCACGCTATCTCATATTGTGTACTTACTATTTGAACATAGAATTTCATAAGAGGAAAGCTTTTATTTTATTTTTTAAGTTACTTATTTTTTTTAAACAATGTTTTGGGCGAATAAAAATAGTATTTGAAATGTATGGAAGCACAAAACTTCACTTAGTTTGAATATACAGGATGTTAAATACATTGAAAATAGTTTTTTTTTCTATTTCTCAGATAAAGCTGTTTTAAACATATAAATAAAAAGTAATGATGAAAAATTTATCCATCAAAACCGTCAGACAACAATAAAAACAATGAAATGAATTAAAATTATATTAAAAAAAAATGTGCGTGTAGAACCTGAAGACATACATTTATATTTTTCAAAATTTTTACTCCATAAATACGTTATATCGCAGTAAATACTAAAGTTTAATTAAAATTAAATAGAAATCGGTGAAAGCAGCTGATAGCGTGGGTAATTTATTGTTTATTAGAAAATAATAACTTAGACAACAAAAAAATAATAACCTCCAATTAGTGAAGACATGCTAGCTCACGAGAGGGGTGGTAGGGGGTGGAGGGTGGTAGAGGATGAAGGCGGGGTGGGGTGCTCTCATGCTACCCTTATAATCCAGCTTATGTTGCTTTTCGCCGAGTCTGAGTAAATGCTATATGAATATAAATATTTTTTATTTTTCTTTATGCCACGGCGGGTGCGGACTGTGAAACCTAATTTGCACAAAAAGGGTTGTCGGCGGCGTGTTTCATACAATTGTATGCAAAACCGGAAATTATATCAGAAATTTGTTTAGGGATTAAAAAATATTTATTCTGTATGCGCTGAATTTTAATTTATGCTTATCTTGCGCTGAATTTTAATTTATGCTTATCTTGCGATTAATTTTACTATTAATACTAATATTAAAATCTATCTACACAAATTTTCAAATCACCATCCCGCCCAAAAACGAGGTGTTATAAAAACACTAATGGACAGAGCAACCAGAATTTGTCAGCCTGCCTCACTAGAAACAGAAATACAACATCTAAAAACAGCCCTAGTGAGAAATGGTTATACAAATAAAGAGATAAACCGTTTTACACGGAGAAAAAATGCCTCTACCATAACAAGTAAATATGACACTAATGCAACGAAGGTCTTTATCCCATATCTCAGAGGTATCACTGATCGCATTGGAAAAATACTTCTCAAAAATAATATAAAAACCATATACATTCCGACCATGAAGATACAACACGCCTTACGTTCTGCAAAAGACAGACTGGATGTCCTGGACTCACCTGGTGTATATCAAATACCGTGTAGCTGCGGTTTATCGTATGTAGGCACCACAAAAAGATTTGTAAACACACGGGTTAAGAAGCATAAAAGAAACTGCAGACTAGGGCAGACAGAGAAATCTGCCGTTGCGGAGCACGCCCTGTTAGACAACCACGATATAAACTTTGATGACACCAAAATAATTGCTAAGGCTCGTGGATATTATGCACGGCTGTACAGAGAAGCCATCGAAATTTATAAAAATAAAAATTTAACAGGAAAGAAGAGTGTTTGAAACTAAACAAAACATGGTTGAGTACAATTGAAGTTATGAAAGAGGGTAGTTTTATACCTAATAATTAAGCCACGCCCCCTTTTAGAATATACGCATAAAAGACATCGTCCATCGTTCAGACCTCAGTAGCGAGCAGAACTCCGAAGAAGTCGCCCACAGAGGAGACGAAACGTAAGCTGAAAGTCTTCAAGAAAGAATAAAAAGAAAAAAGAAGAAGACAAGCAAAAACATGGACCACGGTCAAAACCCGGAACCAGAAAATCAAGCAATACTAATATTTGTTTGTAATTAAATTCGGAAACTAATGGAAAATAATATTATTGCTTGTTTTTTTTTCTCCTTGTCATTTAGAAGAAGCACTCTTACCCCAATGATGTAGGGATGTCCCTACTTTGTCCCTTTTTGAATTTTGAACTTTTTCTCGGCGAGCATACGTCAGTCTTGTATGAAACTGCCGTTGTTAGCAGTCAATAACAAAAATCTGTAAGCATTTTTCCCTTGTCACCCGGCCGGGTGACAACACAATTTTGTCTATGACAATTTATGCACAGAGTCATTAAGCTTTTTTTTTTTTTAAGAAAGCCTGTGCGGAAGACTCCCTAGATTTGAGAGACTCTAAGGGTCTATGACACTTGTATCAGTGCCGCAGAGGTGTTGGTGATGTGGCAGTTGTCCATGTCTGGTTGCAGGGCCGTTAGCTGCGCAGTGCTGTGGTGTGTGTGGCGTTGCTTTGTTTTGAGACACTGAGAGGAAATGGCGATTGATATTGGATTTGAAAAGGGCAAGGTTAAATTGGTATGGTAACACAGATACCGGTAACTCATTCCATAAGCGGGCAGTTTGGCAAAGGATTGAGTCGTGAAAACACCAAGTTCTCATAGTTTTGATATCGACTGCAAATGGTTGAATGTGAGCCGTTCTACGAGTTGCCCTTGTTGTGAACCCGCGTTGTAGAAATGAAGAGATTTATCAAAGTTTCGTCTATGTAGTATCTTACGTCATCGGGAGACTCTTGGCAATTCGAGGAGGGTTTTTTCTATGAAAAGAATCATGAAAATAAAAAATGTCTAACAACTTAATTAAACGGCCTATTTTTAGAGCCCCCTTGTTGTTTTGAGTATGATGTGTAAAAAGTAAAGAAACAACTAATTCAAAAGATGTTTTTAAATAATTAACGAAAATATCACTAGTGGCATCCAAAAAAGACACAAATGAAAGTATGTACGAGTAAATATGTGTATCCAGCTATTCATTTTACTTAACCAGAATGCATTTTACAAACAAACCCACAAGATTACAGAGGCCGCGCAATAAATAATAAAATAACGCCCAGCGAATTCATTAGCTAGTGAAAAAGTTAGCAGGGGAAGAGAAAGTTTAATAAAAACCCACCTTATTCCCCTGCCGACCTAAGTACGCACGCCACAAGTAGAAATAATACATTTTTGGCGAATTTCTCTCCGGTATTAAAGACCTACCCCATATGAGGGAGCGGGCAAACAGAAACCGTCCTACCCTCACGAGAAGATGCGGCCGAAATAAGCGAAAATGTAAGTAATTCTTATGGATGTTGTTTGTATAGCAGTTAATACCTTGTGGCAAAAGAACATATATTTTCCACGCTGTTTTTATTGTAATATGTACTTGCAAGTTCTTTTAGCTTTCCGAGGAGTGATTTATCTTGTTTGCTCTGGCCGCTATATTAAATTGTTTGAAATTTTTCATTACCGTTTTCAGCGGCGCTGGCTAATAATTCTCACAAGGCTGATATTAAAAATAGAGGTGGCTTCATTACATACATATTGTAACTAAGCTACACATATAGTGTAACTTCTTGCCGCGTTATCCCCGAAGGGGTCGCATGTGGCGAGTTGAACCTATTTATTTTTACAGGTAAGGGGGCCGGCCTTACGCCAACCACTTCAGTTGAAGTGGGGGTTTCCCAGCTCCCGAGAGAGCTGGTACTCATTTCTTGTGAAGGCTGAGTAAACCTTGCCGGTATTTTTATTTTGGGGTTTGAAATAAACACCGAAATGGGAAATCATTTCTGACACCCTCGCGCTCGGTGGGATTCGAACCCGAGCTCACGGCATGGAATGCAAGCACTCTACCAACTGAGCTATCGACCGGACGATTTTTGTAATCTGAATTTTGAATATATTTATAAGCTTATGCAACTTAGATTTTTTATTAGATTATAGCTTTCGGTGTAAGCGCACCATTATCAAGATAAAAATTTTAGAAGGCGGTGCTGTGGTGGGGTGAAGGAAGGGGTAAATATGATATTTATAAACTACAATAGATGTACAGCAGAATGTTTGTATTCTTTCAAATTAACCATAAATATCAACATTGAAAGTTACAAATATTTTAAATTAGTAAAATACATTCAACGGCGAAGAAGCTAGAGCGGACACAAAAATAACCAAAGTCTGGTCAGAATATCCGAAACGAAAGTTCTAAGAATAAAAAGCTTGCAAAATAGAGGACATAGGGAGATAGAGCAACTCCTAGAGGCGATTTTGAAGAATATTCTGTCCGGTCGATAGCTCAGTTTGTAGAGTGCTTGCATTCTACCCCGTGAGCTCGGGTTCAAATCCCACCGAGAAGGGTGTCAGAAATGATTTCCTATATCGGAGTTTATTTCGAACCCCATAATAAAATACCGGCAAGGTTTACTCAGCCTTCACAAGAAATGGGTACCAGCCCCCTTGGGAGCTGGGAAACCCCCACTTCAACTGAAGTGGTTGGCGTAAGGCCGGCCCCCTTACCTGTAAAAATAAATAGGTTCAACTCGCCACATGCGACTCCTTCGGGGATAACCCGGCAAGAACTTACACTATATGTTTAGCTTAGATGCGTTTTTTTTTTTTTGCGTTTCTAAATCATGGAAGGCATTAAAAAACTCGCACACAAAGTGGGTTACTACGATGACAATAGGTCTACGCTTAGCTGGTAGACATTCTAAAAGGTGGAAAGAAAGCTAAACTTTACAAATGCGTTCGAATCAAAATGCAAAAAGTAAAATAAAAACATATTACGTGTGAAGCACCCAAAATTTAATACAAATTTTACTCGCATATTCATACAACATCAAACCAGTACAAGGGCTCTCCGACCTGCATTTTCAGAGTACAATTTCAGCTTAAACCTCCAGCCAAAATAACCTCTTCAAGTACCTACAGTCAGTCCAGAGTACCTACAAATGTATACATTTTTTTACCCCTTCGTACGATCTGATATTCTGGTACCCCAGCGCCGTGTACATTAGCTAATTTGGACGTTACTCTAAAGTGAGTACTTTTATTTGGTTGGTATCTGTATCCCAAGTATTACACTCAACCACAGCGTCTACCAAAAAAAGAATGAAAAATAAAATAGCGCGTCTAGCGAGCGTTTGACTTTACGTAATATTTTTGGTAGAACGCCATGATTGAGTTAAAAAATATATACTTGGGGTACTGCTTCGGGCTGAATTTTACATAGACTGGATCAATTTTTAAAGATCGCATGTGTTTTGTCAGATTGCGTGCTCTAATGAACAAATTAGCGTATATTTTCAAATAATTGTATTGAGGTTTCAAAACTAATCTACGGCTAAAACTACCCTACAAAAATGTTGCCCATCTTATAAAATCTTTAAACTAGCTAATTTATTTTCATTGTAAAAACTAAACTCATGCTTTAGAAAATGGTTCACTTTGCCAATGCCCCCCCCTGTTTCAGGGAACGTCGGCAAGAGTTGTAGGTGCACATGCATCATGGGCAAGCGCGAACGTGTCTGCTTGTGAGAATACATATAATACGAACCCCCAATGTTACGTATCTTTGCAACTTAGATTAGATAAGATTGGAAACGCAACTATTAATTACAAACGGTCCTGCTGGAATACAAACAAAACTAATGTTGAAATCTTGTAAGTCCGGTTAATAGCTCAGTTGGTGGAATGCTTGTATACCATGCCGAGAGCTCAGGTTCAATTCCCACCGAGGGTGCCAGAAATGAGTAGGTATGCGTTTCGGTGTTTAGTCTAAACCAAAAATAAAATAACGGCAAGGCTCACACTCAGCGGTTACAATAAATGACTACCAACCCTCTCGGGAGCTGGGATACACTCGTTTCAAATTAAATGGTTGGCGTAAGGCTGGCCCCTTTGCCTGTAAAAGTAAATAGGTGCTACTCGCCGCATGCGATCCCTTCAGGGCGCTTATATGTGAAGCTTATTTGTGTTTCTTTTTTAGTAGCATTGGCGTAGACAGTGAGAATTTTAATTGGTTGACGTACTAAAATGTCGAGACTTAGTAAATTTAAGGCTCAAAAAAACTGACACAAGATGATGTCGATAATTTATAATAATCTATATTAATTTAAAATCTAAGTGGCAAAGATAGAATAACAGCTAAAATTGTTATTATATGCATACCCACAAAAAGACAAGTGTTTAGCTCTTAAAAATGCTGCGTGTGTCCTTACAATCAAAAAACCAATCCTCAAATGAACTTAATCCCTGTGATTTTTGCCGACCTTTCCTGAAACCGGGATGATATTGGTAAAGTGAACCATTTTCTACAGCATAAGTTTAGTGTTTACAATGAAAAAAAACTAGCCAGTTTAAAAATTTTAAATGTATAGTTTTAGCAAACCTCTATACAATTATTTGAAATTTGAAACATTGACAAAGTGAATCACTTTTTCCAGCATGGGTAGTCTGCTTCATACCAACCTATAAGTCAAGGGATGCAAATATTCTATAAATATATTCTGAAAAAACAAAATTGCGTTTCCCTTGATCTGTTAATACATTAAGTATATTACATTCCTATGACTCATCCTTCAGAAAAAAGACGTACATAATTAGTTTTCGATTTCTTGCGTCATCTGTCACAACATCTCCCCCACTTCAATTTTAGAATGAAGTCCCGCCTCCCCCTCCCCTTTATGTTTGACCGCGGACCACCTGCCCCCTCCCCTTCCTCCTGTACCAGATGCAAATATGATTACAGATCCATTATATAGGTAGGTACTGCGTGGCTTATATTGCCTATACATCAGGATATACTGTTATGTGTGTGTGTGCATAGACATCGATGTGGTAGGGGCGAGATATCAGGAAAATGGAAAATAAAGTTTACTAAATACCGGTAAATTATTTTTATTTATGTTTAAATTGCTTCACAATCGGTTAGTGCATATTTGGTTAATAAAGAAGTAAAATACGAATGACTCAGATTAAATTAGAAATTAAGCAGTATTCCAACAAGTAATTATTTTGCTAATAGGTTATAATGACATACACTGACCAGCCATTCTCTAAATTGATTCAATGTCACCAATATAACTTTTATTTCAGGGAAAGTCCGCTGAATTTGCATGGTTTATGTTCATCTGAGGTTTGGGTCTTCTGTTGTTAGTACACAATATGCAATATGTGTCATCGTAAACTGACACATGTTTTCGTAGTAGGATGTATTTAATTAACGCTTACGTATATTTATATCTAAAATTTAAAAATGTTGAAAAAAATACACAAAACCATACATTCATTTTACGGTAAAAACTATACAAATAAATACAAATATAATTGGAAAAAATAGCTTCATGCATCTTTACCTCTTTGATAAACCGCTGTCAGATCTGCTAGCCAAACGCCTTTCTCCTCTTGTCCCTTACTCCTTCAGCTCGTCAAAAAAAAAAATCAATATCAAAAAAAAAAAAAAAATAATAATAATAAGAAAAAAAAAAAAAAAAAAAGTGAATTAAAACTTTGTTTCCATTTGAATTTTTTAAATAATTAAAAATGGACTTTCACTGTGTTAATAACTCCACCCTAAAAAATATAATATCAAAAATATTTTTCGCGGTATTGAAATGATTATGGGAATTTATCTAAAATTTCAGCAACCCTGCTTTGTATACCGGACAGTATTCACGGATAGACAGCACGCTTGTATTTGAATTTCGATCTCCTCTCCTCCTCTGTTATCCTAATACCCTCCTAGCGGCGAGTGAGTCCTGGCAGCTATTCATTACGTATCAGGAGCAGTACCAAAAGTATCAACACTTTCCGTTTAAACTCAAACCGTAGCATTTCACTAAAATTGCATGTAAACTAAAACGCTCCTTAGAGGTGTTGCACTAATTTATCTACATTTTCTTGTTAACGCTACGGTTGAGTATGAGTGTTACATTTTATACTTGTGGTGTAACAGGAAGGGCTAGCGCTTTTGCGTGCATATGTAGGTAGAACATCTCGTCTACCTCTTATCCGTTTCTGCCCCCCTAATACGGCGCCGCTCTGTAGAACCAGGCGTCCACATCAAAGGCTCGAGGATTACGGGAAGCGATCTAATTGGAACATTTTAATATGAAAATTAGCCTGGCCGATACATAATAACAACCTCCTCTAGCTTTATGCTACCCGCGCATACACGGTATTAAATGTATTGAAAATAAGGCATTAATTTCAACATTAGACTTTATACTGAATGAAAAGGACGCACTTATGTCAATCGTGTGGGTAGCTTTTTTTTGTGTTTAAAGTCACATAATGAACGTTAAAAATACCGATGCTTAAATGTACGTGAATACTCCCTATACTAATTCTAAATGATATTGCTTGGTTTAAAGTTAATTAAAAAATTAAATTAGGCTGATTTATTTGGTGAGCGCTGTTTTTGTGTGTATCACACCTCAAGAGCCCTGTGCGAGCTTGGTCATCGCTGTAGAAAGTGCCAATTCTCAAACAAGACCCAGTTGTTGTAAGGCTGGATGGACCTTTTGATGACCGGTCTTTGGTAAAGGTTTATGAATTTTCCAACCCAGCGAAGAGCAAATTTGAAAATATAAATGGTATATTTTTTGTGCTCCGCCGGGATTCGAACCCACGACCTTCCAGTTACGAGTCCGAAGTGTTACCACCTGGACCACGGACCGGTCGTTTATTTGATATTATGTGATATCTAATATCTAATCTAATCTAAGCTGCAAAGATATATATCATTTAAGATTTATATTAAATGCATTCCCACAAGCAGATATGTATAATTTCGCGCTAACACATGCCGCATGTGGACCTACAATATAATAACCCAATCTCAAATGAACATAAGCCTTGCAACTCTTGCCGTCCTTCCCTGAAACAGGGGTGACATTGGCAAAGTGAACCAATTTTTTTACAGTATGGGTGGTCAGCCGCATAACAACCTATAAGTCAAGGAACATACATGACAAATTACATTTTTAAATCAATAAAATAACAATATATACATTGACATAAAAAACTAAATCACAAAACCAATTTTACTTTAACACCCCAGCCGCCAACATCACGGATCAACCGCCATTTCTTTCTATCCAATCTTGATATACTGTTAGTAATAGGCTGACCATTTCAACTGTATTTTTTTTTCTTTTAAAATCTAAACAAAACGTTTGAGAATTTTGCCTCAATTTGCGTAAACGTAATAACTTATTAGCCATAAATAAATTAATGACATTTGCCAATTTCACCGCTTTTTTAAAGAAGAATGTGAGAGTTATAGGGCTTATGTTCTTTTAATTTGATTAGGTTTCCTTTTGTAATTACGTTGCAGCATTTGCTGTGGTGAACTTGCATGGTAATCAATTTGTGAAAATAAAACTCCGTGTTTGTATAATTTCTTATATTGTACGGTATGTTTGCTTATGAGCACGCAAAAAGTGTTAATCTTAAGTAAGGTCGACAGAGGTTTTTTTTCTTTCCGAGGTCTATCGAAGCTGGAGCTTCATATGACAAAAATCAGATTTATATTGTACATTCATTCAATGATTATTTTGTTAATTATAATTGCAGACAATTTGTAAACATTGACGTCACTATCTATGATGATTATTATAATAATACGCTATTTGCATTTATGTCAATAATATTATTATGATAACTTTGTATCATCAAAGTAATAATGGTTTCATAGCTTGGGGCCATATTTTCCACAAAGCCAGTTCCCACGTAGACAGTGCATAAGTTGTGATGGCCAGCTAGAAAGTAGTACAGTGTCCAGTCGTAGACAAGTGAACTACAACAGTAATCTGTATTAATGATTTTATTCTTCCGTCTTTCCCTCAGCTTTACTCAATTCACTCCGGGACAGAGACCTCCTCCAATCTTCTACATGCCATTCTATTGGCTTCTGTGTTCCACTATCTCCGGTCCGCAGTTCCCTTGATGTCGTCCAGCCACCTCAATCGAGGTCTTCTTAGTCACAACTTGAACATTCTTGTTTGTCATTGGGCAAATCTTTTCCTCTCTTCGTGACCTGCCTAGCACCACTTTAAGCATGACATGCATTGTATGACATCGGTGACACCAGGTCGTCTGCGAATCTCTTGGTTAGGCACCCTCTGCCTGAGTCTGTTTCAGAACCTTTAAATTTTTGTATGGTAATCGACAATTTAATTTCTGGCTGCTTCGCTTGGTCAAAGTTTCAAATTTTCGGCTCCCGTTTAGGCAACTCCTGCACCGCCTATGGAGTTGCCCTGTGAATGACATTCAGTCTCACATGTTTCTTCCAACTAGGCATTTCTCCACTAAGTATTTTATTTTTTGTTCACTCATTCCACAGTCACACTACGAAGAATCTCTCTTACCATCATTTTTAATTGCTCTTTGGCACGCTCTCAATACGTATTCTGTCTACGGACTCGCAAAGCACTAATTGGAACGTCGTGGGTTCGATTCCCGGCGGAACACAAACAAATTGTTTAATTTTCATAGCATGTTTTTTTAACTTGGATGAAAAAATTACATGCCTCATCAAAGACTGGACATCAAAGGTCGATTTAGAATTTCAGCAACTGGGTCTACATAGCTTGATTCATTAGCGCTTTTTCTAGATACGATCAAACTTGCAGAGGGCGGTTGAAGTGTGATTCACACAAAAACAGCGCTCAAAAATACATCATCCCAATATCCAAATCATAGGTACTCTGCACACTGCACGTCTTTGATATACACTCCTACACTTAACTACTGTCCTGGCTACTTTAACCGCTTGCACAGCCATAGCTAGTGTTGTTCTATCTCTCATTTGGTCCGTCAGGGGCGACACCTCAGTGAACTTTAAGGGCGGACCTCGCCCCGGGCAGCTGACAACACTATTGTTTGGACCAATTTCAGGGGGAGACTTCAATCGCCTTATAATTACACAACACTATACATCCCTATGCGGGCAAACACTATAGTCTTAGTTGCATCATAATCATTATTTCGGCTACTAAAATCTAACAGATTCAGAAATTTTACATCTTTCGATCATCTACCGACTAATTATACATATGTACAAAAATAGTCAACTGGGGATCATCTAAAGATTAAAAAGATCTTAATTCCTTGACTAAAGTTCCTTGACTAATAGGTTGGTATGAGACTGACCACCCATACTGTATAAAAAGTCACTTTGCCAATGACACTCCTGTTTCAAGGAAGGTCGGCAAAAGTTGCAGGGCTGTTGCATGTTCATTTGAGATTTGGTTTTTATGCTGTAAGTCCACTTAGATTATAGATTACATAATGTCAATGAAGTAGTATAACCCAGAGTCATTCTTAATATAAGCCCTCACTTTTTTCTTAGATCTCATTTTTTGAAATTTACAAATGCCTACTCCATGTTTAAAACGCAACGCAACTAAGCTACACATATAGCGTAACTTCTTGCCGCGTTATCACCGAAGGGATCGCATGTGGCGAGTTGAACCTATTTATTTTTACAGGTAAGGGGGCCGGCCTTACGTCAACCACTTCAGTTGAAGTGCGGGTTTCCCAGCTCCCGAGGGGGCTGGTACTCATTTCTTATGAAGGCTGAGTAAGCCTTGCCGGTATTTTTTTTATGGGGTTTGAAATAAACACCGAAATAGGAAATCATTTCTGACACCGTCCTCGGTGGGATTCTAACCCGAGCTCACGGGGTAGATTGCAAGCACTCTACTAACTGAGCTATCGACCGGACTAAATAATATTATTAACAAACTTTAAATTTGTTTTTTAAAGCATTTTGTAGCATATTTTAAAGCATATTGTAAACTCTCCTCGATTGTGTTAGTATAAAAATGTATGAAAACTAAATCACTCACTAGGTGTGCTGTTGTGTCTTCCATATATAATTCCATTTACGCAATCGAGGGGAGTGTACGTCATGTGTTTTACGTGTACTGATAAATAATTTCATAATCCATGCTAGCGCTCCAATGATAGTCAGGGGACATGAAAACATCCGAAAAGAATAAGAATGCTAGTATATAATAATATCATTAAAAACTTTAAATATGTTTGTTTCTTTCCATATATAAGAATAAGGAGTAAAATTAAAATAAATAAATATTTGCATGATCATACGTAGTACGAAAAAAAAAAAAAAAAATTCTTCAAAAATATATTCGTACAATTCTGAAAATATAGCATTTAAAATGCATCGAAAAGAAAATTAAGAAATAATTCAAAATGATTTGTCAGAAGTGGGATTCGAACCCACGCCCACAGAAGTGGACTGCGACCTGAACGCAGCGCCTTAGACCGCTCGGCCATCCTGACGTTGGGGCTTGATGAGAAGGAAACACGTCTATTTATAAAAGTATGCGTTGATGGCTGAAAAAACTGAGATGATGATACCAGTGGTCCTATCTTTAGAGCCGACGCCGAAATAGATAAGACGCTCTTTGAAGTTTAATTATTATTTGTTATCTAGTATACACGGAATTATCTGTGTGAAGTTATTTTAATTGATAAAATAAACGAATGTAGAGAAAAATATTATATTCTAATTAATGACTCCGTAAAAAATAATTTAATTTGTAGTAAAAAACTAAATAATTGCAAGATTTTTGCTAACATTAATTCTAACAGCATTCCTTGGCTTATAGGTTGGTATGAGACTGACCACCCATACTGTAAAAATGGTTCACTTTACGAATGTCACCCCTGTTCCAGGGAAGGTCGGCAAAAGTTGTAGGGTGTATGTACATTATAAGTTTGGATTTCAATATGTAAGTACACATTCAGCATTTATAAGTGCGCACTTACACGTGTTTGTTTGTGGGCATGTATTTGATATGAGCTTTAAATGTTAATATATCCTTGCAACTTAGATTATAGATATAAATGAATGGTTGATTGAAATATATTTAATTATTAACGAAGTATCCAATTTGGTTCCATACGACAAAGAAAAGAACTAAAAAATGCGACCCAAAATATTTTTTTGCGTTAAAAATGGTTTAAAGCACTGCAGCACGGTAACTGTTGGTTGGTAAATTAACCGATTAAATATAAGAATGATTTTTTTCAGACATTGTGGCTGAAGACTTCAATATATTATTCAGTCATAATGTCATCGGAGTTATTGACCCTTCTTGGCTCAATCGTTTCTTGTATTCCCCATAAGCTTTTCAAGGTAGGTTTACATATCTTATTGATGGTTGGAGTTCGGCACTGATATTCACACGTCAAAAAACTTCCTCTTAAGTGATGGTTTATAATACAATAATAGTTTTATTCCACCGCTGACCCCTGAAGACAAAGTTTATTCAATTATATCAGTACCTAATTTCAGCCCACAAACAACGGATCAAGTACAGCATTGCTTGACCACGTCCGAAGGGCCCAGGCAAGTCATTTCCTCTTCAACCTAATCTCAGACAACCGAAAAACTGTCCTTTGTCCTCTGTCCTAAGTAAAAAAACTTTACGCCTAAAATCAACCATGGCTTTTCACAAGAAATCTAAGGAGACTGAAACAGCGCTTTTTCGTTTGACATACATTTTAGGTATAACCATTGAATTATGATATCTGTGGAAAATAAATTATTTTAACGAAAATAGACATTATATTATATATCTGTTTCAACTTACTTACACAAACGGTCCTTAGTAAGAAAGAAAACAAAGATTTTCAGTGTGCCATTTAGTTGTATACAAAAAAACTTGGATGAAACTATGAAATATTTCCAGAATGTTGGCAGCATTGATATTCATTCCTGCGCGAACATTGAGCGCACGCGTTATAAACCCTTTGATCTGTAATTTTGACAATTTTTAAACGTAAAATGCATTATTTGAAGACATTGTGGCATATTTTGTAGTTATTGGTTGTCGATATACATAACGGAAAAAGCAAGAAAATACAGGATTGAACATGTGACAATTTGATTTTTAAATTGTACTTTGACAGGACTGGGTACAACTGTGCTCCAAAGTATGCATCAATGTGTAAGCTAATTTTTACTCCTCTATAATATTATTCTCTCTACTCAATGAGTAAAAGTAAAACGCTACGGTCGAGTTGAAACGCAAAGGGGAGGTGAAGTCTTGCGTCAAACACAAAGGCTCTCACCAAATATCTTACAAGAATTATGTCACCGCTGAAAGCAACAAATATTTCTTACTTGCGACCCCTAGGAATAACACAATAGGGTATTTTATTAAGCTGTTAAGCTTGGCCCGATAAATGGAAAAAATGTCTACTTTTTTATCGTCATAAAAGTGGATTATTCCCCCGACGATGCAGTTCAATGAACATAAAATATTATGATGTTATATAATGTATTTACGAGTAAATAGTTTTTACATATCAGTATCACTTTGCCAATGTCACCCCTGTTTCAGGAAAGGGCAGCAAGAGTTGCAGGGCTTATGTTCATTTGAGATTGGGTTTTTATATTGTAGGTCCACATGCGGCATGTGTGAGCGCGAAATTATGCGTGTCTGCTTGTGGGAATGCATTTTATATGAATCTCCAATGATACATATTATCTTTGCAACTTAGATTAAGAACAGGATTTTTTACACATTTTATTTTTCATAGTAGTAAGTGAGTAACGAATATTCAATAGAGAAAATATAAACCGGTGTCGGGCAGAGCGTATATCCCAAATCGTGAACAAATCCTATAAAATTAACATGAATAGATATGCCTTTCATTAATCACCCCCCTAGTGCTTATTTGGTTTATATTATACCATTTGATGCAAAGATGGCCTTTTAATGAAATTGTCTTAAGAATCACATTCTGACTAAGATAAAACGATACTGTGAGAGTTTTTTTAAGTATTTTTAAAATAAATTTCTAGTTTTCATAAGACACATTGGTCCCGTACACATGCAAACATTGCTCATGTGAAAGTACCTCTGATGGACATAAAACAAACAAACACTAAGGGAACGTAACATATATTCCATAAAACGGGTATCCGTTGAGTAAAGAAAACCCGGAAAAAACTTAATATATAAAACTAAAATAATGAATACCAGTAAAATTATATTTAGGTACGTTACAAAATAAGAAAATCAGTTTAAAAAAACAAAACTAAAATGGTATTTTTTATGAAATGGTTGCAACCATTAATTTCTCTAGTTGTGTGAATGTTTCCAATTTGTTCCATATTTATTCCAAGCTATGAAAAAGTTTGCAAAGGATTTTTATACCAGAAATGATAATAATATAAGTAATGGACTAGTATTAACGAGAAAAAATACGAATCAATATTTTTATACTTAAAAATGTATGAAATAAATCTAGGGTCACCTTTCTGCTTGTAGAATTTTGCTTATACTAGTAGATGGAAGTATCGGATCGTAGGGCATCAGAAATCATTACCACCAAGGGTCTACGAGCTTTGAAATAGTGAGACCAAATACGAAGCTGTATAATTACAGAAAGCCTCACAGGAGTAAAGTCAGAGCCTTTTATAATGGCAGAAGGGGAGGCACACCCCATACAATACCCACTACACTGATTTGGTCTTGAAAACTCTTCGGGCGTGATTGCTTAGAATGAGTATTGCACACCTAAAGAGAATTCTGAAAATAAATACTCACAGAGCGAAAATTTTATGTAAAAATTAAACAATTTTTTGTATAATTTGCTAAATTTGAGGTATTGAAGCAAAACCTAAGTATTTTTCTTAGAAATTTTATCATGTCAAAATTTTCTTCTTCAAGCTAGATCTTTGTTGGATAGGGCTCCATGGTTAACCAAAATATGAACCGAGAAAACCTTTCAAAGCAATTTTAAAATTGTAAGACACTTTCAGAATGGAAAATAAAATATAAGCTTTTCTATGTCCATGTAGGTTTTATCTCAGACTTTGATTCGAATATTTCAATAAATCCAATTAAACTAACTTTCATTAAAGTTTTAATAGCAATAAAAAATCTCAAATTATGGCTGAATGAATATTTCTCTGGATCTATGTAAATAACATTTCTGCGGAAGAAATCCCTTATTTTTTTTAAGAGCTGTTTTGTCAATAATTTTGTCAACAGCTGCTACGGACTACAATAAAAGTAATTATATTTCCAAAAATGGACACAATTTTTTTTGCAAAATTAAGATTGTACCTTGTCAAGATATTAAGTGGATTTCTTCATCTTCCATCTATATTTTTTTCTTAATTTGGCATCGTTTATTTATGTACTACACAAAATGACTCTTTAAGCACGTTTCTATATAAACTACTAGCATCCCTGTAATAGATGAATGGCGCCCTAGGTCACTGCCTCACCCGCCCTACCCTCCCCCTTCCACCCATCTGGGTCTGCTATTCCCCCCAGCACCTTCATCTTTTCGCCTCTAATTCACACATTCACTCAACGAAACCTTTACTCCTGTTTAAGTATTCAAATATGTTTAATACAAAATATTTCAGTATTTTCAAGCTTTCTCGACGAGATTCAGATGCGTGTAATTGTTTTTCCAGGCCCTCTACCTTGGTTCATTGCTTTATTCTTCGTTTTTATCTTCTTTTCTTTTGCTTAAGTTTCGGTACTATTCTGCTTACATCTTCTTTAGAGCTCTGCTAACTTTTGATTGAATTACAATCATTGTAATGTGTGATATAGTACGTTGCTTCTTGCAATATTCTCGATACTTTTTTTTGTGCCATATTCATATTTGATGTCATCCAGCCGCCTTACAGAAAAAAATACTGTGTAATAAAATTATGGTAACAAATATAGTTTTTTTTATCAATTTCGAATGATTAATTAAGCCATTCAGAAAACGTTTTTGAATCAAGTACTATTTTCAATAAGGTGGAACAAAAAAAATTGTACTTAATTATGTTTTTTATTATTTTAACCTTTAAGCTACCGATTCAATAGTGTTTTATCTTTGACGCCATCGTGTGAAAATTACAAGGAAAAGCTTGAGAGAGTCGGCTGGAGGGTGCGTTAGGTTGCACTTCGTTTGACCACCCCCACCGTTTGAGCATGTCCATTTTAATTTATGATTTGGGGTCATCCCCTGGTGGCCACTTCACAAAGCTGCAGACCTTGGAGCAGGCAGGGAAACCATATTTATAGTGGTCCAACAATGGGGAAGTAATTGAGGATGCCACGGGCCGATCTACAATTGAAATTAATTGATTTCACCCGTGTTCATCTGTGACTGAGATTTACAAAGAGAAAATCTGCAAGGATTTTGATTATAATTAATTTGTTTTCTTTATTCACTATAAATGGTTTTTTGAAAAAAAAAATTATGTATAAGAAAATAATTAAATTATTTTCATCGCACATGAATTGTCGTAGAGAAAATTGTGTCTTTACACGGTCGAGTTACTAGGGAAAATACACTTTTTTTTATCCATTACTATGAAAAAATACTGTAAAAAATGGTTCACTTTGCCAATGTCACTCCTGTTTCAGGGAATGTCGGCAAGAGTTGCAGGGCTTATGTTCATTTGAGGTTTGGATTTTATTTGTAAGTACACAATTAGCATTTGTAAGCGCGAACTACACGTGTTTGTTTGTGGGCATACATCTGAGAGCTTTGAATGAATATATCCTTGCAACTTAGATTATAGATGTACAAAGTCTCATAAAAGTGTGACGTTTGCCCGCTGAGATAAAAAACTAATTTGTAATGAATCTATTGGAACTATTTATGAAATGATATGGCATAGAGTTTTTTTTAGATTTTAGAAAAAAAAAAATTACAATAATTAAATATCTTTAAATGAATGCAATTCATTCATTTCTTTTTGACCTCTTCGTAATTACGTATTCCAAATATTTTATCGAAAAATTACCAAAAATATACACGCTTAAAAAATATTTTATGTGATGCTTACACAGAAAGGTGACATTGACATCGTTGATTGAACTATGATAAAATTCAAAATTACACATTTCAGGCGTAAACTTTTACTTGGAAACCAACGGTTTAATTCACAAAAAGCAAGTCCATGGTTCATCCGTCACTCACTGTGAATTTTTAATACAAACTTGAAACAATGAACTGCGAATCATCTATGCATTAAATGTTTGTGAATTACATTGTAAGCTGTTTTTATTCTAGACAGGTACGCCAAGTGTAAAACTTAATGGACATTTGTGCGTTAACCAAAAACATATAGAAACCAAATCCTTCAATAGAGGTTGTCTTTTAGTTTCAATATACTTTTCAGTTAACGTTTTGAGTGAGTGTTAATGAAAAGTTGTGTACTTACAGTGCTATAAATATGCTAAATCAAAAATCAGACGCCAAAGTAATAATAAACTAAAGGTATTCTCTATGCCATTTTCTAATAAACTATTTTCTCGTGAACGCCTTTGACCAGTGAGTGAGTGAACCGTGTAATGGCAAACACATTAGCATGCTGAAAACATTTCATTATTCTAAATTTATGACGCAGAGAGTCAATATTGGAGCTATTTTCAATGTGAACCCAGTCTGTGCCCTTAGTATAAAACATTGCCCTAAACTAACCTCGATTGCGTACATAGAAAAAAGTATGAAAACTAAACCGCACTCTAGCAGTGCTGTCGTTAATTTCATACATTGTTTATGTAAGCAGTCAGTTTTACGAAATGTTTTGTACTCGGGGTACTGAACTGAAGTCCTTTTTAAAACAAAGCGTTTTTCAGCACTGTGAGAAAACTGTACAAATTGTAAAAACGTTTTTTTAGTAAACAATATGCTTTAAATTTTTTACATACGCAGTTTAACTAAAGTATAAAATACTAAAATATTTTCATCATTAAACTAAGATTTTTTTATATCATCATTTTAAATATAAACACGAATACAAAATTACGTTTTTTTCAGTGTACACAATTTTATTTAAAGGATACAAAGCTTACATCGTAAATTAATCAGGGTTTATTTATTCTTAAAATCCAAATGTACATATATTGTTACATGCGAAATTTTCACGGTTATTTTCTTACATTTATAACTCATTTCAATATCATTCAATTTTGCACATTTTTTAAGCCCTCTGTGTTGAGTATATTAAGAGTTCACAAAACGATTATGTAGATACAAATCGTCCCCGCAGTGCTTGATTGGCTTATCTACCATTTGATTAAAAGATAATCTTTAAATGAAATTGTCTTAAGAATCACATTCTTCACAATTTGAGCTAAGAAAAAACGTTAAACACGATAATGTATGAGTTGTTTTAAGTATTTTTTAAATAAATTTCAAGTTTTCATAATACACATTGGTCCAGTACACACACAAACATTGCTCATGTGAAATAACTTCTGATGGACAAAAGACAAACAAGCACTACGGAGATAAAACATCAACTCTGAGTCTCACCAACATTCGCAAAATGGTAGCCAAATTTTGTTTACAGTCGGGGGTGAATGTATTGGCCATAACATGTAATGTTGTTTAATGGTTGCCAGCCACTCTCGACAGAGGTAAAGAGCTGCATGGTCAATTTGGAGAATTAGCTTTCAAGTAATAATTCAATTATGGGTAACAGGATCTGGCCGGCCCCTTTACAATGCCCTATTAAGGGGTCCGGCCTTTGTTTCACATGGAAACATGTCTACGTAAATGTATCATGCAGAAATAATTCGATTTGTCACTAGTGCATAATTAAGTTTATCAGATTTCAAATGGGTATTCCGAAATCTGCGATATTAAATGTCCAAACCCTCCTCGCAGTATGTCCAAAGCATCCACGGCACATGGATGGTCATATTTTTTTATAGTGCTAGTAGGCCTTACCGCAAGGTTAAAAGCATCAGCACAAAAAAAAAACAATAATCTATAGGCTAAAAGAGCGCTCGTGTTATTGAAACTAAAGCATAATATTTTGAGTAGTATTCCTTACGACTATTGTGAACAATAAATAAATAATACTTTGGGGCTACTGGGAATCCGCTGCAGATGCAGTTAACAATGTCATTCTGAGATTTTATTTATTAAATATAAAACGAATATTTCCGAACGAGTTCTTAGGTAGAGAACTTGAGTTGTATCGACGTTTCGTTGGCTCCGTGACCAACAGGAGTCATTCATTTTAATTTCACATTCAAGAATGAGAAATTCAGAAAGCTGTCACGCCATAAATTCCTAAAACTGAAATGAATAGATAAGTTCATAAAAAAAATAATGCATTGACATAAAAGGTTACTATTCGACAGTGATCGTACTCTGATCAATCAACAATATATTGGTCAAGTTACCCCTGATTCTGAGAAAGGTGGTAAGAGGTGGAAGATTTAAAAATAGCATAAAAACTGTTGAATGTACAATTAACTGAAACGATTTTTATGTTTTTCAATAAAATAGAGAATGCAGAATCTCTCAACGTTTCGTCAAACATTTTGTTTTTTTTTTACCCCATCTGAAGTTCATAAGAATTCCGTTGAATTTCTCACAACCCAATCCTATAGTTCTGATAGAGCATAAAAAATCACAATCCAAATGTCCAGTTATTGAATGTGTAATTAAGTCGTACCTATTATTGCATCCATCTCAGCTGGACGTGGGGTATCAAATATCAGAAGTATCCACATTTTCAAAAAAACTTTACTCCTTTCAGCGCACAAAGGTAATAATTATCATTGTACTATTCGTTCGTCTATTATGCTCACTCGTTGTACGAGTGTGTAGCATTCTTCCTTAGTGTAATACAAAATAATATTCTTTGGTATTACGAACAAAATGCGCTCCCCCAACCATGCACAGAATATTACTGCAAGGGCTGGCACACGTAAAATGTATTATTAAGTGATTTTGTATTAGATACAAAAAAGTTTTTGTTTGATTAAAAAAAAATTACACATAGTGTCAGGAAAAAAACAACAAGGTTATGAGAATTGTAGTCCAGTATGAATGTGTTTTCTTTTTTGCAAGAACAATATTATATAATCCAGATTGGTACCTACATTGGTCGTAAACAAGTACTATTTTTTTATTCCATTAAATTAAAAAGTGACAGATAAGTGTACTGAATACTCATGTTGTACTAGTATTATTAAAAAAAAATAGCAGTTTATTTATCTTTAGATGAAATTTTGTCCAAAAAATGTATCTGTTATCTATGAAACCGGCCTTAAAATATATCAAAATTATTATAATAATAAACAATAATATCAGTACTTTGCATTTGGGACCTTACAAGTACTGTGTTAATATAATATTCGGCAACAAAAAATCCTCTAGAGCTGTAGGAATATCATGTTTTTTAAATACTTCTTTAAACTAGTGACAAGAAAATAATGTATTCCTGCGTAGTCAGGCGGGGGTGCAATACGTGACCAGCCCCGTAACTCTTGCCGACCTTCCCTGAGAGAAGGGGTGACATTGGCATAGTGAACCGTTTTGTACAGTATGAGTGGTCAGCCTCATACCAACCTTTTATTCTAGGAACACAAACAGAGGAATCAGCCAAATGAAATATAAAAAAATCAAAAAGTAGCCTCTAAGATTCCAAAAAATACAGAGAATATAAAAAAGATCACACAAGAAAAACACATTCTCACCCCTATCGTAGACCATACAAAGCCTGTGTCCAGTCGGAAGTATGCACCGCGTATAATACCATATTATACGATATAGTGCGTCTACCCCACACTACTTAAAGCCCGGGGAACAAAATAATAACAAAAACCCACTGACGTTTCTTTTATTCTGCCTTTGAAAAACTTTGTCTAGGACTTGTCTACAAAACGACCGACATCACAAATAAAGAAATGAAATATGATATTATTTCGTTTGGACTTCCATTGCATTATTTTCTATTATAATAAATATAATGTTTTATTGTATCGGGAGAGCAGACTCTCGAGGAGCTGGTATGGCTACTTATCAAACAGAGAGAGTTTTGTGTAGAGAATACTTTTATGCATTCCTGATCCTTTCATTTGGATGAAATGATTAGAAATTATGCATATTTATAAATGACAGATTAAAACTGAATATTTAAGTATAATATTGTATGTACAAGTTATGCTTCAAAATTTTCATGAGTAAGTAAAAAACACTTCGTAATTTTTTCCATAATCACGTAAATATTAAAAAATAAAATGAAATTGTCCAGTCCATAGCTAAGTTGGTACAATGCCTTCATTCCATGCCAATAGCTTGGAATCGATTTTCGTTTCGGTGTTTATTTCAAACCGAAAATAAAATACCAGGAAGGTTTACTTAGCCTTCATAAAAACTGAGTACCAGTGCCCTCGGAAGCTGCTAAACCTCAACTTCAACTGAAGTGGTTTACATAAGGCCAGCCCCCTTTTAAGTCAAATTAAATGGGTTCCACTGGGAACATGCGACCCATTTGTGGACAACGTGAAAAGAAGTTTTACTACATGTATAGCTTAGTTGCGTTTATACCCCTTAAAAAATGTTATTTTAAAATCAGCTTGTACTGTTAAGTTTATACTTCTTGATACGGTACCTAAGCTAAAAGCTTTATTGGTCATTCAACCCTTACAAATGCGTGAATAGTCGAAGAAAAATAATACACATCCGGTATGTTCATATAGATATTTTACACATGTATAGAGAATATCCGGTAAGCTTTAAGTGTTCATTGATTTGAAATAAAATTAGCCACAATCATACGGGCACACAAACAAACCCTAGGACATTTGTGAGGTCCGAAAAGGGACCCTTCAAATCGTATTTTAACGCCTTGCCTAGAAACAGTAGACGGTCCCAAAGTGCTGCCAAAAACTACCTGGATTACCAAAGCAAATAAAAATACTGCTCCCTAGAATAAACTTATATTTCTTCTACGACATTCACAAAGATAACTGTAATCAAGGATTTTCTTGATAATGAACTTTGTTGTGATCATTTTTGTGTATCTGTAATTTAATCCACAGAATTAAGTCAATGAATATTTATTTTCGCCTACTACACACAACACACGTAGAAGTTTGCGCTTACTCATGCTGCAGGTGTGTCTACAAAATATCCCTTAGGATATCTATGTTCATTTTTGTCATTGCATGTATGGTTTTGCAAAAATCGACCTCTTTTTATGTTGTCTTTCATGACTTAAAAAGACTGAGACGAAATTTATTATGCTGAATCCGCTAAAGTCACAATATATCATAAAAAAATAATAAACCTGTGTCTGCAGAAAACAAATAATTGACACAGACGGTGCTATTCTTAGACATTTTAGTCGTCCGTTGAGCCATCGCTTTGATAAACTAATGATGCATTTGTATGAAGACCTGTCAATCCAAGATGGCCGCAAGTGAACAGCTGATAAGTCTTCATACAAATGTTACCAAAATGCTGTAGGTAAGAACGACCGTGGTGATGAGACTTCCAGCCCAGGCATCGTTAGTTTTTCAAAGCGTAGGCTCAACGGACAACCAAAATGTCTAAGAAAAGCACTGTTAATGTTTTAGAATATTTCCGCATTCTCATGTCGATTTATAAACAATATGAGAATACTTATATTTTTGGCAAATTTTCAAGACTCCGGTGGTTTTTGTTAGCTTAACATTCACATCCGTCCCGTGCATGGGCCTCCCCAGGTGTCCAGCCCATGTTTCTATCAGGGGTAGCTCGCAGCCCTTCCTGGGCATAGACCTCTTCGTCACCTCCTGATGCTACAAAGGCAAACGCTGACCTCTCAACTGATTACCGAGTCACTACCCCAGTATTATTTTTTTTGTTACGCAAACTAAAACGTTTACTAGAGGCGCTATCTCAGTTTCGATTTGATTTTTGATACACGCTGAGCTTGAGTTTAAAAAAATGTTCTACTCGAAGTAAAGGCTGCAAAGTGCACCCTACCACAGCATTTTACCAAATTATATAAAAACTGAAATTCTTAACAGAGGCGCTATTTTAGTTTTGATACATATTTTTTTTAATATTTTGATTGAGTTTGATCGTTAAGTTTTCTACTTGGGGTAAATGCACTAAAATAAACCCTATGAACATTTGTCATCGTGAGAAATATTCAAATAAAGAAATGTATGATAAATTGTCATTTTCACACTTCATCACTTCTTGACAAAATAATAAACAGGTAGAGGAGTCTCTTTTTAATATTTCTTTGTAAGAATACGATTATTAATGCACATATTTATACAATTTGAAGTATTGTTGAAATGCATGGATGATGGATTAATATTCTTCAAAGTGTGTAGAAAATCTTCAGAATTTATTCTAACCCTCACATTTTCTTTTCAAAATTTCTTCATTTAAAAAACAGCATTATCTTTGAGACATTTAAATGTTCTTCTTTCGAAAGCCTAAAAAGCATTGTCATAGATAGGGAAAAATGGCAAAAGAAGAAGAATTTGGTTAGGGTTTTGTTGATAAAAGTACATCGTGCTTTTGTTGTTATGCAATTTTGGTTCACAGTCTATAATATATTGTTACGTTTTTCCTTAGGGTTCTTTTAATTAAAACACAAGTTTAACACAAGTTAGCCATACAGTTTATTTACACAGACTTTCTTACAATAGATTTATTTTAACAGACTTATTCTAACAGATTTATTTTAACACACTTATTTATTTCGCACAGATTACATTTATTTTACACCATATTGGTCGCCCTAGTAACTAGATATTCCACTGTGTGAGTGCTTCGAAAGACTGACTCGCTTCAGCCCATTGTCGCCCTTCTTATAGCGGAACCTAGGGGCCATTCCAGCCTGCCCTAGAAACTTCCACTACCACAGTTGTATAGACGATTCTGGACATATTTATTTCATGAAGAGTCCATTTCCTACCTACATACACACCTTACAATTACAATCGTCTGGGCCAGAACATTCTCTCAAAACACACGTACACCAATAAACATCTACCAGTGTATTTCGTTACAATATAATCTGAGTTACAAAGATACTTTGGCATTTGAGGCTCATATTTAATGCATGCCCACAAGCAGACACGTATAAGTTCACGCTTATACATACCGCATGCGAAGGTTCAACATAAAAACCCAATTTTAAGCCCTGCAACTCTTGCCAACCTTCCCGAAAACTGGAGTGGGATTGGCAAAAGTGAACAAATTTCTTTCAGAGGGGTCAGTCTCATACTATTAGTCAAGGAATGAATGAATATTTAAGGAAATATAGGAAAGAAAACTGTGGGTGGCTTGATTTTGGCCAATCCTGTAAACGGATGGAGTCTTTATTTCGATGGAGACGTGGCTCATGGACCGTGGTAATTATTATAGCCTGGTTGTCATAGGAGAACTGCAGTGAAAGAGACATAAAAAAAAATCCTTACACAATGGACCTATCAAGTGAAGACAGTAGCAAGCACCTCATTAATTGGAGCGAAGTTATCAGCGCAATCAAAGAAGTGAACAAGAATGATTCCTTCCACAAGAATCACAAATAACAACCTCTGTTATTAGGAATAAAACGAAAAAGAAGATTTATTTAAATCACCATGATCATATTCTTACTAGTAAAGATGAAGTACGCATCTTATAAATATACGAGTAGGTATATGCATTTATGTAATCAAAATTTGATAGACAACTACAAGGCATTCCAAGCTATGATATCAGGAGCTCAAAGCAGCAAATCTAATAACCCCGCACCATTGTGTAAAATTATCGACTTACCCATTAAATTCATATTCTCCTGCTACCTACAAAAGATTACTCCATACAAATTTGGTAGATTGGTCGAAAAGCTGCCCCCCCTCGTATTAGGCAAATGTCCCATCGCACAGGGGAGGAGGTTGTTACCTTAGCTACAAAGACATTCGCTCGCCTTGTCCCGAATTTGCGTTTATTGTGCTTGTTTGATCCGAAGACGTAATCCGTAATGACCGTCCTGCCCTCGGGCTGGGAAGACCCCTGCACCACCCTGCGCTCCTATTACTTCAAATTCTGTAATAAGCTCATTTCACTATCAGAGGGCGATTCCAAGTTTATTTTATTACAATTTACAATGCATGTATTATTACAAGGATTGGTAGAATCGGAAGAGGCATCTAGCTCTTGCAGGCTCAAAAACTTGATAGATCCCATCAAGATTATTAACGGCTTAATTGATGGTCCCATCCTGTTAGAGAGTTTTAAGCTTCATGTACCGAGGAAGACGATATGATATTTATTATGCATCGCTATGCATGCGTGTCCCGTACCGATGTCATGGCTTTAATTGAGAGTGTAAGTCTTAACTCTGCTGACATAAATTAATTTCAAATTAATTAAGAGTCTGTTTAAACTCTCATTAAAGAGTTTCTTCTAGAATGTTAATGATTGTGTGAGTTTGATTAATTTTGAACTTTTCATGAATTGTTACGAAAGAAGTCCATTTTCAGAAACTTCCATATTGAAAACTTTAAATATAACTAAAACATTGTTTAATTCTGCTGATGTTACATCAGTAGTTACATCATTAGTAGAATCAAACAATGTTTTTCTATATATTTTTTTCCAAGCATTAAAGCAATATTCATCCATTATATTATTATGTGCTGAACATAATTGGCCAGTATTCGGTCTCCCCCATATATTTCAGCGTTATGCATTCCAGATACGGTTCGTCCCGTTGTTTGGGTTTCAAGTATCAATTATTGGATGGCTCGCTACGTCACCCGTGAAATGGACTCGTCTTCTAATGGCCAATCAGTCGGATTCCCTTCCCGAGCAGAGGAACACGATACTTGCATGGGAAAGGATTTTATCTGGGATCAAAGTTTGCATACAATTATTGTTATCTCTTGGGCAATTTGTTTCGGGTATTATTGTTCAAGTTTGGGTGTATTTGCAGAGGATGTCAAAACAAACTGAAGAATAATAAATAAACTTATCGGTATACGTATAGAGAAAGGGATTACCGAATAGCAAATAAGAGGTTTTTAAACATAAAATATTTTATCTTTAATTAAAATACTTTTTTAACTTTGTTACAATTCACTTTTTATTTTTTAAAAAACACAACCAGTTTCGGGAGAAGCAGTACCTCCCATCTTCAGGTGTAAATATCGTGTAAATATTGGTAATTTTGTATTTTATGTTAGTTGATATTTACACCTGAAGATGGCAGGTACTGCTTCTCCCGAAACTGGTTGTGTTTTTTAAAAAATAAAACTCAAGTGAATTGTAGGTAACAAAGTTAAAAAAGTATTTTAATTAATTAAAATGTGCTTTCACAAAGTTACTGCCCAAAATCTAAATAATATTTTATCTTTCATTGTGAAAATTTGTGAAAAGAAACGGGAAACAATCACACGAGCAAATAAATAAGGAGCTCAATTTAAAGAATTTTCTTGATTGGGAAAAAAATGAAAAAAAGATGGATTAACATTGCTTTAAGCCAATCTTCTTGTAACTTAAGAAGAATATTCACATAAGGAAAAAATATTAGCAAAAAGCTTAAAAAAGTTGATCCAATTTACCGAGAAAAAATAAAAGGTATAATTGAAGGTAATTTTTTTTTTTTCATCGAATTTTCTTCATCGATCGCAACAGGCATATTTTGTAATTTAAACTTTCGAGGGTTTGTGTATTCATGCAGTGAAAATGATTTTTTTAATTTAAATTTTTGTAATTTACTTTATATTAACTATTGCCATTGATAAGAATCGACATGTGCCTTGAAAATTTTCGACATTGTGAAAACCCAGCTTCATACCCGTTTTGTTTATACATACATTTCCATCCGGGTATCACAGAACTCTCATGCAATGCTATAATTTTTGTGGTGGAAGGCCTTCCCAGTGGCAGTGACCCGACCCAGCAGTGATTCTAGATTTACCTGTTCGTCCACTAGAGAAAACAGCAATAACCCGAAGTTATTGACTCGGTGTAATGTCATAAAAATGCGCTTCCTACTACAGCAGTCACTTCGAAAGACACCCCAAGATCGATCTGTTCATCAAACCTTTTGGGGCGCTTTTGAAGTGACAATATCACAAAACGGCTTCAATGAAAAAAGTCAACTGATTCGTCAACGTCTTTCATTTTTAAATCTACTCGAACACAAAAAAATAATAATAAAGATCCTCTCAGTCTTAAGATAACGATGAGTGATGAAGATTTGATATGCTGCCTCTACAAAAGTACACCCAGACTCTCAGGTCTCCCCCAAGAGTCTCTCCTCCGCCGCGGTTAATGGATATTTGTTCAGATGTACAGAAAAACGAGTGTTTGCTTCTCTGTTGCGACGTAATGGGATTTACCTCGGAGGTTCCTTGGAATTAAACTCGAGGATACTTTTCTAATGCGGTAAACAAGTGTAGAGTGTAAGTCGAAAAATCACGCACCAAACACAAATAGTGCTTCAATCAAATGTTACAAATGTAGGTATACCGGAAAAGCGTAAATATGACTAACTCAATTACGTTAGTACAGATTTATAGTCCAGCGGTTCAATTCAACTATCATAATGAATAATCTTAGCTGCAAATATAATATGTAACATTTAGAATTAATATTAAATGCATGCACGTAAGCAGACGCTTGTAATTGCTAACTCATCTTATATGTATATTTACAAATTGACCCTATAAATCTCTAATAAACATTAGCCTTGCAACTTTAGAAACAGGGGTGACATTTTAAAATAGAACCATTTTTTGCAGTATGAGTGGTCAAAATCATACCAAGCTTTAAGTCTGGTAACATAGGTGGTATATTAGTCGGTGGTATAGCCGCGGGGATCAAGACAGGTTATTTGGAACCGGATAACGCTGGTTCGAATCCCGCGACGATAACTTCGACCCTGGTTCAACAGATGCCGTTGCATGCACACAAGCTTCTGCTTTCGCATGAAGACAACTGGCCAGGCAAAATAGGTTGGTGGATTGCATTCCTTTCCACAAATCTATTTAAAAAAAAAAAATAGGTTGAAAAAAATGGTGATTTTGGATGTGATTCTTTTAGAAATCAGACAACTCTGAGTAGAAACTGTGAAATCTGGGAGCATGGCAAACAATCCATAGAAAAACACCTCCATCATCTGAAGGAGGCTGCTAGTAAGGGATGAAATCTTGCTTTTAATTATGAATTGTGATGTTATGAAGACATTCTATTCGTAAATAAGTATTTAACCTTTATCGTTTCATTTACCGATACGAATTATTAGGCAGGTCCTATGTATCAGAGTGTATCCAAATCCTGTTAGCAGAGTCTCAGCGATCCTCTATTCATCAGGCATATAGAGCTACACGGATCACGTAATCCACTCGCAATCTGTGAGATGTGTTGTTCGCACAGACTTCAGTAGAGCGCGAGGTGTGCTCGCACAGACTGATCGCTCTTAGCCTGGGATGTTCGCACAGATTTTAGTAGAGCGCGAGGTGTGTTCGCACAGACTGATCGCTCTTAGCGTGAGATGTTCGCACATACTTCAGTAGATCGCGAGGTGTGTTCGCACAGACTGATCGCTCTTAGCCTGGGATGTTCGCACATACTTCAATAGAGCGCGAGGTGTGTTCGCACAGACTGATCGCTCTTAGCCTGAGATGTTCGCACAGACTTTGACCTGTATCCTGAGAGGCATAATTATTTGCATATATTTCTACGGTATTTTAGATTTTTTTGCACGATCTTTAGTGGTGTGAAAGACTATTCCTGCTCATCATTTGTTGTTTGCACAGACTTGAATGGCTTATTTACCTAGATTTCAGACGTGTGTTAAGTGTATCCGCACAGATCTCAGTGACCCACAAGACTTCTTGAGTTTATCCTATGATGCTTGTATGGACTTTGCCAGTTTGAGAGGCATATTTGCATAGATTTGAGAGGTACATTAACTGTGGTAGTGCAGATTTCAGTCGGATCCGAGACTGATCGCGCTTATCCTACGTTGTTTGTGTAGATTCAAATAGATTTCAGAGATGTGTCAGGTCGGGATGAAAACAGACTTCAGTGGTGCGAGAGACAACTCTTGGTTAGCATGTCTAAATCTAAATCTAAATCTAAGCTGCAAAGATATGTATCATTTGAGATTCATATTAAATGCATTCCCACAAGCAGACATGCATAATTTCGCGCTTACACATGCCGCATGTGGACCTACAATATAAAAAATCCAACTCTCAAATGGACATAAGCCCTGCAACTCTTGCCGACCTTCCCTGAAGCAGGGGTGACATTGGCAAAGTGAACATGTGTTCTTCGTAAATACTCCAGTAAGGTGCGTTGTTCCCACAAACTATTCTCATACATATCCTATCGCGACCTCTATTTATAGGTGTCCAAAGGTTACTCTAGCATACGCCAGACCATGCTAGATTTTTTTACTTAGAAGCTTCGGGTGAACACCAGTACAACCATCCAAATACCTACATACATCTAAAGACACACTCACACAAATAAGTAAAGACACACGGACATCACACACGTAACACTATGTTGTTCGCACAGACTTCAGGAGTTTACGAGGTGTGTTCGCACAGACTTCATGAGTTTACGAGGTGTGTTCGCACAGACTTCAATATTGTGCGAAGTGTGTTCGGCATAGCCTCCACTGGTGTGCACGGGGCTCCCGCTTATCCTCCTAAAGGGCTTAGCGGCCGCTCTCTCACCAATTACTATAAGCCACCCTGAACTTCCCACCCTGGGTTTCTCTCGGGCTGGGCTGGGGCGTGATGGAAAACTGAGGCGAAACTTGTTGTACTGACTACTGCATATAACCAAAAGAGTAGCAGCTTTTTTTAGATTCAGTCGTAGTCTAATTCTGAGTTATTGTTTTATTTCGGTAATTTGAAATTTTGAAGGAAGATGATTATTATATTTTTTATGGTTTGTGTATTAACACTGTGAAAATTCATGTTTTTTAGTTGGTTATTCAATAAACAACACTTTTTACTTCTATTTAAACACTGTTTTTATTTCACAAATATAATATATTTACAAATTAAATTTTAAATTCTACTACGAAAGTTTTCGACTATTCAGTCATCATCAGGTAGGAAAATATTGCAGAATTTTTAATAAAATTAGTCAGTAAGGTATGGTCAAATACTTAAAATTAAATTAATGAATAAAATATAAGAAAATATAAAAAAAAGTCCAAAAATAAAATATGTCTCATTTCAAGAATTCATCCTTTAAAATAAACCCTTTTTTTTTTTTTTTTTAAGAAATCCTGTGCGGGAGACTCCCTAGATTCTAAAGACTCTAGGGGTCTATGACACCTGTTATAGTGCCGCAGAGGTGTACGAGCTTGGTCGTCGCTACAAAGCGCCAATACTCAAGCAAGACCCAGTTTCTGTAAGGCTAGATGGACCTTTGGTGACCGGTCATTGGTAAAGATTTGGAATTTTTCAACCCAGCGAAGAGCACATTCGAAATATAAATGGTATATTTTTGTGCTCCGCCGGGATCCGAATCCACAACCTTCCATTTACGAGTCCGAAGTGTTGCCATTACGGACTACGGACCGGTCCAAGATGCCAACGACGCGCGGTGTACCTGAGCAGTTACCCATCCAAGTACTGTCCACGCCCAATGCTGCTTAACTTCGGTGATCTATGGGAACCGGTGCTTTCAACATGGTAACGTCGTTGACAAATGAAATGAAATTGAAAAAATGAAATTATCAAGATTTTTGTTTTAATGGAAATAATTTTTAAAAGTATTTGGTTTAACGTAAATTCTTGCCAATATTTCCACCTACAGCCTGAAACTTGACTCTCCTCAGACTGAAGCCCGGTAAGGAGAGTAAAGTAGGCTTCTTTACTAGGCCTGCCCCACCCCTAAAGCAACCTTTATTTTTTAAGGTTCATCTCATTTCTGTATTTTTTTACCCCGCGTGGTAGTTCTTATCTGATTATCTCGTATAGGGTACATAGAATATTGGGAAATAAGTCTGATATTTTTTTTATTCTGAATCTAAGAGATGATTTTCTTTCATCTTGTATTGGTAAAAAAAGGAAAATATTGCGTATAATAAACAGAAAATGTAACGTACATTTGTATTTAGATTATTGTAAAACTATCATTAGAAGAAAACACGTAAATTAAGTTGAAGGGTTTTAAAAATGTCACGAATCCATTAATGAGAACAAAATATATAGCACGGGAAGAGTAACAAGAGACATTATTAGAAAATACAAAATTATAAGTTGTCGTTTATTATTTTTTTGTGAAAAGTTGTGAAAGACATTTTTAAAAAGTGTTATCATTTTTTATCAATAAAAAATTTCAACTTTGTTTTATTCCACTTTTGTTGTTATTTATTGAGTCGAATTTTTGGAGAACCTCATCTTCATCATAATTAGTTAACCGAAAAAATGTATAGCTTTCCGTTTTTTTGTAAACAATTTTTTCTAAGCAAATTTTTGAAAAATACAAATTTGTAATGCTGATGTGGGATTAAATTTTTATGATCCTGGTAAATGCTTGCGAGCTTTGTAAAATCGCTTTCGGAATCTGATTCTGTAATTGGTTTTTAATAGTGGATCTCCAATTAGCGCAATGGTTTCCATTTCATTTGCTCTGATATTCCAGATGAAAATAATTTTAACTTTCTGCCATAGTGATATAATTTTAATAATAATAATTTTCCTCAAGGAAAAAGGATATATCTAAAATGTATTATTTACTTAGTAGGATTATTCCTTAATTTATAGATTGGTATGAGGCTGACTATCCATACCGTAAAAAATGGTTCACTTTGCCACTGCCATCTTTGTTTCAGGGTAGAATTAAAAAAAAAGGGAAACACTTTTCAATATTTGCATCCAGTCTACAGGAAACAGATCTACCAGAATGTGTGAATTTGAAATAGGAAGTTTTGGCCTCAAACAGAAGTGAAGAAGGATGCTATATGTTGTATGTTGGTGGATGTTGGATGTTGGCTGCAGACAGGCCGGGAAATTACTTTGTAATTGCAAACGCAGCCATTTACTCTTTTTGTGGGGAAAAACTTGAAATAAACAGAGAAACCTCAACATTCGTATGCTTCTATATTCGCTAAATTAATTCATTTTAAGTCCAAAATAAAGAGCACCGCTTAAGCAGGGTTATTTGATAAATTTCCCTCCCGGTTTTAAGAATTCTTAAGAAGCTTTTGGTCTTCAAAAGTTGGAACCATGAAATTTATCTAAAACTGGTTGGTTAGCCATAGGCCTGCCTCTACTCTAATCTAATCTAAGTTGCAAAATATATGTAAAATTAAAGATTCACATTATATGCACTTTCACAAACATACATGCACAAGTTCGCGCTTAAACATGCCGTATGTGGTCCTACAATATAAAAACCCGAATCTCACATGGACATACACCCTGCAACCTTTGCCGACCTTTCCTGTAACACGGGTGACATTGGCAAAGTGAACCATTTTTACAGCATGGGTGGTCAGCCGCATACCAACCTATAAGTCAAGGAACAACCTGTAATTGTAAAAAAATATTCGAAACCTAGTTTACGCCACTTCAACAGGTAAGCATAAGGCCGGCACTATATCGTGTAAAATTAAATAGATTCCACATGGTTTCCCTTAGAAGGCAACATGACAAGAAGTTACGCTATTTGTGCAGATTCATGGCGTGTAGTCCAAGACGTTTTTCACATGCTGGAGAACTGACTGACTCTGAAACTCATTCTCGATTTATCTAGCGATCATTTCGGTAGATAGCAAGCAATAAAAGATGCGCTTGAAATACAGGCGGGGCAGTGAAATATCCTGCGTATACAGAAAATAATATTATATTATACCCGTCGATTGACAAAAACGAAAAAAAGGACAGTTGAGTTATGTGGCTGAAAATCTGCGACAGTGGTTTAATAAAAACACTAATCCTTATCTCAAGCCGCAGTTTGTATTCCTTGACTTATAGATTGGTATGCGGCTGACCACCCATGCTGTAAAAATGGTTCACTTTGTCAATTTCACCTGTTTCAGGGAAGGTCGGCAAGAGTTGCAGGGTGTATGTCCATTTGAGATTTGGTTTTTATGTTGTAGATCCACATGCGGCATGTGTTAGCGTGAACTTATACATGTCTCCTCGTGAGAATGCGTTTAATATTAATCTTAAATAATGTATATCTTTGCAACTTAGATTTAGATTTTTAGATTTAGCACTCATGGTGAAAATAACCGTGATGATGGCTGATCTTCGCTAAAAGTGGCACCAAAAAAAAAGAATTTCAATCTCAGTTCATTTTTTTAATCAAGGATGATTATTTTCATAGCTCAAACGATTTCATTTCCGAATACGATAACTGAGGTTGCCACGCTATGTAAAAGTAGGAGTCGGAAACTAATAAGAAGTAGACATCAGTGGCGTAGAGGGATGGGGGGGAGACCGCAGCCTGTCGCCGGCCGTGGAAGAAGCAAAATAAAATTAATGATTGCAGATTGTAGCCGAAGACAGGTTATTTGTTCTCGGGGACAAGTCGCCATTGTTTATAGTGGTCGTCTAGTACCTGCAGAGACGAAGATTCATCACTCGCCGCCACGGCTGCTCACAGAAATCACAAGATTCTGACCATTTTTCCTATTTGCTCAGCATCGCTTTTAGATAATGGTGCTCTGTAACAAATCGTTGAAGTTTGCTTGGTGACTGTCCAGCGCTTGAAATCTTATTCTCCTTTTTTTTAAAAAAATTGCTTGTCGATGTTATGGCCGAGGAGTCAAGTGGCTATTCTTGACTAGCGAAATTGGAACACAATAACACTGAATAAGAGTTTTAGGGTTACACGGCTGGCTGATGATGCTGGAGTGATGTTTTCTGGGATCTGTTGCCGTGGTCTGTGGGATCTGAAGCTTCCGGACGTTTCGCCCATTTCTACGATGGGCTTCTTCAGCGTGAAGTATGATGATGATGATGATCTTGATGAGAACTGTGATGACAATAACACTGTTTCGAATCACGCCTGGCCCTTTGACCATAACTTCGACCCTGGTGCAATAGATGTCATTGCATGCACACAGTTTTCTGCTTTCACATGAAGGCAAATGGTCAGCCAAAAAAAATTGGTAAATTATATTTCTCTTCACATTTTTTTAAAATGATAATCTATAACCTAAGTTGCAAAGATAATTTTACATTCAAAGCTCAACCCAAAATGCATGCCCACAAACAAACATGTGTAAGTTTGCGCTTACAAATGTTGAATGTGTTCTTACAAATAAAATCCAAACCTCGAATCAACCCTGCAACTTTTGCTGACCTTCTCTGACACAGAGGTGACATGGGCAAAGTAAAGCATGTTTAACAGTATGGGTGGTCAGCCCTGTACCAACCTATAAGTTAAGGTACATTTTTAAAATCAAATATCGTTTATCATCATGTATTTTGTATAACAATCAGAAATTTCCTGACATAATTGGTGATGGTTTCCTGTGACCTTTCAGATCATATGCTTTTGACCATCCGCTCTTTGTTGGGTTAAATTTTTTATATATTTGCTCTGCCAAAAATTTGGTCAAAAAAATGTTCAAAACGTTTACAGCACCTAGTTCTTCCCTGAAAGAAAAAAAATTAAAAAGTGTCAATTTTGATTTTTTAAAGACAAAATATTTGACTGTCTTAGAAACAAATAAATATTTCCTACAAAAACATAGTATCACATTATATAGTTCATTCCCAACTTAAGTTTCTTGTCTAAGAACACATTAATATTTTACTAGAATAGTTTATTCAGTATTCATTACACGATGAACTCATATGTTCTGTTGAATAACGATCTATTCATTGGAATTTAGGATTTTAGTCCAAACATATGTTCGCCGTATTAAGTTCCATCTTTCATGTCAGGAACAAAGACTTAAAAAAAACATAAGTTAATTATTAATTAATATCTTCCAAATGTTCCATATTGAAACAGTCGCACATTCTAAGACATTTTAATGTATAATGTCGTAACATATTTTTGTCAGGTTGGATCTAGATTCTATGTAGACCAAAAGAGGCGATCACTCCACAAAGATAAACGTACATACATCCATCCAACTTTTGAATCACAGTATTATGAGGCTTGATATGAGCTTTGAAGTCATCGAAAAAGAAGAAAAACTATTAATTTAAAATATATATTTAACTCTTTTCCACTTTTTTTCAACTGATTGCGTATCTAAAACCTCTACTCTAAGTTGCAATGATTTATTAATGTTTAAAATTCAAATTTAATGCATGCCCGCAAACGACGCGTGTAAGTTCGCGCTTCCAAATGCTGCCGGTTTACTTACAAAGTAAAATATAATCTTCAAACGAACATAAACCCTACAACTCTGGCTAACGTTCTCTGAAACATAGGCAAATTGAATCAAATTTTACAGTATGGGTGGTCAGCGTCATACCAACCTATAAGTCAAGGAATCTATTGTCAGGTTTTTAATTATATGAAGCATGTTTTACTTAAACCAAATAGTCAATCAAGTCTTAAGTTCTTCTACTTTGAATGTATAGCCCACCAACTAGAGTCGTGGTTTCTGACGCTACCCTCCAGTTTATGACCTGTAGAAGCTAAGCTTTTCTTTTCTCTTTCTTGATCATTTTCTTTACCACTTTTAACCATTTCATCCCTCCATCCAAGTCTGAACTAACACAACTAAGCTACACATATAGTGTAACTACTTGCCACCTTATCTCCGAAGGGTTTCGCATATGTCGAGTGGAACCTATTTTTACAGGTAAAGGGTCGGCTTTGCGCCAACCACTTCAGTTGAAGTGGAGGTTTCCCAGCTCCCGAGGGGATTGGTACTCAGTTGTTGTAAAGGCTGCTTAAACCTTGCTGGTATTTTGTTTTTGGTTTTGAAATAAACACTGAAATGAGAAATCATTTCTGAAACTATAATCTATAATCTATAATCTAAGTTGCAAGGATATATTCATTTAAAGCTCTCAGATGTATGCCCACAAACCAACAAGTGTAGTTCGCGCTTACAAATGCTGAATGTGTACTTACAAATAAAATCCAAACCTCAAATGAACATAAGCCCCACAACTTTTGCCGACCTTCCCTGAAACAGGGGTGACATTGGCAAAGTGAACCATTTTTTACAGTATGGGTGGTCAGCCTCATACCAACCTATAAGTCAAGGAATATGAATAATAAATTACATTTAAATATAAAAAAGAACAAAACCTTACAAAGAAATCTATACAAAAAAAGTCAAAAATTTCCTATGCAAAAAATGTAGCAAATGAATACACCAACATTAGAAATCAACATTGCAGATTAGCCGCCACTTCTTCCTGTCCTTGCATACTTCTTTCATTTCATCCAGAGTCATAACCTTTTTCATACAAGTCCTCCTTTTATTATGACTCTGGATATCCCAGTCATTCGCTATTTCAGAGATTTGATCCTTCCATACTTTTCTCGGTCTTCCTCTACCACGACATCCATCTATTCTAGCAACATATACTTTCTTCGTCAATCTTTCATCACTCATTCTCTCCAAATGCCCGAACCATCTTAACATACTTCTTTTAATCTTCACTTTCACACTTTCCCTTACACCACATTCTTCTCTTACAAAATCATTTCTCACCCTGTCACTTCGTTTTTTCCCAATCATACTTCTTAGATAGTCCATTTCTACTGTATGGACTTTACTAATTTCCCTTTCACTCACCGTCCAGGCTTCACTTCCATACATCAAGGTTGGCACTAGTATACCACCGTGCACCGCCAATCTAACATTTTTTGAGAGATTTTGGTTCCTGGCGATGCAAGCGGTCGCACCCAGTACACACCTGCCTTTCATTATTCTTCTTTCAAATTCACCCCTTCAAACCCTTGGTGAAATTCAAACCCGAGATCTCGGTATGGAATGCAAGCACTCTACCAACTGAGCTATCGATCAGACCACTATTGCAGACTGAAGACTGAAGGACTGAACTACATTGAGCAAATAAAACCTCAATCAGTGTGAAGGAAAATAATCGATTTACTTGTTATTAATGTTTTTTTCATAGTTCGACGGACTTTGAATTCCCGAAATAGAAGCACACAAATACTTGATTAGTCTCATTTATAATTAAATGCTTAGAATGTAAATCTCAAAAATTTTGCATCAGCGTTTTACTCGGCTGAAAGTAGATGAATTCTTTATAGGACGCAAGTGTAATTAAATTACAAATTCTCTCTCTAAAAACTTATCTGTTTGAGATTCTCCCAAGTCACGGCGAAGCTGTAAGTCGACTTAGCATGGACTCATTAATACTTCATTAATATTCGTGCTTAAGTTACACTTAGGTTATACTTATCTGCCTTCACGAAGATGTTTTATAGAGACAGCTTGCAGATTATCCGATAGACAATCGTATCGTGCTTAGCTAATGTAGTATTGATAGTGACTTGGAATCTTCATCGATAATAATTTATTCTTAACTAAGTCCTCCTTGGCATGAGATGACTGAATTTTTTTTTTTAACTTTTCATTCCAAATAAAATAAATTCGAAAAAAAAATATATATATAATATACCTTAAAAAATAAGTCGTATTGGAAGACTCAAAATAATTTAACGCACGAATACGTTTATTGTCACATAAATGACGTGACAATAAAGTTATTCGCTATATACTCGTACTATACACAAATATCTACCTCCAAACCATGAATACAAAATTTTCAATACAAAAAGTAATCAGTGCTTTGTATGTGCGTGCATTCTCAGTGATTGCAACGAGATAATTATTTTAACTAGTACTTGGAATATTCAACTTTATTTTCAAACTCAACAACAGCGTTTTACCAATTATGAATGGAAAGTAAAACACTCAATTGAGGCTCTACTTTAGTTTTGATATTCTTTTAGATGGTTGAGTTTAGACATAATGTTTGATACATGGATTAGGTACAGCTATGTGCATTGACTTGAATGATATCTGTGGGGTAGAAATTATTGTAACGAAAATAGACATTGTAATTATATCGATTTCAACTTACTTACAAAAATGGTTCTTAGTAAGAAAGAGAACAAAGAACTTTACAGTTGCATTTTCATGTATACAAAAAAACTCGGGCGAATGTAAAAATGTTTCTAGAGTGGTGGCAACATTGCCGCATGCGTAATAAATCTAGTGATCGATACCATTGACGAATTTTTAATAAAAAAAAAAAAATATTTTAAGACATTATGGCACGTGTTATAACAGGGTGTAAAACACAAAATGAAGGAAGCAAGAAAACATAGAATTTGACACGTAAAAACATATTTTTCTTGACGTTACCACTGCAGCGTTTGACAGGACTGAGAGAAATATGGGCTATAGTGTGTAGTTTTACGCCCCCAGCAATTATAACAGAGCAAGAAGTCATGATCTCGTCATAATCCCCGCCTGCCGAACCAATATTCTCCGTCAGTCTTGGGTAGTGCGTGCGCTGTCGCTGCTCAATACTCTGACCTCCTCAGCCCCACACCTGGGTATATTTACAACTGATGTGGATCGCTTACATACTATCGGAGTCTGTTTGTATACTAGAACGACGTATGGATGCGTATAATAATGCATCTGTGTATCTGCGTATTGTTCTCTTATTTTTACAATGTTATATGTATCGTCTCACTGTCAGTCCTGTACATACTTGTTAAATTAATAAATATAGAGTGTAGCTGACGCTCTACAGGTGCGAGTGGACTGGATCCGTCTTGTCTTCACTGTTCCACTGTCAGCTGGTTGTAAGGCAGCTGCCTTCCAAAGAATTCCAAATCTCGATGTCAAGGGGCAAAGCGGCGGGTCGTTATCGTATCGAAGATGTGAAGAGATGGTCAGGAAGAGTAGCAGGTCGAAGTTCAGAAGAAAGCGGAGAGTAGTAGGTAGTAACAAGTCGGAAGTCGGAGAACAAGTTATTTATTCATAGAACAGATGTCTATTTATCCCCCATGAAAAAATTGGTTGGTTACGGGATTTAACAAAAATAGGGGTGGGAACGAAAACTAGGGATGGGGCGTGGGAGTGTCTGTACAATCAAGATAAATCTACATTTTTTTTATCAATTATTAGCTAATCTAATAGCTTCTTCGGTATTTGTGATAGCGACCCTGAAGTTGAAGTGTTTTTTTATTAAGGGTCCACATTTCACATTACACATACCGAGGTCGCCGCAATTATCGCATTTTAAGTGGTTGCCCTAAGAAGTACCTTCAATTTCTTAACACGAAAAATTGAAAGTCGCTGCGTCCGCAACAGATAGTTTATGCTCCTCTATGTTATTACTCAACGGCTACGTGTATAATTTGAAATACCCGTGCGGTAGTAAATTTGTCTGCAATTAGGTGATTAATCAGTATTCAGGCAAGGCAGATGCGGAGTAAGCGATTTGCCCGCTTAGCCCGCGATAAATTTATCGACTGAAACTTTAAATGGAAAATGGATAAAAGGACCTGGGGAGAGGAAATGCTTAGGGAGCTTCTGGTGAATACTAATTCACGTATTTATATCCGAATCTGATGACTCCTAAAATAATCTGGCGGAATTGAATCTTCACTGCGTGGAAAGTAATTAAAGAGCCGGGTTGATTAATCACGCCCAAATGCGAAAATCGTAAAAGAAAAAGAGAAATTTTGTGGAATAAGTTTAATATGATTGTTGAAAACTAAGTTGTACAAAATTCTAATTCGAATTTGTAAAAATATTTTTAGCCTTATGTTTTTAAGAATCAAGCAAAATTAAACTAGTATGAATTTGATTTTTTTAAATTTTTATAGGTTATTTTTTCATCTGAGGTTTGGGATTTTATTTTGTAAGTAAACATGCATCATGTGTAGAACAAACTTCACTCGTGATTTCTACCTTTTTGACATGAATCTTTAAATGATTTTTTTTTATCTCTACAATTTGGCATTGTAGATAAAATTCATTGAATTTAACCGATAGACTTTGAGTGTGTACTTCCTATACTTACGTAAATGTATTATCATATCAGATCTACAAGGATAACATAAGTCAAAAGTCAAAAGTGATGGTGTTTTGAGTAAAAGTTTTCATTCAATAATAATCCGTGTTGTTCTTAGTTGCCTAATAAAAAGAGGGTTTAATAATAATGATTTAATAGTAATGATGGCAGCCTATTTTGTTAAATTAATTACATGTCTCCATGAAACTTCAAACTGATTTGTCTTAATTTGACACTCTACACTAGACACTGTTTGACTTGTGCCTAAGGGATCTAATCCGGCAAACGCGGGATCCCGGATTTGCTGTAGTAGAGTCGGGACGTCATAGAGAAATATTGAAAAATGTATTTTCACTTTTTTACTTTACAATTTCATCAGACCATCAGCATACACACGCTAACTCATTTTACAATATTATTTTTGAAATTGGCTGATGAACGATAAAGGTCATAATTGTAAAATAAATAACTGAAAATAGAGCTGTATTGAAAATAACGTTGTAATATTTTGAAAATAAAACACAAACCATTTAAATTGCTTGGAATTTTAAGAGTCAAAAATAACGTTAAAGGGTACGTAAAAATTACGTAAAAAGAAGACCTAAATGATTTATTTTAAGGAATAAGAATTTGTTCAACCTCAACATTATTTTTTTCTATAGTAGTGTTGTCATCTCAACAATGGTGGTAACTTTTTTGAGACTATTTAAACTCGAAGAAATAGGTTTTTTGTGTTCTTTTCCTTACAAATATTCACTCACAGACTGTCTTTGTAAGTTTGTATCTCTCTGTATCAAAAATAATTTTTCTGCATTATCAATAACAAGTCTTTTTCTGCAAGTCAATCCAGCCAGAGTCAAGAATCCCGAACACAAATTTTAATATTTCTCGAGTCCCGACTCTACCAACAGCAAATGCGGGATCCCGCGTACGCGGGATTGGATTCCCAAAATGTGGCACTCTACATTTAGGGATATGCTATTTTAATCGTAGTCACACTATTCTGGTGTACCTGCGAGCGTAACTAGCAAGTAATTAATTTCCTTCAATTTATTTTAAACAGAGTACGCGTATGAATGGATATGCAATCGGAGAAATTCCCAAATCCACCTCGCGTTTAATTAACTTTCATAATAAAGGCAATAAACCTTTCACACACGCATTTCAATGACAAAACAGACTGAACAAAGCCATAAATTGCACCCAAACATACTCGCGCCACTTTGGCAACCAGATTCTCTGTTGCTACGCCAGTTTGCTACGCATTAACCTGCAAATACGCGCAGTGGATGTACCGAGCCATCAGGGGAGCAGGGAGGTCGATGTACTGAGATAGAACTACCATCGGTTTCGACACTTTGGTACGGTCCTGTACCTCGAATATAAAACATTTGCACAAACTCTCCCCGACCGTGTAAGTAAAAAATGTATCAAAGATACAAAAGCACTCCTAATGAGTGACTTAGTTTCAATACACTTTTCTATTTACGCGATCGAAGAGAGTTTATGTAAATGTTTTATACTAGACCTTATTGTATCGATACCTCAATTTTACAAAAACTTTAAATAAACATCAATAAAATCATTGGATGAATCTACCTACTCGTAGTACTACGACCGGTCGGTTGTTTAGTGGTTAGCGGAAGGTCGTGAGCTAAATTTCCGGCAAAAAACAGAAATAATATCATTTATGTTTTCAAATATTCCCTTTGCTTGGTTGAAAAAATCATGAACTTTTACCAAACTGGGTCTTTCTATAGCGACGACCAAGCTCGCAGAGGGCTGTTGAGGTGTGATTCACACAAAAACAGAGCTCACTAAATATATCATGCTAATATTATTATTAGAACAATTCGTCTGCCACAACAAGTTCACGCAATAGTGCTCTAAGTAAAAGATGTACATTCTAATAATTCATTTCTACATTCCCATGTGTCCCGATGGCGCCCTAACTAAATATGGCACCCCTATATTGAGAGCAAGGGCTGCTATGACCCCATCTCGCAAGAAGCATCTACCTAGTAGGTACTCTCTCGTACATGGTACACATACCTCCTCATACTTCTGCGTCCCTCTTCCATTCAATATAAATGCGTAATACTCTGACCCATTTTTACTCTTTTCAAAGGCTGAGTCATCCAATCGCCTTCGGGTCACGAGAACAAAGCAAGCCAGTCATAATAAATTACATATTATATCGCAATATCTATCACTAAGGCCGTACTATTCTAATGTGTTATATACCTCTTTTCATTTATGTTTTCCGGTTATATAAAATTAGAACAAAAGCGCTATTCAGAGATGTGGAACACGTGGCACTAAAAATATAATGAAATCATTTCGAGTAAATTTTATTTTTATATGGATTTCCTTTACACTCGGCGTATTCATAAATGAGTATGAAAATAAAAAAGGGTGACTTATGAATGCCTCAATATATACATAAATAACACACATGTGGAACTATAAATCTTTATATGAAGACATACAGAAAAATCAATGTCTAAAGAGTTTAAATTATCTATATTTTCGGCTATGTTCATTTTTATACAATTAAAATGAAAACAAAATTAGTTTAAATTCACTCATGGGTTTATTTAATACACAACCATATTCGGGAGAAGCAGTACATCTGTAGGTGTCAAAAACAATTAATTATTTAGCCACCTGATGATGCAAACGGATTGTTATGTTGATTTATTTTAGATTTGGTAACAAGAAACTACCAAGAAGACCATCGAAGAGATGAAAGTACAGCTGGATTTTATAATTTACAGGACAGCTCATAAGACCTAGAAGAAAAGAAAAAAGAAGAAGAAGACAAAACAAAACGAAAACATGGTAGAATAAAATGGGTCATGTTTTCATCGTAAAAAACAATAATATCAGAAACTTGGTGGGTATATTATATTTGTATAAGTACACCCTTTTCTGAATCAAAGATGATGAAGCGTTTTCGTTTTTAAATTCGCGTAGCAAATTTCACCCTGGTACATTTTAAATTTCACTATTATATTGCAACGTCACTGTGAAATGCAATAAAAATTAGGTTAGGTCAAATGTTTCATTGTGTTTTAACTTATTGGTTAATCGATTTTATTTGTTTCGCATTTTTTTTAATGAAAGCTTTCTGGTGTATTTTTTTAACAACAGATAAATTGTAAAAAAGTTTTTTGTTATAATTTAACCTACATTAATGACCTGTAAAAAAGGTTTACAATTTAAACAATACGTTGAAATGAAAAACAAAAATACAACAGAAAGCTTGAAATCAATAACGAGAAAGAAATCGTCTCTTTAGTATTTTTAAATTAACACAGCTTGATAGGTAAACTTAATAAAGAAAATGCTGAAATAAACTTATTTTTATTAATATTTGTAAGGGTTTGGTGGTTTACACAGTGAAAGTCCATTGTATATTAATAAAATAATCACAGTTTTAATTCACTTTTATAATTATTATTTTTTTCAAGTACTTTCGCCTAAAGCATCATCAGGACAATCACAATTCAAAATTAACAATTAAAATTCTTTTCATCATCTCCCTTCACACAACATAGACAATATGATTATTGTAGGTATAAATTTAAATTCAAAATTAAATAAAAACATATATAAATTAGATTTTGTAGGGTTTGTGAATTCACACAGTGAAAATTCATTTTTTTTAAATAAAGCTATTTTTTGTTTAACGTAGTTTATTTTCACAATAATATTTAATATCTCGAGTACTTTCGACCTTCAATATTCAGGCCATATCGAAAGTACTCGAGATATTAAATATTATTGTGAAAATAAACTACGTTAAACAAAAAATAGCTTTATTTTAACATATATAAATGTTTAAATAAAATTGTAAAATGTACCTATAATTAATTGTAAAATTCATAATATAAATTGTCAAATGTATAAAATAACTTATAAAATGTACATTCTAGATTGTAAAAAGTATAATTATTTTTATTAGTATATAACTGGTCGCTGGTATGGTCGAGCAAATAAGACATTTCGTTTTTGAAACAAGCGCAAGTTCTAACCCCGCCTGCGTTACTTTGCGCTAACACAGACTGCATGTGTACATCCAAAATCAACTAAATCTCACATGAAAATAAAACTTGCAACTTCTGCTGCTTTTACCTGAAACTGAAGTGGCAAAAGTGAACCAATTTTTTTCATCCTCATACTAACCTTAATTAAGTACTAAGAATAGGAGTTGTATCCATGGAGGAAGTATATCCATTCTATATATCCATGGTTGTATCCCCTTTTCGTTGTCTCGTTTTCCATAATTTTCAGAACAACTCCTTTTGAACAGTGGATACAGAGGTCATTTTTTGACCAAAAGTAAACACGTCTATCAATCATTATTTCAATATGATTCACGTATTTTATCTACAAGCCTATTTATACATATTGACATTTGCGAGAATTGATGGATGTCGTGGAAGAGGAAGACCGAGGAAGGTATGGATGGACCAAATTTTCGAAATAGCGAATGAATGGGATATCCAGAGTCATAATAAAAGGAGAGCTTGTATGAAAAAGGTTATGGCTCTGGATGAAATGAAAGAAGTATGCAAGGATCGAAAGAAATGACGGTTGATCTGTAATGCTGGCGGTTAAAGCTAAGGCTTTTAAATTTAAAAAATATGTGTTGTAGTTTTTTTAATTTTTTACTGTTTAATTGCTTAGAATTTATTTGTTTTATATATTTGATTGTATTAATTGCTTGTACTCCTTGACTGATAGGTTGGTATGCGGCTGACCACCCATACTGTAAAAAATGGTTCACTTTGCCAATGTCACCCCTGCTTCAGGGAAGGTCGGCAAGAGTTGCAGGGCTTATGTTCATTTGAGATTGGGGTTTTTATATTGTAGGTCCACATGCAGCATATTGTGTAAGCGCGAAATAATGCATGTCTGCTTGTGGGAATGCATTTAATATGAATCTCAAATGATACATATCTTTGCAGCTTAGATTTAGATTTAGACATTTAATATCGACGCTTTAGCTTATGATCACAGCACCTACGTTTTTATCACCAAAATCCAATATTTTCATATGATATTAGGCTCCGCACTTTCCCTTCAAAAAATGCCGTAGAGCCTTGGATAAGCAAGGTAGGAACATAGGATTACAGACCCATTCAGCCAATAAGGAGACAGGCTTTCTAGAAAGACCGATCACTACAAAACTCCAAGTACAAAACCCTTACATTTAATCCCAACCAAAAAAATATACGGCACTTAAACAGTACATCTATTGAGTGTTTAACTTTAGATAAATTTTTATAAAACGCTATGAACTCATAGAAAACGTTTTGTATTATACTTGTGGTACTCTTGCAAGGCGTTAAGGCCCCGTTACACGCCAGTAACACGTACTTAATTTAAACTGCTCACATGTGGGGTTTATGAGTCTAATACAGAAAATATCACACAAGGGCGGGGAGACTTGAGATTTTTACGAGCATCGATAAAAACAATGTTGCGCAAATAACTTTGTAAGATGCGATAGTTACAAAATTGCTGTTATTTTGGGATAAATAGTTACATTTGTACACGTCTATTTACCGTAAATTACTACCAAGATTAAAACTTTTGAGTTTTTTTCAAATTCTAATGAAAAGGCGTTGTTTGTATTGGTACCTTATTTACTGAAATGAGTTTATACAGTTAAGATTCATTTAATATATTCTGACAAGTGGATAATAACAATAAGTACTCGTATATGCCGAATTTTTTGTTGCAAAATTAGCAAAGGCCCTGCAACTTCTGCCGACCTTCCCTGAAACAGGCGTGGCATTGGTAAAGTGAATCAATATTTATAGAAAAGTTAACAGCCTCATACCAATCTATAAGTCGATAACAATATAATTACCATAATAAGTCAAGTAACAAAAATAATAGTAGGTACACATTGGAGAAAAATAATAGTATACAAAGAAGTATCAAGCAAAGTATTAATGAAAAATCGATAAAATACAAGATTACATTTGTGGTCAAAATTAAAATTTAAGAGCCGCCAACATTGCAGATTTAATGGCAACACTTCTTATAAGATTTAAAAAAAAGTGGTTTATCTGCCTCTACGACGCGACGGTTAAGACATTTAAGTAGTACCTACTTAAAACATTACTTTTTTGGGTCTCCTATCTCCATATGTTTTTTTTCTTTATTGAAATGAGAACTTGAGTCATCTAATACGCAGGCTGCCACTGTATGGATCGGATGCTCTCAATTCCGGTAGCAGCCGGAAAATATCGCCATATTGGAAAGACTTATGAAGATAAGACCGCGAAATATTATGTTGAAAGGTTTAGGCGGGCACTTTACAGCAGATTGCTGCGGCCATACATCACATGGAATGTTCTAACCTAAAGTACCTACGCGCGCTTCTGGTAAAGTGAACTCTTCTTATATCCTTGCTCTTTGGATAGGAAAATCATACAAGTCAAGGAAGATTTTGTTTCAATGTATAATGTCAAAACCGAATAATTTGCAAAGAAATAAATCGCCAACTTAAAGGTAAAACTGAATTAGTGCTGATTTGAGAAATCGTGAATAATACATTCTATTGGAAATAACTTCTCATAGAAAGTGAATTAATTATAAGGAAATGCTAATGAAAAGCTTCGGAATTACAGGGTTTTCACACGTTTTTTAGTGTTTTCTCTCGTAAAAAGAAAAAGGGAAAAAGGTGCATTTATCTGAGAAACCCATGTTAGTTTCATACGTCACAAATTCAGATTTGCCTTTAAGGTATAGAAATATGCAGCTTTCATACAAAACCCCTGTCCAGTCGATAGCTCAGTTGGTAGAGTGCTTCCATTCCATGCCGAGAGCTCCGGTTCGAAACTCACCGAAGGTGTCCTGATTTCCCGTTTCGGTGTTTTTTTTTTTTTTTTTTAAGAAATCCTGTGCGGGAGACTCCCTAGATTCTAAAGACTCTAGGGGTCTATGACACTTGCTGTAGTGCCGCAGAGGTGTACGAGCTTGGTCGTCGCTACAAAGCGCCAATACTCAAGCAAGACTCAGTTGCTGTAAGGCTGGATGGACCTTTGGTGACCGGTCAAGGTTTTATGAATTTTTCAACCCAGCGAAGAGCACATTTGAAATATAAATGGTATATTTTTGTGCTCCGCCGGGATCCGAATCCACAACCCTCCATTTACGAGTCCGAAGTGTTGCCACTACGGACTACGGACCGGTCCAAGATGCCAACGACACGCGGTGTACCTGAGCGGTTACCCATCCAAGCACTGACCACGCCCAATGTTGCTTTATTTCAAACCCAAAATAAAATACCCCCAAGTTTTACTCAGCCTTCACAATAAATGATTACCAGCCCCCTCGGGAGCTAGGAACCCATTTCAACTGAAGCGGTTTGCGTAAGGCCGGCCCCTTATCTGTCAACATTAAAAGGTTCTTTTGCCACACGCGATCCCTTCGGGAAGAACGAGGCGAGGAGTTCGTGTCGAGTATAGTTTTACCAATAAATGTATGAGGCTCAAATTGTATCAGCAAAAAAAGCGTTTTAGCTTCCATTACTTTTTCGATAAATGCTGCGGTTGAGTATGAAAAAAAGTGTTATACTTGAGGGGCTTCTTATTATTTATGTGAACCGTTGCCTGGTTGTGACGCTTTTGTGCTCGAAATGAATCTCGTATAACTGAGCGCATCCCGAGAAATATATTATTTTTATTTAGCAAAAGAGCGATGGCTTATAATGCGCCCGCCAAAAATAAGAAACAACTAAAAACCTGCTTCGTTGTAAGAAATGTGAAAAACCAAACAAAAGTGAATTCAAATTATCATTTTAAAAATGTATCTCAAACGCTTGTTATTTCATATATGTACACACTAGTAAAATGACCCATAACTCATGGGCTGTACCATAAAGTCAAAATTTAAAATATTTTCAAAATCAAGTTAGATTTGTATGATTGAGCTATTGTTTCTATAACCGTAAAAATATTTCTTTATTAATTCTTAAAAAACACAGAAATATAAAATAAACCAAATTATCGAACGTCCGAATATTGAATATTGTCCATTCGATAGCTTAGTTGGTAGAGTGCTTGCATTTTATGCCGATAGCTTGGGTTCGAATCACGCCGAAGGTGTCAGAAATTATTTCCCGTTTCGGTGTTTATTTTGAACCTTAAATTAAAAAAAAACCTGCAAGGCTTACTCAGCCTATACAAGAAATGAGTACCAGCCCCCTCGGGAGCTGGGAATCCCCCACTTCACTAAAGTGGTTGGCGTAAGGCCGGCCCCCTTACCTGTAAAAATAAATAGGTTCACTCGCCATATGCAATCCCTTCGGGGATAACGTGGCAAAGTTGTACGATATGTGTAGCTTAGTTGCGTTACGTTGCGTTGATCGAAAATAATAGGTACCAATAATATTGAGTCCGTATCTTTTTTTATTATTCAACAATACACAGTATAAATCATATTCACATTAATCTCAACCATCGATATCTTCATTGTATTTTAGGGGTTGTAAAAAACCGTGTTTTTTGCCCACTCTTGCAAAAGAGGTGCCGTAAATTTTGAAATTGTAAAAATGCCGAGGGGCGAAGCGACGCTAAGGGTAGCAATAATGTTTTCATTTTGGGGTCCTGATTGCGACCCAGAGGGCGGTAAATCAGCTGATATTGTCGCATCAGACTATCGGTATAAAATATTACGTTTTAACTTAACCACATCGTTTACAAAAAAAATGTATATTCTCTCTCTCAAGCTCCTCCATTGAGAGTTTTTATATTCCTACTTTTTTAGCAAAACGCTATTGTTGATCGTGAGCGCGCAGTTTTATACTTTGAGTATAGGGTTGTATAAGTACGCTGTGGTGATAATATGACACAATTGAAAGGAGGATTTTTGGGTATATGGCAATAGATAGAGCGAATTTCCATTCGCACCGATACGATGTAAAAGAACAATTGCACACAAGTATAAAACTCTACATATCAACTCAACCTTAGCGTTCAAACAAAAATGTGTCGAAACAATAACGCTCACTAGAAGGGCTGTTTCGATTTCCATGCATTTTTTGGGCACGCTTAGTTGTAGTTTAAACGTAAAGTATTCTGCTTTGTATACTACACAATATTTGTATCGGAGAGCAGATGATATTAGTGAATATGAATATTTGGCGGTGTTTTTATTTTGCATCGAAAATTCAGCGATCCTGTGAGAATGTCATAAAAACAAGAATACCGGTTCTTTTTATGTTGTTTATTTTTGTACGCCATCTAAGGGAAGGCATTGTGGTTTTGTTATGAAAATAAATCTTTAGCGACAAACAATATCTTTCTGAATAACTTTGAGGTAAAATCTTAGTCAATGTGAATATTTTTTCTTATTACAACTTTTACAGTTTTTGTAGATGAACCAATTTAGCGTGTCTAAATAATAAAAAACATGTATACACCGTTATATTAATTTGTATTTATTGTATTTCTATTTATCATATTCGAAGGAAAAATCTAATGCAGATGAGCGAGAAGTTCCCCAATCTAATCTAATCTAAGCCAAGAACTTATCTTTTCAGGATTTGAATCGGCTCATGGATGTTGGCTCTATCCACTACTCAAGAAGATGGCAACCAGCAGAGAAAAATGACTAGCACAACAAGGCACTACCATCAAAAGAAAATAATTATTGTTTTGAAAAAAGCACAATGAGATAAATGAGTTGTCGTAGAAGGCTATTTAGGTTGTAACGAATATAAGAGAAATATATGGAAACACAGGAAATTATTTGTCATTTTAAGGCATTCTATTTCTTTTTTTTTAACTCCTAGCTTGCCGATAATAGTGACATGCAACTCAAATTATGTACGAAACTTTTTAAGGTCAAAGAGATGTACAATGGGCATGTGAAAATTGTATTTGTTAGTATTTTTAAATTGTTAAAATTTTACTTTTATTCTAATTTTGGAAAAACTGTGAAATTGTATGAACGCAGATTTAATAAAAAAAAAACAGAAATAATTCAAATGATTTTTCTGATGAATTTGACAAGCTTTGAGTCCTCGGAAACTGCGGCCATGTGGTCTGTACTCCAAGTACAAAACATTACAATCAAACTCATTCATAGCGATTAAGCAAAAATGTATGAAAACCAAAACGAAAGTGAAAGGCGCTGTTTTGGTTTACATGCATTTATTGGTAAACGCTACGGTTGAGTTTAGACGCTTAGTTGTACCTAGTGATATGCGAAAAAATGCGAATTAAAAATTTCCCCATAGATCACGTGTGAGAGGACCCTTCAGCCAAATGAGAAATCTACCGTCAGCACTGATGAACAATTCGCTGATTTATTTGTCCATAAATGTCGCTCTCGCTGAGTGATAAATCCAGGACTTAATCACACCCAGGATTAGTGCCTTGAATGCGTACATAGATTCATCGCATATCATTCAAACAAAACAATGAAAAATACGCGGGAAAAACGACCCCCTGTCTGGTTTATATTTGCTATCTAAAAGTACGTAAAAATGGTATTTTTTGATACGGAAAAATGCATTAAAAGAGTGTGTAGAATCAATATTGCAATAACTAAAAACGAGAGGCTGACTACCTGTACTGTAAAAATTGGTTCACTTTGCCAGTATTTTTTTTTCCAGTGATGAGCGGCAAGGATATGGGGTAAATGTTCTTTTAAAATTTGGGTTCTTAGCATGAAAATACTCATATTTGTTTTTGGGTATGTATGAGGTCTAAATCTAAATCTAAATCTAAGCTGCAAAGATATGTATCATTTGAGATTCATATTAAATGCGTTCCCACAAGCAGACATGCATAATTTCGCGCTTACACATGCCACATGGGGACCTACAATATAAAAAAACCCAATCTCAAATGAACATAAGCCCTTCAACTCTTGCCGACCTTCCCTGAAGCAGGGGTTACATTGGCAAAGTGAACCATTTTTTACAGTATAGGTGGTCAGCCGCATACCAACCTATCAGTCAAGGAAAGGAAGGTGTAAATCATAATTGTAAGAATATCAAGTGGCTATATACTATATAAGCTATATAAGTGCATCCCGTTCGTTACAAATATTTTCTCTGCCCAAATGTCGAACAAACTCAGGTCAAAGAGCTCCTATGTACAGAATGTGCAGTGATTTTAATATATATTTTAGTGATTTAGATATATTTAATAAAGTGAAGTACTCCTTTAGATCTGACCTATTAAAAAGTATTTATAAAATGTCCGTGCTATCCATTATATCTTGAATGGGTTTTCTTTTTATCATTTTTTGTATATTTTTTGTTTATTCTTAGTTTCTCTTTTCACTTTTTTTTTTTTCTTTCCTCTTATTTTTATTTCTGTTGTTAATTTGATTTACTTTTTACCTCATCGATTTCTTTTATGTTTTTTTTTTTCGTCAGCTATTTTATTGTTTTTACATATCTGTGGGAATTCTTTAGGATTAAGGCACACTACTGTTTATGTTTACATTTTTCTTGTATTTGTTTTTGTGTCTGTATCTGTTTTTTCTCCTTAAAAATAAAATAAAATAAATAAAAATAAATACTGTGTAATGAAATGTTGTAAAGTTAGAGTTCGTCGCAAAATTGTTCGTAGGTATTGATGAAAGTGCCGCATATTATATCTATTTATGTTAATTGAGCACGTAAGAAAAGCTTAGTATTATCATTTTTACATAGGTACACCAAAATAATTCTTTGCTATAAAAAATATGGTGATTCTTACCGTCAAACTTTCCCAAAAGTTTGTGAGAAAACACCATTTTATTCCATCAAAGCAAATCCACAAAAATCTTACTTTCAAAAATACATTACACTTTTTTTACCGTCACCTCCTTCATAATGTATTTTCTCTCACGTCAACGCGACATTATGCAGTATAAATAGAAGTGGAAAAATCATTTTTCACCACCCAACAAAGGAAAACCACCCCCGGGGGCGGCACGGCAAAAGTTGCAGGTGAAAAGCGACGGGAGTAAAATTGCAAAATCGAGATTTGCGAAACGTCAAAAAAAAAAAAACGAGCACAGACGTAATCGCGAATCAAACATAAATCAAATCCACGATACAAAGATTTTTAATCTGTTGCGAGTCGATGGGAAGGGTAGATTATTTGTGTGCACTACAATACTTGGGATCAGTTCCTGTTGCGCCTGCTGCGACAAGAAATACCAAGCGTACTGCTTGCGTGCTGTGCGGATTGCCTAACCTCTGGTCGGCAAGGCGCAGGCAATGCAATCGACAGGGAAAGTGAATCGATAGTGCAGCGGGCACTGTCATCTGGTGGTCAAATTATGAAGCTAATATTTAATGTGTGTTATTTGCATGTACCTTCTTGCATGCAATGCTTTTACTCTTTCCCTTTCCAAACAGTTCTTTTTCTTATTCAGTTCTTCTCAGTACCACACCCATGCTATAAATATATTGCCGTTATTGATTATGTGATAGATTTTGCATTAAAAAAAAGCACAAAACAATGTTTAATTTATTTTATTAACATGTTGGGGAAAAACATTACAATAGTTGCAATTTGGTGGGACATTTTTATTGCAGATTTGTATTTTTTTGGTCCTCAGAACGTACTCAAGGTATGACCGTAAAGTTCAAAAGTTTGGAGAACTCTGCTCTATAACCATAAAATTCATTGTGCCAATCATGCCATAATGTCACTTTATACCTAAATCTATTAAAATGCTGATACTTTGCTGATGTAACCCCTGTTTCAGGGAAGGCCCACAAAAGTTGCAGGGTTTATGTTTATTTGAAGTTTAGATCTTAATTTGTAAGTACACATGTAGCATTTGTAAGCGCAAACTTACACGTGTCTGTTTGTGAGCATATACTTAATATAAAATTAAATAATTGTAACATATCTCTGCAACTTATAATGCATTACAAGATTATACCCTAAAATATCTTTTGTAAGTACCTACCTAATATCAAAGTGAACAGCTTTCTTCTTCTTCTTCTTCATCTTGATTTAGGACTAGGTCCTGTTTATTCTCGGGTTTCACTCCTGGGACGCGGATGTCCAGCTGTCCTTCCACCTCTTTGGTGGTCGTCCAGGGGGTCTGCTGGTTGATGGTATCTCGTCTGCCGCCACTTTCACCATTCTCACCGGATCCATTCTTTCGACGTGATCTCTCCAGTAACGTCTTCTGTTTCTACCCCATCGCACGACATCCTCGACATCACAGATCCTCCGAATTTCGGAATTTCGTATTCTGTCTCGCATGGTCAATCCTGCGATAGGGCGGAGAGTTTTCATTTCGGTGGTTCGTAGGAGACTCTTCGTTCTTGTGGTGTCGGCTCTGGTTTCGATACCGTATGTCATTATCGGTCTAACGCAGGTCTTGTATATCTTCATTTTACTTTCTTTCAGCATGTGTTCGTTTCTCCATACAGTAGTACGCAAGCATCCAGCTACAACGGCAGCTTTATTTGCTTGTTCCGAGACTTCTTCGTAAAGGTCACTACTGCTTGATACTTCAACGCCTAGGTATTTGAATCGCATCACTTGTTCTATTGTCTTAGTGTCTACTACAAGTTTGCATCGTACTGGCTGTTTTGAAGTTACCATGCTTTTTGTCTTTTCTATGGAAAGTTTCATGTTGAATTGTTGCGCCGATATGTGGAATTTGTGTAGGAGTCTTTGGAGGTCTTCTTCACAATCAGCTATGAGGACTGCGTCGTCTGCATAACATACAATATCGATTTTCTTTTTTCCGAGAGAGTAGCCCAATTCCAATGATTTTATATCTTCAATCATCTTGTCCATGATGATGTTGAACAAGAATGGACTTAAACTGTCTCCCTGTCGTATGCTGACTGCAGCTGGTATTTCTTTTGAGAGCTCATTGTCTACTTTTATCCTCATTTTATTGTGTGTGTTCAGTTTGTGGATGGATTCTATAATTGGTTTTGGTATACTCTTTTGAGTCATGATATCTATAACGTCTTCTAGGCGCACTCTATCGAAGGCTTTGGTTAAGTCTACAAAACACATATAGGCAGGCTTATTGTATTCAATTGATTTTTCTTTTACTTGTTTTAGTACAAATATAGCGTCGGTTGTTGATCGATTTCTTCTGAATCCCTGCTGTTCATCTCTATTCTGTATGATTTCTTCCAATTTCGTCCTTAGGATACTTGTGAATAGTTTCTGAGTGGTGCATAGTAAGGATATTCCTCTGTAGTTTTCTGGGTTAGTTTTTGTTCCTTTCTTGAATAGTTCCTTTCTTTCTTGAACAGCTTTCATTATGTAAAATAGTCACAAATATTATCCCAATTTATAATATTATTTGTCTGCTCCACATTATAATTAAGATAAAAGGCTGGCAGGGCTGCGTCAATAAGGGAAAGTGGAGAAGCCATTACTTCATCAATATCCGCTCTTATGGTAATTTTGTGTAAATTCACATACTGGCAGAACAACCCTCCTCCCTCTTAGCAATTTACATTTGCCAATATCATCCTGATAGATGCTGGTCTCCTGTTACTTATTACTTGCGAAATATTATTATTCATCTTGACTAAGGCTTGTGTGTTTCAAACTTAGATTAACAATTTTATACTGAATGAAAATGACAAACTTAAGAGAATTGTGATGGGTAGATTTTTTCAGTTTTTAATTCTCCGACTTAAAGATTGGTATGAAGCTGACAAATCATACTTTAAAAAATAACATATGTATATTAAAATTAAATTAACAAATTAGGCTGATTTATTTGGTGAGCGCTGTTTTTGTGTGTATCACACCTCAAGAGCCCTCTGCGAGCTTGGTCGTCGCTGTAGAAAGCGCCAATTCTCAAGCAAGACCCAGTTATTGTAAGGCTGGATGGACCTTTTGATGACCGGTCTTTGGTAAAGCTTTATGAATTTTTCCAGCGAAGAGCAAATTTGAAAATATATAATGGTATATTTTTTGTGCTCCGCGGGGATTCGAACCCACGACCTTCCAGTTACGAGTCCAAAGTGTTACCACCTGGACTACGGGCCGGTCAATATATTTACTTTGACAATGTCATTCCTGTTTCAGAGAAGCTTGTCAAGAGTTGTAGGACTTGTGTTCATTTGAATTTTTTTCATTTATGTTGTAGGTTCACTTGCGGTATTAAATTTATAAACGCAATCTTTTGCGTATGTGCTTGTAGGAATATATTATTAACATAAATTTGTAATGTTAATACTCTTATATATGTATTGCAACTTAGATTATAGAAGTCACTTAAGCTGTATTTGAATCAGCATGGAGTTTCAACGAAAGCTTAAAATCTGAATGACGCGTTGATAGTGTCTGTTTTCTCGAGAAGAAGTCAAGGGTTTGGTTCGAAGGTATTACTTTTAAAAGAGAAGATTATAAGCCCTCATTTTATAAAGAGGCTTAAAAAAAACTAAAATTATAGGATGCACACGCTAATTCTATCCTTTCTTAGAATAAGTTATTAACTCAATACGTTTGTACAATTTCAGTAATAGAGCCTTAGAAATTGGTCAGTGACTTCAAACCAAATGATATCTCTTATTTATACTATAGGATCTATTTTCTAAATGTAAACCTTCATTTTATGTACTGTATTATGATGCAAAAATCACGAATAAACATTAGAAAAACACACTTTATCCATTCCAATATCACTAATACGCACAAAGGCGAGTATAACAGGGTCTCACAATGAAATGTGATTCAAATACAAGTAATGTACATTTTATGGAAACTACACAACAGTATAAGAACCATGTTACCTTTTCCCATCCAGGATTCTTCCCGTTTCACCCTTATATGTGGCGTCACTATCATCCCCAATGAGTATGTGATAGGTATAGAAGAGCCATGGAAAACCGCTAGCAGAACTGGCGAGTATAATCACGAATAAAGGGTGGGAGAAAGGCTTCTAAAGAGGTACGACGACAGAGGATAGGTTCATTGATTTTATTAAGGCTTTTGAGTCGAATAAAGTAAAGTAAGTAAACAACTACGAAAACTTGGTGTTTTCATGACTCATTCCTTTGCCAAAATGCCCGCTTATGGAACGAGCTACCGGCATATGTGTTCCCACCCCAATTTAACTTTTTCTAATTCAAAACCAATATTAATTGCCACTTCGTTTCAGTGTCTCAAAACAAAGGCACCGCATCACACAATACATTACGTACACAAATACAATATACAATACAATACACAAAACATTACGCAGCTTAGCAGCCTTGCTACAAAGAATCAGGACATCAACTGCTACATCAACAACACCTCTGCGGCACTACAACAAGTATCAGAGACCCCTAAATTCTCTCAAATATTGGGAGTCTCTCGAACAGGGTTCCTTAAAAACAATACAGAATATTTACTTCATCTTGTGTCACTTGTCAATCAAAAAAAAAAAAAACGTAAGTCGTAGAAAAGTATTTCTTTAAGTATTATCCTTGCGTTTCTATCTTCTATCTATGTACGTGCATAAATACACCTTGTACCCTTCACCGCGGCATTATGCAGATTGCTCTCCGCTGGTTCTTCTCTATCAGCTGATCCATACACCAGCAGGGCCGATAAATTACTTTAAATGAGTGCTTGCGCCGCTTAGGGCTCCACCCTGCACCCTCACTGCGACCCCTGAGGACACAACGGTTCCATGTTAGAAGGATACAGTGACGAAACGGCACATGACATAACGACACAGTGACATAACGACACATGTCGACACATTGTCGGTGTTATGGCCGACGGGGATCAAGTCAGTTTATTAACGTTGGTTCGAATCCCGCGACGATAACTTCGACCCTGGTTTAACAGATGCCGTTGCATGCACACAAACTTCTACTTTCGCATGAAGACAACTGGCCAGGCAAAATAGATTGGTGGATTGCATTCCTTTCCACAAATCTATTTAAAAAAAAAATGTCATAACGACACATGATAGAACGACACATGTCATAACGACACAGTGTCAAAACGACACATGATAGAACGACACATGACAGAACGACACATGTCATAACGACACATGATAGAACGACACATGACAGAACGACACATGATAGAACAACACATTACAGAACATCACAGGAAAGTAAATCACAATGACAGTACATCACATGACAAAACATCAATATGACAGTACATCGCATGAAAAAAGCATCACTTTGACGAAATATCACAGGAAAGTACATCACAAGACGAAACATCACATGATAAAACATCACCTGACACCGAACACACCATAAACAGCACATGAAAAAATATCACATATTATGTTTTAGGTATGTGATGTTTTGTCATATGATAAACTGACATTGTGATGTTTGTTGTTTTTTCATGTGTCGTTGCGTCATGTGTCGTTATGCCATGTGTCGTTTTGTCACTGTGCCGTCCTATCCTGTCACCGAATAAAACGGGCCCCCGATAATGGCTCCGCGACTCGTTCACTAAATTTAACGAATAGCGACAGAAATTCTGTTGTTGCAATAAAAAAGACAGCAATTGGTTACGCCTAGCGAATAAATAAATTCAAATATCAGATAGTGCCCTGTAAATCTCAAATAATGTCGCCGATTCGTGTTTAAAGTAAATATATGGATGGAATTAAAATGAAGGTATGTTTTCAACGTAAGTACACAGATAAAACTTGTCCTACCAATATGTATGTAGATACAGAAGACATCCACAATTTTTTAAGAGATTTTCTGTACGAATTATTTTTTCCACTAACAAATAAAAAAATAATTACAACTGTGGAAATATTCTTTAAAGCTATAAAATGTTTTGAAAAGATTTCTTTACTTTACATTTTTTAAATTAGAATTTTATATTTTTGTTTTTGTATTTCAACAGATTCTTTGCTAATTGTAAAGTATAATTTATAGTCTATGTTGAAATGTCGGCTAGAGTTGCAGGTCGTATGTTCATTTGAGATTTAGGTTTTTTATATTGTAGGTCCACATGCGGCATGTGTGAGCGCGAAATTATACGTGTCTGCTTGTGGGAATGCATTTAATATGAATCTCAAATGATATGTACATATCTTTACAACTTAGATTTAGATTTAGATGTTGTAGTTTCACATGCGGCATGTGCAAGCGCTAACTTATACGTGTCTGGTTGTAAGAGAGCATATAATATGAGCATATCACCAATATTACATATCTGTGCAACTTAGATTAGATTAAAGACATTAAATATGAGCCTTAAATGTCAATATACCATTGCAACTTAGATTATAGATGTCAAGTAGCAACAAAAGCCATAAAACAGATGCGTAATACATCTTATACCTTTTATACGCATTGGTAAGTTTGCATACATTTTGGGTAGATGGCACGTACCTACAAGTTTCGAGTGGAACATTAATAAAGAGAAGAGCTTCGCCAACAAAAGGCTCCGCTCATTCATGAAAAGACAATCCGAGTGAAAACTTGACAAGTTTTATTATTCCCCATTGTGGGCTGCTAGCGAAGCCTGAACGAGGGTTGGGAGGATCCGAGGCTTGCTTTCGCAGAATAAGCATTTGACTTATAATAAGGCAACCATTTCATAATGTGTAAATCAGTAAATGGTTTCGAAAATATGTACGTATTGATTTATTTATTAGAATTTTTCGAACTGTTTTTCAAATTTTTCAAATTTTTTTTTTACTTTTTACAGTTTGTATATTTAAACAGCAAAAAATATTTTTAATGAGAAAGTATACAAAGTGTTGACGAATTGAAGCATTCGAGATGTGTCTATACCGAAAAATGCTTCGGATCTCTTGGCGTGATCGAGTCACCAATGAAGAAGTCCTTCAATGAAAGCGCACTACAAAGGAGCTCCTGCCTACCATTAAGCAGAGAAAGCTTATGTACTTCGGTCACATTATGAGAAATGAGAAGTACCGTCTCCTTCATCTTATCATTTAGGGTAAGATTGAGGGGAGAAGATCTCAGGGACGCCGAAGGACATCGGGGCTGAAGAACCTGCGACAGTAGTTCGGCAGAAGCACCAAGTCCCTGTTTCGAGCCGCAGCATCAAAAATCAAAATAGCTATGATGATCGCCGATCTTCGTTAGAAGTGGCACAAGAAGAAGAAGATACAAAGTGTAAAAATCACAGAGTTTTGTTTTCACAAGTTGAGCATTTATTTCACCTCGAGTTCTTTCGACTTGCTTGCGTCATTTTCAAGAAGACACAAGGTTTTTTTAAATTTTATTGCTAGCCGAAGGCTATAAAGAAACAACCACGTCGTTTCCACAGCCAGCCTTGAAAATGTTTACTGCTAGAGATAACAAATCCCCAGCTTGAAAGTCTCCAGTTTTGTTTCATTATCTTAATCAAGCAAAATTTAAACTCAAATTTTAAATACAAATTAAAATGAACTATTACACCAAAGTTCAGACATCACTATTCTGTTTCGAATTGTGTCCGAGGTTGGCTAGGTGAATGGCAGGATAGCTACCATAAATCATAAACAGCAGAACTGATTTTATGGCCTCTCTTACAATATTACATTTTCACGCTTTATAATTGCGTTTCTCTTGTGATTTGTGAGACGCTTGCTTCTGTAGGGAGGTCTGCCAAGTGTGGCGGATAAGAAATGCAACCTTTGCATTAGGGGAATGGGTTACAGCCCCGTATTGTGAACCTTAGCTGTGATTGAAAAGGGATAAGTTATGTCGTTGTCATTCAACACATTTGAAAATAATTGAAGAATAAACATGAAAATTATTTAACAACGTAATAAAGTCATTAAATATTTGAAGTTTTATTTTTCGATAAATATTTTTTTATTATTTATTTAAAACACATTTTTTTCCTTAAATCTACTATATTATTTGATTAAATTTTTGTAACGCTATACCTCACTAAAAAGAGACTTAGCTCTTGTGTGAGGTGAGGGGAAATCATATAAGCACTTGTCTTTTTTCTACAAAATTTGGAATTTCTTATAACCTATTGGGATAGATTTATTATCTGTAATCCAAGTTGCGATGGTCAATTAACACTAAAGATTTATAATCATGCATGTTCAGAAGCTAACCATGTTAAGTTCACGCTTATACATGCTGCGTGTCTTACAAGCTAAGGCCAAACCCTGAACATATTATATTCTGCAACTCTTCCGACTTTCAATACAATTTTTGCAATTTTGGCAAAAGAAAACCACTTTTTACAATAAATGTAGTAAACCTCATATCAATTCTTCAAGTCAAGTCAAAATTTCATAACGAAAATCTCCATGAAAATAGCATGAAAAAAGAAAAGTAATATCTCGTATAATTACTTCATTATTCAGGCGTACTTAAAAAGAAAATAATACATTATGGACTTTGAAATCTTTACTATGCTGGATTAAAACCAAAGATAAAATAGTTATTTATGCCACTGCCAAGTAATGATAGTCTTTTTAACACGAGTGCTAGTTTGTGCCATGAGGCGCAGCCGAATGGCACAATAGAAAGCACGAGTGTTACAAAGACTAATTACGTGCAGTGGCATACAATACTTTTTCTACGACCATGAGAGAATTAACAAAATAGTGAATAATAGTCATTATAATGTACTCGTCCATTTGAAGTAATTAAAACCTTACCTTTGTCAAAACGTGTGATTTATCATTCCCTTCGATTATCTAATCTAACCTAAGTTGTAAAAATAAATTATATTTAGGTTTCATATTGAATTCATGCCCACAAGCCGACACATATTTATTCATTCTTTATTTATTCATTCTTTAACGGCACATTGTGCCTTTTACATGCATACAAAAATAGAAATAAAAATACATTACAGACATAACAGTATCAAAATAAAACAGATTACTACAAAATAAAGCTTACAATAAGATTACTACAGAATAAAAGTAGAAGATATTTATGTAAAAAGTAAGAAGATGAAGAGAAAAACATAAGAGAGAAAAGAAAGAAGAAAAACAAAAGAGCAATGAGCATATAGCATATTATAGAGCAATAAGAGCATGATCAAGTAATAATATTAAAACTTAGGTAAAATAAAAGAACGCACAGATGAGGGTAAACAAAAATTGAAATACATTGCAAAAAAGTTAACAAAATAAGTAGAAAATAAAAAATAAAAACAAAGATAAAACAAAAACAAAAAAAAAAAAAAAAAAAAACAAAAAAGAAAAAGCAAGGTCTTATATTAAAGTAACAAAAATAAACTAGAAATTTGATAAAACTAGAGTAAACAATAGTACAGTACAATATTATATGAGATGCAACTCTACAATAATTATTATGTACTTATTATGTACCATGGGAGTTGAAGTACTTAATTAAATTATATTTGTATGTTTTAGGATTTGTATGAGTGTCAGAATCTATTTCATTGTATATATTACCCAAACGTTGAATACGTATTAGTGGGCTGTAGAAGTGTGTAGATGTATGTGTGGATACAGTGCGATAAGGAACTAATACATATAACTAATATATAATATATACATAACATATGTATAAGGTCGCGCTTTTACATCCTGCATATAAGCTTAAACATTCAAACCCAAAACTCAAATAAACATATGCCCTGCAGTTGTATTGGCAGGTGAACCAAATTTGTACAGCATAGGTGATCAACCTCATACTCACCTATTAACCAAGTAACTTTTTGAGTTTGTTTATTTTTTGCGGTGAAATTTTTTGTATTGTTTTCCTTTCAAGCCTTTTATTTTCCATTGAAAAAAGGAAAGCTTTATTTGGAGCAATCCGATAAATAAATTCGATAAATTTTAGCACTATTAACAATTTTTATTTGACTCTACACATAAAATATACTTATTTATTTTCATCTGAACAGGGCTGAAAGTCTCATCACCACGGTAATTCCTACCTACCGAATATCACTAATATTGTATGAAGCCTAATCAGCTGATCGCTTGCGGCCATCTTGGATTGACAGGTCTTCATACCCCCATACAAGGTTGACATTTGAAATAAAAAATGGTTCCAATTCTGACAATGCGCATGCGCACATGTTCATTTTAACACGGTTACCGGTTGCATAATGTAACATTATGCAACGGGTGTAGAAATGTATGGCATTGTGATTGCGTTAGCCGTTTTGTAATTAGTAAATTACCAAATGGGAGTAGAAAAACTGATTTATAAACCTTTCCTCAGGATAAAAATGTGCATTAAGATACCACTATTATAATGGGTTGTTGTACACATTGTAACTTCCAGTACAATGATACTTTATATCACAAACTAGCAATTTTCCGCTTCATGCACAAAGCTGAGAGTTCAGCGGGGTCACAGATTTTACATTTTGCGAAAAAAACTCTAGAAAGAATAGTTGTTGGACAAAAAAAAAACACACACACTTTGATTTTCCTCGAAAACTTTCTCATCGTGGAAATTTCTTTACAGCTCGTAGGTTTTCACCGTTCGGGACGTCTGGGAGTAATGAAAATTTAATATCCTGACACACGCGATGCCACAAGTGCCGGTACTCTAAGTGTTAACTAAACCACAACGTTTACTTATAACATTTAGACTCTAAAACGCTCACTAGATATGCTGTTTTAATTTTTCATATTTTTTCGGGAAAACGCTATTGCGCAGTGAGAACGGTACAGGTGAAATGTTTTGCCGTGTCTTTGTACGCTAATTTGCTTGCCTGTAGCCGAAAAAATAAATGTTATGAGCTGTGATTGATGCTTGGTGGAATGTTTTCTCAGTAAATACGGTAATTTTGTAGATTTTCTGTAATTTCCATCGAAAAATAACAAACACGGAGGAGAATTGCATTTGTATTTTTTTTTTTGCTCATGATATCTGAAAAATATTTATGAATTAGGATTGTTTTTCTTTTGTAGCGTTTTTTATGTAATATTTATTATGAAAAACTATTTATACAAAAAGAATACGTAGGTACGATTTGGTAAAAAAGAAAAAGAAAACTAAACAAAGATTAAGAGCTACAAATGAGATAAAGAATCATTTAATAGAAAAAAAAGGTAAATTTTTAAGAAATGCTTAAGTGATAAACTGAAGAAAAAATAATAAAGGATAATGAAAATTATGAGAACAAGTAAATAAAATTTTACAGATATTTTTATAATTACATATATTTTTAATTAATTATTCAAATGCATTCTTATCACATTTTTTATAGAAAGTAAATGAATTAGTTGTATAAGTCTCCATTTGAAAAAAAAACGCAAACATACAATTGCTTGTATCCATTTGCAAAAACGAATCGCATATTTAAGCGCAAAATTTTTTGAACTTTGTAAAATACAAAAAACGAGTTTTCGTCTGGAGTAAGCAGATGGCTGCGGGTCTTCCATTGATATTTGATAGGCTTCACGGTTGCAGCATAGTACGTCTAAACTAAACCATAGCGTTTCACCCAAAAATGTATAAAAAACCAAAATATCACTTCTAGTGAACGTTTTACTTCCTATACACTTTTTAATTTGACGCTGTGGTTGAGTTTAAATGAAAAGTTTTATACTTGGGGTAGAGAATACCCTGCTTCTGACAGGCGGGAGACGGGCTGACTCGGGGATGCTCCGAACACAACACATCACTCACATACATTTTATCAATTATGTAGCTGGATCTATTTGCAAAGAGATGGCAGCTGTGTGCACGTACATACTTTTTTGCGAACCCAGACGAAATCGATTTTTTTCGTGTATTTTTTTAGTCCGATGTATTTTGTTAAAGGATTAAATAAATAAATACATGGTTATGACAGGTGAATTTAACTTCAATAAAAAATGTTCTCCATCAAATTTATTGTATTTTTATTTTTAGAAATCAAATAAAAGAGTTGAACATCTTTAAAAAGGTATCATTGAAAATGTAGACTTGAATTCGAACGGGTTAATTTTTTTTTTTTTTTTTTAGATATTCGTAAAATTTACAAAGGCTTAAAAACTAACTAGATTATTCACAACGCGTTTAATCCATATCTGATCCATGTTATGTAGATCCATGAAACCTTATGTTAGGTGGTAGTTGAGCCATGGATTTTCTGTGTGTGAATAACACCGTAAGTAACTATGATTTACTCGTAAATAAAAGTCTTTAGGTATTTTTTTTCATTACAATTACAGCATTTGAAATGTTGTATCGAGTTAAAAAAAATATTACGAACCACGTCATAGATAAGAACACGTTTCTCAACGATTCGTTAGGCGACGTGTCTCTTCTGCACCAAAAAGTTGCCAGCAGAACTTGTTGTCACTCATGATCGAAGATTGTGGATAAATGTGAGGTGGACCTTCGGCGGTCTTTGACTTCTCCTGATGACGTCGGATGCGATGAACTTTGAAAGACACGTTCGCCTCTACACCTGTATTGTACGGTACTGTATTCTGCCACCGTCCCATTAGGGGTGGCCGGTACCTCCGCAGATGCGCCTCAACTTTTTTCTATCCTTGCATATCTCTTTCATCTCTTCAACATTCATCACTTTTCTCATACACACTCTTCTCTTATTCTCACTCTGTAGTTTCCATACTTTCGCAATCTCACCTATTTCGTCCATCCATTTCTGCTACGCTTTTCTCTTACATTTCCTCTACGTACACTTTCTTCGTTTTGCCACACCACAATACGTAAAAATCATTTTTATTATTTTGTAAAAAATTGTTCAAAATTTAGCTTCAATATTATATTTCTTATGAAGCAAAAAAGATTTATTTCTCTCACGAATAAAAAGAAAGTAAAATCAGCTTTCGCCCCGCAGCGCCTACTTCTTATTCCTCACGTGTCAGTCGCACGTGGCAATTGTAATTAAATAAAATAACGCTTCCCGCATCCCTGCCAGTAATTATCGCTCTTCCGATTGGTGCCAAGTTCCTACCAACAAGGTACCATTGCCAACGAGGTACCAAGTACCAATAAAGTACCAAGTACAGTAGAACATCGATTAGACGAGCTCGCTTCAACTGAGTTCGCGCTTAATAGAGCACACAACTCGTCACCCCAGTTCTTGCTTGGCTTATCCACCGTTTGATCAAAGATGACCTGTCAATGTAATTGTCTTAAAAATTACATTTTGCATAATCTGAGCTAAGAAAAAAACGTAAAACAGAATATTGGGGGAGCTGTTTTAAATATTTTAAAATCAATTTCCAGCTTTCATAAAAATCATTGGTGCAGTACACTATCTATCTGTTGTGGATCGAAAGATCAATAATTAGAAAATACGGACTTTATTACACAATTTTATGTAATTATTCGCAAAAGTAGAGACATCTATGAAATACTTTCGAAGTAAAATAAAGGCGCGCAGACATATAAAAAGGTACATATCCTGATCCCCGTGAGGTTACTTTAGTTTGAAAGCTGTACACAAATGTCACCTTTAGAAATCTTCATCAGGTTATTTTAGTTCGAAAACATACGAAATCATTATTATTAAATTACGAAAATAAATTCCGTTTTTTTAATTATTTATCTTTTGATCCACAACAGCTCGGTTAATTGAGGTACTACTGTACCAAGTTTTCTTATAAACCATGTTTTAGGTAGTAAGTACCAAATAACAGATACCTGTACTTCAAGTGTAAAATTAAACATTTTAACTCAACTGTAAAGTTATCTTAAAAATATATATAAACTTAAACAGCACGTCTAGTGAGTATTTCAAATTTCTTACGTTTTATTTTAAACGCTATGGTTGAGTTGAAACGTAAGGTTATATATTTGAGGTAGAAGGGAGGGGCATGTCAATAACCATCACAATAATTGCTATCTCGCGAGGAGAATCTGTCAAAACCTGGCGCACTAATAGCAACATCCAATTTGTTAAATTTGATACATTTCGGAAACGTAAATAATAAGCAAGAGGTACTTGTCTCAAGTCATACTTGGTAACAGCACGTTCCCGATTGTTTGTATACAAAAAGAATGAATCCCTTTAATCTAGAATCTGTGTTGTAAAGATATGTAAGAGTCATATTAAATGCATCCCCACAAGCAGCGCCTTTAAGTGAATTCACAAAACGACTCATTAAAAAATCCCTTATTTCAAAATAAAACCTCACATTTCAAATAAACATAAACATAATTTGACCGGTCCGTAGTCCAGGTGGTAACACTTCGGACTCGTAACTGGAAGTTCGTGGGTTCGAATCCCGGCGGAGCACAAAAAATATACCATTTATATTTTCAAATTTGCTCTTCGATATATATAGATTATATTATTATATTATATTATAGATAGCTCTTCGCTGGGTTGAAAAATTCATAAACCTTTACCAAAGACCGGTCACTGAAAAATCCATACAACCTTACAACAACTGGGTCTTGCTTGAGAATTGGCGCTTTCTACAGCGACGACCAAGCTCGCAGAGGGCTCTTGAGGTGTGATAACACAAAAACAGCGCTCACCAAATAAATCAGCCTAATTTAATTTTCATTTTTAATAAACCTTGCTACTCCTGATTTCCCCTGAAACACTGGGGTAACATCGGCAAAAGTGAATCAAGTTTATACTCTTTTATATCGACATTTGAGGCAAGGAACAATGATTGTTACCAATTGTTTTATCTTGGATTAACAAAAAAAATGGTAAGATTTTTTATTTAAAAAAAATGATCCCGTTTTCCAATACCATTCCAAACTTAGGGTTATAAAACAAAAGATTTATAGCTTGTGATCATTTGAAGTTCGGTACACACGAGGAATGTCTAAGCAAACTTGATCATTCCTTCTGTGTAAGAGCAGAGATAGTGTTGTCTAAGCAAACTTGATCATTCCTTCTGTGTAAGCGCAGAGAGAATGAACTTCAATCTTAAGGTATATGTATGTAATCTTTGCAAATTTGATTCCACATTTACCCTTTGAATGCCAACAACAATTTCATAATTTATCTTGGTCGATTCTCATTAGATTTGGTCAGAGTTGTAAAGATAACCTCTATTAAATGAATTCCAAGCAAGCACGTGCATAAGTATGCTTAGCGCTACTATCCACTACCCCAAGTAACAAATACCTTACGTTTAAACGTACCAAAAAATATATAGAAAACTAAGCGCTCACTGGAGGTTTTGTCGTTGGTTTTCATACATTTTTATTAAACGTAGTGTGTGAGTTTGTGAGAATCTTGTATTCTTGGTGCGGTACCCACAACTATGCGGCTCCTGCCGGTATTTGCTGAGCGATGGACATTGGAATATTTGTCTATCCAGAGGTCGAGGCATTTCAACTATTTTCATACAAAATTAATATTGCTACGTATATTAAAGCCTGGTATTTTCAACGTTGGCGTATGTGACTTTAAACTGATACAAATAGCTACCAACACGATTAACATAGGTGTGTCTTTTTCATTCAGTACAAAGTCGCTATGCTAACGTTGAAAATATTGGGCCTAAGTAAACAGTACTTTCAACGAAAAAGAAAATGAAGTATTCAGAAAATGCTTTCTTTAATCTACTTCTGAAAGAAACCTCTATTTTTTCCGAGATTGAATCGATGAATAATGTATGTGCTTTTACCAAAGAACGATTGCCAAAGGTCTATCCAGTCGTTAAGAAAAAAGGTTTCATTTTGTAATTGTTGCTTTCTATTGCGACAACTAAGGTCGTAGAGGGCTTTGGAGGATTGGTTCACACAAAAACAGCGCTCACCAAATTGATGATCTATTTTGTCCAGTCTGTTGTCTGATGGTTAATGCTACGGACTCGGAGTCAGAAGGGCATGAGTTATGTATTGTGAGTGAAGCCTTTACCAAAAACCAGTCGCTAAAGGTTCATCCAGTCTTACTTGGGTCTTGCTTAAGAATTGACGATTGGTGGGGACGCCGAAGCTCGCAAAAAGTCCGTTAGAAAGCTCAGTTGGTAGAATGCTTATATTGCATACAGAGAGCAAGGGTTTGATCCCTACTGAGGGTGTCAGAAATAATTTCCCGTTTCAGTGTTTATTTCAAATCCAAAATAAATACAGACAAACCATACTCAGCTCTCACAAGAAATGAAATTAGCTCCCTAAGGAGCTGGGAAATCCCCACTTCAACTGAAGTGATTGTCGTAAGACCGGCCCCCTTACCTATAAAAATAAATAGGTCTCGAATCGTCACATATGACCACTTCGGAGATAACGCAGGCAAAAAGTTACACTATATGTACAGTATTGTTGAGTTTGCATTGCTATATTTTAGTTACCTTTTGATGATACACACATACATAGGTAGGCACGTATGTACCCTGTAATCTCTCCAGTGAAGGTACCCAGTAGTTGTGTCTGCCACTTGGCATTCAGGGGTCGCCCTGCGCGCCACTGCGCCCACGAATATTCAACAAATTACCCCGCCCACCCCCCACCACCCACACCCACCTACGTGATTTAAAATACTGGACTATTTGTGATTATGGTACACTCACAGAATAAATCTACTTGTGGATACATTCAACTTTGTGCAGAACGTTCTGTAATAAATAATGCAAGTTGCAATACAGAGACATTAAAAAACAAGAATAAAAATGAATGCACGTGTCTATGCAATTATTAGTAATACAATAGAGCTGTAGCTGTAACTCTATCATTACTACGCTATGGATGGCATGAGACTGCAGATTTTCCTTCATTTCTCCTTTACCTAACATACTTCTTTCATTTAATTCACATTCATCAACTTTTTAATTTTGTGCATTTACTTTATACCTATATACTCCATTCGTTAACAATTTTATATATCTAATAAACCCACATTTTTCTCCGTCAACATTTAGTTTTCACATTTACTCTATATTCAAACTTTTTCAGTCTTTCATCAGTCCTCTTTTCCACATGTACAAACCATCTCATTATTTTATTATGAACTTTCACTTTTGCATCCTCTCTCAGCTTGCATTTATTTGTAACCCATTCATTTTTGAACATTTTGATGAGGTCTGCGATCGATAGCGGACTTCAAGTGATTTATAAATATTTAAAAATATTTTGGGTAAGGTATTTATTAAGCAGTTTTTTTTAAATAATGTATAATATTTCATTATGTTCTTCCCTCATACCCTCACACGATAAGACCCTGAACGATTGATTCAGTATCTGAACTATTTTGTAATTATTTAGCCACCTAAATATGCAAACGGATTGTTTGAAAAAACCGGTCATGAAATTTAATATACTCGCCGTAATAAAACGCAACTAAGCTACACATATAGTGTCACTTCCTGCCGCGTTTTCCCCGTAGGGTTTCGCATGTGGCGAGTGGAACCTATTTATTTTTACAGGTAAAGGGGCCGGCCTTACGCCAATCACTTCAGTTGAAGTGGGGGTTTCCCAGCTTCCGGGGGGGCTGATACTCATTTCTGAGTAAACCTTGCCGGTATTTTAATTTGGGGTTTGAGATAAACACCGAAACGGGAAATCATTTCTGAAACCCTCAATGGGATTCGAACCCGAGCTCACGGAATGGAATGCAAGCACTCTACCAACTGAGATACCGACCATATAAAAAACAAATTCGATTTATTTTTTATCTTTTACATGATGTACGCTGAAAATATATCCAATTTAAATTTGCAATCAACAAAAAGCCATTCCATTAATGTAACATATTTGAGACGGCGGTAAACCCGTTTAGGTACATCAGTACATGCATGTTTATTGTCAAAGCAATCTCAAGATTTGCACGCAAATTGAATCGGCATTATTATTCAAATGAAAATCCATTTGCGAATTTTCTCGCAAAGTTTTCAAATGAAAGTAATTACTCTCGCTAAATAAAGCCCGCGCGACGCACACAATGCCCGTGATGGGGTATGGTGTACCCAGTCTTACAAATTATAAACTCTTCCTCACCATACCTACATACCTGAGACTCGTGTACATTAAAAGCTCGATAGTCGTTATACTTTAAGATTTGAATACGAAATGCGAAACATGTCATAGCGAGATTGTAATCGTTACTAATCCCGTATCTTTAGTAAATTATTTTTGAAAGTCTGACAAATTTTATGTTAACAATTTAAATAAAATAAAAAACTGATGCCCGTGTACTAAACACAAAAAACCTCCATTTTAATTATAATCAAATCTAAGAATACGAGAACTAAAGCATAATATGGCATATTAAAGATTATCTTTATTTATAATTCGGGGTCTCTTTTTAACATGTCCTTTTTTGTAAACATACATAAGTTTTCTATCTACGTACTTGAAATAATCATGTTTTATTTTCTGATAAAGAATTATAAAGGCACCTGAAAAGAAAGATGTTTTTTGTACATAAATTGTTTTTCTAGTGTTATTTCTAGTTATATATTACTAAAGTCCCTGCCTTTAAGCATTATTGTGGGGTTGCTCGTATCCAAAATTCCAAAATCTATCATTGAAATAAAATGAAATCAACTGTGGAGACTTACGAAAGCTGAGGTTTCCTTTACAAGACATCAAGTAATACAGGGTTATTCGTCTTGTTACCAATCCTTTCTGGGCGCCTTTATGTAAGTAGACAATGAAGAGAAAAGTACGTGAGGATTCGAGGCGAAAATATGAATATGAATGAAAATCAAAGTTACCGGAGTCAGGGGTCACGGAGAGGTTGAATGCATTTGCAATCGTACTCCGTGCGGAGCGTGGAGAGGTTGCAGAAAAGGAGTCCAAGTTGAGGTATAAATTCAAATCAAGAGATAATTGTATTTTCTGTAAAACCAAGAAAAACCTTAGAAAAATAAAATACTGTTACAAATATGCAGGATATTGTAACAATAACAATATTGTACATGATTTAATTTCCGTTAATAACTCCGTGATAAATATAAAGAAACATAATGTACGCATTTCTTTTTTTCTCTTTTAAAATTTCAAACAAAGTTTTTGCGAAAATGATATTTTTTTTAAGGAAACAATAAAAAAAGCAATAACTTAAATTAAGTTTGTATATAGTGGGCAGTATAGAAATATATTTTTCAATAAACCATCCACACTATCAGTTTTAAAATTACATAAGAATCATATTTTTCTGATTTCAATCTTGATTAATAAAAATGCATTTTTTTTTTAAGATTGAAATTCAGTACATTTTTTTTTGTTATATCTCCTTCCACTTTTTCATTTGCGAAAGCGAGAACGTATTATTTAAAAAAAAAAGGTGGCTTGATATTTTTATTTTGGCATTTTTTAAACTGACGAGGGTATTTGCTTATCTTGACTTGTCATTTGAATGTATTTTTACATCCAATGGGATTACTGAGATTTTTTGCTCACCTAGTGTACGAACTGTATCTGCTAAAATATCTGCCATAGCTTAAAAAATCATAATTTTTTTTTGGGAAGAGTAATATACTAATATATCTCCTAATATGTAAAATATCTAAAAGGTCGATAGCTCAATTGGTAGAATGCTTGCATTCCATGCCGAGAGCAAGGGTTCGATCTCAAAGGTTTACTCAGCCTTCACAAGAAATGAGAACCAGACCCCCGGGAGCTGGGAAACCCCCACTTCAACTGAAAGTGGTTGGTGTGAGGCCGGCCCCCTTACCTGTAAAAATAGATAGGTCCCGAAGCGCCAAATGCGACCCCTTCGGGGATAACGGAGGCAAGAAGTTACACTATATGTGTAGCTTAGTTGCGAGTTGCGTTTTATATCTCCCTCTTACAATTTGCTAAGTAAAAAACGATTTTCTGGCTTACGCGATGATTGAGTATATACGCAAGTTTTATACTCGGGGTACTTATCTAATGAAGTTTCAAACTTCACACCAAGTGAGTCAATCTTTTTATAACACAAACTTCAGTATAAATTAGATCCGTATTCACAAACCAGTGATGTCACAATACTATAATCTTATTCTAAGTCTGTTGATCATCTGTTTTTTATATACTTACTTACAATCTAAGTTGAAAAGATGTATTAAAATCATTTAATAAAATTGAATATCTGTATCATGATACATATGTATTTATAGCATGCCCTCAAGCAGGACATGTAAAATCTCTAAAAAAAAAAACAAATCTCAGATGTACATAATTTTTTGCTACCCTTCCCTTACACATATGTATGTGGCATTGGTGAAATGAACAAATTTTTACAGTACTACTTATTGTACACTACAATAAAAATATATGAGAGTACTCGTTTTACCAAAAATGTTATTTAAATACATTTTGTAAATAAATGGTTCACTTTGTCAAGTCATCGCTGTTTTAGGTAAAGATTTTATTTATTTTATTATTTGTTTTTGAATTTATTTATTTGTTTTTGAATTCCTCAAAAATTTTTAATCTATAACAGTATGAATTTTCACAGTGTTAATACACAAACAATACAAAATATTTTATTTATTGCAAGGCAAATATTCATTTGAGATTGATTTAATCACAAATAGGAAGTCAACATCAAAATTCATGCATAGCATTGGGAAGTTGCTTAGCATCGTTTGTGAATAGCCGTAGAATTCGACGTATTTGTCGCAGGACGCCCCATCTGAGGTGCCGACGTCCCCAGGGTCATTGGTATGCATTGCTCACGTGTAATTAGATTTGACGGATGGACAGAGGCGCGGAAAGTGACACCGAGTCTCTGGAGAACTGCACGACTCATTAGGTGAGAAAATTCTAAGCTCTTTCTAGCGATACGGCGGTGTGAATTTATATCGACTAATTTTCGGTGAAGTGGCTGTGATTTTATTAATTTGATTTTTAAGAACTACTACTATCTATAATCTAAGTTGCAAGGATATATTCATTCAAAGCTCTCAGATGTATTCCCACAAACAAACACGTGTAGTTTGCGCTTACAAATGCTGATTGTGTACTTACAAATAAAATCCAAACCTCAAATGAACATAAGCCCTGCAACTCTTGCCGACATTCCCTGAAACAGGGGTGACATTGATTGGCAAAGTGAACCATTTTTTACAGTATGGGTGGTCAGCCTCATACCAACCTATAAGTCAAGGACTAAGGTTATTTTAATTATTTTGTTTCCTTAACCGATAAGGTTGATATAGACTGAGCGCCTAAACTTTAAATGCACATTTGTTTAAAATAAATAATATGTTACAGGAAAAGGAAGCTAAAGGACGTGTAAAAGCTTTTATTAATTTGACATTTTGTCAGTACATAAATATGCAGCAAAATGACTTACGCAACTTTGCTGGAGAGATGTTTTGCAGGATCTGCTTCCGTGGTCTATGGGAGCTGGAGCTTCCGGACGTTTTACCCATGCCTACGATGTGTAACTTCAGCGTGAAGTATGATGAAGATGATCTTGATGAAATTAATAAAATACAGCTTTGATAAGGCGTTAACATGCTTTTTCATATTTTTTATAACTTATGTATGTAGTTTAATATTCAATCTTTATTTTTTATTCTCACAACACTAAAACTTATGCATTTTTAACACAGTAGCTCAACATTATTTCCGTTTTGCTTTTGCTGTAGAAAATTTTGTAACCAATGTATCTAATACGCAACAACATAGTTTTTGTAATTATTAATTATATATGTAGACTTAAAAAAATAAAAAAGATAGCGCCCTTTTTGGTTCCTCCATTACGTTTCCTCTACGGCGTAGCACTCGCTTCAAATAAAATGTCGATAACCGCATCCGCTACGCAATCGGACGCCCTTTGTTTGCGCTCAGTCTGTCTACGGAATCGTAGCGCCATATTATAGGTCTATGGGCGTAGACCTACTAGCAATACATTTACCTATCCTGCACATGGCAGAGAACTGATGAATTTAGTATTTAAATAACTTTATAAGATTAAAAATTATTACATACATAAGTTTTTTAAATCTTCATTTATAGAAAGAAAGGCGAAAACATTGCTAAAAGTTATATAGATTCGATATTTAGATTTCATAATTTTAGTACACATACAGTGTGTTAGCGTGTGAATCTTCACAAGTTTTTGGCACGCCTCTGACTTAAAGGTTATTGTTTTTCGTATCGTCACTTTAAACATAATTTCACATCATAAGATTTTTTACACACTTACAAAAAATATAACATTGAATGAGTGTCAATTTGCAGCGTATTATTGAGAGGAGTGAACACGCAGAATGGGTACCAGAGAGATTTGAAAATTCATATAATGTTTTTACATTTGTATAGAGAGTTGGTTTCAAATTTCAATAATCTTTCGCCCAATATTGAATAATAAAATATTATAGAATTTCATTAAATTACGAGGTTTTGTAAATAAAACCAGTTACTAACGAATAATTGTCAATAACAACATAACAATCTTCGAGAATAACAAAATTAAATGTGTAGAAAGGCACAAACATAAATATAAAAAAAATCCTTGACTTATAGGTTGGTATGAGGCTGACCACCCATACTGTAAAAAATGGCTCACTTTGCCAATGTCACGCCTGTTTCAGGGAATGTCGGCAAGAGTTGCAGAGCTTATGTTCATTTGAGGTTTGGATTTATTTGTAAGTACACAATCAGCATTTGTAAGCGCGAACTACACGTGTTTGTTTGTGGGCATACATCTGAGAGCTTTGAATGAATATATCCTTGCAACTTAGATTATTATTATTATTATTATATGTTATTTCATGATTCAAATTATTTTTATCAATGTTTATGAAACTACCCTCCACAAAAAACGTCGTGCATGAGATTTTAAAATTTACTCACAAACATGATCTCGTAGCAGGTAAACTTTCAACTCCACCGTCTTGACAAGTTTCGCTCGTAGCGCCCAACCCTCTACGACATCGCGACATGTCGCCAGTCGATAAGATTCACGAAATAAGAACAACTGCTACGGCAAAACAAAGACATTAAACAATAGATTGAAGAAAGAGGGTGTGCTGTGAAGATTACACACGACCACTCGAAATTCAACATTCTTGAATGTTTACCCATGAGCCAAATTCAAGAGAGATTGTGTTGTGCAAATAATCCCCTCAACGCCTTTCAAATATCCCGTTTTTCTTCGTATTATATTTTTTTAGAGGATTTGTAATTATCATAGTAACTGTTTCTTCGATCTGCAACTCAAAAGAGGTTTATTTTAGTTCTGCCAAACCAAAGTATCAGGTTCTTTAATGAGATGTTCTCTTTCGACTTGAAGCCCGTCGTCTCTCAATTATTCACTTTACGATGAAATGTGAAGACAATTTTTCACGTTCCGACATAAGCTTGGATCGACAACAAATTGACCAATGAGGAAACGGAAAACGTCTACTGTTACTGTTACTGTATCCTGCCGCCGTTCCAATAGGGGTGGCCGGTACCTCCGCAGATGCGCCTCCACTTTTTTCTGTCCTTACAAACCACTTTCATTTCCTCAATATTCATCACCTTTTTCATACATACTCTTCTCTTATTTTCACTCTGCAGGTTCCATTCTTTCGCAATCTCACCTATTTGGTACGAAAATTAAAACATATGCCCTAATTTACTGAATTAATTGGCTTCACCTGTTATTATGTGGGACATTAAACATGACGTTTAATACAGTAAGTTATTTTTGTTTTGAACAGAACAAAGACTGATCATTAAACATGATTGATGCTAAAGAGTTGCCTTCTAGAATCTATTTATCACAATAAAGAATCCCATTGCAGATATGGATGAAACGTCCAGAATTCCAGCCTTCGATAGACCACGGAAACAGATCCTAGAAAGCAACTCTGCAGTGTCAACTTCCGGCCGTGAAAGCCAAAAAAACATATATTTACCTAAATTATTTTATTTTAATGACGAAATAAGAATAAAATGTGAAAATTAGAGGTGCACAATTAAGTTCAAGGGCTCAAGGGGTCATATTCCAAATCGACATGAAAATCCTCACGCAAAAATGTTGACTTTTAAGCAATCGTCAGAAAAGAGTAAAAAGTCAGTACCTTTAGGAGAACGTGGTTCAGCTGAAATCTACGATCCCCAGAATGTATTGAATACACGTCTGTGAAAGTCAATATTTCGCGGAGAAACAGATAAAATTTCCAATAAGTCAATATGTTCAGTGCTTAGAAATTGACGTACGAGAGGGATGGTGTGTATTTAATCAGGATTGTTTCGTTTTACTTTTTAACTATCAGACCACGCCATGTAGAAATGTAATCTTTTCTTGATATCTGTCGAAGATAAAGTTTGTTTTTGATTATAGATACTACTAAAAAATATGTTTTCATTTACTTTAAAAAAAGATCCATTTATAGTGAAACAATTCTTGATTCAATTAATTAAAATCTATTTATACAATTTTACTTAATGGGATCTGTTTTTGTAAAATCACATTCTAAAAGCCATAATCTAGTCGATAGCTCAGTTCGCAGAATGTTTGCGTTCCACACCAAGACAAGAGAACAAGACTTTGATACCCACTAAGGGTTTCTGCAATTATTTCTCGTTTTGATGTTAATTTTAAGCACATTATAAAGATAACGACAAATTAGACAATTAGCATAAACCTTACCAAGAAATGAGAACCATTCAGCTCGGAAGTTGGTTCTTCTTCAAATGAAGTTGTTGGTAATGCTAACTCCTTTTCTTGTGAAAAAATATATTTTCTACGCCACATACAAACCTTTCGGGAATAAATTTCTTTAGACTTACAGCTAAGTTTCATTGCATTATTTGCAAGGTTGGTGAAAAAAGACAAGCAATACTTATTTACTTCATTAGACATGATCTATAATACGCTCTCTTGATGTGTGATGACACCAAAAGCACTCGAGTAATTAAACAAATCGTAAAGAAAACCTTTGTTGTTGTTATATTTTTACATTCTTGAATGAATGTTGATATTTATTTGCCACTTGGATCGAGTATAGATAGATCTGAAGTTAACTATACGAGTATTTCCAGAGTCCAGTCGCAACTTTAAAACGTCTCCCAGATTCAATACTAATTTTCAATACAGACTAATTGTATCCGATGCCATAGATAGCTATCATGTACAACACGTTATTGGGTTGTTTGTTCATCAAACTTTCAGGACAAAGTTTGATCACGAACATGAATACATCGTAGACGGTCGGAGATCGGAAATCTTGTCACTTGCATAACGGGGGTGGGAAGTGAAGGGGATGAGGAAAATAAGGTGTGGAGGAAGAAGGGAGAAACAGAAAATTTTAATATAGCTGAATAGAATGACTATGAGTGACTTCATTGATTATATTGTTCATAATTTTTCATAGATTTGTATATTACAACAGAACTTGGAGTAAGGTAAATCACCTGTTTCTAGAATACGCTATTTCCAATTCCAGTGGAAATGGAAATAGTGAGAAATGGCATCCTGTGTTTCCATATATTTATCTTATTTTCCAGAACAATCCTAGATTATGACTCTTTTAAACACTATACAATAAAGGAAATAAATCTACGAAAGTACAAGGTGGCCATTAACGTAAACATGAATTTAAATTTAACATTGCAGATCAACCTTTCTTCTATCCTTGTATAATTATAACTTCGCCATAAACTTGGAGGGGACAGAGCCTCTACAGAATTGCCTCCATTTCTATTCTTATACCTTTTTCAATTCATTCATATCCATCACTTTTTTTTGTGAATTTCATTATTTTACATTCACTTTGTACTCGTACACTCGCATTATTTTACAATGTCGCCAATCGATCAAGCTTTGCTTATTTGAATGATGTTCCCCTTAGAATCAAACAATACTTCCAGTCTTTTCTCGCAGTATTCTCTCTCGCAAGCGTCTGCGGTACGGCAGAACAGCACACAGATTAATCTGCGAGGCAAGGAAGCGAAGGAGAAACAAATCGACAGCGTAAAATTAGAATACGCGCCACCTGAGTGGTTTGCTATGTACCGCCCGTGGCAGCGACGCAAGGGGAATTTTTATGCAAAGCGGGCGTGTCCAATGCATAAAATCTGCGATACGCCTTCTAACCTCTCGAGAATATGTCCATATTAGTATCAGAAAATACGTGGCATCATCGGGTCTGGGGTGGAAGTCGCGACGACTGTCGATAGATCTTACCGTATCTATTTTAATGTAGAACAGAATGAAAACATGGCAGCGTATCAACAGCTGATCTATTTTAAAGATCAGCTGTTCAGGCACCACCATGTTTAATTAAAATTAAAATACTTTTTTAACTTTGTTACAATTCACTTGAGTTTTATTTTTTAAAAAACACAACCAGTTTCGGGAGAAGCAGTACCTCCCATCTTCAGGTGTAAATATCAACTAACATAAAATACAAATTTTAAAAAATAAAACTCAAGTGAATTGTAACAAAGTTAAAAAAGTATTTTAATTAATTAAAATGTGCTTTCACAAAGTTACTGCCCAAAATCTAAATACCACCATGTTTAATTCCGTCCTTCAAATAGGTACTGTAAGATCTACCGACAGCCGTCGAGACTTCCACCCCTGGTATTTAGCTGGAAGAATGCTTTCATTCATTTAAATCACCACCGAGGGAACATCAGAAATGATTAATTCAAATTCAAAATGAAAAACTGGCAAGGTTTACTTAGCCTCCACAAGAAATAAGAACCAACTCTCTCGCAAATTGACCAATCTACCGCCACTTTGAGAAAAGTTTGTTCAAACAGCTTCTTCTTATTCAATTATTGAATTAAAGACAAAACATATACGGTATATACATAATGTTGTTTTGAAGAGGAAAGTGAGAGTTTATAAACTACAGAACGTAGGTAGGTATTTAAAGGTTAGCATTCCTAACTGAGATATGTATACACATTTTTTAAAAGACAAATTTTAAGTAAATAATTATTTTTTACTAAAAATTTTCGAAACAAAAAATGTAAATCTAAAAATGTGTGGTAACGTGAACTTACAACTACATGGATTTTTTAATAGCTCCGCATTTATAGTTTCAAAATCCAATCAAACTTAAAGTATAAAATTTGAATAATGAATCCTTCTTCATACTAACTTAAATGCTCCCTGCACCCTTCATTACCAGCCATAAACATTACAAGAGCCGGGTAGTTAACTGTAAATTGTTATACATTTTATTAATGACTGCCCTCTAATATTTTAGTTGTCGAGTTGATATAAATTCCACGTGGGGTCCCAGAGGGGGGGGGGGGTTCAAAAATATCACCATAATTATGAGGACACGACGTGACCGATGGCCCAGCAGGTCCCAGTTGAATTAAAACCTCCCCCAGCTATTCAAAACTACCCTTAGAAATGTCCGTGAGTTGAGTGACCAAACTTCCATAGAACGTAGAATCTAAGCTGCACATTTGTAGTATGCTGAATGTATACCGACCGTGCTTTGGTCAAGTGGTTAACTCTACGGACTCGTAAGCAGAAGGTTTATTACCGTTTGTCTTGAAGGTAGATTCCCAGCGAAGCACAAAAAATGATCATTTTATTTTTAAAATAAAGTCTCAAAAAAGACTACTGTAACGTACAGAGTGAAAAAATAAAAAGAGTATACATAAGGAGAATGATGAATGTTGAGGAGATGAAAGAAGTGTGGAAGGACAGAAAAAATCGAGACACATCTGCGGAGGCACTGACCACTACTAGTGGAATGGCGTCTGGATACAAGTAAAAGCTTTTTCCTGAGTCTAAAAATTCATTTTCCATTACCAAAGACGGCAATTAAAGTTCCATACACACTCACAGCAAATGAGAGTTACTTGAGAATTAGAGCTTTCTATGGTAACGACCAAGCTTGCAAAGAGCTCTAAAGAGCTCTTGTCCCATGTCCTAAAGGACATAAATCATGGCAATATGTATTTATTTACGTTTTGTTAGTTTTATTGCTCCCTTGTAAAACAAAACCCACTTCTCATCCGTTTAGTGCTTGTTTGTCTTATGTTCATCAGAGGTTATTTCACATGAGCAATATTCGTATGTGCACTGTACCAATGTGTTTTATGAAAACTGTAAATCAATTTTAAAAATATTTAAAACAACTCTCACATAAACGTGTTTTACGTTTTTTTCTTAACTCAAATTGTGAAGAATGCGATTCTTAATCTAATTTAATTCTAAAGTCTTCTTCGAATCAAGTAGTAGTTAAGCCGAACAAGCATATTATCCGATTACAAGAAAAAAACCTTAACCAATTCACTACAAACCGGTATTTAAAAGATGTGTTGTACATTACTCTCATAATGGTAAGAAAGAAAGAGAGTTCAATGTTAATTAAAGGGTATAAAAACAGAGGTATGTAATTTTATTCAAAAGTTTTCCCACTGAAGTAGAAATTTTCAGTACAGGTGGATATTAGATTCCCACAATTTTCACTTTCATTACAGAAATTAAATTCCAGTTTAAACCCGATAGTTTGAGATGGTGCACTTCAACTAAGACTCCGTATGCGGAGATGCAAAGCGCTCGAGTATTAAAGTCCCGAGTTTAAGTACACTTATGTATGTACAGTGGTACCTCAAGATACGAGTGCCCTAACATACGAGATATTTGAGATACGGGCTGTCGAGCAAGCGAAGTTTTGATTTGAGATACGAGTGAAAATCAAGACACGATGAAAAGAAAAGTTTGTGGAAAGAAACACCACCGAAAAAGTTGCAACTGGTCGTGCATCGATGCTATTTTATGACACTTACCGAACTCATTCCGCAGCATTCTGAAAGGGAAGAAGAAGCAAACCTCCTTCGACCTTTTTTTGTAAGGCAAAGACCAGTGAAGAGACAATCAGAGACTAAAATTAAGCATACAGTAGAATTTAAGTTGTGTATGAGTTGCATTTAAGTGACCAAAATACAAATACATATGCATGTACTGTGTACACTTTATAACAACCAGTTTATTTGCTTTTCTTACTTTTGTATTATGTTTGTAAACAATATTTGTCAATTATTAACACATTTTTCTCGTTCAAAAACACGTAACAAAAACAATTGGGGGTAGCGTTTTTAAGGCTCGAACGGATTAATGGCATTTCAATTAATTTCAATGGGAAAAATTGCTTTGAGATACGAGCAAACAAACATATAAACAAGGTTAGGGAACGAATTAAAATCGTATCTTGAGGTATCACTGTATTAGATAGTCGAGAGCGACTCCTGTGAAATTCAATTAAATGCATGGAAACGTATTAAACTTTTATGCCGCAGAAACCGATTTCACGGCGGGCTGAGAAATTTAAGCCGGGGAAGATTATTAATCGGGATTGTACTGGTCTCGTGTGTGTGAGTGCAAATCTAGTGGATGCCTGTTAAAATTCATAGCAAGGTTCACACAAAGTCTTTAATCAAGTAAACTACTTTTTACACGCTTCACATGCCGAATGTGGACTTACAACATAAAAACCCAGTCTCAAATGAACATAAGCCCTGCAACTCTTGCTGACATTCCCTGAAACAAGAATGACATTGACAAAGTGAACCATTTGCTTACAGTTTGGGTGGTCAGCCTCATACCAACAGAACATTAGTGACTTTAAATTATGATTACGGTGGTTAGACATTTTTTTTGGAATGAAAAAAACGGAAGTTAACAGTTCGTGTTTCTTCCTTGTAGAAGACACACGTCTCCTGAAGACGTCGGATATGACTCCGACGAAACGTAGATAAAATCGTTCTTTTCTTTACACACGGTCAGTAACATTTTTTTTTCCGTTTTTTTTCATTCCAAAAAAGAACATTAGTGCTTCTTTTGAATTCAGTACGTCGTAAGTAAGTCGTTACACTCACGTTGAAAATATCGAGCCTTCGAGTGTGTGGTTCGATGTTACTGAAGCTAATAGCCCACCGTTTACCCACCTCATATGAACCGGGCATTTTTGCATGCGAGAGCAGAACGTTAAAGTGGTTTATGAGACACGACGAGTATCGTCGCCAACTATCGGAAATAAAAATAATATACTCATTTACATGCCTCATCTTTATAGGTGCATTCACTTTTCCTTACAAATTCAACTTGTCATACTTTAAATTCAATTCTTATTATATTATTGAAACTTCCTCCACTTCAACTACAGTGATAGGCCAGCCCCCTTACCTGTAAAAATAAATAAGTTCACATGTGACCCCTTCGAGGAAAACGCGGCAAGAAGTTATTTTTTATGTGTAGCTTAGAAGAGTTAGCGTCCTTCTACGATCAGCGGCTATTTTTTATGGAATACAAATCTTTTTGAAATCATTTTGCATGTTGGATTTTGGAAATTTTGAGTAGTCCGGTCGGTAGCTCAGTCGGTAGAGTGCTTGCAGTAGATACGTCAGCTCTGGTTCGAATCCCGTAGAAATTATTTCCCGTTTCGGTGCTTATTTCAAACCTGAAATAAAATACCTGAAACGTTTACTAGCACATGCGAGACCTCGTCAGAACATTCTACTTAGAATATTCGAGTAAAAACTCACAAAATTTAGAACAAATATATGTACAATCATATATATATATATCTAACTTTCAGAGACTTCTCAGACCTTGTCGCAGACACTAACACAAGCAAAAACACACAATTACACATTCACATAAATATTTTTAACTTTCTTGCATATCTTTTCCTCTTTTCAAAGCTTGACCGTTATGATATTTGCCTCAATGCAAAGACGAAACTGTTTTTTTTTCTTAACATCATACAAGGTTATTCATAACACCATAGCTGAACCGTGGATCATCGTTTTTTGGTATTGAAAATTTCACGTTAGGTGGTGGTTGAGCCATAGATTTGCTATAATGATATAATGTTTGATTAAGCCGTTTATTAAAAATAAAATTCCCGTAACCAATAATCTTTGATCACCTATAAATTTTATTCAAAAGTTCTACCATCAGCTCTTACCCCAACATTGATGTATACAAAATATAGATTCCCTTTAATGTATGCGCCCATAAAATAGACAGAGTTCACCGGCTGCAATATTAATTTAATGAAATTGCTTTATGACGTCACATCAGTTTGTGGTGTAATCATCGTGGAACACTTTGCGCCCCCGCCCCTAAAGCCGCGCTACGAGACCCGCTTATAAAGGGTTCGATTTCGCCTGAAGCTGTATTGGGAGAGCAGATAATTTTGGCTTTTAAAAATACCCCGTACGTCGTGTAAAAATAATATAACGTTTTAATTTTGAAAGATACAAATACAATACTTATTTCATCAAAAAAACTGCATTGCTTGCATTTGAATTATTGATATTACTTCAGACAATTGACAGAGATTAAGACAGAGACAGAGAGCTAAGTATTAAGACAGAGAACTAAGTATCTCATCGAAGAATCATTTTGAAAAGCGATATACGATCATAGTGCGTGGTAGAGATACGCAAAAGGAATTATTACCTGAGCAGGTGGAGAAAATACTTAAGGACAAATTGGATGTTAAACTCCTAGGAATAGGAATTTGTGGAATGAGAAGGATAGGGAAGGGAAGTAAAGGAAGTAGTGGGTGTCTCATTACCTGTCCTTCAAAGTCTGATGCGGACATACTAAAGCAAATAATTCAAGAAAGGTTATCGGATAAGCTTACAGCCGAATTTTTAAAAAAAAGGAAACCTTGGATTGTGCTGAGAAACGTCAGTTCGGAGAATAATAATGAGACCCTATGGAATGACATTAAGATGCAGAATGGGGAATTGCAGGATATTTTGAAGGACCACAAAGACTTTGTTATTAAGAGGGTGATCAAGGTGAGAGGTAGCCCGGGGCTAGCGCATCTATTGGTAGAGACGTCTACTGAAGTGAGAAAACACCTCACGGAGAAACAGAAGATATTTCTGGGATATCAAAGAATCACAGTTGTGGATGCCAACCCAGTTACACAATGCTACCACTGTCTGAATTTCATGCACTCCGCCAACTACTGCACAAAAAAGGCAGAACCGGCGAAGTGCTCTCATTGTGGGGGAAATCACAAATTTATAAATTGCGACAAACGTTCTAAACAAGCAGAGTGCATCAATTGTAAGATTGAATCGGAAAAAAGGGGGATAAATATTGACCATTGCCACAATGCTATGGACAAAAAATCTTGCCCATCATACGCTAGGGTATTGCAAATTGCAAAAGAGAAGATTGATGATTAAAATAAAAAACTTCTTTGTTACAATTCACATGAGTTTTTATTATTTTTTAAAACACTACCGGTTTCGGGAGAAGCAATACCTCCCATCTTCAGGTGTAAATATAAACTAACATACAAATACAATACATTATGACGTGAGGATTTGAATTACTGAGGGGGAGGGAGGGGGGGAGTGTTATGTGGGCGGGGTTTAGTAGGAAACATAGAAAGTAGGGGAGAAGTGTTAGGAAATATAATACTATTTAAGAGATTATTTACTGAATTAATATTTTTTTGGATTTCTAGGTTTTCAAAATTATTCATGATTTTACCTTTGTAGGGAATGGAGTGAAGGAGTTTTAGTTTGTGGCCTTGCTTGTGGGATTGCTTCTCCCGAAACCGGTAGTGTTTTAAAAAATAATAAAAACTCATGTGAATTGTAACAAAGAAGTTTTTTATTTTAATCATTAAAATGAACTTTCACGAAGTAACTGCCAAAAACCTAGATAATATGAGAAGATTGATTATTGACTAATATTTAATATAGTGTATTACTGCTTTTTAGACTTACTTTCGTTATGTTGTTTTGTTTTTAAGGTATTTTTATGTAAAGCGCGTGATCGACATTTTAGTACAATGGGCCGATCTGTAAATTGCAATGGTCCCGTGTGTGTACTGTGCTATGTGCGGATACCGCCACTCGCTGCATATTTGTTGTGCGCCGTGAGCGTAGCATTGGGTCGGTTCTATTTCATTGTTTACTATTATTTCATAATATCATACATAACATTATATGTTTTGTGCTGCTTGAAGATGCTGTGACATCTGTACTGTTTGAAATAATGATGATTTTTATGTGCGATAGTTATTTGTGGTATTATGGGATACCCTGTAATAATGATGTACTTACTAGTGAACTATTTTATCACGAATCATGAATCCAGACTTTTTGCATGAGGTGGATAATCAGTATAATATAGCTCAATACGAGTGTCACACGGCATTGGAGTGTAATGATGTTATAAATTCTAAATGTGAAGATGATGCTCTATTTATATTACAACAAAATATTAGGAGTATACGAAAGAATCTGGATTGTTTTCTAGTAAATTTGAGTTGTCTTAATAGATTGCCTGATTTGATTGTACTCTGTGAAGCGCATCTAAATGAGTGGAGTGAACCGTTTGATATTCCAAATTACTCATATTTCCGTAGTAATTATTATATAAATAAAAATAGTGGAATTGTTGTGTTTGTGCGCGGTAATAATGATAATATAAGAGTTAAAGAGATTATCATGAATAATGTTAATTGTCTACAGATTGATTATTATAAGAATAACGTTTTGTATCGCATAATCTCTGTATATAGAACACACCAATCAAATGTTAATGAATTTATTAACGAACTTAGGATGCTACTAAATGAATGTCGAAGTATGAATGTGATTATTGTGGGCGATTTTAATGTAAATGTGGCAAAAACTTGCATAAGTACTGTAAAGAATGAATATATGAACGCACTAGCAGAACTAAATTTTAAATTGTGTACAAATTTATATAGCAGAGAGGTGGATGGGCAAACTCCGTCCTGTCTGGACCATTTCTGGTCCAATACGCCACTGAGCAAACTGGAGGACATATGTACTGTTGTTTGGAAGAGTGACATTACGGATCATCACACGTCTTTGTTCATACAGAGATTGATGAATAGTAATAATGCATTAAATGATACTGTACGACATGATGAACCAATAAAAAAGATTAATTTGGAGGATTTGAAAATGAGACTGATGAATGAAAGTTGGAAGTCTGTTTATGATTCTTTTGATGCAAATATATGTGCTAAGAATTTTCACGATATTGTTGAAGATTATTTGGCGAGTGTTGAGCAAATATCTGTGCGGAGACAAAGCAACAAATCCTCCAAATATAATAGACTGAAGCCATGGATCACACATGGTTTGGTGGTTTCAATACGAAACAAAGAAAAGCTGTATAAGATTATGCGGAGACATCCTGGCGACACTAATGTCAGTGACAGGTACAAAAGGTATCGAAACATGCTGACACTGTTAATAAGAAGGGTCAAGATTGATTACTTCTCTAGGAAGGTTGAACAAGCTGGCAGTAATATAAAACATGTATGGCAATCCATAAATGAGATTATTAATAAGAAAAAGAAGAAATCACAGATAAAAAGGAGAATTGTTGATGGTAAAACAATGGAACTCACACAACATCCAATTGAAATGGCTAATAGCTCTTATGAGTTTTTTGCAGATGTAGGTGAAAATCTGGCTCGACAGATAGATCCAAATTTCACTTACGGGGAAATAGAACCCGATTCTCTCATCGATCCAGGGTTCAACATATTTCAGCCAATAAATTCCGAGACGGTATTAAATATTATAAAGGATATGAAAGGAGGATCCTCTCCTGGCTATGATAGAATATCTGTGGATATTTTGAAGCAGAATTCAACATCTCTGTCGGGGCCCATCACGCACATAGTAAATGTCAGCCTGAATAATGGTGTATTTCCTGAGGTGTACAAAGTTGGTGTGGTGACACCAATTTTCAAGTCGGGGGATGCATGTAATATATCGAATTATAGACCTATAACTCTCACGTCCAATATCTCGAAAATCTTCGAAAAAATAGTGAAAAAACAGCTCATAGATTTTATTAATAGAGAGGGTTTACTTAATAAAAATCAGTTCGGTTTTAGAACGGGTGTTGGCACGGACGACGCCATATCAAGGTTGACTTCCATAGTGTACGGGGCACTAGATGCCGGAGAGAAATGTCTGGGTGTATTTATCGACCTAAGGAAGGCATTTGATAGCGTTAGCCATACTGGCCTATTGAACAAATTAAACAGGATTGGAATATGTGGCAGTGTGAGGAAATGGATTTGCAGTTTCATGCAGTATAGAACTCAGCAGGTACGCATTAATAAGATAGTAAGCTCTAGAAAAATAACGCGATTCGGAATTCCGCAAGGCACCGTCCTTGGACCAATATTGTTCATTATTTATGTCAATGAGATATTCTCTCTGCCGATCACATCCTCAATCCTGTCCTTTGCTGATGATACGGCTATGATTGTGAGGGGAGGGTCATGGGTAGAGGTGGTTCGCAGAACGAACGTGGAATTAACCATACTTAAAAATTGGTTCGACAAAAATTTCCTGTCTCTGAATACCGAAAAAACAAATTTTATTCCATTCTCTCTCTACAATAGGGGTCTTCCTTTTTCACTTAGTATAGCAATACATAGCTGTACTAACTTCTTGGTCAGTGGAACTGCGTGCTCCTGCTCATGCCCCCTAATTTCTCAAGCGGAAAGTGTTAAATATCTAGGTATTAAAATAGATTCCAGAATTAGATGGAAGGAGCATGTAGAAACAACTATTGAAAGACTAAGGAAAATTTACTATGTATTCCGCAAAATTAGAGATATTCTAGAGGTAAAAACTTTGAAGTCTACCTATTTTGCGCTTGGACAGTCATTGATGCAGTATGGAATGGTCGGATGGGGCGGCACATTTAAAACAACACTCGAGCCTCTTAGGGTGGTGCAGAGAATGGTTATCAAAATAATGTTAAAGAAGCCTTTCGACTATTCCACATTGCAATTATATCATGACTTTCCGGTGCTAACAATTGACCAATTGTATAAGAGAGCGGCTCTCTACCAAGTTCATAAGGATTACTTTATCCACGGATATAATCCGGGGGATATTGTAATCCCGAGTGGTAGATCGCGTAGAGAGTCGCTTCTAATCAAAGTTCCTAGAAAGAATACAGCAACCGGCCAACATCACTACGATTATTTGGGTGTAAGGTGGTACAATGCACTTTTTTCCAGGTATAAGCATGATAAGCACGCAGATCCTAGGGCCATTAAGTACATGATCAGCAAATATTTGAAAGAGGTGTAAATAGTTGAGTGTTTATATTTGATTGGTTTTTTGTATATTATTCTTATCATTATTATTTTTGTTATTTTTTTCATATATCTACATGTGTGTTTATATGTATAATTCCTATTTCTGTATTTTCTATTTAAACATGTTACCTCTTTATGTTATTTTACTTTATTTTTTGTCTTTCTGTTTTTGCTGAGTAAATGACTAAATGGTGTATATATTATTTTTGTTTTTTATGATTTTTATCTATTAAGTGATTAATTTTAAGTTAAGATAAGTTGGAATCCTCCCCAAAACACAAGCTATGCTTACTTTGGGGAGTATTTATTGTAATTAGATTTTTAAAATTTATTTTTATTGTAATACTTTGTACATATTGATAAAAAAACAATAAAGACCTTATGATTATGATATGATGAATTCTAGGGTGACGTTGTGGAGAAAATGAACCTCGATATAATCCTACGTATGCTGACAATCAACTTAGAATAACAGGTAACAAGAGAAGGCGAAAAAATTGGATTTTTAATTCAAAAATCTTCTTTCTGTATAAAAATACATCTACGCGTCTACTGCAAAATGAAGAAGTTTTTTTTCCAGGTGAAAATTCATTCTTTTTTTAATCAAGCCTTCTTGCTGTTCACGTTTTTTTCTGATTTTCTTGCATTGATAATATTAGTGTGAGATTGAAATTGCAGTTGAGTTTATTTTACAGTATTTATTTTTAACAAATCGATTACATATGGTTACCTCTGTCACTTGTGTATTGGCGGCTTCACGGCTGGTTTTGTGGTGACTGATTGCTTCACAGAACCGCAGCTTGTATTTATGTCTGCCAAAGGCCTTATCTCGCATGTTCCAGACCATACAAGATGCCTCTGGAAACTTCCATTCGATAGAGTGCGAGAAGTACAAGTATAAAACACAAACATAAAAACACGTAGCCATGAACTTATACATTCGTACCAATATCATAGAAAAAAATCTGATGTGTATTAATTTACTTAAACACAAGTAATTTATTAGAAAAACATAGCAATATCATTAACTTTTTCTACTCCCATTTGGTAATTTACTAATTACAAAACGGCTAACGCAATCACAATGCCATACATTACATACACCCGTTGCATAATGTTACATTATGCAACCGGTAACCGTGTTAAAATGAACATGTGCGCATGCGCATTGTCAGAATTGGAACCATTTTTTAATTTCAAATGTCAACCTTGTATGGGGGTATGAAGACCTGTCAATCCAAGATGGCCGCAAGCGATCAGCTGATTAGGCTTCATACAATATTAGTGATATTCGGTAGGTAGGAATTACCGTGGTGATGAGACTTTCAGCCCTGTTCAGATGAAAATAAATAAGTATATTTTATGTGTAGAGTCAAATAAAAATTGTTAATAGTGCTAAAATTTATCGAATTTATTTATCGGATTGCTCCAAATAAAGCTTTCCTTTTTTCAATGGAAAATAAAAGGCTTGAAAGGAAAACAATACAAAAAATTTCACCGCAAAAAATAAACAAACTCAAAAAGTTACTTGGTTAATAGGTGAGTATGAGGTTGATCACCTATGCTGTACAAATTTGGTTCACCTGCCAATACAACTGCAGGGCATATGTTTATTTGAGTTTTGGGTTTGAATGTTTAAGCTTATATGCAGGATGTAAAAGCGCGACCTTATACATATGTGTCGGCTTGTGGGCATGAATTCAATATGAAACCTAAATTTAATTTGTTTTTACAACTTAGGTTAGATTAGATAATCGAAGGGAATGATAAATCACACGTTTTGACAAAGGTAAGGTTTTAATTACTTCAAATGGACGAGTACATTATAATGACTATTATTCACTATTTTGTTAATTCTCTCATGGTCGTAGAAAAAGTATTGTATGCCACTGCACGTAATTAGTCTTTGTAACACTCGTGCTTTCTATTGTGCCATTCGGCTGCGCCTCATGGCACAAACTAGCACTTGTGTTAAAAAGACTATCATTACTTGGCAGTGGCATAAATAACTATTTTAATACAAAGAAGTCTGTTTGGAAAACGAAAAAAGTAAAAGTCGCTTCCAAAGCCAACAAATATTACAGAGGAAATTCCTTTCTAAATTTTTTAATCTCTCCAGCCATCTTGGCAAAGAAACTGTACAGAGTGTCTCAACAAATAAAAAGCAAACGACTTTTAATTTCAGGTCGTTACCCTTGAAAAATAATATGAAATAGAAAAATAGTACCGAGGAACACAACCTTTCAGGAAAAATCACTTCAGATATAATTTAAATCCTGAAAAACTTTTCAGTTTTTTTGTATATATTTTCTTTGGCGCTCCAGCTTCAAGCGCTTGTTTTTATTTTATTTTATTTTTGAGTGCAGCTGCACCAACAGATGTACAAAAAAATACAGCCAGGGAAAATTTTCAGGTAATTATTGTGCCATTTCGAGTACACACGTGCTACGGACAAGCGGTCAGTCCTATACAATATCTGCATGGTATTTTTATACGTATCTTTGTAAGCTGGTTATTGGAAATGAATTTATTGTAAAAGTCAAAACCATCAGGTTGATGTGCAATAACAAAAATATTATTTTATTTTTCAACAATGAAAAATGATCAAAAATTTTTTGTAGAAAATCCGACACAATTTAATGAGGACAAAGCTCACATCTGTTTAATTAATAGTAATTAATAATTGATAATGTTAATAATAGTTTCTGACCAGGCAAAATAGGTTAGTGAATTGTATTCCTCTTCATCTACTTGAAAAAATGTATATATATTTATTCATATATTCAATCCAATATTAATGGAAAATACAACGACCATTTAAGTTTTACATATTATGTTTTGTGGTTATAACAATGGTCAGGTTTAAGAGGCCGTTCACAAAAAAAAATCAATAAACACGCCTGATTTTTTTCCATTAATTTCTTTACTATGGCCATAAATTATAACAAACATGTTTTTAAAAACAAGGGCATTTTTTTTGTAAACGGCCTGTTAAACACCATTTTTTTACACTCGGATTCAAGTGCTCTCTCTGCAAGTTTTGCAAGTCCTGTGAGTCCCATGAGTTGTGCATCTCTTTACGAGATGAATGCACCGGACCCTGTGAGTGCTGGACTGGCGGAAGTGCGGCCCGACAGCTGCCGGAGAGCGGACGTGACAACTCTGGGCTGCTACGATAATTTGGCGGGTGTCAATGACCGGGGTGGGTCCGAGGTACGGGCATGCTAGCTGAATTTTTAAAATGCATGTAGGATGCATCTCAGGTGCATCCAGCTTCCACTCTATGCAGGAGAATAAATGCAACAAAAAAAATGACTGAGAAACAAATATACGGTAAGGATGGTACAGTGGCAGTTTCAGGAAGTTGCTTAAGACACATTTGTTTAACAGAAGCTTCAACACATTAAATCGCCCTTGGGGTGGCTAGTGCCACTAAATGACGCCATATAAAAATAAGCCAATTATTATTATTATTATTATTACAGAAAAAATACAATAGGAAGAATTGATTTCATCTGTCCTTTTGAATACAACAGTATTGGTTGTCAAAACCTGGATTATACTGTAGATATTGATACTGCTGCAATAAAGTTATTTTTAATGATTTAAATTACAGAAATATAAGAAAAAGTTTTCTGGCTTTTAATCTTGTATTTTTGGTTTTTTTCAGTTAATTGCTTCCATTAAAATAAATTGATAAGAAATCCATCGAATTTTTTAAAATCTCTAACAGAATTTACAATTATTTCCCCTTAAATCTTACAAAAGTTGTACATTTACGGAGAAAAAATGCATTGTTAAATATTAATTACAAATCACTTTTTATGAAACGCATAGTTTTATTTTTGCTTCCCTTTCAATTTCATCTGCAAATTATTCACTTTCAAGAATGATAATTTGCAACGGTAATATTCAAACACTTCACTGGTTTTAATGGTAAACTAAGATAAGTACTGATAGTCTACAACATCGCGTAAATTTTAAGCCATCACGTTAATGGAAAAAAATAATTAAAAATCAATCACTCACTAGGGGTGCTGTTATATCTTCCATACATATTTTTATTTACACGATGGTGGGAAATCTCTACAAGGTTTTATACTCGCAGGAAAGAGCACTTGAATTATTTTTCTTTGTTTCATTTGAATTAAAATCAATTACATTTACAAAGTGTGTTTCTAAAAAATAAACTGACAAGAGATAGAAACGAATACTTTACAGAATAGCAGGTTAATTTTTTTTTTACTTTTTTTCTCTGCAAATATTTAAACACGGTCTTTTGGCGTAGACTAAAAAATAAAATGCTCTCGGTACACGTGCACCGGCCAGGTAAATAATTGATATATCAAAGGTGGTTTTATATGCATGTATATATCACATTGAATATATTATTATTTTATCCCCTTGCAGGTACCGTCTGGGAAAACCATCGTATATCTGAGCTGCTAGCATATTGTCGCCTTCAATACATGCAGTTCCATGTCAACTTTCTTTACATAGATTAAATGTCTGGAAAAAATATACGACGATTTTGCAGCTTTGAATTTGCATAATTTTTCTCTCTTTTTTGGTGGCACTGTTGCATATTTGTCATCAAAATTTTAATTCTAATCGAATATTTGTTTAACTAAAAAGATTTCTGAAGTGCCTACGGTTAGAAATGTGTAAGTAGAGTATGGTATGAAATAAAATAAAATAAAACTGGCATTCGAGTGGAATGTGTTGATTATTGATAGGTTATAATTTCTTGCCAAAATATTGACGATGTTTTTGTGTGAAATAAATGTTAAAAAAAAAAAACAATGAGGTCCAAACGTCAGCCATAGTATTTTTTAAGGTAGGTAGTGAAATATTTACCTTTAAAGTTAATGGCACAAAGGTATTAACATATTTTACTTAATTCGCATTTCATACAGGATTATTTTCTATTTGTTTAATGCACCAACTATATCCTGACATGGAAAAACCATTAGAAAAAATTGTTACCGAATTCAGTATGTTTTTCGTGAAAAAAAAAAAGAAGAAGTGGCATAGGTTTATTTTCAGTATACGCTCAAATAAAGTTCCCACATGATACCCCCCCCCCCCCCCCATTCACCCTTATATTCTACGGGGACCAATGTATACCAGCGGCCATCCTAGCGTCCATCGTTGTCACCAGGACCTCAAGTATGCAACTATGCATTTAAACTCAACCAGGGCGTTAACCAAAAAATGTACTGGAACCAAATCAACGCCTTTGGTGAACGTTTTAGTTTCCGGACGTTAATTTTGACTTACTTCAATCGTAAAGTTATCATTCCCGTTCCCCATCTGTTCCAATGTTGGCTCAATCTTCCATACCCTTTGTAGACTACAATCCACAACTCTCACTAGAAACGAACATTATCGCGTATAATTTTTGCATGTCTAACAAATTATTCATTGCATTTTAGCATATACTTTTTGAAAAGAAAACCGCCGCACGCAAAATCGCCTTGTAAAAAACAAAAAGTGGTATTTTTTTTTTTAATAGATTTGTGGAAAGGAATGCAATCCAACAACCTATTTTGTCTGGCCAGTTGTCTTCATGCGAAAGCAAAAGCTTGTGTGCATGCAACGGCATCTGTTGAACCAGGGTCGAAGTTATCGTCGCGGGATTAGAACCAGCGTTATCCGGTTCCAAATAACCTGACTTGATCCCCGCGGCCATAACACCGACCGTACCGTATATACTCGTGATTAATAAAAAAGGAAAAGAACATCAGAGGTAGATTTTCTTCTACACAGATCACAAGCTGAACTAATTTTTATTATCAGATGTTCTTGAATCTAGAAGAAAGCAGTAGATGGAAAACGATCCTCACCGGGGTTAAATTTTCAAAAGTGAACCATTTTCTATACTATGGCTAAGCAGCTTCGTATTGGTATGAAGCTGCTAGAAATCATATTAAAATTAATGACAATAATAACGATAGCTAATTTATTATTTGTTCAATTGATCTACGTTGTTTTTTTATTGCTACAATTTTCTCTTTAATAAACATAGGTAGGTTTATACGCTAAAATGACACACATGAATGTTTGCATGTGATGGGCATGACACCGACGAATATAGGCAGCACAGCTGATAAATGTCCGTAAAGCTAGCCGTGAATGCACGGCAACGTGCATAGCAGACGTTCCTACTTTATTACGTGATATTTTATATAATTTACGAAGGTTTTGAATCATGTACATATTTAAATGCATTCGGTGAAAATTGAATGTTTATTGTTGAAGAAACGAAATGTATGTGTAAAACTCTATATCTCAACAAATTCTGCTGACTTTTTTATTCTGTTCAAAACACCTTACATACACTAAGGCCGTTTGTCCACCGCACGCCGTCATCTCGTTCCCGGTGACGTGACGGTGACGGCGTGCGGTGGAATAGCAACTTTGTAGCGAGTGAAAGGGACGCATATATGTCAATCGTGTGGGTAGTTTTAAGCTTAAAGTCATATATGCAACATTGAAAATACCGGGACTTCAACATCCAAGCGAAGGTAGATTTTTTTTTACATTCCATCCTATTTTAATAGATTTGTACTTTAAACGCAAATGTTACAATAACAGATATTTTGTATTTTAATTAAATAAGCAAAGTTGTATTCACTTTTATATTTTTTTTAATTTTGTCTAGCACTTTTGCCTACAAGGCATCATCAGGACAATCTAGTAGGCAAAAGTGCTAGACAAAATTGAAAAACTATAAAATTGAATTAAAACTTTGTGCATTTAATTAATATACAATGGACTTTCCCTGTGTAAACCACCAAACCCTTAAAAATATTACAGATATTTTTGTTTTCATAAGAAAAAAATTTTTATTTCCATCTCCAGGATGCATCTGGGGGGGGGGAGAACCAGACTGACCAAAGATGACCTTTCTTTGAAAGGTCATCTTTGAATCAAATGGTATCCAGGTCCCAGGCAGAGCCACAAGGTCAGTGTTCGGTGACCGAGCTTTTTGTGTCGCAGCTCCGATGGCTTGGAATGCACTCCCAGTGACCCTCAGGGAACAACACAGTGAGGAACGGTTTAAAAAGCAATTGAAAACATTTTGTTTAGACAATCTTACAAAGCGCCTTTGAAGTGACGTTAGTTACGAAATGGCGCTATAAAAGTGTGAAACATTATTATTGTTATTATTATAACTTAGTTAACATTATTATTGAAGTATGTTAAGATGGTTCGGGCATATGGAGAGAATGAGTGATGAAAGATTGACGAAGAAAGTATATGTTGCTAAAATAGATGGATGTCGTGGTAGAGGAAGACCGAGAAAAGTATGGATGGATCAAATTTCTGAAATAGCGAATGAATGGGATATCCAGAGTCATAATAAAAGGAGGACTTGCATGAAAAAGGTTATGACTCTGGATGAAATGAAAGAAGTGTGCAAGGACAGGAAGAAGTGGCGGCTAATCTGCAGTGGTGATTTTTAATGTTGGTGTATTCATTTGCTACATTTTTTGCATAGGAAATTTCTGACTTTTTTTGTATAGATTTCTTTGTAAGGTTTTGTTCTTTTATATATTTAAATGTAATTTTTTATTCATATTCCTTGACTTATAGGTTGGTATGAGGCTGACCACCCATACTGTAAAAAATGGTTCACTTTGCCAGTGTCACCCCTGTTTCAGGGAAGGTCGGCAAAAGTTGTGGGGCTTATGTTCATTTGAGGTTTGAATTTTATTTGTAAGTACACAATCAGCATTTGTAAGCGCGAACTACACGTGTTTGTTTGTGGGCATACATCTGAGAGCTTTGAATAAATATATCCTTGCAACTTAGATTATTATTATTATTATTATTATTATTATCAAACAAGCACTGGGACGACGACATTGATTATACTCGTTTACAAAAAAATGTTTCTCGCTTTTTCTATTGTATTTTTGTGTGTGTTTTATTTTCACAAAAACACCATTCCAGAGTCTTCTTTTCACAAGGTAAAAGCAGACGAGACGGTAGTTTTGGGGAAAACATATCTCGTTGGGAGTAACTTACTTATTCCAGTGAACTGCCTCAAAGTGAAGATTTTTCTGTCTGAGGAAAAGAAGAACCTGTAGAAGATTGTATCTACAAAGTATCCACTCGCTTTCTGTACCCCAAGTATAAAACTCTACGTTTAAACTCAATCATAGAATTTTACCAAAGATGTACAAAAACCCAAACTCTTAATAGAGGAACTGTTTTAGATTTCATAGATTTTATTGTAAATTCCATGGTTGAGTTCGAACGTTACGTTCTATACTTGGTGTACACAAAGACTTCGTGTTGTGAAATAGTTGGACGTGCTTTCAAATAGTTGTATATGTGCTTAGGAGTTGGAAAAACAGTTTGTTTAAAAATAATAATAAGAATTTTGAATTGTATATTTTAAGAATTTCAAAGAGTTGGAGGAAGTTTTTGAATTGTTTGATAAATTTAATTAAAAAATCTTCTTACAAATATTTTACAGATTGGTTTCTTTTGGATTGGGCCATATTCTATTTGCAACTATTTTTTTTCACGATATTTCGTTTCTACAAACGAGAAACATTTTCAAGGCTGGTTTCTTTTGGGCTCGCAAGGTTTTGGATAGTTTTTGTAATACGGGTTTTCTTTGTATTATCGAATAATCACTTCTTCTCAAAATAACATTTTTATGCTTATGTTTAGTCCTTATAAAGAACTGTTTCTGTATCCTGCAGCCATTCCACAAGTGCCGGTACCTCCGCAGATGCGTCTCCACTTTTTTCTTTCCTTGCATATACCTTTCATCTCTTCAAAATTCATCATTTTCCTCATACATAATATTTTCTTAATCTCACTCTGCAGGGTCCGTTCTTTCGTAATCTTACCTATTTGGTCTATCAATTCCTTCCTCAGTCTTCCCCAAACACGCTTTTCTCTGAAAAGATTAAATACAGGAAGAATGCGTGTAAAATAAAAAAGACCATTACTTGTTTAACATTCAAGATATATGAGTATAATAAATAGTTCATTTTTTTCATCTTTAAATTGTACCCTTGCAACATCAAGGTACTCTCCAGGAAAGGCACCTAGATTTTCACAAATTTGACTTTAGTTGTATTAGTGTGTGTACAGTACCCTGAGTACGAGTTGCAAAACTTGAGTAAAGTAAAGTTTACGGAATGTATCAAAGAGTGGTTTTCCCCAAAATTTGCCGTTTTTGTTTGTTTGAACTTGATTTTCTTCATCACTGTAACTCTTTTGCTAAGACCATAAAGTGTAAGAAACAAAAACGGCAGATTTTGCGGGAAATCACACTTTAATACTTTCCGCAATCTTTACTTTACTCAAGTTTTTCAACTCGTACTAAGGGTGCAGATCAGTAAACTATCACTCAGCCCCTCCCCCACGACTGATTTAATGCGTCTCTCTCGTAATCCGATAATTCTGCATAATTGCATCAGCCGGACACTGCGAGAGCTGTCGTTGTTTATCACGTTAATACATTCATACTACTGTGAATAATGTGCACCATACCAAAACGCCTAGCAATAGCAAAAGCCAATACTGAGGTACGTACATGTAAGTAAATAAATAATAACCTATTAGGATAATTTATTTCCTGAGCGCTGGTTTGTGTGAATCACACTGTCTGGTCGATAGTTCAGTTAGTAGAGCTTGTATTCCATGCTGAGATCTCGGGTTCTAATACCACCGATAGTGTCAGAAATGATTTCCTGTTTCGATGTTTATTCCAAAGCAAAATAAAATACCGGCAAGGCTTACTCAGCCTTCACGAGAAATGAGTACCAGTCACCTCGGTAGCTGGGAAACCCCTACTTCAACTGAAGTGACAAGCGTTAGGCTGGCCCCCTTATATATATAAAAATAAGTAGGTTTCGCTTCCCACATGCGACCCTTCGGGGAAAACGCGGCGAGAACCAAAACATTATTTGTAGCTTTTAGTAGCGTAAGTAGCATGCACCACAAGAGCCTTCCGCGAGCTTGGTTATCGCTATAGAAAGTGGCAATTCTCAAATGAGACCCAGTTACTGTAGGGCGGGTTAGACCTTTGGAGACAGGTTATTGGTAATGGTACACAATTTTTATAGCCAAACGAAGATTATATTTGAAAAACTAAATGTCATTTTTGTGCTCCTTGGGAATTGAACCTGCCTAGCTCACGGAGGATTATTGAGGTGTGATGTACACACTAGCAATATAAAGCATCTTTCATTATTTTCCATATTAATTCCGTGTTATTTTTTCTGATCGTTTATAAATCTTCTTTTACTCAATGTTACACAGCTAGTAAAATATAAAAATTAACGTATTTAGAAAAATCACAATTGCTTAAACATCTTTGAATATTTTTTGCTAAAGCAGCTACAAGCTATATTTGTAGGAATGTATAAATACATGTGTGAAATAGATTTGGCTGCAAAAATTCGGTTTAAATTTATGGCGCAGCAATTATCTCACCAAAAAAAGCCATGAAGGGGTAAGCCTAAAAAAGTCAACGTTAATAATGGACAAAATTAACCCTCGTCTAGTACTCGTATGTTCTGTATTCCTTCTACTAAAAATACTAAAAATAATAAAGTTTATGTTTTTTCTTAGATAATACATAAGGATAAAAAAAAATCATGGGTAAAAATACTTGTTAAACGCAGTGTAAAAAATGGTTCAATTTGCCAAGTCTGTCCTGTTTCAGGGAAGGTCGGCAAAAGTTGCAGGGTGTATGTTCGTTTGAAGTTTGGATTGAAATTTTTAAGCACACATATTAACATTATTTGTAAGCGCGAAATTATACGTGTCTGCTTGTAGGCATACATTTAATATGAGTTTTAAATGTAAATTTACGAGTATCTTCGCAAATTCGATTATAGATTATATACACCTGAAGAGAATTTCAGTTCCACATATGTTCGGTTGCCGCTACTCAGCGCCAATTTTTCAAGCAAGACCCAGTTTTTAAGTCCGGATTATGTTTTGACCAGTATGTTATATCCATAATTAAATTTTCCAAACAAACAACGTTTTTGATGCCCAAATGATTTTGAAATTGAACTCGCTACCTTACGCTAAATGTAACGAGATTTAAGGTGTTATAGATTTGTTTTTAATTTTCTGCTACATACATACTTTTTAAGTTACGATGACTGGATTAATTTCAAGCTATAAAATGAGGTGCATGCACACCTGCATAGTTTAAGTAATGGCTTAGCTCTGATTTTATGAAAATGGTTTTCCGTTGGCATTCTTACAGTTACTTGTAGTTTTGCCAACTGAAAGTATTCAAAGACTGTTCACACAAAGTATTTGACGAAGTAACTTATTAAAATAAATGAGTAATATTTAACAAAATTTATGAATATATCAATGTTTCATCGAAAGTAAAAATATATCGAAAGAACATAATTTTTATACATTTTTAATCATTTATAATTTACAAAATGGACTTCTTAAAACTTTCTTTAAACAATTATTGGAGTTTATTAAATTATTGCGTCTTTCCTAAAATTAAAATTAAACGCTTTCTATCTTAATATACGTAGGTACTCATTTTCTCCACCTTATTTTCAATGTAAGAATTTTCTTGAAGTAAAAATAAATTTAAATTGGATATTTTGCTCAGATGATATCTTTAGGAATCTATTTGTTAATAGATGGTATTTCCATTCAATGTTTTTTTTTTTTTATGAAATATCAAAAAAAATGGGTTGTTTTACCATAGGTTTATCCTTTTCTTAACAAATTAAATAACTTTTAATCGATAGTGACGAATACGTACTTTCTTCTGTTCCAATTTAAGATTCGTGCAGTTACTTCTCTAGGATTCGAGGGTGAGCTTATTCCTACCAAAGCTTATTTCTTTTATTTAGATGGTATTAAAATACACTGTTATTTACATTAAAGTGAATACATAAAATTTCAATAAAAAAGTGATTTCATTTTCAAGTATGCAAATTCAAGGTTAAGTTCAAATAGTTTTTAAACACTTATCGGGTTCATGAACTTGTACTTTTGGGTGAATTTAATGCATAGCATACTTTACAACTATCTTAGTTGACCGTTGTGAACTGCCCACTATCACTCACCCCCAACTGTCCACTCTCCACTTTATTACTGCGAGTTTTAATTGTAGTAGTTGTCCAGCACCGGGAGGGTGTAGAGCCAACTTTACGACCACCCCAGCGCCATCCATATGCACCAACATACACACACTCAAGTATAAGTGAACGCTAAGCTTTTTATGTGTGAACTTCCACTGCAACTAATTATTTTAACTTATTCTGCATGAAACAAACGCAAAATGTTTATCATTGAATATAAGCCTCTGCTTGACATTTTAACATTTTAATAAAATAATAATTAAAAGGAAAATATTAGAACAACTTTATACTTGGTTACAGATTATATTATTTATTTGTAAAGCTTTTTTGGTGAATGAATTTTGTATAATCAGGTACTTATACGGTAATTTTATATCCAGAAAAAAATGGCACGAATTGCTGCGTGCCCTAGGTCAACAAAAATTATTATGCTTGGGAATGTAACAATTTTTTATCACTTCGAATCCATCGAGAATTATTTTAATTACTAGTAAATGGGTGATTTTTTAAAAATTAATAACGAAAAAAAAAAAATGCATAATGCTAAATTAAGTTGATTTGATCTTCATATTTTCAATACCTTCATCACTCCCGAATAAAATTGAATACTAAAAAGTATTTTTTGACTTGATTCCAACTTTACATTTTTTTCTACGTTATTATAAATTTGTTAAAAACGCTTAAATTAAAAAAAGGAATAGACACGCAAACAAGGCAGAGGCGTTTAACATTTCATAGCCATTTTTGGTCACTTACGCGTGTATTTATTGTTATTAAAACGGGGGCCCCATTTCTCGTATATTATCAGGGATGGGGCCCTAGGCGTTGACTGCTCCGCCATTACTCAGGGGGCCCTAACGGCGCCCCAGGGCCCCAAAATACAGACAACTTTATTGCAGGTCCGTTCATAAATCGAAAGGAATAATTAAAATAGCAATGTCCGAGAGGACTTTCAATGTGCGGACATCTGCGGCTTTACTCTAGAACTATTAGAACGAATTTAAACGAGAAAATATATTATTAAGTTATTGTATATGTAACAATCGTCACAAAAAATTAAAGATTTGTTTTGTAGAAAAAATGAGACTTCGAAAATATTGATGTTTCATGACACTGTCTCCTGATAACTATAATGGTATGGACGGACAACAACAAATTTGCATCTAATGGTATACGCTAAGAACTCTCAATCTGAAGGTACCAGTTCTAATCCCCAGTACAGCTCAAAAACTTTGTACAAAATATGATTTACGTAGTTAAAAAACGTCTCGCGAAAATTGTCTGATAAATACTTCAGATTTATTCTCTCTAGTAGAGCTGAAAGAATTTGATTTCATTCTACGGTAAAAAATATTTTCTTTTAACATGAATGGTCGCCTTTCTTTACAGCAACTAGGTTTCGCTGGGTCTTGCTTGAATTGGGCCTCAGCAGAGACAATCAATTTCATAGAAACTGTTATATATATATATATTTTGTCGAGAACTGCTTAAATCCACAATTTCAAACCTTTTTAGGGAGATAAGAGCACAGTCTGTACAATTTAATGTATTTTTTTGTTTGTCATGCCCGCATTTTTACTAATTGAAAAACAAGCTTAGTAAATATTTACATTGAAGCATCTTTCTTGGTTTTTTTATTTTCATTTTACATTTTATTTTCTGCCCTTGCGTTGATGTTGTAGTTTTACATTTTTATAAGTATTTCACTACGAACCATTAATATTGCAAGAAAAATATTTTTTCTTCATACATAATCTAGTTTCTAATATTGTTATATTTGTTTCAAAACTGTGGTTCATTTATTTTACACAATTTATTTCCTTACTTTTGGTTCTGACAGAGTTTTTACATTTGAATAGTATGACCGTTGATGTATGTTTGCTCTACATGGGATTTAGATCCTTAATTTGTACAGATTATTGAGATCGTTCTCCAAACATGGAGAATTAAACAAACACAACTACTAATATCTTTCATACCATACATAACATGGTACCATTATTTATTTAATCCGGAAAACAATGATTATGTAAGTACTTTAGATTTTCTCGTTCATTTATTCTTTCTAAAAGAACCGAATCACAAGCTATGCTTACTTTGGGGAGTATTTATTGTAACTAGATATTTTTTTAATTTTAATACTATGTACATATTAATAAAAACAATAAAGACTTTATAAATTATTATTAATTATGAATTAAAAGTATAAATTTTCCCTAAAAAATCACACACAGATAAAATCATAACATTTTATTTTCGTTGAACAATACTTTGTTTTACAAAACAAAACAACAACAAAAAACAAGAGAGCAAGTAATAAACAGATATTGTGCAATTTTGTCAATATTTCACTTATATGGGCCCCAATAAATAACTTCCTTCCCATTCAGTTGAATAATTTAAGCAATCCACAATTCGGCGTGCTTTTAATATTATTTTTTGGCTGGCTTTGAAATTTATCGTTTGATATTTGTAGCAGAAAAAACGAGAGAAAATACATTTTTCAATATTGCTTTTACTCTATTGCTTTCCACAGCGCCAAACCTAAAATCCCCATCAGAGATTGTATGAAGAATGTATGTACATATGTATGTATACATAACCCATTTACGCTGTAAGCGTATAAAAGAATGTACCGGGTGATTATAAAAAAGTGTATTTTAAGAGTGTGTGTGTTATACGTTTTTTAAAGAATCATGTGAGAATAGTAAAATTGAAAGTGAGATTAGTAAAGTCCATACGGTAGAAATGGATTACTTAAGAAGTATGATTGGAAAAAGACGGAGTGATAGGGTGAGGAATGATTTTGTTAGAGAGGAATGCGGTGTAAGAGAAAGTGTGAAAGTAAAGATTAAAAGAAGTATACTTAGATGGTGTGGACATTTGGAGAGAATGAATGAGGAAAGAATGACGAAGAAAGTATATGCTGCAAGAATTGATGGATGTCGTGGAAGAGGAAGACCGAGAAAGGTATGGATGGACCAAATTTTCGAAATAGCGAGTGAATGGGATATCCAGAGTCATAATAAAAGGAGAGCTTGTATGAAAAAAGTTATGACTCTGGATGAAATGAAAGAAGTATGCAAGGACAAGAAGAAGTGGCGGCTAATCTGCAATGCTGATTTTTAATGTTGGTTTATTGGTTTGCTACATTTTTTGTATAAGACATTTTTTACTTTTTTTGTATAGATTTATTTTTAAGGTTTTGTTGTTTTCTTATACTTAAATGTTATTTATTACTAGTATTCCTTGACTTATAGGTTGGTATGAGGCTGACCACCCATACTGTAAAAAATGGTTCACTTTGCCAATGTCACCCCTGTTTCAGGGAATGTCGGCAGGAGTTGCAGGGCTTATGTTCATTTGAGTTTGGATTTTATTTGTAAGTACACAATCAGCATTTGTAAGCGCGAACTACACGTGTTTGTTTGTGGGCATACATCTGAGAGCTTTGAATGAATATATCCTTGCAACTTAGATTATAGATTATTATTATAGATGTGCGGGAGGCTCCCTAGATTTTAAGGGTCTATGGGACTTGTTTTAGTGCAGCAAAGGTGTGGGTGATTTTGCGGTTGATGTCCTGATCCTTTTTTGTAGGGTTGTTAGCAGCGTAGTGTTGTTGTGTGTCTTGCGTTGGCTTTGTTTTGAAACACTAAAAAGAAGTGGCTATTGATGTTGCTTTTGAATAGGGCAAGGTTAAATTGGGGTGGAAGTGAAGAAAAAGAAACTCATTAATATTTCAGTATCACTTTTATCATTAATCTTCATAAAAAGTGTCATTAATTAATATTTAAAAATGAATTTTTACTCCGTAAGTGTACAAACTTCAGAAAATTTAATAAAAGACATTTTGCCACACATCACTGAACATCATGGTTGTATGGACATAAGATAATAATGATCCGAAAAAAAAAATTACCAATAAAAAAATGGTATCTTTGAGTCCTCTGAACCTGAAATTTGCATTGGAAATTAAAGAAAAAACAAATCATTTCTGGTCAAAAGTGTACAATGTTGTAACATACTAGAGGCTCTTATGATGACAGAATTTGCCAATGACGCCTAATTTGGTCCTACGCTATTCAGTATCTGTTGCCAATCGTGTTATTTTCACTTTAATTAAGTTTTTGGTTTAAGCGTTTTTTCAGCATCGATGATTAAATTTGAATTGTTAGGAGTTAATGGATCTCAAGTAATGATTTTAGGTTTGTCTACTTTTTTCATGAAAAAAATTAACATTCTTGAATCTACATAATTTTTTAAGACAAGTTTGTCAATTACTCTATTTGTTTATGAAAACCTCTTGATTTACTCAACATGATTTAAAAGTTATTTTAATTTATAAATCTATTCACAACTACATGCAGCTAACAATCCTGCTACAAAAAGATCAAATCACCAACATCCTCACCTCTGTGACACTCCAACCAGTGTCATAGACTTTCTAGATTTCAAAGAATCTAGAAGTCCATGACACAGCGTTATAACAAAAATGTGTGGTCAGATCTGACTTTTTTCTTTGAAAATGCACATGTCAATTCACAACCACCCTATAATTTACACATATTTAAAGCGATTATAATATCATAGTCGCGACTCGTTTAAAAAAATGAGGGTAGTGCGCCAGCCTTGAGAGAGAAGGGGAGATTCAGAAGGACCTGGTGTAGAAGGGGTGAGCTATATGTGTCTCCTTGTCAGTGTGTCACAAGTGGGGGTGGATAGCCGAGGGGTTGCAAGGAGAAGGAAGTCGTATCCTCGCTCAGCTCTGCGCTCCTGTTAATAGCAGCAATAAAAAAAAGAAAACACATTATTGTAATGACCATTTGGATTGAAGTGAGGATGTGTGGATGCTCGTTTATTATTCATCCACAAGAATGAGGATTTATATTTTTAGAAGTTATTTTTTGGGTTGCATAGATAGGGGTGTGTGTTTGTGTGTGGTGGGATAAAAGTATTTTATGATGTAATTCAAATTATGCCGATGTAATAATGGTTATTGCTTTTTTACGACTTTTAAATTGTAATGGAAATTATGTTATTCGATATTATCCAAAGAAAATAAATAATATCATATACTTTTGTTGAAGCAAATTATTCCGATTTTTTTTGCGATGGTTTGAAATCAATGGCTTTTATTTTCGTACACCGTTCAGTATTTCAACACATTTATATCGTTTCAATTTAATTTTACACACTCTAATCTTACTTCTTGACTTTGAGACAAGAATGAGGCTCACCTCACATACGATACAAAATGGTTCACTTTGCCTATGTCAACCCTGTTTGTGGAAGGGTCGGCAGGAGTCGCAGGACTTCATTTGAGATTAGATTTTTATGTTGAAAGTTCGCATGCGACATGTGTGAGGGCGAACTTATACATGTCTACTTGTGAATTTTAAATGCTATATATCTTTGTAACTAACATTAAACATTATAAATGTGGGACTTTTTCTATGATAACTAATAAAGCTACAAAAATATTATTTTTTGAAGCGTACAAAAAAAAAAATTCTCTTGAACATGCATTTACTTATTTTTATGATATGATGTTTCAAATCCATCTATTTTTATGATATCCGCCGCCTTCGAAGCCTTCAAACAAAGGCATTAAGCCCGGCCATAACAACCTAACTCCAAAAACTTGGCACCAGACTCGTGATTAAATACATTTTTATTATAATGCAAAAAAGAAATATTATATTGTTTTTTCCGCAATGGGCGTCCTCCATATTTGCTCTGTTTTCTCACGCGTGAGAGTCCCTGTAGTTTCCATTCCTCAAAGCTGCAAGCGAGGACATCGCAAGTGGCAAGTGGCAAGTGGCAAGTGGCAAGTGGCAAGTGGCAAGTGGCAAGTGGCAAGTGGCAAGTGGCAAGTGGCAAGTGGCAAGTGGCAAGTGGCAAGTGGCAAGTGGCAAGTGGCAAGTGGCAAGTGGCAAGTGGCAAGTGGCAAGTGGCAAGTGGCAAGTGCATTCCTCAAAGCTGCAAGCGAGGACATCGCAAGTGGCAAGTGGCAAGTGGCAAGTGGCAAGTGGCCAGTGGCCAGTGGCAAGTGGCAAGTGGCAAGTGGCAAGTGGCAAGTGGCAAGTGGCAAGTGGCAAGTGGCAAGTGCCAAGTGGCAAGTGGCAAGTGGCAAGTGGCAAGTGGCAAGTGGCAAGTGGCAAGTGGCAAGTGGCAAGTGGCAAGTGGCAAGTGGCAAGTGGCAAGTGGCAAGTGGCAAGTGGCAAGTGGCAAGTGGCAAGTGCCAAGTGGCAAGTGGCAAGTGGCAAGTGGCAAGTGGCAAGTGCCAAGTGGTCCATTCCTGAGTTGAAAAAATCATACACCTACCTTAACCAAAGACCGGTCACATTGTTTTATTCTGTAAATATGTTTGTAACTATTATGCCCCTGAAGATGCCTTATTTGGCAAGTGGCAAGTGGCAAGTGGCAAGTGGCAAGTGGCAAGTGCCAAGTGGCAAGTGGCAAGTGGCAAGTGGCAAGTGGCAAGTGGCAAGTGGCAAGTGGCAAGTGGCAAGTGGCAAGTGCCAAGTGGCAAGTGCATTCCTCAAAGCTGCAAGCGAGGACATCGCAAGTGGCAAGTGGCAAGTGGCAAGTGGCAAGTGGCCAGTGGCAAGTGGCAAGTGGCAAGTGGCAAGTGGCAAGTGGCAAGTGGCAAGTGCCAAGTGGCAAGTGGCAAGTGGCACGTGGCAAGTGGCAAGTGCCAAGTGCCAAGTGGCAAGTGCCAAGTGGCAAGTGGCAAGTGCCAAGTGGCAAGTGCCAAGTGCCAAGTGGCAAGTGGCAAGTGGTAAGTGCCAAGTGGCAAGTGCCAAGTGGTCCATTCCTGGGTTGAAAAAATCATACACCTACCTTAACCAAAGACCGGTCACATTGTTTTATTCTGTAAATATGTTTGTAACTATTATGCCCCTGAAGATGCCTTATTTGGCAAGTGCCAAGTGGCAAGTGGCAAGTGGCAAGTGCCAAGTGGCAAGTGGCAAGTACCAAGTGCCAAGTGGCAAGTGGCAAGTGCCAAGTGGCAAGTGCCAAGTGGCAAGTGGCAAGTGCCAAGTGGCAAGTGGCAAGTGGCAAGTGGCAAGTGGCAAGTGGCAAGTGGCAAGTGGCAAGTGCCAAGTGCCAAGTGGCAAGTGGCAAGTGGCAAGTGGCAAGTGGCAAGTGGCAAGTGGCAAGTGGCAAGTGGCAAGTGGCAAGTGCCAAGTGGCAAGTGGCAAGTGGCAAGTGCCAAGTGCCAAGTGGCAAGTGGCAAGTGGCAAGTGCCAAGTGGCAAGTGGCAAGTGCCAAGTGCCAAGTGGCAAGTGGCAAGTGCCAAGTGCCAAGTGGCAAGTGGCAAGTGGCAAGTGGCAAGTGGCAAGTGCCAAGTGGCAAGTGGCAAGTGGCAAGTGGCAAGTGCCAAGTGGCAAGTGGCAAGTGGCAAGTGGCAAGTGCCAAGTGGCAAGTGGCAAGTGCCAAGTGCCAAGTGGCAAGTGGCAAGTGCCAAGTGCCAAGTGGCAAGTGCCAAGTGCCAAGTGGCAAGTGCCAAGTGCCAAGTGCCAAGTGGCAAGTGCCAAGTGGCAAGTGGCAAGTGCCAAGTGCCAAGTGGCAAGTGGCAAGTGCATTCCTCAAAGCTGCAAGCGAGGACATCGCAAGTGGCAAGTGGCAAGTGGCAAGTGGCAAGTGGCCAGTGGCAAGTGGCAAGTGGCAAGTGGCAAGTGGCAAGTGGCAAGTGGCAAGTGCCAAGTGGCAAGTGGCAAGTGGCACGTGGCAAGTGGCAAGTGCCAAGTGCCAAGTGGCAAGTGCCAAGTGGCAAGTGGCAAGTGCCAAGTGGCAAGTGCCAAGTGCCAAGTGGCAAGTGGCAAGTGGTAAGTGCCAAGTGGCAAGTGCCAAGTGGTCCATTCCTGGGTTGAAAAAATCATACACCTACCTTAACCAAAGACCGGTCACATTGTTTTATTCTGTAAATATGTTTGTAACTATTATGCCCCTGAAGATGCCTTATTTGGCAAGTGCCAAGTGGCAAGTGGCAAGTGGCAAGTGCCAAGTGGCAAGTGGCAAGTACCAAGTGCCAAGTGGCAAGTGGCAAGTGCCAAGTGGCAAGTGCCAAGTGGCAAGTGGCAAGTGCCAATTGGCAAGTGGCAAGTGGCAAGTGGCAAGTGGCAAGTGGCAAGTGGCAAGTGGCAAGTGCCAAGTGCCAAGTGGCAAGTGGCAAGTGGCAAGTGGCAAGTGGCAAGTGGCAAGTGGCAAGTGGCAAGTGGCAAGTGCCAAGTGGCAAGTGGCAAGTGGCAAGTGCCAAGTGCCAAGTGGCAAGTGGCAAGTGGCAAGTGCCAAGTGGCAAGTGGCAAGTGCCAAGTGCCAAGTGGCAAGTGGCAAGTGCCAAGTGCCAAGTGGCAAGTGGCAAGTGGCAAGTGGCAAGTGGCAAGTGCCAAGTGGCAAGTGGCAAGTGGCAAGTGGCAAGTGCCAAGTGGCAAGTGGCAAGTGGCAAGTGGCAAGTGCCAAGTGGCAAGTGGCAAGTGCCAAGTGCCAAGTGGCAAGTGGCAAGTGCCAAGTGCCAAGTGGCAAGTGCCAAGTGCCAAGTGGCAAGTGCCAAGTGCCAAGTGCTAAGTGGCAAGTGCCAAGTGGCAAGTGGCAAGTGCCAAGTGCCAAGTGGCAAGTGGCAAGTGGCAAGTGGCAAGTGCATTCCTCAAAGCTGCAAGCGAGGACATCGCAAGTGGCAAGTGGCAAGTGGCAAGTGGCAAGTGGCAAGTGGCAAGTGGCAAGTGGCAAGTGGCAAGTGGCAAGTGGCAAGTGGCAAGTGGCAAGTGGCAAGTGGCAAGTGGCAAGTGCCAAGTGCCAAGTGGCAAGTGCCAAGTGCCAAGTGGCAAGTGGCAAGTGCCAAGTGCCAAGTGGCAAGTGCCAAGTGCCAAGTGGCAAGTGCCAAGTGCCAAGTGCCAAGTGG